>ML685777.1:19620296-19654904 GCA_007922175.1 Pelusios castaneus | reverse complement strand
CCTCAGCAGGTCTCTCAGAGATAGCCTTTTCAGGCATATGGGTTACACTAGCTCAGAGTCTAGCTTTAACATTCACATTGTCTCACTCTAAAAATTCCAGCCTGTGCAGTCACAATATTTCATCCTAATCATCAATTCTAACTTTTGGTGTAGAAAACACCACCACACTGGACTGTTAACACTAGGTTTCTCCAATGCCCAACTGTATTTGTGTGTTAAAAAGTAAGGATGAGACTGTCCAAAAATCCTAGCTCTAAAATTTCCCAATTTTAAGGTGCTGATTGGAGCTGAACAGAAATTCTGACGGAACATTTTTCTGTTGAAGACTGCCGATTTGTCAAAATCAAAACTTTGCATGAAGACAGCCGATGAAGTGGATTGGAGCCCACAAAAGCTTATACCCAAAGAAATGTGTTAATCCATAAGGTGCCATGGGACTCTTGTTGTTTTTGCATGAAGACCATTCTATTTCAATGAAATTGTGATGGACTCAGGCAAGGTTCTAACAAAACATTCCTATTTTCTTGCCGGATCATTTGCCTGGCTCCTCAGTGACTCCTGGCTCCTTTGCATCCTGTTTGGTAGACCAGTGAGGCCTAGGAGTCCCATTTTCTAAGATTTTGGATTTCCCCATATCTTCCCTCCTCTGGGAAGTAACTACATCTGGGAGGCTACTACAGAACTAACTCATCTGGGGAACTACTACAGAATGAGACTCCCAGCACCCAATTAGTCCACAAAAGCACATATTTAACAATAATTCTGGGGCTGCTGAAATGTTTGCTTTGTCCCCATCCTCTCATCCTTCAAATCTGTCCTAAAAAGCTATGATGTAAGTAACTTAGAAAAAATTGCAAAACTCTCAAAACGCACGTGTCTAATTTACCCAGTAATTTGTTGTGGCTCTCCTTGCCTCCTACTTTGTTTCCATATCTGAGCATACACTGTGTCTTAGATCCTGAGACTGACTGTTTTGCAGGCGATTGTGCCCTTGTGGAGTCTGACTGAAATTGATAGTGTCCCTGCAGACACTGAGATCTGTCTCTATTGAGTCAGTTATGAGATTGGGGCAATGGACTATAAATTTTTCAAGACAGTACACTATCTTTTGACTTTGAAGCATCATGCATCTTTATTGTATTGTAAAAATAATAATAAAAGGATTCAAAATTAATGCTAGGATCCATTCTGAATAACTAGAACATAGTCTTACATTAAACTTACATGTATCCCTATTCTGTGCAGCATTCACTGTAATTAATTGGTCTCTCCCACTAAAAGTGCACAGATACCTGAAGTTGAGGATGAGTGATATACAGATGTCAGAAGTAAATCAGAATAGTTTTATATAATTCACATTCTTCATGTTTGTCACTGACGCTTTATTCTCAAACATCTGTAGTCCTCTGTTATGAAGAAGTGCAAGTTATCTATCATTGCTATTGGGTGACATTAGCTACTCAGCCTCCATGAAATAATCTCTAGTCTCATGATTGTCTGTTTGTGTGCCATATACATGTTCAGCAATACTTTGGCTAAACATTAACAAGAGTGGGATTGTGCAAAGTCTCAAAAACTCACAAGCAACAAGCAAATTCATAGTGCACCACCATCATGGGAGTTTGCAGCATGTGCTATCTGTGAGTTTACAATTTGCTATTTCTGTACAAACCATATTGGTAAGGAAGATCACAGAATGCTGTGTGAACGGTTGTTAGGAAGGTTCACAGAGCCACAAGCTGTGCAGTTTATACAGCAGCAAGGCTTAACGAAAGATGCCTAGAGATTACTGATCAATCCAGCAACTACAGCAAGAAAACTAAGAGGCACCAGCTCAGAAGGGTCGTGATGCCTCAGGTAAAAAATATGGTTTAGGACTGCTCCTAGTTACAGCAGTTTGGCTATATACTGGGACACGTGATCCAAATAAAATTTTCATGGTTTTGCATGGGCAAAGAACTGTAGGTGAAATTGGTGGCAGAGGACAGAGCAGTATAAAATATTGTATCAAGAAAGCTGCAGGATAAGAGGTTATGGGGATTTAAACATGCTATATCAGACTGTGAACAAGGAAAAGGAAAGATCTAAGGCAGGGGTCAGCAACCCCCGGCACGCGTGCCATAGCTGGCATGTGGGCCGAGCCTGAGCGGCATGCGGAGCCACTCAGGCTCCCCCACTGGCCCCGCAAACCGCGTGGCCAGCAGCTGCGGCACGCAGCTGAGGGTCCCTGCTGGCCCCGCCCCTTTTCTGGACAGCAGGAGGAGAGGGGAGCGGGTCGGCCCGGCTGGAGCCACCGCTGCTGATGGGCGGCCTCCGTTTCCTGGCCCCGGCTCCTGCCAGCAGCGGCGGCTCTGCGGGGGCTGACCCGATTCACCCTCTTGCCGGCCATAGCCGGCTCTACCCTACTAACAGCGGCGTGGCTCTGGGCTGGCCGGGGTGATGTGACCCGCTCTACTCCCCTCTCCTCCTGCTGTCCAGCAAAGGGATGGGGCCAGCAAGGGCCATCAGCCCTGCGCTGCCCCTGTGGATGGGATCCGGCCCCAGGGCCCGGAACCGGAGGCCGCCCGCCGGCTGATGCCAGCCCAGGCCTTGGCTGGTAGGGCACCTGGTCTGGCCCCACCCCCTTTTGGCTCCGCCCCCAGCACCTGCTGATGGTGCGGTGGGCAGGGCTGGCACAGGAGCCAGAAAAGGTTGCCGACCCCTGATCTAAGGGCTCTGATGAGAGCAGAGTGAAAATTTTGGATGAATAGTTTTTTTCACTACCTCTTATCCTGGTCCAATGAGTATTCATTGTCATTCATAAACAGAATGATTAGCTGACTGGGCCAGGGAGAGAAAATAACTTTATATTCAGTGGGTATAGTATACTTTGTGGGGCACCCAAGATCAAGTCCCCATTTCAGTAACTAAATATTTTGTAAAATCCTGTCTATTTTACCAACATTTCTTCCTGAGAAAAAATAGGAAAAAGATTCCAACAGTGTAGAAAAATCCTGTTTCTGTACTTTTGAAATGAAACACATTATTTTTCTTTTGCTTTTAAATTTGTATTGTATTATAAAACCCTAAAATGTAAAAATTAAATATTAAAAAGTTGAAATGAAAATCAAATGTTTTGATACATCTGAAATTATTTTTTTCCCTCACATTTTTCTTTTGAAGAAAACTTATAAATTTGGGTAGTTTCTTCTAAAGTGGAAGAAAAAAACAGTTGTGAAATCACAAAATCCTTTCCACAATGAAATTTCTATTTTCTGCTCAAGTGTGCTTATCAGTAATTTGATGCTATTAACTTATGCATTTAAGGCTTGTTTTGATTGAAATTGGAATATGGTAAAATTGAGAAGAAACTGAAAATACTAACCTGACCCCTAGGCAAAGATGATTTGCAAAATCATGAACTAATTAGGGATGTAAAAGCCTAATGTTTAAACGGTAATCTGCTATTTAAATATTTTAAACAACTGATTACCATTTAAACTGGAGGAGGAGGAGGAGGGGGGAGTGGCAACTGGGCTTTGCTGCCTGTCTGTGAGTCCAACAAGAAAATCCACCAAGGGTGTTAGTGAAAAGTAGTTAGTGCAGGCATCCCCTCCCCTCAACTGTAGACAAGCCCTAAGCTTTCTGATCACAGTGGGAAATAACATTGGCAGTGTTGCATATCTTATACCTGTGTTCATTATATTGTACCATCTAAACTATATATCTAAGTCAATGTTTCATAACCCTCCTAACTTTGAGAAGAAAATCAACCATCAGCTTTGTAAAGTGACACCGGTTTTAGCCCCTATTGTGCTTTCAACCCCAGCTGTCACAACAAGTTCAGAAAATAGTTTTCTGTTTTATGACCCATGTATTTGTGACTCCACGTATATCAAATGCCTGGACACAGGTGGTATATACCATGTGGTAAACACACACACTCTCTGTATTGTAATAATAATGCATACACAGGCACATGCAAATTCGCATAATCTATTTCATCTGAAGAAGGGTGACCTTTTGCAGTACGGAATGAATTACAAAATGTTTTCTAGCTGCTACAACTGTATAGATCATATTCTTGTAGCCACCATAAAAGTCATCGTTGCTGTCAACTTGAGAAATCTTGGCACAGTGCTCATGTTTCTCTTTTGCTGTCATGAGAGAAAAGCAATCCTTCTTATTAGAAGGACAGGATGTACAGCTGGAAAAATACCTTGACAAATGACCTTTCCCTACTTTTAGCAGTTCTAGAATCTGTATTCTTGGAAACAAATGTGTTTTTGCATTTGCCATTATATTAAATGGTAGAGCTATCTATACTTTGCTTTTTTTTTTTTTTTGGTTGTTGCATTATGTAAATTACATCTGGACAGAACCCCTTGTATAACTTTCTTAAAAAATACAGCATCATATTGATATTTTAATCTGTAATTTACCTATTTATCAATTCATTTTACCTTAGAAGACATTTATATGTTAACTCTCCAGTTTTAATCAAACCAGATACCAAATACCTTAATGACTTTGACCTCTGCAATATCATTTCTTATGCCTTCTGGCACTAAGGAAAAAAAGGAAGCTAAACATGTCTGCACATTTTAACCAAAGAAGGACAAAATCAATCTTTCCACATGCATAATAATATGCCAGAGTATGTCTTGTTAGAGGTGACAACAAGAACACATCCTTCATAACAACAAACATGTCAGCAGAGTCCTTTTTCTCAGCTGTCATGATAACTTTTTGAATGTGGCAGAGAGAAAATGGTGCAATTTGATGAAGCATGGATATGTTCAAATGTAAAGCTCATATCTCAACAGATGTGATCTTTAAGTTTAAAATGAGAATGAAAATATGAATCACCCTTTATTAAAATTTGCACAGCTGCCTGTGCATATCCTATAAGAAGGGATTGTGTTTCTGTGGTTTTCCTGCAGCCTGGAGGAGTATGATGTTTCCATTTTCTAGCAAAGCTCCTGGTGTTTTTCATTTGAGAGAAAGTTGTTTTTAAGAAATTATTGGGTCCTTTTTTTGACAAATTGTGGAATTAGTTGTAGGCACCAAACACTTTAAAAAGTAAAGAAACATGTTTTTTTAATGCTTTACTCTTTTTGTATAGAAAGGACCTCACTATCTAATCCTTAAAAAAGCTATGCTCTAAATGCCAAAGTGTGTATCAGGCGAGCTGGTTTTAACTCGAACGAAACAGTGTTTCATATGTATGCGAACAGTGCTGCATTTAAACGTATAGCTTTTAGATGGCACTTGAATAAATGACTGGATCTTAAGTGTCTTTGCTAAATGCAACTAAGATAACTCAAGCTCCTTTCTAGAAGTAATACAAGCAGTTACTACAAATACATTTCAGTGAAAGATGCCATTATAGTTACAAACTGATCTTATTTTTGCAGTTAATTATGTCCCAGCACTGTTTGGCCCAGGCTATTTATATTAATGCCTAGTTTACTAGCATAATTTTCTATAAACAGAGCTGCCCAGAGAAGCTGAAAATATTCTGTTGAGAGTGCAGGTTGCACAACTGGCTAACACCTGAAAAAAATATTTAAAATCCAATAGCTTTCAAGTCTGCTTTAGAATGAATTTTTGAAGTGGAGATTCCAAGATCATGTGTTGAGTGAATTGTCACTGAGAATTTTGAAAATATCATTTTGAGATCATCTTTACAGATGAAAGGCAGATTGTTGAGGGGTAGGTGTAGGCATGTACAGTGTATTTTGAGAGCCACATGGAAATGTGGAAGAGGGTCTGATGATATGAGTACAGGAAGGAATCCTACCTATTGGAAGAGATAAGCAATATAAGATATGGAAGAGACAGCTTTGTAGAACAGATGAAGGGAAGCACT
This sequence comes from Pelusios castaneus, assembly GCA_007922175.1. Classification (NCBI taxonomy): domain Eukaryota; kingdom Metazoa; phylum Chordata; order Testudines; family Pelomedusidae; genus Pelusios; species Pelusios castaneus. Next base: position 19,649,053 of record ML685777.1, on the reverse strand, counting down.
GAATGGATAGGAAAAGGCATGTGACTTGTTAGTCACAATTTTGAATCAGAGTTCCATGGTAAGAATCAGACTGATATTTTTTAAAAAAATGGACATTTGCCACTTAAACTTCACAAAACTCACATAATTTATTTTCTCTGTTTTGCGATTCATCAACTCTGTTACCATATTTTAAACAGGAGAAAGGTCAGTAATGAATCCAAGAGATAAATGGGAAGTGAGTGTATGAGTGATTTTTGTATTCTGGGCCTAACTCTCATCTATCTTATATTAGTTTTACACTATTTAAATGTAAATCATTTAAGTGGAATTGGTCTGATCTAATCAGCATTAATGATACTTGTCCCGTTTTTGTTGACGCTCTGAATAAATGTGTACAGTGGTAATTCCCTGTATATATTAACCTAGATCACATGCTTAAAATCTAACTGTGCTTCCTGTTACCTTGTACATCCCTATGCAAGGAAAAAGGACTAAATCTGTACTTAAACTTTTCTCTGTAAATTAGACAATATGATTCCTTTAATTTCCACCATGCATGCACATACTAATGTTTGACACTGGAGTAGTACAGCCCTGATTCTAAAACATAGTACTGTCACAGTAGTAGTATACCTTTATATAATCAAGGTCCTAAGCAAAACGGAATGAAAGAAATTCCATGATCAATGTGTTTTAAGTATGAAAATCACTTTTATGCAAATTTACACTTATATAAGAAAGAAATATGGAACATTTTTAGCTGAAATGAAATGATTTTAAAATACAATAATCCTTTGTCACTGAGCTTAACAAGAGCAAATATCATGCACTAAAATAAAAGGTCATCTGATGGAGGAAATTTAAATATATAGTACATCCTTAAGGAAAAGACTGACAAAGTTTGTTTTTATTTGCAGGGAGGGGGCATTATTCCAGTTTTCTTAAAGGTAAACTTGATGATATGTGGTTTTTATAGTCAACCATTTTTCTTCCCAAACACTCCTTTCTTAATCTTCCTTCTTTTCCTGATTATTATCTGTGCTTAAGCGGTGTTCAAGTTCCATGTCATCACATAAACAGGAATTTTGAATTCCGCTACAGAGGAAGAATAGAAGTGATCCATTCTCAATCCACAGATTAGTGCTGCAGGTATACACTAAAAAGTTTTTGTCGGTATAACAGTGTTGGTTAGATGTGTGATTTTTGCAATATTTTTGTATCAGCAACAGCCCTGATGTATATACAGTTCTAGCAGCATATATGGTTTTGTCAGTAGAGCTTATTTCACTCATTGAACCAATATAATATATACCAATAAGAGCACTTTTTTCCCAGTATAAACTGCTTCTCTACTAGAAGAGTTTGCCAATTTGTAGCTATACCAGGAAACCTTTTCTAGTATAGATCTGGTCTAGCTCAGGGAATGGTGATTCATGAGATCTTTGCCCAATCCTGGCAGTCCTCTAGAGATCCTGACACACACTTACCCTCAAACCAGCCTACCCAGGTGCACACAAACATGCTGGAGTCACAGAGGTTACTGCTAATAGTGCTAAACCAGACCCCATCACACTAAGGCTGTTTTGAGAATCCAGCAGAATAGATTATAAAATATTATTTTCCCAAAAGCCTATCACCCCTATTCCTCCCCTCAAATAGGTGTTCACTAAATAGACAAGAGAAGGGAAAGAACAAAAATTATGAAATTAGCATGATATAATAAATTTTACTGTTCAAAGATCTGCTCTTTTTATTGCATACCATTTACTGCTTGTATATTCTCCATGTTGACTTTTTCCTGCCAAAAACATAAGCATGTAAGTGACTTTACCCACTTAGATGACACATATATATAAAATTCCAAACGGGTAGCCGTTTTAATCTAGTTCAGCAAAACAAACAAGGAGTCCTGTGGCATTTTCAAAGACTAATAGATTTATTTATTGCATGAACTTCTTCAAAGCATCTGATGAAGTGGAATTTTCTCCCACAAAAGCTCATGCAATAAATAAATTTGTTAGTCTTTAAAAGTGCCACAGGACTCCACATATGTATAAAGTTACTCATGTATAAATTAAATGTTTTCAAGCTTGGGACCTTAAATGGCAACTGTTCCAGGAAGGAATTGTGTTTTCCTATGTGTTTAAACAGCACCTAGCACAATGGGCTCCTGATTATGATGGATCTGTTGGATACTGTCACATTAAAAACACTAAATTAGAATAAAGTAGTGTTTTTTAGTTCATCTTCCATAAAAATGATTTCCAATGCCTAGATACGTCAAGATTGTTCTCAGCCAAAGCACTGAAATCCCACTCTTTTCTTTTAAAAATTTTCCTTACAATGTGACTGGGCACAGTCAGGTCTAAAATGGATTCTAGGAAAGGCAGAAATTGTGATTAAACTGTAGCTGCAGAGGATTTCTAAAAGTGTGTGCTACTACGAGTGAACTTAATCAGAGAAAGTGACAAACAATATGTTGTAAAACATAAATACCCATTGGAAACTAATTTCAACAGTATAAAAGGCAATCAGACCTTGTGCTTCAAGTATATGAAAAGAGTATGCCTGCATATGGAATATACTACATTCATTTAGAATGGCTACTTCAACCTCTCGACCATATCCCATATATGTCAATAATGCAGAACTTCAGGGGGAACTGTTCAGTAAAAGGAGTAATTATGCAAAAGCCACTATGTCATTTTCCATTTTTTTCATTTGTCATATTTAATAATTGTAAATTGTAAGCCTGCGCGGTTTCTTTAGTTCCTGACCTTCTCTGTTGCCAAAGCGCTCACCTAAAAAAACTCTGCAAAGTTTTAATTTTTAAATGTCACAAAATATCAAGTGAGTACAGAAGACAAGAAGCAAGTCAATAAATGTTTCAATTCCTTGCTCATGCTCATTTGCATTTCATTTTATGTGGGGGGAAAATTAGTCCCAAATTTAATCTCTCCTTCGAGTAAAAGAGGGATAGAACAGGGAGCCGGAGTATCAATCAGTTGAAAGTATTGATTACAGAGCATAGCAATTTACTAAATAAATAAAACTGAAATGCCTTCTTATTTAAGAGAAACCATACTGTTTCTATGGTGAAAAAAAGGTATAATTAAAAAGCTATCAGCAGTCTGGAATTGTCAAAAGTACTTTGTCACCTGAAGCACATTCCTTGTAATTATCTTTTAGGCTTTAAGCTAGATCACCATTAACCTCAGAAGAAGAAGGGTTACTATGCTTTCTGGTGTGAGAAATTGTATCATCATGTAAATTAAACCCCGTTAGGCAGTCAAATTGGATTTGGGAAATGATTAAGTATTAAACCTAGTCATGTATATTATCAAATGACACAAAGCATGAGATGCTAAAGGGGAAAATGATTGGAAAATATTATATTCCCTTCCTTTTTCTTAAAAATTCAAAGATATTTTTGTGTAAAATAGAGGAATAGAAACACAGGTGTTAGACAGGATAAAGGAAATAAAACATATGTGAAATTTATAACATGCACATTTTTCAGATAATAACAAGTGACTGAACCCTGTGTCAACTGAAATAACGTAATAGGACCATAATATTACAACTTGAGTGCTCAAGAGCTTCTGGCAAGTAATTATCAGGGTGACTAAGCAGAATGTGGCTATCCAAATAGTCCACTGATAAACTCTCAGTATTGGGATATATAATGTATAAAAGTTTCTCCATCCATGCAATTCCTATTTTAGCTAGCAATTACCTTTGCCATGAAAGATACCGGTACTTAGAAGTTTTGACTGGATGATGAAAAATTAATAACTTTAAGACATCAAAGTTTTTATCTAGGGGGGAAGAAGAATGCTGAAAAAATATTTTCCCTCCTTTTGGTATAATGTGGAAAATTGTGTGGGTTTTCAAAACACGAGGAGAATGAATTCTTTGCAAGCACTACTTGCTTGTCAGATTTTAAATCCCCTGTGTTTATGAAGATGAAATCTTTTGGTGAAATGAGTTAGTGGTCTCAGTCTTGTTCCCAGCAGACAGGGACTTAAATTTTAAAATATCACCACAACGTGAAGTCTCCTAATTGACAGTCACAGCAGAGAAGCCAAATATCTGAATAGGGAAAATGACTGGATTAATGTCCATTGGTGCAGATGGCTCAGCTGGGTCAGGTTCAGACACATTGATCAAATTGCGTAAGGTTACTTGCGTTGGGCTTAACCCATTCTGCAACTGTCCTAATGGTGAAAGGAGGATTTCTGTCTCCAGCTTTCTTAATCTTGCCCCTTTCAAAACCAATGAGGCCCAGATCTTGAAATAAATGGAAGTTAGGAGTCTAAAAAACCTCTATGGATCTGGCCCTAATTCATAACAGTCATTTTAAAACACACACACAAAATACAACTATTCTGTCTCAGAACTCCTCTTAGTGCTTTAAATTCAGTTTGCCCTTATAAAAGCTGTTAAGCAGTTGTAAGGTTACTCTTATCCAGGGTTCCTTGACCCAATAACTTTTTAATCTCTCTCTTAGGAAATAAATTAAAGGGAGTGCAGTACCTCTGCCTGCTAGATAGCTGATGCAGAGAAATCAAAATCAAGTGCTCTTATCTTTAAAGGTGATTTGGTTTCCAGCAATTCCCATCCAAATTCTTTAACCAAAATTCTCCACTTATTAAAGCACATATAAATACAATGAGTGGTTAGGGTTCCCCAAAACTTGATACATATCCCACAAGTCTGAGGCAGTCTTAGAGAGAATAAGTCACAGATTTCTGGATGGCCAGTCCTTTCATCTGTGCCTAGAGATCTTTTCAATGTTCTTACGAAGCAATCCGCCTGACTTAAACTCACCACCTCACTCTTCTGTTCCAAAAATTATAGAGAACGTCAATCAAAAAAGAAATTTGTACATAGACATTTGACCAATTTTGTACATGTACATTTGACCAATCATTGCACAGAAGCAGGAGTTACAGATACATGTCACTAAAGAAAATATTGTTACGCAAGCAGTTTTAAGCTGTTAGTCTGATAGCTAAATTTCTCCATACCGACAATCAGTGTTTTGTTTTGTTTTTTGTTGAAGAAAAGGTGCTGGTACTTGGCCAGGGACCTGGTGACAGCAGGAGCCAGGGCCACATAGCTGTGAATAAAAGGTGCCGGTACTTAATACCCCTGAGTACCATCACAAAAAAAGCCCTATCAACAATTCTAAAATATATCCAGACTTCAATTTGCCTAGTTTGTGCAAAATTCCTGCAAAGGCCTGAAAATGGCTAAAAGCAGCAAGCAGAATAATTGATAGACCATCCTAATAATTGGCAGGGGCTTGGATACCTGGCTGGTTGCTAAAATGCCCCTATTCAACTACCATTATATGAAAATAGAACATCACCACTTCAGCAAACAAGATTTACTTATGTTAAACAAGACTTCTGCTTGACATAACACCAAGGGATTTTAACATTTACAAAAAAAAATCTTTTGTCTTTAATGCATTCATTTTGCACAATAGAAAATGCTATCATTCTTCAAGTAATGTCAATAAGAGTTTCTGTAATATCTTCTCAGCAATTAGAAGGAAATAAGGAGGTTTGCAAATGGGAAAAAGTTACATGTAGCTAATGTTTAGAAATTACTCATTTTTTATATTTGTTTAAATATAAACTTTGCCAATACTTTCAGGAAGCTTTCTGAAATGTTAAAAAAAAAAAAAAATGTTTTCAAAGAGAACTTTTAATTTTTCTGCCAAATTACTGCATGTTGATAGTGGCCTGCAGTGACAGACTTTATGCTTTCAACTTGTGGAAAGGGGATAATTGAAGTTGTGTGCGCAATAAATGAGAAGATACATCAGTTCCATATAAACCTTTTAAAAGCCTCAGAATGCAAAGCAAGGCACACTGAAATTGCATAAGGATACAATTAATTTGTACATGAAAGAAGATTTTTTTTTAGTATGCTATTAGCCTCTGTAACAGCTGAATATACAAAAAGCCAATAATTTATAACCTTGCCAGAAGTATGACAAACTGCTTGCTGCACATTTTTAAAGCTAAACTGATGTGTAATGTTTTTATGAAATGATTCTGTTAACCCTCATTTTCCACTATTGCATTTAGTTAGAAAAATGAATATTGACAATAAAATGTGTGTTGGGTTCATAATGTTGCAAGAAACAAAAGCGACCCATTAGAGAAAGAAAAAGAGAGAGAGAGAAGTAATTGCTATTCAATTTATATTGAAAATGCTTGAATTTGCAATATATTTTTTCTTTGTTTCTTGAACGTGTCTGTTCCTTTTTACCTGGTTGTTAATGAATGTATCTGAAAAATAAATTTTAAAAAAATCCTCCCACCACCCTCATTTTTCTAACAAACTCAATTCTGCCATTCACAAAGCAATGTTACCGTAACCACTGATCTTTTCCTTGAAGCATTCTGTTCTTTCTCTCGTTAGTTAACCTATTCTACTGAGTATTATTCAGCTCATACAATACATATCCATTGTGTTCTTGATAGAAAAATATGTAGAAAACCTCAAAGAAATCTCCTTCTTTATTACTAAGTACTAACATTTTTAGATACTGCTGGTCAAGGAGACTGCTCTTGGAGAACCCCGCTAACAATGAAAGTCAAATTACACTTCAGATATTAAAATGACAAAATTATGACATAGGTAAATTATTTTCTTCAAAGTATAAAAAAAAATGAATCATGGCATTTCACTAACCTAATTTAATCAATACGTCTGTAATTCATATTCAATCATAGCTCACTTTTATTCATCGTTACATGAGTGCAATTAGTCAATCCTCTGTGAAAGTATCTGTGACAGCATTAAATAATATAGTGTAAGAGCAGTTCTTATGAAACAACAGGGATCTGGTGCCCTCTTGGGGCACATGGGTAGCTGTCAGTAATGATTATAGGAGTTAAAAGCTGTTATTAGCAGACGGTGCCCCATGAGGTTTAAAGACACCCTAGAAACTACAAATTGTACCTCCTAGAAATTGTAATCTGGTGAGGATTATTTTATGGAATTTAATATTTATATATTCCAAAAGAATAGCCATGTTAATCTAGTTCAGCAAAGCAACAGGGATTCCTGTGGCACTTTCAAAGACTAACAAATTTATTTATTGCATTAGCTTTCATGGGAGAAAATCCCACTTTGTCAGATGTTTTGAAGAAGATGGGGAATATATTTATAACATTTACTCACATGTGTACACTGTTCATAGAATCATAGAAACTGGAAAGGACCATTGGAGGTCATTGAATCCAGTCTTCTGCACTCATGGCAGGACCAAGTACCATCTTAAACCATCCCTGACAGGTGTTTGTCTAACCTGCTCTTAAAAACTTCCATTGATGGAGATTCCACAACCTGCCTAGGCAACTTTTTCCAGTAGTTAATCACACTGAGAGTGAGAATTTTTTTCCTAATGTCCAACCTAAACATCTCTTGCCGTAATTTAAGCCCATTGCTTCTTGTCTTATCATCGGCAGTTAAGGAGAATATTTTTTCTCCCTCCTTCTTGTAACAACTTTTTAGGTACTTGAAAATTGTTATCATATCCCCTCTCAGTCTCCTCTTTTCCAGACTAAGCAAATCCAGCTCTTTCAATCTTCCCTCATAAGTCAAGCGTTCCCACATCTTTCCTGAAATGAGGCATCCCAAACTGGATACAATACTTCAGTTGAGGCCTAACTAGGGCAGAATAGAGCGAAAGAACTACTTCTCAAGTCTTACTTACAATACTCCTGTTAATTCATCCCAGAATGGTGTTTTCTTTTTTTGCAATAGTGTTACACTGCAGATTTCAAGTTGTCAGGAAATATCAAGTGAACTAACAAACCATATTCTTGATATTTTTTTTACATCATAAGATGCTTTTAACATGTAAGGAAGCAAACATTACACAACAACAGTAGTTTGTTTTTAATAAGAAACAAGGCGAGGAAAATCAGTGGTTTTCAAGTGTAATAGAAAAATTGATGTTGGTTTTAAATGTTGATTAGTCAGCTGGTTTTCTTTAGTCATATAGCTTGACTCCAACACACAAAATCTTGGAATCAAAGGCACAACATTGCAATCACATAACAAAAATCGCTGTATCCTTCAAATGAAACTCTCCTCTACTGTCACTACACTGAGTGATAACAAGGATGATTCTGACTTATTGATTACTATCCCAGCCCCACTGAAGTACATGAGAGTTTAGCTATTGACTTCAAAAGGACCAGGGTTGCATTTATTATCTTTAAAATGTGAAACAGAAAATTGTATTCTTAATTCCTTTCTTTTCCTGTATTTTCTCTTTTCTTGCCCATCTCTCTCTCTTCCTCCATTTGTCCAATTTCTAATTCTTATTGCTATAAAAGACACAATTTAGACAGAACAGTTCCTAATGCAGAGCGCTCTAGCAATGACTAGTGCTGTGGTGTTGAGTACTTTGGCTGAACTTCATGTGGAAGTGGCTGTTTTTCTTTGAAGCAGAAATATAGTACTGTTACAGCCAACACTTCAAAGGGAAACCACCCATTTACTCAGAAGTCCAGTAGCCTAATGTACACATATAATTTACCTAATAATCGCTATGTAATACGTCACATATTCTATACTATTGTGGTGGGCATCTGCTCTTCAGCTTAATGGGAATGTGGTCTACAGAGCTGATATGTCATTCTCTGATGTGCCCCATTTCCAGTGCTGTGGAAAGTAATCCTGGTGATGAAACAACTTTTTCTATAAAGAAAATAGTAACAACAGCTAATCCCATAAAGAAATAATGTTGGACTGTAGGAAGAAGTGAGAGATCAGAACAGCAGGGTATTTTCTAGAGAAAATCATTGAAGAGAAGCATAGATGCAAGGGTCCCATATAGCTTTTCTTTTTTCCCTATCCTACCTCCTTTGCTTTGTTGCTCCAGGGAATTCTTGGAAATAGAGTTCCAGCATTGAGTGCTACAATCTAGCAGAGAGCTAAAGAATTAATGATTTCCAATTGCCCTTAATCTGCTTTATTCTCCTGCCTTGTATCAAGTAAGAGAATGCCTGAATGGCAATTCCCATACCTTAAAAAATAAAATAAAAGTAAATTAAGATCATGACTACCTGGATTTTCCTTGCAAGTTGAGAATCTAACAGTGACAGAAAGGATATATACGTCTTAGACTTTATTAGTTTATTTACTTAAGAATAAAAGTCAAGCAGAGGACTCCAGTATGTCTGTTGTAACTTTTAAGACCAAATGTGAAATATAAGATATTCAATAAAGGCAATGGATGTGGATCCCCCCTGGTTTAATTAAGTTAGTTTCAGTGAAGTTACAACTGGGATGAATTTGGCCCAGGAAGTTGATAACCATGTAAAACAGATGTTACAGTATTTGGAAGCAATGGTCCATACTAGCAGAAGGAATAATATTGTACCCCAAAGGAACTATCAAGTGCGCGAGTTGTAAGAAAACTGTGCAAATTTTTTTTACACAAACACTGAATCAATACCAGTTGCCAGGTTCAAGTGTGTTAAACAAAATAAAACACATTTAAGGATCTTAACTTTTTAGACTAACCCTGTTATTGAGATTAGTTATCAGATAATTTGAAGGTATTTTATATTATAAATTCTCTCGGTGTGTGACAGTAGCCATTTACTGCCTGAAAATGTCTGAATTTCTTCATCTTCATTTTTATCAGAACAATTATGGCTTTGGAAAATAAATTTAAAAAAAAGAGTTGCTGAGCAAGTAGCATAGAACTCATTTAAAATTATAAAGAAGATAAAAGACTTTGTATTGCTCTGTGTATCTATGTACTTATCACTTTAAAATGATTGTATAGAACATTTAAAAATAATTGTACAGTAAATAAAATGCATTATCTGAGAAGTGTATGTGAGGGTATGTAGAATAATTTGTATAGTGTATTTTAGTTAGCCTTTATGCATTGTCAAAATCAGTCACACAGTGTATCCAAAGATTTATTAGAAATAGTACTGTTATGATATATACATGATGATTAAATATACTGTATATGGAAAGTATTATCAAGCTGCACCATTACAATTATAAGAATAAATATGATCATTCCTCCTGTAAAAGACTGAAGAGGTTGTATTTTTATGTAAGCACTTGGTAATTTAAAACTTGATATTGACCTACATCATAGTGATTCATATCTTCCACTCATCAGAGAGACCTGTCGGAATCTTCCATGTGACACTAAGTAAATACTGAACCTTTCATATAAAATGATACATGCATTGCTTGGGTCACATTCCAAATAGAGAAAATCCTCTGCAGTGAAATGATGCTTTCCATTGTAACCTCAAAGCACTCCATGGTGCATCCTTAACCCCAGTGCACCAAGCAGAGGGGACTTTTTAATCTGAAATATTTTCCTGTTGGCACTGCCATTATTGTCACACTTACTATCTGATTATCGTTACGCTCCACCAACTGGTCAAAATACAGGTCTGCTGACTGGAGGGGGATGGTGGGAAGGAGCCAATTGTCCGGGGGTCTGGTGATTGAAAATGGTCTGTGAGGATGTCAGGATAGATAGGTATCCTTCACTTCTCAACGCATTCCTTCCCCCATGAGGCCTCTGCCACTCATGTTCTCTGCCCCTCCCTTGAACCAAGCTTACTTATTATGCATCATGCAGGTTTCCGGGCAGGCTGAGGAGGTGCTATCTGCTACCCCACTTACTGGGTTCATAAGTAATATCCCTGAGGAACCCAAGGAACCTGGGAAGCTGAGTAGCAGACAGTGCTTCCTCAGCCTCCCAGGAACCTGAATGTCACATAATATATAAGTAAAAACTTCCAGTGGAAGCCAGAGGCTTAGCTACAGGTGGTCCTGGCTGGTCCCTGGCCCGCCCTCTTTGAAAGCAGACCCACCCAGTCACAGCAGATACATTTGCTACAGCAGCCAGACTGTGTCGGGAGTCAGGCAGCTTTCAGCTGCTTGCCTGAATATCTTGCTTCCAGCCATGTGACCAGAAGCCAGACCTTCGGGAAATAACGGGCTGAAAACTGCCCAATGCTCTGGGTGCTAGGTAGCACACTGGAGCGTGTGCAGCTTCCGAACTTTCTGGTTCCAATCACATGACTGGAAGCACAAAGTGGCCTGGGCCCACCCCGGTGACTCACAGGCCAGACTGAAAATCAGGTCTGGCTATGCTCCTGGTAGAAGCCCACTCAGACCTGAGCCATCCCTTTTTAGCGGGGGCATTGACTGTTTTGCCCTGGGGCTTGGAACTGTTTTGCTGGACCTACTAAAATGTAGCATAATTCTCCCCAAAAAGAATTGCTCTTACAAATAAATCAGACGTTTCACATGTACATTCATAGGAACTCAGGCCTTGTCTACACTGAAAAAACTGCATCAATCCATGAGAATCAATTGAGTGGTCAGTGTGGACCCACTCAATCGATCCTGGAGGAACTCTCTGGTCGACTCCAAGTGGAGTAAGGATGCGTCGATCAGAGGGTGCTTCAAGACAATGGTGCTGAGTGAAGACAGTGTGGTAAGTAGGAGTAACTAAGTTGACTGGAGATATGCATTCTGCATCATGCAGATAGTGTATCTCCCATCAACTTAGTCCCCCGGTGTAGACTAGGCCTCAGTAGTTCAAACCCTCACCTTTCAAAAATGATCTGTGCATGGAAGGGGGAGGAAGAGGGGGGAGCCAAACACAAAGAAAAAACAACCCAATAACCTAAGGGTATGTCTACACTGCCTTTAAAAGGTTCAGTATGAATTGACTGAAATGTGCAACTGACCAGGCTCACAGAGCTCAGGTATACAGGGCTGTTTAACTATAGTGAAGATGTTCAGGCTTGAGGACCCTGTGAGGGACACAGAGCTCAGGCTCCATCCCAAGCCTGACCATCTAAACTGCAATTAAACACCCTTAGCTCAAGCCCTGCAAGCCTGAGTGAGACCAGCTGACACAGGCCAGCTATGGACATATCCTAAGTGGTATGATGCTTTCTTGCTCCTATTTTTAAGTCATGCGATGGTAAGGGCATCCTGAACACAGACTAGCTTAATTCTCAACCTGAAAAGGGAGATGTTGGAATAAGAAGTTACTCCTTATTCTAGGAAAATGTCATATCATAATTTCTTCTTATAGGTTTGGGTTTTTAGTGAATTTGTTACTGGTTGAAAGGTTGTGCAGCACACTTTCTTCTACCTAGCTTCCCATCCACTGACCAGCTTTTTGTTTTGTTTTGTTTAGATTTAAGATAACAAAGACACTTATCCAAGCCAAAAATGCTCTCACATAATAATGTGGTAAATACAACTAATGTGAGTCTAAGAAGTGCTAAAATCAGTTCATAGGAACTGGGCTGGCCAGCCACCTACCTATTCCTTTTATAATCTAGGAAGCACACCCTCACCTCATTTCTCCAGAAGACTATCAAATGTCTGTCTTTTGCAATGTGTCTGGGAAATCACCAAATGTAGGGCATTCTATATGAGGTGGGACTTCCAGAGTCCCTGAACCCTCCCAAAGTGTGTCCTGCCAGCTGTCCCGGATCTTTTCAAATGAGCAAGAACCAGCTAAACTGGTCTTGCTGACAGCAGCTTTGGCAATATGGCCCAAGGAGAGAGGTGACCCCTCAAAAACTACTTACTTAGTAATAGGACTCATGTTCAAAAGGGGCAAGAAGCTAACTTAATCTCTGTGCCCATTTAGTAGCTCTCTGCTGAAAAGTTGCCATTGCCAGATACAATGGTGTGTATTTTGTTTTTTATATGTTGTTTAGGAAACACACTGCGAGCGTCAATTCATCTCACACAAGCTACTAAGCATTGATAATAATAATGACTTCTCTATCACTGCTTCTATGTTTGGATTTAAGCTTCTGAACTAAAGGTGAAAAGGTCTTTATCCTGTTACCAATCCCTAGAGAACTTTAGTCCCCCACATTAATAAGAAAATATACTTAAAGCTAGCTATACCAATGTAAATCAGGAATTATTGTCAATGCAGTTACCTTAGAGTACACTGGTGAGAGCAGAATTTGACCCAACGTGTCCTGAAAAATCCACCTAACTTTCACAAAGGATATGTCTGTCTTTGACAAGACCCTAACGATACTCAAAGGAATTCACTCAGCATGCTCCAGGACCATTTTCACCTTTGTACTAGGGACACTTGTAGATGTGCCTAACACTGCATATTCTACTTTTATGCTTGTCAGACAAAAGAAGAATAACTGCAGACTAAGGTCTTTTAAAGCTAAGCTTTGAGACAGTGTCAAGCCAGAAAGATCTTGTATTGACAGCTGGTGAAATGTTCCTAGGAACTACATCTGTCTATTAAAAATGCCTTATACCTCTCCTGGATCCTCAAGGTTTTCAAGAATGCAAATCACTTTCATGAGAGATAATTTTAGATCAAGTTATGTAAAAACTTATCAAGTGAAATAATCACGGTATGATACAGGAATATTAAACAGCTGCTTTTCACAATCAATATGCAGAAGATCTTTCCTCTAACTATCTCCAACTGTTATTTCATATTGTGACACCGGTAATTGTACATAGCAATCTAAATTTTAAAATTCTGACAGGATCTCGATAGATTCCATGATATGACTATATCCATCACCATGTTCTGGATAGATTTTAAATTGATGCTACTACACCAAGCATTGGAATAGAACCACTGACAGCACTTATCCTAATAGCAGCAAATGATTTTATGAATCATTAGTTCAGATACTACAGTCCTATCCATTTTGAAATCGCTTGTAGATTAATGCTTTTTGTCTGTGATATGGTATTAATAGGTTTCTGGGAAGCATGTAGTTTCTAGATGTATCTCACAGAAGAGTTTTTAGTGACAAAGTTTTCAGGGTTACAATACCTGATTAATTACACTGATTCAGTTACTTGGCTCTTAAAAAAAAAAAAAAAAAAAAAAAGAGAGAGAGAAATCCTGAGAGTTAATATCCTGTGAGCCGACTTCACTTATCAGTGCACAGACAGCTAGCTACTGAGTAGTCATGAATGTCAATAAAATAAACAGAGATTTGCAGATGGAAACTAGTATCCTGATCTACGATGTAGTAATCATCCTCACTTTTCTTTATGGGTGCGAGACATGGGTGGGGACAATGGAGCCATCATAAGCGTCTGGAGTGGTATCAACATTGCTGACTTAGGAAGATTCTGAGTTACAGATGGGAAGACTGTCACACTAGTGATAGTGTTCCTTCTGCAGCTAACATCACCAGTTTTGAGGTGAAGATTAGGAAACATCATCTTCCCTGGGCTGGTCTTTGTGCGCAGATGGCTGAAACTTGTCTTCTGAAGTGAGTTTTCTTTTCTTTAGTAAGAGGACTTGTGGGGACAGAGGAAATGCTACAAGCACACCTTAAAAAATGTATTTTACGCAGGGAGGTATTGACCCCACAAATTGGGAGGAGCTGGTGGCCAGTAGACCACACTGGCGTCACATCATCTAACAAGTCTCAGCATATTTTAAAGAGAATTGCCTTGCTCAAGAGGCTGGGAAACGACAGAGGAAGAAGGGAAGTGTACACATCTGGCCAGCAGTTGTGCTCTCTCCAAGCAATCACCTGTCATTTATGTGAAAAAATCAGAGGACACAAATTGGCTTCTCAGCCATCTTAAATCTCATCAATGACTTTACTCCTGGCAGACATCATCCTCATACTAAGTGACTGCTGGTGATGAGGCATGCACAGGACTAGAACTACTGAGCTTTTATACCTCCAAAATGCTTTCTTAAATAACAGTGCAGGAAAAAAAAATCCCCATAATTTCCTGTTCACTTCACTTTGAAGCTGTATTTCTTTTCAGTAGAAAACAAACACAAACATTTCTAATGCACATGATTTTTATGGGAAATTCTGTATCCTAAACTCAGGGCAAGATCTGACTTGGATTGGGTACACAGTTTAAGTAGATGGGCTGTGCCGTAGAGGGGCTGCTGCATACACAGACAATATCTCTTTCTCCTCAAGTCAAAGTACCAATAAAGCCAAATGCAGTCATTACAGCAGCCACTAGTTGCTGCACTGCCTTCATAACCTACAAGGGATTTTTTAGGATATAGCTATTGTTACCTGTGTATGCCTGGGGTAAGGATCTGAAAATGGTCGGGGCAGGCTGCAAAAGGAAAACAAATTCTCCCAGCTCTGGTGGGTGTATTCAGCCCCCTTTACTGCACTTCAGTTCTGACCCCCAATCAGACGCTGGGTCTAGTAAAGAGATAAGTTACTTAAAATTCCTTGCTCATTACCAAAAGGGTTCTCCTGACCCCAAAGGAGCAGCCACATGACCAAATTGATATGTTTGACTCTTATGCAAAACACCACACTGCCAGCCAATCCTTATAACTAAAACTAAAAATTTATTATAAAAGGAAAGAACCAAACTATAAGGGAACTGTTAAAGGATTAAAGCAATCAGATAATACAAATGATTTAAAGGTCCATTCATATCAGGTTTCCAGTAAAATGGTGGCTCATGAGGTCCTTCTGGTGTACATCCAGTATCTGGATGGGTCTCAGTCCTTTTCACTGCTTCATTTGTTCCAGAGAAACAAAGATTAAATAGTCCATGTATAGAGTTTGTTCTAATTCTTCCAGGAGAATTACCAAGGTGATTCCAGACTGGTGCTGGGACCTCAGTCTTGTGATCCAAACTTTCCCTAAGAAGTTTGTATAGATTTGAGATAAAAAGGATCAAGGCTCTAAGCAGGGGTGTCAAACATGCGGTCCTCAACTGCACTCGGCGGGATCATGCTCTGTCCCTGAGAGAGAGAGTGTGGTGTCACATACACAGCACTCTGCAATGCCACAAGAGCATCAGGTCTTGTGACATCACAGAACACTAGGTATGCAAGACTGTGCTCCACAAGATCACACCCCCCCTCCCCGACACAGAGAGAGGGATATCAAAGTGCAGTTTTGGATACACAGCACTCTACCATGCTGCCAGAGAGCCGTAATATTTTGATTTATGGTATGTACAGACCACTTGAAGTACATTTAAGTCAAATCTGGCCCGCCACAGCAAACAAGTTTGACACCCCTGCTCCAGAGTCTTTTACAGAGCCATGCGGACTGACGGATATCTTCTTGACAGCAGGTACTTCCTTGAACACTTAACAGATGATTGCTTGTGGCTATGAAGTATCATCTTCCATGTCCTGAGCGCAGGGTAACTAGTTATATTAGCAAGAGGGAAAGGGCCATTCACAACCATTCCCAGGTATTTACTACTTAAATTTCAAAGAGAAATAAAAACAATAGCATCCTTACATTTAAGCTCCATCTAAATGATCATATGTTCCTTTTGAATTGATAGAACCGGGACAGACAAGAAAGCAATTTATGTGCATTGCTAACCTTTAACAAGATAGATGTAAATATCATCAAATAACTACCAACAATTCATTTGCATATCAAAACTGTAGTCCACTGGTTCTCAACCTTTTCCTTTGTGACACAGTTGGCAGCATGGCCAGCCATACCTGACACAGGTGCCCCCCTCCGCTGAAAAAAACCCACCATTTCCAGTACTTTCAGTGGCAGCATGCTCCCCCACCCTCCTCCCCACCATGAAAATAACCTGTCACTGCCAGGAGTCTTGGCAACAGCACAATTCACTGTCCCCTCTTCCCCCAAGTAGCCCCCTGCCGCCACTGCTGGAAGAAACCCCATGTCACCAGAAGAAAACCCTGCTAGGCCTGGGTTTGTTTCAGCAGTAGGGAGGGGGGTGGGGGTTTTTTCAGTGGCTGCCCTGTTCACAGCTCACACTCAACCACATGCTGCAACACATTAGTGTGTTGCGACACATTGATTGAGAACCACTGCTTTAGTGTACTTGTAAGGAATGACCCTCGCTACCATTTTGTTTTCCTATAATATGTCTTTAAAGGTCAGATTTGGGCCATGTATTTGGAAAGTTGCTTGGAATTTTCAGGCATAGTGTGATAGCCATTGTTGGAGGTTCACTATTACCTTCCTTGCAGTTTGCACAGTTAATCCTGAACTGAAAAGCCCCCTCTGTGCAATGCCGCAGAGAGACCTGGCACAGCTGTGATTATGATGATGGGGTAGGTAGACCCATTTACATCAGTTCCCCCCATTAGGCCTCTGCATCCCTCCAAAAAGCAGAATGGCACCATTTGGATTGCATTCAAGACTATCTGTACTTGCCACAGCAATAATGGGGAGATGGAGGATTTGACCCTCCATGTACAAATAAGGCATCCATTTTCTTCAGTGAGAGCTTCAGTGAACAGGGCCTTTACAAAAGAACTGGGAGTTAATTCCATTCCGTACCTCTCAGGTTAAGTAGTTGTTTTCTTGCTCAGTTCAATTAGTTTTTTCTATCCTCCTGTTGACTCCATGGGGTAAGCTTCAAAAGCAGTTTGCAGTGATTTAGCGCCACAGCTTCCATTAACATCAGCATGAGTCATGTGGCTAAATCTTAACATGCTGCTTTGAACATTTACCCCACTATTTTCTGCATATTCAGCTGTCAAAATGTGATGAAATGCAACTCACGCTCTGACATTCTGAGTAAGTTTTGTTACTGGCAGTGCTTACAATCCATGACACACATAGCTACATATTTTACATGAAAAAAAAAAACAGTATAATGCAATGGCTTCAATTTTTTTTTTTTTAATTTGGTCCCCTAAAATTTTTTTTGAATGGAGACGTAGATCACTTTGGAAATCTTAGACTTGGTTTGTGGACCCCAGCTTGAAAATCGCTGGTATTATACATCCTCCCATATAGAAAAAGTTCAGTAAGTTTCTGGTTTCTGAAATGTGAGCTGCTTTTATTTTTGCAAGTTACAAAATGTGGGTTAGCTTGACATTCGGTAAAGGTGATCCTCACCTCAGAAGGGGTTATACTTTGCTGTGCCGTGACACAAGAGGTGGTGTGTTTCAGGTACATATTTTCTTGATATCCCAGCTCCCTGGTAGTAAGTACTTCAGGCAGGAGTTTTATAGGCTTTTCCAGCAACCTACTAAGACACAGGGATTTATGAGAGGCCAGTAATGTGAGGCTGAATGGATGGCTGACTTCATCTGAGTTTGTGTCACCACAACAACCATCTTGCCTGCACATGTACTATCTAATAACTGCATAAAACAAAATGAAGTAGTGATGTGGTAATTCCAAGTAAATGCAACCCCCCTACTTCTTTTGTAGGGATCCTCTTTCTCTAGTTAACTTTGTCTTCACACACTCCTTTACACATCAAGATATGTATATCTTATTTCAAAAGCCAGTTAGTTCGCCACCATTCTCGATAATTAATTCATCTAATAATAAAGACTAGAACCTGGATTTGCAAATAACATTAATAAACTTCAAATCTAATCTGAAAAGTCCATACAAATGCTGCATTATATATCAGACTCCTATTCACGTTGGTGTAAAAATATGTCTGTGCAGGGCTTGGAAATAACTTGTGCCATTGGAGTGTCATATCCTTAACATTGCAGCAGAAAACATATCTATGTTCCACAAGGGAACTGTTTGTTACTTAATTGACTTTCCTTATTACAGAGTTGAATTCATCAAGCTCAAAGGTCAATAATGATGCTGTGATGTGAGGTGCTAGAGCTCTAGAAGACTGAAACTTAAAAAGGAATGGTTTCATTATAAGGATTAGTTATAAGAAGCTGTTGTTTTAAGGCAATTGCTGCTGCATTTAAACATCTTTTTTTTTAAATTTAATTTCCCTGTTAAGTTGCACAGTAAATGATGATGAATATTAAGGATCCTCCATTCTCTTCCCAAAATCAGAAATTACATATTTTCAGTTGATTTGCGTGAGAGTTATTAATCATAGAATTTCTACATTTTTGCAGAATTCCATGGACTTTCACATGTCGGTTGCAGAACTAAAAATAATTTTCCTCCAACAAATTATATTCATCTAGGTGCCTGATAATTCTTCCTTTCTATAGTTAAAACCAATTTGCTTGATACTGAAGTTAGGCTACTCAACCTGTAATTCCTGGGATTGCCTCTGGAGTCTTTTTCTAAAATTGGCATGACATTAGCGCCCCACCAGTCATCTGATACTGAAGATGATTTTAAATGATAGGTTTACATACCGCAGTTAGTAGTTCTGCAATTCTATGCTAGATTTCCTTCAGAACTCTTGGGTGGTTACCTTCTGGTACTGGTGACTTATTACTGTTTAATTTATTAAATTGTTCCAAAACCTCACCTAACGACACCTCAGTATGGGAAAATTCTTCAGGTTTGTCGCCTAAAAAGAATGGCTCCGATTTGCAACTGTCCCTCACATCATCAGGCATGAAAACCAATGCAAAAAATTATTTTAGTTTCTCTCTAGTAGCCTTATCTTCCTTGAGTGGTCCTTCAGCATCTCAATTGTACAGTGGCCTTACTTGTTGTTTATCAGGCTTCCTGCTTCTGATGTACTTAAAAATATTTCTGCTTTTACTATTTGAGTCTCTGGCTAGCTGTTCTTCAAATTCTTTTTTGGCATTCCTAATTATATTTTTACTTTACTGTACTTTCATTTGCTAGAGTTTATGTTTCATGTATGTTTCACCTTTTTTGCCATAAACCTGAAGAATAAAAAAAAGAAAAAAAAATCAAGAAAAATATCTTTAGACGATGACTGCATAAACTAGAAAAGTCAGAGGGGTATTATCCATTGCTTACATTCATATTGGAGAGTTCCTTTAGACCAATGTGACCTACCTTCCTGATCCTGGAGAGGAGACCAAGAAAAAGTCAATGTCACCCCCTCCTACTGCATTTTTAGTGTTAATGACTGATGAGCAGATCCTTTTACCTGATATAAAATTATCATAGATCCATCAGTTTTATTAGAGCTTCACCTATTTACACCCATTGAGGATCTGTTCCTGATTCACCATTACCAGAAGATCTTACATAGGTGAGTCAGTCTTCTGTGTCCACTTGCTTTAATAAGTTCTTGAACTCTGTGCTTCGACACATCAAGTTATTCATCAATTCCCAAGCCCTCCAAATCAGCAACAGACATTTCAGGAAGGGTTTTTTTGTCATTAAAGGTTTTCATGTTATTCTGGGATTGATGGACTGCACTCAAGTCCTCACTGTAGCAACAAACAGTATATTTTGAAATACATCAGAAAATGAAAAGAGGGTAAGTATGCTCAGATGTTTTGAGGCATTTTTGTGAAATATGCTGGATCCACAAAGGAATTCTTCAGGTCAAAGATAATAGTCATACAATAATGGAAAATATGAGATCAAAACTTGTCTGTTCCTTGTGAAAAATAAATTTCTCCATTACTATGAATAAATTAATTTTATAGGTGGTACTTCCAGGTTTTTTTTTTTCCATTTGTAGTAAAATGTTTTAATAAATATAGGTAACCCTTTAATGACCTTATTTTCTAATTCACAAAATGAAATGTAGGAGATATAGGAAGATCATTAATAAAAAAAACTTGTTCATAGGTTAAAAGGACATCTGGGGATCTTTAAAATGCCTTGTAGTGATGATATGCTTTGTACTTGTGTAGTGATTTCGAACCAAGGATGTCAAAGTGCTCTGACAAAACTGATTATTTAAAATTGATAATCCTATGAGGTGCACCTTCTGAATGTATAATCTGCATTTTACAGATGGGAGGAAATGAGATGCAAAATGGTTAAGCAGCATATCCAAAGTTATATAGGGCAAGTCTATACTAATGGCAGCAAAGTTACCACCGTCAGATTGATCTTTACGGATCATCTTAGTGGTCAGTAAAGACATTCCAAGTCAATCCAGAGATCGACTTAGTAAAACTAGCCCTTCAAGTGATGCAGCACAGTGCAGATGCCTTGCTGAAAGCGAATTAGGAAGTCAATGGGAGTTGTGCAAGCTACTCTCTGTACGCACAGTAGCTTGCTTAACTCCCATTAACTGCTGCCAATTTTTCCCAGCTGTGTAGACAGGGCCTCAGTTTGTGGTAAAGCCAGGAATAAGACCGGTGTACAAAGCTGCCAAGTTTTCTTTAGTTATATGTGTTCATTTGCACATTTTAGTTAATTTGCATAAACTGTAATGTTCCATTTTAAAACTTAGGTATGCATTTAATGCTTCTGTAGCCTGACTGAATGAAATGCTCTTTATCTATGGGGCAGCAGCAGGTTAAGCAAATAACAGAAGATCTTCGATTAGAACTCAGAGGGTCTTGTCTTATAACTCAGTGAACCTTCTGCTAGGCTATAGCATGAGAGAGACTTTTTTCAGAGAGACAGTTGTACAGTGGGACATAACAAATCTGCAATAATGCATGACATTCACATAAGTTTCTAAAGAGCATCTTCTGACTTTCTGGTCTGTTCTTTAACCACTAAACTTATTCTCATTGCTGCCATCTCGGCTGACACGAGGGGGTGATCAAAATTAAAAGGATGAACTGCTACAGCCTTAGCTAAAAAGCCAGGCTTTGACACTGGAGTCTGTAACAGATGTGCTGCCTACTGTGGATCAGTTAGAGAGGAAGACACTTGATCAGTGGGTTATGCTTACACTTAATAGAAGGTGCATCACTGTTCCCATCATGGAAGGTCTGTTATGAGTCTGTGGAGGTGTGTAGTTGGATAATGCAGGCTATAGAGACAAAATAACACCATAATGGATGGATAAAATGGAGAGAGAAATGAATCAGCATAGGAAATGTAGCTTCGAGTAATAAAACAGATGGGAAATGTTTTAGCTTGCATGGTGAGGGAGCTTTTTCCATATATAAGCCATTGTTTTACAACAAATAAACTATAAAGAAATTGGATGTGCACAAGTCCATGGGGCCAGATGAACTGCGTCCGAGGGTGCAGAGGGAGTTGGCTGAAGTGATTGCAGAGCTGCTGGCCATTATCTTTGAGAACTTGTGGTGAACGGGAGAGGTCCCAGAGGATTGGAAAAAAGAAAATATAGTACCTATCTTCAAGAAAGGGAAAAAGGAGGATCCGGGGAACTACAGACCAGTCAGCCTCACCTCAATCCCTGGGAAAATCATGGAGCAGGTCCTCAAAGAATCCATCCTGAAACACTTGGAGGAAAATAGAGTGATCAGGAGCAGTCAACATGGATTCACCAAGGCCAAATCGTGCCTGACCAACCTGATTTCCTTCTATGATGAGATGACTGGATTTGTGGATGCGGGAAGAGCCATTGATGTGGTATACCTCAACTTTAGCAAGGCTTTTGATACGGTTTCCCACAGCATTCTTGTCAGCAAGTTAAGGAAGTATGGGTTGGACAAGTGGACTGTAAGGTGGGTAGAAAACTGGCTAGATCAACTGGCTCAGAGGGGAAGGAATCAATGGCTCTATGTCTAGTTGGCAACCAGTAATGGGTGGAGTGCCCCTGGGATCGGTCCTGGGACCGGTTCTGTTCAACATCTTCATTAATGATCTTGATGATGGGATAGATTGTGTGCTTAGTAAATTCATGGATGACACCAAGCTGGGGGGAATGGTAGATACTCTGGAGGGCAGGGACAGGATCCAGGGAGACTTGGACAAATCGGAACACTGGGCCTAGAGAAACCTCATGAGGTTCAACAAAGACAAGTGCAAAGTCCTGCACTTAGGATGGAAAAATCCCATGCACTGCTACAGGCTGGGGACCGATCAGCTAAGTAGCAGCGCTGTAGAGAAGGACCTGGGGGTTACGGTGGACGGGAAGATGAATATGAGCCAACAGTGTGCTCTTGTTGCCAAAAAGGCCAATGGCATATTAGGCTGCATCAGTAGGAGTATTGCCAGCAGATCGAGGGATGTGATAATTCCCCTCTATTCGACACTGGTCAGACCGCATCTGGAATACTGTGTCCAGTATTCTTTTACTTGATGCCTGAAAGAGAAAAATATATCACAGAATCTCAATTCCCAGTGGGATTGAAACTCACTGAGGGTCTGTAGTTACTTCCAGTAACCACTTCTTATCTTGGTCATCTCTTTAGTGGCCTGATCCAAAACCCACTGACATGAATAAAAAAGTTTTCAAGGTTAACAGAAGATCTGCTGTTTGTTCTGTGATATGCACCTCCATTGAGCTTGCTCAATAATTTCACCCCTCTATAGAACACTGTGCCCATATTTATTTGATCTAAACTATAATTCATACAGTGCTGTTGTTCTGACATTGACCTGAACCACTCATTTAAGAAGAGGAACTCATGTATAAGATAAGGATGAGCAAACTGGAGCTAGGAAAAGCAAAGAACAGTGATGATCTTAGTGCAAGCATTGAGCTACAAGGAAATCCACACATTTTACAAAGCTTGGGAAGTACATCTCTTACCACCAGGCCCAGCTACTAGTAGGCAGGTCTGCTACCAAGAGATTTTCTCTACTTTTTTACTATCCTGTTAAATACTACAGCTAAACATCCAAACTGGGATCAGCTGCTCTTATCAGATTTCATACTGAAATTCTTTCTCAAGGCTAGAAGTAAACCATGAATTCTGAAACACTTCTGATATGGTTCCAAAGGGGTAGCCGTGTTAGTCTAGGTCTGCAAAATAAACAAGGAGTCCTGTGGCACTTTTAAAGACTAACCTATTTATTTATTTATTTATGGGTAAAGCACAGAACATTTGATATTGGAAAGTGTTAGGAATTATCACAGGTGACATAAATATTAGGTTAGCAGACTATTAATAAAGGTATACAGGCAGATTAAATTATGGATTTAAAGAATAGTTTCTGGAAGGTTCATACAGAGAATGCATACATGAGACTGAATGCATGTAAAAGAGAGGAAAGTGGACAAAGAAGACACTAAAACTTGATGATTAGTTTTTGCAGATCTGTTTTTTGTGTCAGGAATCTGCTTTTTTGCTACTTACAGAGAATGTTCCATGTTTATAGTCCACAGAATAAGAGAGTGAAGATTTTACATGTAGATTAGCATATTTATCTAAAAAATGAGAAATGTGGATGTTTTTTGCAAAAACATGCATGAAATCAGTGATAAAGAATCATATGAAATCAACTCTCCTTAGATGCTTATAGCAAACCCATGTCTGTAAAATGTATAGTCAGATTGTGGAGCAGCCAGGGCACTCATCCAGAAGTGTAAGAATTCTGCAATGAAAAGGATGCATATATTTAAAACCCCAATCTGCCAGTGGCCTTTGGAAATGCTGTTGTGAAAGATCATATTGACTGACTGACTGACAGCTTTAAGCCCAGTTACCCTGATTATACAAAATTACAGTCTATCGTATTCTAAAATGTGCTGCTATTAAATGGATTTTTAGTCAGGAGTTATGAAAGTTTAGAAGAATGACAGCCAATTTATTAGAACAGTTAGATTTGCTTTTTTTATTATTACTGTCAGTTTATTCTTAATTACTGAAAATAATGTACATTAATGGCAAGCAATGCATTTTAAAATTTTCCCCTTAAAATATCATAGGCTATGTCTACACTTGCTAAAATTGGTCAAATTAATTAGTCCGAACTAACTAATTCGAACTAATTTTAGTTAGTTTGAATTAGCTTAATTTGAACTAGCATGGCCATACTGGAATGTTAGTTCGAACTAAGCCAGCACTTACTTAGTTCGAATTAGCGATCCCCATTCATTTCAATGGCCGGTTAATTCAAACTAAGAAATTAGTTCGAATTAACATGGCCACATTGGTTAATTCGAACTAGTTAGTTCGAATTAACCCCTTAGTTTGAATACGCTATTCGAATGTTATTAGTTCGAATTAAGGAAGCCCTTAATTCAAACTAACTAAAGCCTAGTGTAGCCATGGCTTTAGTTAGTTTGAATTAAGCCTCCTTAATTCAAACTAACTTGCCAGTGTAGACATAGCCATAGATACTTTCCGGAATACAAAATGTTAATGGCTGGAATGTACCTTTAGGCATACATCCACATAGTGAAAAAAGATGGTGCATTCCATATGAGCTACTTGTTTTCACTTTTACAGCCTTTCATGACCTATACCAATGCTACTTATTATTTCTTATACACCCTTGAGCTATCAGCCACTGCCTCCAGTCTGACAATGTTACTCATCTTTATTGCCCACCCGTGACATTTTTCTTTTGTGCTTTCTTCTATGCTGCACCATATGCGTGGAATACACTACCATAAATGTCCATATAAAAATCCAAAAGGCCACCACTTTATGCTCTTTCAACTTGCTCTTTAAAATTTACCTCAGTGCAGACCCTACAGGACACTCAACAATGGCTAGTCAGCTGGTATGCTGTGAATGCTGAGTATTACACTGAAAATCTTCATCTCAATGTTACCTTGTGTCCCTTTCATCTCTCTGTTAGGTCTATCTGTTGTCTCTTTCTCATCTTATGCTTTGCTTATAATCTCTTTGGGACAATTTTTTTTCCTCTGATACACATGCAGAGCCTAACACATTGCAGCCTTAATCCCAGATTGGTCCTTTTCAGATTTATCACAGAACAAATCACTAATTCTAATAACGACAAGCACTTCCCATGCAAGATTTCCAAGAGGGCACTGTATTTGTTATAATACAGAATCATGACAAAATGCTAGGAATATGGAGCACAAGGGACTGTGATACACCACACATGAAAGGTGCAACCTGAAGCCCCAGTCACACCTGTAGCATGGCTCTATAGCTTGGGGGAAGGCAGAATTCACCCCAATCTCATGGGAGTTCCCTGTCCCAAATCTTTGTATAACATTTGTCTCTGTGTACAGAATGAGTAGAATTAAACTGGTTTCTTTAAAAGCTGTGCCCTTGTTCCCCATAGGTTTCAATCAAGTGAGTATTTTTTCAGCTAGATTGTTCTCCAGAAAATAATGGCTCATAATGGAAAGGTAGCGAGATCCCTAACATCTGTCAGTTATGAAAATTTCAGAGTGAAGAAAATGGCAGCAAGAAAAATCTATTCCTCTTTTCTTCAAGGTTGTGCATTGTGGGGGTTTTTGTTTAGTTTGTTTTTGAGCAAAATTCAAGTAAAACATCCAATGCATTAAGATGAAGTCTCAGAATCAGTGATTTTTTAAAATCATTCTTTCGTTTAACATCTCCCTAAAACAGGTCTGCAAGAAAAAGCGGTGGGGGGGAGGTTGGGGAGGCGGAAAAAGAAAAAGGGGGGGAGCTTAAATCAGCGCCTTACAGGCTTCCTCTAAGGTTAATTAATTGTCATTAATTGTGAAGTACTGTAGCAATGAACAGTACTTTTTTCTGTGATAATGTGGGAAAAAAACAAGAAGAAAAAAGAAACCCCATATGGAACAATCATAAGCTTTGAGCTTGCAGATGTTTTTGTTTTTTGTTTTTTTCTCTTCTCTCCTGAGGATCAGTTTGCAAGCTGAATTCAGAAAATTTACAAATATAATTACAGTGGTGAATTAATTTAGCTGGATATGCAGAATGGCAGAAAGAAGAAAATGTTTTCATTAGCAATATAGGTACTGGTAAAATTGGGGGTGGGAGTTAAAGGGTTTGTTTTATAAAATTCTGAACCCAGACAAGGGGGGTGAGATAAATTATTTCAGTTTTGGTAATTGCAAACTGTGCGAGGTCATAAAATAAGTCAGTGACAAAAGCAGAAATGGAAGCCGGATCCACTAACTCACAATCCACTACACTATCCATTAGATCACTCTGCCTCTCTAGTTATTGCTGTGCACATCTGCATTTGAACTGCTTTTCTAACCCACTGCCAGCCCCTTTGAGTGATGTTATTGTGATAGTGTGGTCTGAAGCAGTCAGTTCAGGGTGGCTATCTCATAGCTAGTTCAGTGCCAGGGTGACTGAGCACTGTCCATTATGGTTCAGGTAGAACTCAGTGGTACTGTTTCCCCAGCTTGTCTTGGCTGAAACAAGGGTTTTACCATACATTGGTATCTATTGTTGTCACGAGGAGGAGGGAGAAAAATTATTCTCCTTAATTGCTGATGATAGGACAAGAAGCAATGGGCTTAAATTACGGCAAGGGAGGTTTAGGTTGGACATTAGGAAAAAATTCCTAACTCTCCGTGTGATTAACTACTGGAATAACTGGCCTAGGCACGTTGTGGAATCTCCATCATTGGAAGTTTTTAAGAGCAGATTAGACAAGCACCTGTCAGGGATGATTTAAGAGGGTCAGGGCCATCCTGGGGGAGGGGGAGAGTGAACGGGCTGCTGCCCCCCCACTGCCACACTTTGGCCCGCATGCTCCCCGCAGCAGGGAGGGGTGGGGCAGAGTGCAAAGCCCGGCCTGTGAGACAGCCCTCCCCACCCCCAGGGCAGAGCAGGCAAGCCCAGGGGCGGGGCGGGGAAGCAGAGCCTCACCTCTGGGCAAGCCTGCCCTGCCCCTGGGGGTGGAGCAGCCAGCCCAGGGGAAGGGCAGGTGCATGGCCTCTTTGGGCCAGCCCGCCCAGGTCTCCCAATGTGGGAGAGTGGGGGAGGGACTGGGGCCCCACACAGGCTGATTGGCCCTGCCCTCCCCCCCCTTAGGGATGGTCGTGAAGAGAGTACTTGGTCCTGACATGCCCAAGTGACTCAACGACCTCTCATGGTCCCTTTCACTTTTTATGATTCTATTATTCTGTTTCCTCCATTCTCTTGTCTGCTAAGCTGGGAGGGTCAGATCTGTATTGCAGAAATTCCTTTCAAGTTACTGTGTCAGTTGGATGGCAGCTCTCACAGCCAGAGTGCTCCAACGATCACACCCATTTTACTGCTGTTGCTCAGTATTCTCAGAATATTGGCATGCAGTGGACAACATTAAAAGGAACAGACTCTGTACATAAGAAAACTACCTGGTTACATTTGAATAATAAGATGTGGTTGCAGACAGAAAAGCTGTGTGATACAGCTAGTAAAGTTTGTTATTAATGGAATTGTACTCTGGTAATGGAGATCTCTGTCTCAAAGTCTGATTTTAAAATTCATTATGAGCTTTAACATTTTCAAAGTTAAAAGAATCAGTATTGTAGCTCTATGGCTGGGAAATTGCATCAACCAGTAGTTCTTTTTCCCACTGCCAGTAGGTTTGATACCCAAGGCAAAGCAGAAGCAACATGGCACAGTGTACAGAATGTAAGGCTGTATGAAAAAAAAAAACTATGAAAATGTTCCTTAAATACATTGTAATTTCTCCATCTGTAAAGTAAAAGAAACAACACCTATGCTACCCACTTCACAGAGGTGTTCTGAATTTAATTAGGTATTTAAATTATTGTACTGTGCAGAGGAGCTCGTTAGCTCACATGCATTTTGAAACTAAGAAGATATAAGGTCGTTGTTTATATGTTTCTGATGCGTACTTGTACCAACGTTGCAGTTTTATATGGTTACATAGCTGATAATATGGAGGTTGAGGTAGTGAAGCCAGGATGAGCTTCTTCCCTAACCCAGAGACCAGTTGATGTCCAAAGGACTAAGCTTATTCACAGAGCACAGATACGGGAGAATTAGTAATTAGTTAATGCTAGTGGTCAGAACATAGGACTGGCAGTGAGGAACCTCTATGTTCTACTTTCAGCTCTGAGCGGGAGTCACTGTGTCCTGGGAAGTCACTTCACTGCTAATCATTATAAAGATTAGATGAAGGGGATCTCTTGTATGAAGGTTGGCAGATGCTACCCCCTGTTATAGGGAGAGGTCCAGGAGAAGCCTTTACTCCTGTTGTGAGGCTCACTTCTGTGTGAGAGTGTGTGTGTGCTGAGATCAGCCAGTGAAACTGACTGATGTGAGTTCTTGCCTGATTTAATTGGGCTTATGAGCATGGTGCTCTATGGAGTGAGATCTTAGCTATTAA
>ML685777.1:19565974-19620286 GCA_007922175.1 Pelusios castaneus | reverse complement strand
TGAGCAGACAGCAGGCAGGAGCTGCCTTGAGGGGAGACCATGTGCTCAGTGTTCTGGAGAGGAGCTGAGCCAGGAGTGAACAAGATGTTTTCTCCATGTAAAGGAGTCATTTGCAACAGACCTTGCAGACATGCATCTGGGACTGAGGGCTGGTTGCAGAGGAGAAGAGAAAGCCTGCATGTAATGCTACAGAGGATCCCAGCAAAGAAAGAAGAGGACAGCGATTTCTTGCCACTCAAGCTTCCACGCTGGAATAGAGACTGTAGCTGAGAGTTGGGTGAACTCCACACAGACTTTGGGACTCTTGGGTATCTTTCATGCAAGGGATTGTTCTTGGTTAATTGTAGTTTGTTTTCTTAGGATAAGGTTCATTTAGTTAGTGGTTAATAAAGTTAATTGTTATGTTTGTTTTTAGTAGTATTTTAATGTGTGAGTGTAGCTCTGAGCAAGCTTCGCGGTGAGTCCTGTACAGACTGGGTCCTGGGTCTCCAGCTCCTTTCCCCACAGGGGTTGGGGTGTATTTCTGTGAGGCACTGGAGAAGGGCAATTTAATTAATTTTAGCCCACCCAAAGGTTACAAAAGCTCAAGCTCATGTGATAAATAAATCTGTTAGTCTTTAAAAGTGCCACAGGACTCCGTTGTTCATCTGTCAAAATGTGTTTCAAAAATCTTATTGTGAAACAATTTATATATGCAGTCTTAACAGTTTATGCTTCACACTTTAGGTACTTTGAGCTTTGTGAACATTATTTCAAGGTCATACATCACTGTCTCCCCTGTTACCAATCAAATAAGCAACATCTCACTCACTCACTCACTCACTCCCACAACATAAAATTCTCTTCAGCATCCAGTAGCAGAGGTTAAGCACTGCAGCTGTAATTTCTTTTGCTTAAATGATATTCTGGGGAAAACAAACAAACAAAAACGTTTTGTTTCCTTCTAGTTTCTGATTTCTTTTACGGAATGTTGTATTTTTCTTGTATAGAACTTTGTTTATTTAAAAAAAAAGATTGAGGAATAAATGCACCTTTATAGATCATTTTTTTTCTTTTTTTTCCCCTTTAAATTTGTAATAACTTTCTGTAACACAACAGCCCTGATGAATATTGACACAGTTGTGGTTGCCCATTGCTATAGTTCCAGCTGCCTTAGCTGATGAATTCAATGGCTTCTTTTTTTAATAAAAATAGATTAATAAAATATATTATCTCCTCATGCAAGATGACCCATAAATTGTACCAGTAAATCAATAATTTAAGTAATTATGTGTGCTTGAAAGAATTGAGTGAACTTGAGAAAATAATTGTGATCAGAATAGAGTTGTTAGAATAATCTATATGCTTCTAAGAACATGCTTCAGCAAATTGCTGTCGATCAATAACAAAAACTCAGCAGGGTACAGGAGGTTAACAAGAACGTAACAAGAGTATGGCCATAGGAATGATATGCTTTCGGTGGATATGGACGGGATGCACAGGCATCCTATGGTACCTTTAGCCATCTTGCCAATGGCATAGGATGGGAATAGGGAAAGATAATAGTTGTATGTTTGTTTTTTATTTTGTCCCCACTATGTTTTGTGCTGCTTTTGATTTTTCCTACTGTATTTGCCTCTTCTCCACCGATGACATTTTGCCATTTTACTAACTAGGACCTCCCTCTCCTATGTAAACAATACTGTATGTTGGCTGGGAAGTACAATAGAACACATCTCTGACTTTTCGTTGTCTCTTCATATACATCAATCTTTATGAAAAAGTGCATTTTAGAATGCATAGTGTTCGAGGAACATCCAGGTAGGGTGCTTGTTTAGTGCTGGATAGTGTCATGTATCTTGCAGATCCTTGTATATTTGCCACATAATCCTTCCAGGATAGACATGAGGATATGTTGTTGATATACTGTATTTCAATATGCATTTTGTAAATTTGAACACATTAAAAGGTGACATTGCATACAGCAGAAGCTATTAAGAGTCAGCTTTTTGCCAGCATGTCTGCCACAGATCTTCTAAAACAGGAGGAAATTATGGTACCTCCAATCGCATATCACTTGTACTAATTGCTGGCAAATGCTGACTGCTGGCAACCACTCCATACTGAAAACAAAGTGGATATTCTGGGCCAAAACGGCATTATTACAAAATAGCCATACAATGTCTGCAATATGCAGTGCAAGCAATTGTAGAGAAAATATAGCTTTGTCCCCCTTACTAGCAAGGGCTAGACCTGCAGCAGAAATAGCATGCTCCCCATCGGGAAGGAATGTAATCCCTTTGACTGTCTTAAAAATGAGCATTAATAGACTTTAGAGGAAGCTGTGTGCAGCTTTGTGGCATGATGTATAGACATCTTTTCTCCAGGAACTGATCACTCTGGAGAAATGAGTGCTCCAAGAGTGCTCCAAGAGGAGAACAGAGGTGCTGTCTTCTCTTACTCATCACTTCTCAATTGAATAAGTAGATATTTTTATTTGAAAGATGTGTAAAATGCTATTATGACTGTGCACAATAGGGCTGGTTTTCAATCTTGCCCTCCTTTTTTTGTGTGTGCTTGTCAACCATTGACACCTACACTTATTGGTTTTCAAAGTGTCTTTCCATCACTTACACATCGTGTTAGATTCTGTCAAAGGTATGGGGAGATATTAGTGTTTGAAAATCCCATGCATGCAAATTGGCCCATGTACAGAATGAGATCAGACTGACACCATTTTGCAAAAAGAAAATCTGGTCCATATATCGCAGTATCGTTTTACCATGCATGATTTTTTCTCCTGAATATCCATGTTTTGTGTGCCCCCCCCCATTAACCAAAAAGAATCATAATATATAAAAAGGACACAGTCCAGGGTTTTGTTTTGTTTTTTTTCACACTGATTGATGTTATTTCATAGAACATGTAACCTGTATGAGCCACCCAGCAAAGCACAATGGACAGACCTTGTGTTTAATTCAGTAATAAAAGTGAATAATAATAATAATAATACAGACCTTTTACATAGCTTTTACTATACACCCAAATTAATTATCTCATCACCACAGTGATGTATGTAGAATGAGGAGTATTTACTATCATTATTACATACTCAGGCAACCTGTTGTTCGTAGTTACAGCACAAAAGGCCAAGGAAGTGAAAAATGGCGTTCTCTGGCACACTTAGAAGTGGCCTTTTTAGAAACCTTTGAAGCACACTGGCAAAGCAGTGTACAGAAGCTTGCATTGCTGTGCTCCATGCTGTAATTTTTCTATCAGTAAAAACGTCTTTTTATTCAAAACTCTACCTTCTCTTTTAAAAACAGATTTAAAATGATAGATGCCTAAACTTTGAGTGGATTTCAGGTCATGGGAGTTGCAACTGGATAATATTTGGCCCAGTGTTTTGTTTTGTTTTTTAATAAATTAAATAAGTACTATAAAATACTAATAAATCATTACAATTCAGTGGGTCATAGGAACTTAAATTATTTGGATACATCTGTAAATTTTACCCAGTATTTTTTGACTGGCTGTTTAAAATAACACCATAATTCTCCTCAATATATCAGAATGGTTGTGAATAATATGTGTCCAATACTTACAAAAGCAGAAACCATTTTGGACAAATGAATGGCATCATTACAATAGCAAAATATATTGTCAATCCATTCCAGGAAAGGAGAAAGGATAAAATGAAGAAGAAAGAAGGTCAGATGCCAGAAGGTTTTTTGCAGTGAAGTATGTCAGGAGGAGGTACAATTGTTGGAAACAAATATACACTAGGCTACTCTGAATCACTAGGGATGGCAACTACTTGCTTTTATTTGCTCCCCATTTTGAGATACTTAGCAAAACCTCAGTATTCACAGATGAAAGTAGGCCAGTAATACAGTTTAAAACATCAGACCCTCTTGCCTCTTATTCCTGTGCTTTACTTCCTGGAGCGTGCATCCTCTCAACCATATGCACATATCAAATATTCAGTACAGGGGTGAAAGTTATGGATCATCACAGTGTGTCTCAGTTTGCATTCCAGATGGTTTGCAAGGCCAGTACGATGGGCCTTGTGCCATTTTGCTTGTTGGAAGAGTGTCTTGTGAGCCTGTGCATTTAGAATTGAAAGGGTTTTAAGACTGGCTAATGCTTAATGGACAACTTTAAAACAAAAACATTTTGGATGCAATTCTGCCTTCATGGCATATATTTCTGGTATTTCTCTTCCCCAATCTTGCAATGGTAGGGACATCTACAACAAGAAAAATACTATTTTTTAAAAGCTTATATTTTCTTACTGTATGTTTTGCTTATGCCTTGTCCTAAGTCTTTTGAATGTTTGATATCATCCCCAGTTCCTGTGATTATGATGTCATAAAGAAGATTATGAATTCAAGCATAGGGAGAAAGCAGTAGAAGATGGATTTTGAAGAAAAAAACATGCTATTTTCATGCAAATTTCCCCAGCAATAGATGAAAGATGAAGGAGAAAAATATATTTATGTATTACTGTTCACAAAAAGAATTGTTTCTGAATAAAATTTTATTTTATTTTATTTTTGTTTTCAGTGAGGTATCAGCTTCTCATAACAACTTGAATACTATACAAAGTAAAAGCTAAGAGTAACATTGGACAGTGTTATTAAAAATGAAGTCCAGACAAAACTTCTGTATTTAAGCCTGTACCTTCCTGCTTTTTTTTTTTAAGTGAAGTTGTACAAACTAGTTTAGATAAAATAAGAGGAACCCAAATATTTCCTAAACAAATGAACATGTTTTTTGGATTGGTTTGTGTCTTGAAGTTAAAAAAAAAAATTGTTAGCTTCTTATAAAGCCAGAGAGAGAGAGAGACAGAGAGAGAGAGAGAGAGAGAGAGAGAGAGATTTCTTAATAGTAGGAGGAAATACTGATATACCAGAAGAAAAGGTCTGCTCTGAGCCAGCAAAGTAATATCTTTAGAAAGTCTGATTTTCTTGTATTCTGCAAATTGATCTAAAGGAGGGAAGAGTGGGTTTTCATATTTTAAGTACTCTTTGGATCTGAACTTTGGAATATACGGACTGAAACTTTGGGGTTCGCTGATTACAGAGTATGACAAGCTTTTACAATGATATTTGCATAGGAAGAGGGTAGATTGCACCCACAATACTGAAGTGAGAAGTGAAGATTGTACCTCTGTAGTTTATCGTCCAAATTTGTTGGTTGACTCACCAAGAATTCCTTTGATTGATAAATTGTTTTTGGTCTTTGAACATACTTATTGTCATATCAGAATTATTCATGTGAAATCTGGGTGTCCTGTAACTGCATTTCTTTAAGGTTTTGTAGAGAGGCACGTATTTTGAGTCATCCTCGCTCAGATGAGGAAACATTTACATTCAAATGTCTTTACTGACTGCAGCGAGGCTACGTGGGTGACTAAGTAAGTTCCCACATGCACTGAATAAGGTTTCCACAATTGTTTAATTAACGTTCAAGGTGTAGTATCAACCAGAACAGTGAAGCAAAAGTAATTTCTGTGGTCAGAACTGCACCCTCCAGTGGGACTCAGGAACTGACTGTCTCTCTTGCTATGGAACTTGAATGTAAGGCCCTGACAATATCCTGCAGACTGATGCAGAATAAGTTATGCCCTTTGTACAATGAACCAAAATATAAGTCTTCTACTCATTGTCTTACTTTCCACTGTGCTCTGTATTCCAAGGCCATCTGTGCCCTAAAACAAATCTGTGTGTGCTTAAGGCATGCCTCACTCCTCTCTTTGGCTATGTCTACACTTGCACTTTTAAGTCGACTTTAACTAAGTCTACTTAACTAAGTCGACTTAAAGTTAGTTAAGTTGACTTAATGTGTCTACACTTAAAATTAAAGTTGACTTAAAGGGGAACTTACAAAGTCAACCTAGCACGTCCACACTGGATGCTCTAGGTCGACTTTGTGGGGCTAGGGGGACCTTGGGCAGGTCCACAGTGGCGGGGGGAGCACCCCTAGTGTGCAATGGGGCAAGGGGGGACAGGGACCCTGGCAGGGCAGAGCCCTGTGTGTGATGCTGTCTGGATTTAGGGAAGCATTTATGATATTATTTTCAATGGATATCTCATAAATGCTATAATCCATAGGAACTATGTCATGTCTGGTATCAATAGAAAGGTAGTAATTTGCAGGGAATGATTATATAGTTTATGTCTAGGAATTCTATTTTGATTAGAAGTTAAGAATTTGGTGTTATATCTATATTTTAACTTATGTTATTTTATTGAAATACATGAGAGAGGCGGGTGTGTAAAACCATTGTGTCCCTAATGTTTAGGAACGTGCCAGGGACAACGGTCCCAGGGACTAAACTGATGAGCCATTAAGGACACAATGGTTGTATTCCTTATGTCCTTAATGGCTCATCAATTTAGTCCCTGGCACATTTTTATTTTACTTTATTTTACTTTATTTTGCTTAAGTTGACTTAAGCAAGCTGCTTAAGTTGAGTTAAGCAAAGTGTAGTGTAGACACAGGGCAAATTATGTTGACTTAAGCCAAGCTTAAGTCGACTTAATTTACCAGTGTAGACGCAGCCTTTGAGTCTGTGTAGATCAATAAATATAAAAGGCATGCTCCAAGAGACCTGAGATACAGTGGGGTGGGAAATTAAATACTGGAGGATGTTTATGATCCCAAAATTAAACATCATGTTCTTTTTGAGAGTTGTGAAGAAATTTGTGAAATTTTGAGGCTTTAATAAGATGTCTTTGCTTATGCTTGAAAAAATCAATGCTAATGTGTGTATCCAATTCATTTGTTCCTAGATGTGTGTGTCCAATTCATTTGTTTCTATATGTTCCTAGAACATTTTATTTTAATTTGGTCAAAATGTATGTACAAAATCACCTGTATATGTTCATGCTTCCTTTGCATATGGAAACAATCCCAATGAACTGATTAGGTTTTGAAGTTATGCTATGTAGGACTGTAATCCTAGAGGGGAGATATGGAGATAAGGTCACTTAACTCAAATTTTGCAGTTTGCCATATTTTTTTTCTTATCTTAAATGAAGAATAGACAGTCAAACTCCCAAAAGATTGACCATCATTACAAATGTATTACTATAATAATTATAATTATGATTGGTAATAGAACAAAAAATGTGTTCAGAATTCTGTATATCTCAGCAATATTACTGAGGATGTAACCTTCAGAATGCCAAGAAGATAGAATGGTTACAACAAAGGGAAGATAAATACTCCAATAAAATCTGAACCTTTCTATATGCTAGGGTTACAGATGCTGGTCTCTAGTGTACAAATTGATTTCATGCACTGTGGTTATTGGTGATATCAGGAATTCCTTTGTCTCTAGTTCCCATTTGGATCATTTACTTGCTCCAGAAATTTGCTAACATGTTTATATGTCCATTAATGTGAGATCATGGAAAAGACATACACAAATAAAAAGTTAAGTATAGAGGGCCAGATTCTGCCATCCTTACTCATGTTGAATAGTCTTTTATCTTCAACTAATTCCACGGAAGTTAATATGTTATAGTAAGACTGTACCCAACATAGATAAAGGGGGAAATATTTAGCTCTTCATTCTTCTATAGTTCAACTTGGATACCTCTTTTGAGTGCATATCTTGTTTGGCTGGTTTTATTTTTTGTGTGGAGGTACTATATGGGTAGGGGTTTGTTTTGTTTGAACTTTTTGTGGAGTTTGAGAAAAGGAATCATCACGAGCTTCTCACAGGGGATGCTCAACTATTATGGTGATAAGGAAAACGTAAGTAGCTTGCTAGAATCCTTTTACTCTGTGATCAAGCCTTCTGAGTGATAATGTTATTGTTCAGGTTCGGTTAGGCTAAACCTACTTATCTGAAGCTTGTATAAAGTTCACTTAAGCTTTTTGTAGTTTCCCATAATCAGTTCTGTTTCTTGGATGTTTTCTATCAGCTAATGAGTCAGTAGCTAGCTACCCTATTTGATCCCTCTGGAATATGTTTGGGTTTGTTCTTCCCTAATTCATTATAGGCACATCATTGCTGGCCTGTTGCCTTTCCCACTTTTTAACAAGTGACACTTTCAACAAGGATGCAGCATAAAGGTCAGGACTCCTCCTTATCTCTAACTTTCCATGGAGATGCTGTAATATGCTTATTCTCCATGTTTACCCCAACCCAGTCTGGGTATTGTTCGTAGCACCATGAGGACAAATTGACTCACATCATATCACTATTTGGAGTTTGAGACAGTTTCTGGGCCAGAAACCAATAGTGAATAAATTCTGTAACCTGATTTTTTTTCCTGAACTTCAAAGAAACTTGGTTCTAGACAAGAGTGAGGGTTTGTGAGGAGGGATTCATAAACTAATTTAGCTGAACTAGTTTGCCTGTAACAACTCCCATCAGAATGATTTTTGCTGTAAGTAAGACACATAGTATGAATGGTAATTTCTCAGTGCAAACAATATACATGTATGTCAAACATGCCTTTAAATGGGCATTAACCATATGAAAGCACGGAAGTTTCAAGAATGTAGAAAGAAATTAAAACAAATATTGGGATCCTTCAAAGCGGAAATTTTTTCTTCATCTAGATCAGCGATTCTCAACCACTGTGTCAGGACACATTAGGCTATGTTTACACTTGTTAATTTAAGTCGGCTTAGCTAAGTCGATTTAGCATATCCACACTCAAATTTTAAGTCGACTGAGAGGGGACCCTACAAAATCAACTTAGAGCATCCACATTGGATGCCTAGGTCGACTTGTAGGGGCTAGGTGGACCTGGGACAGGTCAACGGTGGCAGGGGGGCACTCCTTGCCAAGTGCCAGGGGGCTCAGCCTTTGCCCCATTGTACCTTGGTACAATGGGGCAAAGGGGAACAGGGATCCTGACAGGGCATGGGGGGCATGCCAGGCTTTGGCTGTGGCAGGGAGGGCAGTGGGGAAGCCCTGGAACCCCTTAAGTCGACGTCTACACTGGCTTAAGTCGACTTTCTAAAGTCAACTTAAGCAGCAAGTCGACTTAAAATGAGGTTTTATAAAGTCGACACAGAGTACATTAAGTCGACTTAAGCCACCTTAAGTCGACTTAATTTCTAAGTGTAGACGCACCCATTACTGTGTCACCACACAGCAGTAAGTGTGTCATGGAGAGCCAGGAAGATGGCTGGATTCAGTCTTGGTAGGGAGGGCTTGTGTGTCCTGTAGGGTCGCGATATGCCACCAACTGCATTGTGACCTGCAAAAGCTTGAGAACCACTGATCTAGATCACTGGCTTCATGGTGCAAGTGACGATTTCTGAAATACATTCACTGAATAAAATGTAAAAGCTTTGATTGTGAACTTATCTGCAGTAAAGTGGAAGATTCTAGGGTTCCAAGTTTAAAGGAAATCATATGCTTGTGCTCTTTTATAATCTGAGTGTCAGTACTTGTAAAACTCTGTTCTGTGATCTAGATGAAGGACTTTTTTATACTCGACATTGCAAAGCATGTGAAATGCTCTTTGACTTTCCCATTGTGCATATCGAGCTTTTAAATTCTAGTAATTTTTAAATACTTTAAAAGCACAGAGCCACAATCTCTTCTGGGCTACTACCTCTGAGTACAGCAGAGCAAGGATGTTGTCAGGTCCTTGGCTCTGAACTACAACCAGAGCCAAGGTACAGGTTTATCTAAGTATGGACCCTTCTAATTTGCACCAGTTGGCAACAATCTTTAAGGGACTATTCCTTCATCTCATAGAATCATAGAATCATAGAATAATAGGGTTGGAAGGGACCTCACAAGGTCATCTAGTCCAACCCCCTGCTAAAAAGCAGGACCACTCCCCCTAAATTATCCTAGCCAGGGTTTCGTCTAACCGAGCCTTAAAAATCTCCAAAGATGAAGATTCTACCACCTCCCTAGATAGCCCATTCCAATGCTTCACCACCCTCCTAGTGAGAAAGTTTTTCCTAATATCCAACCTTGACCTCCCCAGCTGTAATTTGAAACCAGTAATTTGTAATTTGTAATCTGAACATAGCTGGAGTACAGCATGCACTAGTCATTTCTATCATCTCTACCCTTTGTGCTGGTGGTTTTAGAGAGAGTGATTTGTTGGCTGTACACCCACTTGAGGACTCCCCCATGGAGAACTATCCCCTGGCCGGGACTTATCAGTACAGAGGGGCGGGGGGGCGGGGGGCAGAGCATCTGATCAAAACATCTTGAAAACTCTTTTGTTGTGTTTGCTAAAGGGATAACAAAAAGGAAAAAGACAAAAATCTAGGCAGCTATGGCAGCGACATACATAGGCATCTCTGGGTTAGAATAATAATCTCTGTGCCTGTGCAGGGTGCTGAGGCCACTGGAACAAATACACACGACTTGTGTTGTGACACAACATCCTAGTCAGGATCAGGAGGCACAAAGGTCATGTATGCACACATCCTGCCTCCTCTGAGCTCTGCTCTGTGCTGCTCCATCATAGTAGAAGACCTTGGCCAATATATTTCAATGAAGCAATGTCAATCTCCTGATATTAAAAATTGTTATTTCTCTTATACTTTCATCTCCCTCACTTAGGAGTCAGTGCCTAAATAAATAATATACTGGGGAAAAAAGATCAAACTGTGTCTTCCCTGTACCCGGCAGATCCTGTGCTGTGACTCTTCTTGTGTTTATCTAATTGACTGTAAAAATAGCTTGCTGTACTTCCATTGCCTTTGTTTATATGTCAAAGAGAACAGGTCGGAGTATTGTTATTATTGGCAATGCCTGAGAGTATGACAAAATATATAATGAATCAGTTACCAGAGAGTAAAAAAGTTTCATGAAGAAGATGCAAACCTGCATACCTTAAATATGGATTGAGACTAGTAGAAGAAAAGACTGAACCCAAGCCCCGGGATGTGCTTGGTGAAAAAGTGCAATCTAATGAGGACATGAAGCAATCAGCACTGACTGTGAAAGTAAACATGGCAGAGATAAAAC
The DNA here is from genome assembly GCA_007922175.1 of Pelusios castaneus. Taxonomy (NCBI): domain Eukaryota; kingdom Metazoa; phylum Chordata; order Testudines; family Pelomedusidae; genus Pelusios; species Pelusios castaneus. The sequence continues at coordinate 19,609,341 of ML685777.1, read as the reverse complement.
CACACTAAATTAATATTTCCCAAAGGAAAACAGATCAGATTTGCAAAGGAAAGCACATTCTTATTTTGTCTGTTTCTGGAAAGAAATTCAATAAAGACTTCTTACTTAGCAAACTATAGAGTTGCAAAACACTTCATGCTATTGAAGAAAAAATTATATTACTCAGTGGTTTTAATATTTTAGGGAAATGCTTGGAAATTTTTCAACATATAAGCTGAAGTGGGTTTTACTTGATACAAGGTAAATGAAAGAATTGATTTATCAAAAGATTTAAATTGCTACACGTATTGTTTTTCATTGTACTACTGTTACATATGACTATGCACTCTGACTCTATTGTTTTTGTTCATAATACTGTTTGAGTTTTTTTAGTGCCACTTCAAAACCATAGTTGATCCATATTTTTGTTAGGTGAAAGAAGAAAAAAGTTGGGAAATACTGTATTTGTCCATCTCACTTTTTGTGCAAGATGGGACTAGATAGCTATGAAGACTAAATTCAACGAATTGAAGAAAAAAAATGGTAGTTGCCAGACATTGCCAACTCAGTGATTTCAGGTGGATGTTACAGAATATGAGAGGGTCATCAACCTAACATGATGGTTGACATCCACAACCTTTGCTGATGTAAATTGTGTAAAGTCTCTAACTACAATAGAATTGACATGAAAAAGAAGGCAGAAGCAAAGGCCTTTCTCATATATAGCTTTTTCCTTGAAAAGAAAGTTAGCCATGGCATTGGATTAAAAGAGCTATGTCCCTATGATATTTTAAGGGTCAGGGAGAGAGGAACAATGCAATTAAAAAAAAAATCAGCCCATGACCTGTTCTCTCTCCTCATCCTAGGGATCAATATGGCCTGAAGTCACATCCCATATGTATGAATAGCTCTCGTAGGCCAGACGGCCACACTCCTTAATAGCTGAGTCACCCGCTGTATAGCAAAGGCATCTTGCAGTTCTCTAGAAGGAACAAGAGGACAGTAAAGATCCAGTTGGACTCAACTAAACTCAGAATGAAATAAACAAAAGAGAAAACTCTTTTAAAAAGCAAATGAGCTTTAATGGTCATTCTGATGCCACATTAAAACCTTGCAATACTCCAATTTTCACTGTCTGCCATTAGCAGCATGGCACCAAAATGGGCCAGTTATTTTATTAGTCAAATTCAATTAAAAATAAAAAGAAACCACTAACTAATATGCCAAACTGTCCTAATTTAATTCTGATAGGTGGAGAACTAGAGCATCTGTGAGGATGCACAGCACACGGTGCTGTGCCACAACACATTATCTCAAATCACATGATAATGAGGAGTGCTGAAATGAAATGCATTACATCAAAATGAAAATTCAAATATGGATATACAGTAGAACTTTGGTTACTGAGGATGTCTTAATGGGTGAGGGGAACAAATTACCGGCAGACTGGGCACACTTTGAAATCAAATCATTTAAATTTATTTTCAGATCCAATCTTCACTCTAGTGGCACCCAGCAGTGCCACCATACTTAATGCCAGGTTTTAATATTTCATTCATTTTCCAATTACTGTGTTCTGATATATAGAGAAGGAATATCAACCTAGATGAATTTTTAAGAGACAATTATTTTACTGATTCAGCGTTTCCTTTAGTATATGGAAAAAAGTAAAAACATGTAGGAAGTTAGCTCTTTAATGTGAATATATATCTCTTTTGTTACTTATTTTTTTGTTTTTAAAATTAGCTGTTGAGGGATTTTAAGATTGATTGCTCTGGGCTCTGCAAATGGCCAAAAAGGAGAGTAGAGATACACTCCTATGGTCCCCTGAACAAGATGGCTGATGAGGCACTGTGTCTGTGATGGCCCTGTTGGAGAAAGTTGATGCAGACACACTAGATATCAAGGCAACAATGACTATACAACAACAGACTGCTACTTTAATTAACAACTTTGCAAGTGCTGATGTGATAGCTGCATGAAACAGAAGGGAGAATAACATTGGTGGAAGATCAGGTACAAGAGCCCAGGTGCAGAGAAGCCTAACAGACTTATTTTCTCTTAAATGCAAATGGGCAGACTTTGAAGGGAGGACTTGCCACAATGATTTGAAAATTACAGGAATATCTGAAGAAGCAGAATAAGGCAAACCCCTTGAATTTATTCACCAGCTCCTTACTGAACTGCTCAGCCAGCCAGATGATATTAACTTCAGTTTAGAAAGACAGCATAGATCCCTGGCTCCTAAATCAGCCTCAAATGCCAGACTTTGTACATTGATTGTCAGATTTACTGTAAAATAAAATATAATACAGCTAGCTCATGAAAATAATAATAAAAATGGGGGGGGGGGAGAGGAAAGCCAGGAAACAGTAATGATTTTTCAAGATTTTGCAAACGATGTGGTTGAACAGCCTTTAAAAGATCTAGGAAACTTACCAAGCAGCAAGGGCTCAAATATTTTATTAAGATTTCCATTCAGTCCATGTCAAGATTGATGAGGAAGAACAGCTGCTCCAAAAGTCACAAGAAGCAGGTTTCATAAATAGTCTGTAGTGAACTGATTACCTGTTTTGTTTTATACCTTGTTTACTTCCCAGTTGTTACGTCTTCCCTACTTGCACATGTGAACTTATCTAATGACTGTAACTAACTTCTTTACTGATTGCGGTTCTCTCTTGTGCTCCACACTTATGCTTTATTAAATCTTGGGACATGTATGTATATCAGTTCTTATCAAATGGGTGAATATGAAGTGCTTAGTACAGGAGTGAAGGGAATGCTCCAGGGAGTGAACTAATTGGGAAAAGGATTTATTTAAATTGTGAATTAACAAGAAGTGCCTTTGCTCTGCATTTGTGTTGGGGAATTTAATCAAACATTTTACAACCTACCAAATCGGTCAGATCAATATGAACTATTTGTTTGTGAGTATACAATATCTTTATCTCAGGACAGCAACAAAGTACACCAGAGAAATCATCAGAGGTGTTGCAGGTCTCTATTGCTTTATAAGAGCTTGAGAACTCCACTCTCACTTTTTAAAATTGGTACCAATGGGAGATGCAGCAATGTTGCTGGGAATCCTCAAAGCCTAGAACCTTGACAGTCATAAGCTGGGGTAGTGTGAGAGAGAAAAGTACGAGGAGATAGGGAGGCCAGAAATCACTGGGTTGTCCCCTACTTTTGCTCTGTCGGCCAGTAATGGACAAATCTAGACCACTCAGCTTCTCTGCTATGCTCCTATTTCACAGTGTCTTACAGAGAGCACTCTGCAGAACCAGGACTGAATCTGTAAAACCCACGTAAGTGATTGGAACAGTGTATACCAAAGGTAGTGGGTCACACATTGTAAATAAAGCACACTAGTGAAGCATAAAGTGGTCGTCTGGATGTGGTCTGTGGGGACCAAAGGCCTGAACAGCTAGGGGGCCAGGCACAAACCACTACATGGATAAATTAACAATTTGTGGGGGTAGTTTGATTGTTCATTTGTCAGTTATATGTTCATTTAATCTGGGACAGGGAAACTAAATGTTTGGTTGGAAGGGGACACGTGACCCTAGGAAAATAATCCACCCAGCTTCCATCTTAGTACATGCACCAAGCTGTCTTACCAGTCCGATGAAGAGCTTACAAACTACACAGATATATTCTTGACAAACCAGGTTAAAATATATTATGGCTCTGGAGTGTGTGATATCTCTCTGTCTCCTTACAATGTGCTTCTTCATGGCATGGGAAATACGGAATTTCTGTTACCCACTATTTGAATGATAGCTTCTATTGGCAGAGCTTCCAGTTATTTTCCTCTGGAAATTACAATTGGTTTAGTTCTGCTTGTAAAGTTAAGGGTATGACAATTGCTGCTTTTTCATTGTGATTTACTTTTTAAGTGGAGAGATACCAGTCAGGATAGAATGGACCTGGGATCTCCAGTATCCTACACTGAACACAGCTAGTCATGCTGGTAATAGGTGAAATCGTTAAGTATATCAGTATATGTTATGGGGTTTTATTTTAATTTTTTTCCCTTTAACCAGTCTTTTGTGTGTGTGTGTGTGTGTGTGTTGTGAGGGAGCGCATATGCTTTTCTCTCTTCCCCTTTGGAGTCCTCTCTTATATCTCCTTATCACTCCACTCTTTCCCACCACTATCTAGACAAACATTACTCAGGAAAATTACATCTCACAAGATGGTGATTTGCATTAAACTTATGTAGATGGCTGCAACTAATACTAACAATTCCCCACATCTCCTGTAATTCTCCTGAACCTATCTTATTCTCTGGAGGTCTTGCAAGTGATGAGAATCTGTCAAGGTAATCCAAGAAATGTCTAAAGCATTTTATCTCTAGATAAATGTCTGTTTCCCGCCTCCCCCCCCGCCCCCCGTGGGATTCTGTGTGGGGAGTAGGATGGGATGCAATAAAGCAAATGACACAAAACTGCTGTCACCCTCATTTGTAAGATCACACATGACAAAAATAATTTTGAGCACAACCAAATGGTCTTGAATCTCAATTTGATTTTCTGGAATATAAAAGGACTCAATGCTCCAATTAAAAGAAAACAAGTGTACTTATTCCTGAAGAGAGCAAAGGCAGCTATAGTGCTTTTGCATGAGATACATTTGACTGCAGATGAAGCTGCTAAATTGGAACATGACTGGACTGGAAAAGTAGGGTTTTGCTGCTTCTTATCCAGATCCGGGGGATGGCGGCCATATTCTTCCATGAAATGCTGGTAGTGCCAGTTTCTGAAGGCTTGCAACACTAACTTCAAAGAAGACTAGATCAAAGTGCATTTGCATCTGAGAACTGTTCATGTACATCAGCAGAGTCCCACACACAGTTGGCAGCAGGGTGTATTCACTTCCCAGCTTACCACAATCTACTTGTTTATGTAGACAAGTACTAAGTAAACTTCAAACAACAAGGGCATATATTTAATCCTTAAAGTCACCATAAATGAACCTGAATTGATCTCTCTAATATGTATTGGCGTAACCCTGATGTTCCTAAAACCTTTCATAGGCTTTTTTTTTTAACTAAATTATATGGACTACTCCATGTCACTACTGTGATTGCTGTGGTTTGAATGAAGTACCTGAGGCTCTCACCCACATGGTCATAAACAATCAAAACTAGAATGGTCCTGGAATTACACATTAAAGATCTGGAATTAAGTGATATCTGAGAGCTTATGTACCCAACAAAGGGGGAAAATCATATTTTTCCATAGTACATGGGTCCTATTCCCACAAAGATTTGTTTTAGATCTCCAGAGACTTTAGATCCCCAGCGACTTCTGTTATTGACACTTCCATTGATACAGATGCTGTTTCATATGAAGTTGTTATAACTCTTTGAATAGCAACCAGTCCAGGAAAGAAACAGCCATGCAGAGGTAGTTTAATTCTTCATTTTTATTAGCTCCCATTAAAAAAAAATGTATTGGAAAAGAAATTGGCCTGTTCCCAGAGACAGAATGTATCCTCAACATCTTTACACCATTTATATGTATCTAAGCCAGAAACCACAATTCCAGTTTTCTTATCACCAATTAAAAATTCAGCTCAAGATCTTCTAACAAAATAAATTGGGAAATATCAGAATTATGGCAAATGTTCCCATTGGCATGCAGTAGAGTGCTCTTTCAATGGAATTTCCATAGGCGAATTGATTCAATTAAGTATCAAGATATAGAAATACCAAGAAATATTGATAAATTAAAGACAATACATTTAGATCCTCTACTCTCTCAAATAGTTAGTGGTACAGATATGGAGCATCCTCTCTCTTTGAGCCTGGGAAAAGTTAGTACAATATTTAAACATCCTGCATAGGTTCCTTTGTATATCAAGCAACCTACCTATATATATATCCTGTTCTATACTTGTCTATACCCTTCTGTCTTACTTTAGAAAATGTAATAGCTTTATTGGAATCGTCCTGTGGGGCGCTAGTCAACACCCATGACTATCATTTTAAAAGTTTCCAGTTTTTTATAAGTAAAGGGAGTTTGGGCTCGCAGATTTACAAAATTACTCTAATGCTTTTATCATGTCTGGTTTGAGCATGCTAATAATTTATACCCATATGCATTAATGCATCCAATTCCCTTAGCTAGTCTCCTTGGTTCTTCTTTTTGCCCACTGGAGAAAAACAAGGTGCCTATAGTGGTGCCTGTGTGAAGAATCTGGGATATCCTAGCTGAGAGGTATCAATTTCAACTTTGCTATCATGCAAAAGCCCTCTTCTTAGCTCTCTAAGAGTCAGGGAGCTGTAGAAAGAGGTAGACACAAAACTAAAATGGTGCTTAGTTTCAGCAGCCAAATCTCACCTGAAAATTATGTCCTAGGTTATTTACCTGCTAAGTTTATTTTAACTGCACCACAAAGACTTTGGTCCTTGAGAGCTGCAATGATCACCAAGTATATGATTTTACAAAAATTGAAGACTAGGCTTATTCCTAGAATAGAGCATGGTATTCAGACCTGTCTGAGTTAGCAGGCAAAGAAATAGCATTGCCATGAGAGCAAATTTAAAGAAATTTGGACTCTGTTTCTAGAAACATTTGGATAAGAAAATATTCAGATGGCCCAAAGACCTCCTTTTCAGATAACCTCTCTTCTTTTTTTCTTCCTCATCCTCCCCTAGCCTCCTCTCCTTAGTTATGTACATCTTCTTCTTCACCCCTGTGTGGACATAACTGAGAATGTGCTTTATGATTCCTTCCTTTCACACTGCAGCAATTTAATGCAGCCAGTAGCTAGTCAAGCAAAGAAGCACATGGAGTGGGGAAAACTTTCATGTGACAGCACAGATAACTCCACAGCAAATAATGCTAGCCATCTTTTGGCTGTAAATTATTTAATGTACAAATGTTCACAAATATTCTGGGAATTCGAGAGCAAGAGAATTTGGGACAGTATTTTGTAAGAAAAAGTAAATCTTTAAAACAAAATAATGGATTTTGTTCTTGCAAAGATATAGCAAGGTATTCCACAGTAATGGTCCCAATCGCCACATTTACAGTAGTAAAACTCCACTGTTTTGGATCACTGCATTGCAACTTTATATCGCTGATTGCTGTAGTATCTTGATGCAGTGGATTCTTTGGGATTCATAGGGTTATTAACTGCAGACTATTTTAGGGAAAAGGAATTGCTAATTAATTCAAGGCATTAGAATAGGCAAATCCCATGCCACCTGAGAGATGCTCTGTGAGAATTAATATATGTATTTAATTAATGCTTATACTATTATTAATATCAATTTGGGTATAATTGTAAGTTACAGTTTTCATATTACTCTTTAGAAAAGTAAAGCACATATACACAGAATAAAAGTTGTGAAATCCCCATAGTGAATTAGTATCCTTTCCCTATAGCTGATTGGATTGCTGCCAGGAAGTAAAAGAGCATCGACAACAAATTGGAATGAGAGAAGGCTTCATGTGCAGACAATTTGGCATGGAACTGTTCCTTCCATATTTGGAGTGTTAGTTTGGAATGTAAACTAGTGTGTTTACACTAGGGTTTTCAAGAGAACTCCAGGTTATAATGAAATCAGGTTTTTCTTCTGGATTGGAGCAGTGCAGGTAGCAGCTACCTCGAGGATATAGCATTCAATTCTGTGAAGCCACTGGGGCCCAATATAATGCAAAAGGGACTAGCTGACTTATCCTTCACCTATTGAAATCAATGGCAAAACTTCCATTGACTTCTTTGTGAAGGATCATGCCATTAGAGCGCACAGAGTAGGGGGAAAAAGATCCATCACATAGATGAAACAGCTTTTTCTCCATGTCAGGCCTTACAAATTTTGACCACCCAATGAACCTAAAATGCACATCAGAAAAAATGTAGTCATTTAAATATTATAGTATTATAAATTATAGATACCATTTACTTAGTGCTCTCTTAGAATAGGGTGAAGTTAGAACTGCCATGTTTAAACTGAGCATCTAAACTGATAATGGTGCAGTTTTGCTAGGTACTATGATTTTATGGTTGTTATTTTTTTTTTTTATTTGAATAACGTGTGTTCAGAAGACCTAACTGAGGTCAGAGCCATTTTGGTAAGTTCTGTACAAACAGATGGTTAAAATCAGTAAGAGCTTATTATCTGAATAGACAAGACAGACAAGAGTGGGAGAAAATATTAATATTCTAAAATATTAGCCAAATTTGGCAGGGATCCAACACATGCTCTGTTTGCCAGAAATTGGAACTAGATGACCGGGTATATATCACCTGATAACTGCTTGTTCTGTTCATTCCCTCTGAGGCACCTGGCAGTGGCTATTGTGGGAAAACAGGGTACAGGACTAGATGGGCCATCGTTCTGACCATTCTCATGTTCTTAATTTTTATACATGGGAAGATGAGGCATAGAGTTTAAGGCTCAGATTTTTAAGTCAGTTGTTGTTTGATTTGTAAAGAAAGTTAGGCTACCAAGTGCCTAAATCACTTTCAAAATAAGAAAATCTCCTAAATCAATTAGGTATTGCAATTATGAGTAGAATAACTCCTGTTTGTTGAGAGAGAGAGAGAGAGAGAGAGAGAGAGAGAGAGATCACCTGAGTTCCAGTCCAGTGCCTAAGCCATCCTTAATTTTAATCGTTGAATTGGTTGAATGAATATTGCTTTGTATATATTGACTATTATTGCTCAACTAAAAAAAAGATAAAGGTCAAACAATGTTTTGACTAGAAGTTTCTATATATTTAGCCATATTTGCAAGTCCATAAAAACAATAGAAAGAGAAACTTTCTTTAAATTGAATAGTCTTATATTATTCATTGGAGCATAATGCTTCTTTTTGGTCATTTATTGTTATTGGAATGTATTATGTTCAGCTGGCTTTATTTATTATGTTTATCATAATAATGTTAGCCACTTTCATCTTTATAAGTAAAATGCAGAAAAATAATTTGAATCTAAACACCTAAGCATTTTAATGCCATTTAGGTAATTAAAACATATTGTATTCATTAGGAACATTCACTAACCTCAATGTCATAGGTCAAATGTTAGATTAGCATCAGTAAACATTTAATGGCTAAAGTTGTGAATATATCAACTGATTTGTTAAATGTAAATGTTTTGTGAATAATAGTGATTTTGATTAATAAAAGGCAATCTACATATTCTTTCAGCAGTAACCCTACAAACATCTAACCTACTAATTGCTCTCTTTAGGTAAAGAATTAAGTCTGCCTTCAGTTTAAAAATAATATTTAAAAAGCTGGCTGCATTAAAAAATAATGTCACTGGGTGGGGGAGATTATTCCAAAAAGAGTGATAATTATACAAAACTGAGAAAATATTATAAAAAGCTATTAGTTCTAAATATTGTGAGTATGAGAATTAAAAAGGTTAAACGTAAAATCTCAAGAAATAAGAATAATTTTTCATGATGTGGAATCTTTTAAAGCAAAGAGTATTCCAAAACATTTTATATGATTAAAAATGTAATGCCTAGACTACAAATCATGAAATGAAAATATATTTTATTCATCGAGGGCATGAATGTGAAAGGTGCTAAACATCTGCAGCTTCCACTGACTGTAGGTGCTGCCTAACTCTCCAAATGATAGCCAACTACAGTACCATTTGAAGTCAATAGATGTCAGTTCACCAGTTTAGTGTGTTTTGGGTTGGATCACAGTCTATTAGTACAGACTGACTCTGAGATTCAGATTATTCTTTTTTTAATTTATGTTTTCATTTGCATTCCACTTAAAGGACACATCAGCGTGATGAATGTGGGGATGCTTGGCAGTGAATGTTGATCTGTGTCACAAAAGGTGGTTTATGTATTGGATTTCCAAGGAGGTATATTGGATTGTCAGAGGAAAGCAGACAGTTTCAGCTGGAGCTGGTTAAAAAATTTCAAACACAACAGTGTTCCACTGAAGACTGCAGTTTTGTTAATACCAAAACCTTTTTGCAGGAATGTGTCAATTTCAACAACATTTTAATCATGGGAAAATTTAATCATGTTTTGATTCTATCATATAAATTAGTTTTTAAGGTTTTGATATATTAAAATATGAATTTAATATATATTATGCCAATATTATATTAAGTATAATATATCAATCAAAACAAAACAAAATTTGAAATTCACAAATCTAATCTAATTTTTGTTTTATGAGAAATTTCAAGAATTTATCATCATGTTTCAGTTACACTCATAGACTTGTAGACTTTAAGTGTCAGAAGGGTCCAATATGATCATATAGTCTGACCTCCTGCACAATGTGAGCCACAAAACCACACCCACCCACTCCTTTAATAGACCCCAACCTATCACTGAGTTATTGAAGTCCTCAAATCATGGTTTAAATACTTCAAGGGTAAAGAAAAATCAGCAGCAAGTGACCTGTGCCCCATGCTACAGAAGAAGGCAACCCCTCTCCCCCTAGTGCTTCTGCCCATCTGCCCCGGGGGGAAATTCCTTCTTGACCCCAAATACAGCAATCAGCAAAACCCTGAGCATGTGGGCAAGACTCACCAGTCAAATACCCAAGAAATAATTCTCTGTAGCAATTTAGAACTCTCCCTATCTAACATCCTGTCACAGTTTAGAATGGGAAAAGAAAAGCCAAACATCAAAATGCCCCACACAATGCAAATTCCAGATTTCAACCAGCTCTAGTTTCATAGTACTCCTTCACAAGTAGGTACAATCATAAGACAAATGAATGCACAAATGATAGAGAAACCATCATGGAGGTATTCTCCTAAGTGGACTGGCTGGCTGACTCAGTAAAAACAGTCTGAGGCAGAAGGAAGATTTAACATCTTGGCCCTATGGCTGAGACCACTGAGAAAAGTAATAATTGATGCCCAGAGAGACAGAGGGATGGTGGAAGGTTTTGAGATAACCCAGCTTCTCTGAGACAGATGAAAAACAGATTGGCAGGACAGTTTCAGTGAGTCAAAGTGAGAGCAGACTGGGTCCCAAAAGCTCCTTGGCTTATTAAGAGAACATAAATTGAATCTGTCATTTTCCTCTAACTCAAGAGGAAAGCCCATTTAATTTAGCTTATATTGAAGAGATTAGATGAGATTAAATGCATGAAGACTGTTATTCAGTATATGAATACATGTCCCCCAGCACTCAGATACCAGGTGGAAGCTGCTTCAGAAATATCATAGAGGTATATTTGTTATATATTTCTAAAATGGCCATAAAAATAATTCATTAAAATTTGTATAGTATTATCTCCATTCTTGTCATAATATTTATGTCAGTATCTTGAGCGTATGTCTTAATGAATGATCTTTCTCATATTTTATTACCCCATCAGCCTTTGCAAATTCCTTCCTTGTGCTTGAGTTTGCTGTTGCAAATACATCCATGTAGAACCCAAGCCATGATAGGGTATGGCACTGATTCCTAACACAATTGTATAGTCATGCTGTCCTGTCCACACAAATGAACAAAAGCCTTTTTCAAGCATAGATGGTACAAATATATGTTACCAGTAGTGTCCTGGTATGTTTGTCGGACTCTTTTATCTCAGTGAAAACTCCATACTCTGCCAAAGGTTTACTTTCAAGGCTTCACTGGTGATACAGCTCATCTCTTTCCCTCAGCTACTCTATCACACAGCTTCCACATAAAAGCTTCTATTGTCATGTATCAGCCTTCAGCTGATGGACACATTTTTGAATTAATTTTACATCCTGTTATCAGCATATGGTCTTTTTTAAAAAAAAGAACAGTAATTGCATCTTCCATGATATATATTTTTTAAAAATTTCTTTTGGATATTGTCTTGAGTCCCTTATCAAAGTCTTACACCCTCACTCCTGTAAATTTTCAACCAGTTCTCACTAGCATTTGGTGGTGGTACCAGATCACTTTGTCAGAAGAATATGCCATTTCTGTATGAATATATGTTACCTCATGCCTGTTACATTTCAAAATAATCTAACTTCTCGTCTTCAGTACAGCTGTAGACTATGTATCTAATATACAGCTTCCTCAGGGTCTCCATCCTCTTCTCTCTTATATCTTTCCCATATTTAAGAATATTCCATAGTCATACATTTTTTATATTTTTTGAATTAATGAAACTTCTGTAAAAAAGACCCACAAAATCTTTCTACTTCTCCATTCTTTCTGATCATGGAGATTTGATATATAAACATCATTTTATTCGGAAACTGTACTAATCCCTATATTATTAATTTCACTGTTTCCTCAATCCTACTTAGGATGACTTTGGTAAAGAACCTCTGGCTGTTATTCAACAGGCTTATCCCTCTAGTATTCTCATGATTATCCCATTCTCTCTTTTGGATGAGAATTAGGATTTATTCTTCCACTCCTCTGGAACCTTCTCACCCTTTCAAATATCCCTGGAGATCTTTCATAATTCAGTTACTATTTCTCTACAGCTCTAGCTGTGAAAGCTCAGGAAAAGCTGCTTAGCAAATAAAGTGAGCTTGCTTTAAAAAAAAAATGCTGCATTCACCAAGCTTTTATGTTTGACATATCAGTACCTCATGTTCTTACATTGAAGTCTGCAGTTCTTTCACGTGTTCATAGCATCAATACAATATGTGATGCCATCCAAAATAAATAAATAAATACGCTGATATAAGCAACCTATTTTGCCCTTTTCTTTGTAGCCATTTATGTATTCATTTTCATATTAAACATCTGTCTTAGTTATTTACTTAGACTTTTTAGCACCTATCTTCTTAATACTGCCTGAACCTTTAGAGCAAGGGTGTCAGACTCGTTTGCTGTGGCAGGCCAGATTTGACTTAAATGTACTTCAAGTGAATTGAAATACTACAGCACACTCACATTGTGGAGTTCTGTGTATGCAACACTGCACTCCGCGATACCACTCTCTCTCTGTTAGGGAGAGAGTGTGATCTTGTGGAGCGCAGTCTCACATACCCAGAGCTCCGTGATGTCACGAGACCTGACACTCCCATGGCATTGCGGAGCGCTGTGTATGCAGGACCCCACCACCGTTAGAGAGAGAGTGTGGACCCATGGAGTGCAATCACAGGCCAGATGGAGGATGTTCATGGGCTACATGTGTGATACCCCTGGTTTAGATTAAAATAATCTTCAATTAAAAGTAGCTGTGTAACTTAGTACAATATATGAAAATTTGCTTTCTTTCTATTATATATTATCAAATCTTCAGAGCAGGATAATTCCTGAAAGACATTAGCCCCTCCCTACTCCAGTATATTCTGAACATGCATACATTTTAGAGAAAGGGCATTATAAATACATAGTTCAGAATGCATACATCCTTCACCTGACTAAGCACAAACTAAACAGGTGACAGATTAGCACCTTATAACTCATCTCTACCCTAAAGATGCCATCTCTCTCACTTTTGGAGCAGCAGAATAGGTGGGTAAACTTGCCCCAACCTTCCAACAAATGTAGAAGTTGTAAGGTCACTCATGAAATTCTTCAACAATTTACAGTGTTATGCGGTTCTGATGATATCTGAGCACTACAAATGCAATGTTGTTCCTTGAGTGAATATTTCCTTACACAGATTCAGAAATAAAATATTCCTAAGAAGGAATGGAAATACATGCAAGCTTTTTATCTGAAAATTGAACTGTAGCCACAGGCTCTCTCTCTATAAATCTAAAAAAGAAAAGCACTAAAAAGGTACAGTTAATTCATGTTGCTGGCTCATCACTAAAATTACTAAATATGTTTATAGGGCAGAGACATTTGGTTTAAAAAATGGGCAAATGCTTTTTGCTGTGATGCTCTTAGATCATTTACAAAAGTCAAAATAGCTGTACATTCTGTTAATGTGTTACTGGAATACAATAACTTAGCACATTTAGTGCTGGATTATGTGGAAAGCAGCCAATATTTGTAACATTGATTACAAGATCCATGCCTAAGTAGTTCTGTTACTGATTTTTTGAGCAATGCATTATAATTCAGTGAATGACAGGATAAGATACTAGATTTGTTAATTGGACAGTAAACTGTGTTTTGTTCTCATTATGGCATTTTAAAAAAATACAGATGACTAATATTTCATGGAATGATAAAAATAAATTAAGTAATGCAATGAATTTAAGTGTGTTACGTATGGAATCTGAACTATTTCAGCAGAATGGAAGAGTATACAGTATATTTCTTAATTAGTCAGCAAAACAATCATAATTAAAGGGCTGTAAATTCAATAGAGAAGTTACCTAGGCCCATAAATAAATACCAGTTTGGAAGTACAATAGGTCAGTTAGTATTAAGTAAAAAAGTTAACATATGTAATTTCACTTTTTATCATGGAGACAATATAAGTAAATGATCATCATGAAAAATACAGCTGACCTTGCAAATTCAAAGGCAGCACAGATAGTAATGTTTTCACAGATTCACATAGCTTTCCATCTCTTTGCAAGCACATGTCATTTACATAGTTTACCACATGGAACATTGTAAAGTGATTCTCTAAATATTTGTTTCTAAAACTTGTACAGCCTTATTGCATGGTTCCTGGAAGCCAATTGTTTTGATAACTATGGCTTGTGTCTCTATGGGAAGTTATGAAGTTATATAAAAGATCTCAATGGGGGATTTACATATTAAAAATGCTTTTAGTTCTTCCATCCTCACAGAAAAGCTACTCTTATTTATAAGGGTGGAGCCCACTGACTTCAATAGGAGTTGCTCTGACGTAAATGGGAGCAGAATTTGGCAATTGCATTAGTTCACAAGTGATCATTAATTATCCAGAATAAATTACAGTCACAGGGCTTGGATGTTGTAGAAGGCTCCCATTTAAGTTAATGAGAGCCCTTCAAATGCATTAGAGGCCATGTTCTTCTCTGGCATATTGTAGTGTTTTTGTGTTAGTCTTTGTTCATTTAAAAGTGTAACAAGCTACATACCCACTAAATCATTTGACTGTACAATTTCATTTGTAACTAGGCAATTTCTGATACAGTTCTTTGGTGAGGGGAAGTGCTGAGATTAGGGAAGGTCCTTAAGGGAGCGTGCCCTCTCCTGCTCCTGTGAAGCAGAGCCTAGATCTGATTCCAGGCAGGATCCAGGTTGTTCCAAGGGAAACAGGACCAGAAGCTTTGCTGCTACTCAGATCTTAATGTCTTTCTCCTATGTGGAGGAGAAACATAAAGTATTGGATAAAGAGTGACTCTGCTATGACTTTGGCTTAGAAAGAGGACTCCTCACCATTTGCACACAAGGAGGTCAGTGGTACCACATTAGGACCTGATCCTACAACCATTGATGTCAATGGCTAAATGATGGAACTCTACCCATAGTTCTTCAAACCTTATGTTTCTGGGAATCATTCTGAATTTGATTAATCAGAATTTTCTGACTAAATAGTCTCATCCGAAATTTCTGAACTAGCCATACTTTTAAGTTTCCAATATCCTCTGTCCCTCATTCTGGGTGCATTTTTTATCCAGGACTAAACGCAGGAAGCCACTCTGTGTTTGATGTGCCTCTCAAAGTCACTCCCTCAATCCAGTGTCACATCAGAATCAAATGGCTACATATCAACAGAATCCATGCATTCAAGATGATGGGCTTAAAATTGTGCTTATGAACATGTAAATATGTGCCATACCCAAGTATTTGTTAGCAGATTGACTGTAGTTAGCAACCTATAACGTTTTCAGCTTCATTTCTTTACCCGAACAATATCACATAGTCAGTAATAACCTTTATGTTAGATAGTCTGTGGGTTGACATGGTCTAAACTATGGCTTTTAAAAATAACCTAAATTATAAAACTGCTTATTGATTTTTATAACAGTTATTTACTTTACAAAAAAGTATGTAAACTGATCAGTCTCTCTTCAAATGCCACTGCTAAGGGATCTAAAGAATGCTGAAATATATGAGCCGAAAACATCCAAATGCCTGAAACAGCATAAGAAATTAGTTTCTTGAACTATATTTATGTTTTTCTAGCTTGGAGCTAAATCATGTATTATGACAAATCATTAACTACTGACTTTTATAGCTAATCCTTATAGAAACCATTTTTAGCTTAGTTGATATTTTTGAAGTAAGAAGCTTTATAGACTACACATATGCATTAGACAATACAATTATGTGGTTTCAGCATTTCTACAGATTTAGACTATTTGGGGGAGAAAATGTCTATAAGGATTGATCTTTGTAATAAGTACTAGGAAGTGTGCTGTGTACTATACCTTGTTTCTTGTTACCTCCTGGTCTTCATGGCAAGTGATTTTATTTTTCATTATCTGGGTGAGATGCACAATTCACTTCCTCATTCACATAAAATCCCAGCAGATTTGCTGCTCATACTGACTTCAGCATACGTCTACACTATCAAGTGTTGTCCATTCACAGCATGCTGTTAGGGGAAAGATGTATTAGTTCAAACTCTTGGCAATTTACGATAAGATTGGAGGCCTTTCTGTTTTCCTCCATAGTTCAGCTGAAAAACAAATCAGACCATAAGACTTAAACATAGATGTTTGCTATAGTTTTTTTTCTTTAGAAATGTGGATAATCAAATGTTTTTGTGATCTGAGATTTGTTCTAAGACTTGTCGTACCGTACTTTTCATTTTCACATCAGGATTTCTCAGTTCTACTGTCTTCCAAGTTTCATCCTGCCATTGAATATGTAATTATTATTCTTCAGATGCATATCTTTCATTTTTCCAAATCAGCTATCATTTTATTGTTCCTTCTCTAAGTAGCTAAGATATCTGGACCACTTTGGATTATTTTTCTGTTCTCAACACCAAATTTGGTATAATCCCCAAATTTCATTATCTTGCTATTTAGTCTTTTATGTATCACTGATGAAGATATAAATTAAGATCACATTGCTATGGCACTTCTCACTATTATCTTTCACATTTTATCATAAATCATTAATATTTTGTGTTTATGGTATTTCAGCCAGTACTGATTGAAAAATTGCAATATCTGTTCCAAGAGAAACTCTAATAATTTGTAATTTGTTTTAATCCCAGATCCACATTGCAAAATCAAGCCATTTTGATCATTCTAAATCAAAGCACAAAAACCATGACTCTAGTGAGGCACTGTGGCAGTTTGGGTGGACACAGATTGCTTCAAGCTGACCCAAAACTAAACATTTTGATTCAGTTGAACAAACCAAAATGTTTTAATTCAGATCAGATTCACCTGAAAAAGAAATATTTTCTTTTACTTTTTCCAAAGGAAAGTTTTAAAAAACATAGAAACCAATATTTTCTCATAGAAAACACTGATTTTGTGGAAACTTCATTGTCCACTGAGAAAATGTTTTGATGAAAAAATCATGACCAACTCTACTTTCAGTCAGCTGGCAGTGCATGTGATTGTATTCATATCTCAGTCAATTTTAATGAATATGGAATGTAAGAGATCATCATATACTGTACCCAATGCATCCCTAAATCATAATATATTATGTCTGTCATTTTCATTTCCTCAATTAATTTGGCAATACTGTCCATTACGGTAATAAAATTTGTCTGGCTAGATATGTTATATATAAAGCCACATTGCTTATAGCTCATTTTCCATTGCCGCCTTAGCCTCTGACAGTACACGAGATGTATGGTCTTCTGCTACTTGTGGTGTGTTGTGGTAAAAGGATGCCAGTTCAACTTCAGAGCTTTAGGTCTTCCTGCAGGCCAGTTAAAGAATTAGATGTTAATTGTGACCAGTGGACAAATCTCATGCTGGTTAGGAAGAAAAACTAGAGGAAAAATATGCTAATGGCAATGCTGATCCTTCCCCTTTTTTGAATACTTCAGAGGGATGTGTGGTGATAAATGTAAAACTCAAATGAAAAAGAGAGATTTTAATTTAAAGATAAGCATGGTCATAAACATTTGTCTTGCCTCATAAAGGTAAGGCAGGCGATTCATTCTAATATGCAGATATAGAAGCCAGGCTGATAATCTTATGCAATAGTTTGTGGGTAATGATGCTTTAAGTGAAAGAGTGTAACATATTTTAGAATTTTTCACTACATTCCTTTTTATTCTCTATGGAAGGGAAAACAATTAGATTTTAAGCACCCTGATTAAAAATAGCACACTGGAATGGACAACTGCATGTTAGCTGTCCTTTTTGCATACTGCTTAAAGTATTGTGGAAGACTTTTAAATAAACGGAAGATTTATTCATGGCAGACAGATGCCTTTTTTTTTTTTTTAAACCGAAGGAATCCTTTTCAGAAAAATGATCAATTTCCTCCTTCTTTTACAGCTTTTAAGTGCATTTGTGTATGTATGGGTGTGTGATGCAGAGGAAGCATTCCTGTAAGTTTTAGATTCTTCACAAGTCTTTCTGTGTATCACTTAATAGCCTTCTGAGAGAACTGAAGTCTCATTTTGTGCTTCTGTGAATTTAAATCCAGGTCACAGAGATGTTAAATTGCAAATGACACATTTACTGTGCCACCCAGCTGCCTTCTGTAATGGAGCAGGAATGCTTTCTGAACAATGACAGCATGCCAATATTAAGTTATATACAAGTAGGTTTGTTTTGCAGTCTAATACAGAATTCTCCTCACATTTAATAGCTACTTAGTCTATTGCTAACTCACCCCCTGAAGAGTATAATATCTGTAAAACATATCTCTTTCTTCACTGAAGAATTCTTAAAATGCTCATGCCCAATTGTGAAAATTTTCAATGAGTTATTATTTTGGTTATGATACCAAAGCAAAGACTCCCACTCCCAGGTGATCAGAAAAATTGTGTGAAATCACTAACAGGCTGTATCAATTCTAGTGAACTTGGAATTTTCCTTCAACTAATTAAAACTGAAATTCCTGAAAGTTTGCTCAGTTCCTCACAGAAGCTTTTCTATTGATCTTCGGTAAATCAGAACCATTTCTCCTCCTCAGCATCGTAGTTGGTTGGACTTTGGTGCATTAACCAATCTATATGAGCAAAGAATATGTCTGGCCACCTGGTTTCTCTACTATAGCCTTCTATCACACAGATGTAGAAAGTGTTCCATCAAATCACTAGATTAGGATTTTAGAGCTGGGTGTCTATTAGTGCCTAAATACCCATTTCCTAATAATATCTAAAATGCTCGTGCAAACTGCACCTTATCTGATCTACAAACTAGCAGATGGAAACAGAAACATTTGATTTTTTTTTTTTTTTTTTTAAATCGTGATCCTTATAATGGTTTGTACCCACAGCGCAGACAAATTCATTTTTTGTCTGGAGATTTCTATATACCTTAGATGATTTCCAAAGGGGTAGCCGTGTTAGTCTATTGTAGAAAAACAACAGAGTCCTGTGGCACTTTTAAAGACTAACAGATTGTTTATCGCAAGAGCTTTCGTGGGAGAAAATCCCACTTCGTCAGACGCTTTGATGAAGCGTCTGACGAAGTGGGATTTTCTCCCATGAAAGCTCATACATTAGATGGTTTTTCTTTTTTCTTTTCTTTTTTCTTTTTCTTTCCTTTCCTTCTTTCTTTTCTTTTTGAGAACTTGTGTTTTAAAATGGCATGCTTAACTTTTGCTGAGAACTTCCTGTGAATGTATATAGAGCTTTTCAGTCTCAGTAATTTATTCTGTGATTGTACTGTAGGTTTTCTGTTTGCTATCTTGGCCACCCCTAGAGACTGAACTGCGAACCTCCAGGGCTAAAAGCATAAGTTTACAGTTTGAGCTAAGAAGCCAGGAGCTCAAACTGAGAGCTATAAGTGACCCACATCCTCTGTGGATCAGTTATATATATATATATCATACACTGAGTAGCGAGTTTTTTAAATCCTCTGGGCAGATGTATCTCAGCCTGAAGAGCCAGACTCTGTAGTGGGAGCCTATAGCAACGCTGTACTTCTGGGCTAGATCCACAAAGAGATTTAGAGTCTGAACTGCCACTTTAGATACAAAAGTCCAAAATTTAGGAAATGTTATGTTCTAGTCCCTGCTCTAATGACTGTTCAAGTATTTCATGTAGTTGAACAGCTTCATTACAGAATACTCTATAGCTTAGTGTAATGGTGCCCATCCGTTTTGGCTCAAGGGCCGCCAATAGCATTTCGGCAGCCCTGATGGGGCTATCAGTCTTATCAGCCGATAAAAATGTATTGACGTATACACCATTAAGGATTATAAATCAGTACATAGTTAAAGTAAACATTTTGTTGTTACTGTTCTCATTCTTACATTCACTATTTTACACCTACCAATTACTCACCATCTGTCACACACTCACAGACAAAGCTAGTGTAGGTGAGTGACTGTCAGTACACACTGAAGCACATAGCCTGGCAGCTAAGTCATGGTGGTGGCCTGCTGAATGTAAGCTAAACTGGAAGGCATCGATTTTGAGAGTCCTGCTCCTCTCCTCAAGCATGATGGGTCCTGGATGCTCTGCCAGCAGCCCCCTCCCCAGAAGGAAGGACTTGAGCAAGGAAGCTGCCTCTTGGCTGATCTTCTGTCACCCTGGTTACAGCAGGAAAAGCTCATGGATCCTGTAGCTCCGTGCACTCCAGTTAGGTACCTAGGCAGTTCCTCCCTTCGGTAGCCAGGTGGACAAGAGATCATTGCTCTGCTCTGTCTGGCTCCAGCAGGGACCCCAGCGCCTAGGAACCCAGGCAGAGCACTTTGACATGTTGCTTGCTGGAGCCAGGGGGAGGGGAATATTATCTCCCATACCCTTGGGTGCAGCAAGAGCCTGCATCAGTCTTGTAGCCTCATGGCAACATGCTCTGCTTGGATCCTTAGTGCTCAGCTCCCTTCTGCAGCCAGCAGCAGGCCATTTCTGGCTCCCGAGTCACAGGTTGGGAGCCACTTGCTTCATGGGTAGGGCAGTCCCTGGGGAGGAGGAGAATAGGGGATCAAGTTCCTGCTCCATTTGAAAAAAAATCGTGAAGGGATTTTAACTCAGGTCTCCCTGACTCTGGCTGAGTGTACTAAGCCCTAGGATTTGAGGTATAAGGGAGGCATCTCCTCCTAATTTGTTTGCAAAGAAACAGCTGACCTCACTTTACAACTTAACTCCAGGAGAGAGTTCACTCTGAGGTCTCTGAGTGGGGATAAGTACCTCCTTCCAATCTACATTTAGGTATCTAATTTTGTTTCTGTTCCTTTCCTTGTGATTTTCAGCTGACTATCTTAGATAGCTCCCCACTCAGCTTCCTGGCTTCTGGGAATCCCATTCTAACTCTCCCTATGAATTTTCACCTAACTGAGGGCTCAGGATTCCACTTGGATAACAGAGAATCTAACATTATGCTATGCAGTGTTGAGCCTAAATCCTCTTTGTAGGTCTAGCTCCCTGTTGACAGGATAGAAGAGGACATACAAGAAACAAGGACCCTAACCTGTAGGTTACATAAGTAAGTGGCATCTTGACTCTGATTCCATCTTCTATTATTATTGTTTTATAATGCCCAGGTCCATTTTACTAAAGAGACAAGAAGAACAGTTATCTGCTCTTGAAAGCTCTAAAGGTCTAATCCTGCAGAAACTTGCATATATGCTTAATTTTATACACATGGAAAGATCCATTATTTCAATGGGATTTCTCAGGTGAGTGAAGTTGAACACATGCAAAAACGATTGCAGCCTAAATTATTAACTTGACAGATAAGTGAAGATATAACACACACACATGTTACGCATCCCACTTTCACACATATATGCAGATGAGAGAGATGATGTTGGCCACAGCCATTTATACAACCTGGATGCAGGGCAAACCTCAGTGAAGTACTAGCTAAAGACTCACGGCGTTTCAGAGGTGCTTCCCTCCCAGATACATGGATGTGATTCAGTGCATGTGGACCACAATCATTCTTAGCTCCATTACTTTTCTCTTTACCCTATAAGTGAGGTCTTTTAAGATGAAAAGTTTTGCTTGTCCTCTTGTGGACTCATTGGTATGAAGAGTTGGCCCCAATCACCTGTTCCAACTATCTTCCAATCCTTCATTCTAAACCAGTAATTTTTCTAGCTTAGGCTTCTTTCATCTTAAACCTTTGGTCTACCAGTCCCTTCCATGGCTTGCCCAATACCTCATAATTTCCCTAGCTTTCATTGCACCTACTTGTTCTCAAATCTGTGGTGAACTCATACTCTGGTGACGGTTGTCCTATAAATGCATGCAATACAGTAAAAATAAATGTGCTGAAAATAAGAAAAGTTACGTTCTGCCATCTGTTGGCCATATTATGATATCCTGTATTATTCAATACATATTTGTAATAAAAAAAAATGCAACTACAAGCTAGTGTTAATTAATAAATTGATCACTCACATCTGTTCTGTCTAACGAATATTTTCATTTTAATAAAATAATTTAAAATATCAAGACTTAGCTTTTGAAAAATTGCATAAAGCTGATTTATAGTTTCATGAAAAATATATATATTTCAAGAAGGAAATAGGGACATAATCTGGCAGCATTTAGTGTTCAAAGCAAGAGAAGCAAAACCACCTGTTACTTATTCAGTTTTAAGCATTTCATTGTTGTCTATGGGATGCGCACATTTCATTTCTGGTTCAAAGGGGATGACTAAGGAACATGCATTAACCTATATATCATTAGTAGGGATCCAGATAATCCAATTCATGTAGCCTCTGCCCTCTACCCCTCAAAAATGTGCTCAGCTATCCTTTAAATTGTTATTAATAGTGTTTGCTTTTATGTGGTCCTTTTGGAAATGTTCTGTATGCTGACAAATAGTTAGGCAAAGAAACTCCAATTGGATTGCTGAAAGGTTAGTCCTATCTTGAGCATCAAACCAATTCAAACAAAATTGTCAGTCTGGAAATAGGATGCAGTTTAATAAAAACATTAAGAATCAAAATTAGAATGAAAATATAATGTTCTAATTGTTAGTAGAATGGAAAATAAGATTATATTTGAATGAGTTCAGTGATGATCAGGCTGGGAACAGCATGGACAGAAGAGGTTCATAAGAATTATTCAGAAGAATTTAAATTATTTTTTTAAAATATGATAATGTTACTCCTGTGAAAGTCAGTCAATCAGCACCCAGCCACGGTCTCTCTTTTTCATGGATGCAGAGTCATGGATCACTGCTTAGTTCTTCATTTTTGAAATTGCCTCCCCCACCCAATCCCTGTGCTGTATAACAATGATCAAAGGAAACAAGTGATATGAAAATGTTGTCTCCAGAAACATAACAGCTAAAAGACACAACTGTTTCAAATGTCAGGCTCCAGCCTTGTAAACTTAAGTATGTCTCAACCAAATCCCTGGCATGTGATGCCAACAGCCTCCCTCCTTTCTTTACAATTCCCCGATCACTGCTGATGATTCTGTGTTCCCCATAGAGCAACATGACCTAGCTTGATTTTCTGCTGACACTTTAAATTTGGCAGAATCAAGCAACTGTAGCCATAAAGTGTTGATTTACCAATGGTTACTTCTTGCTACATCCCTCTCCCTTCCAGCTGGTAGGTAGCCATTTTTGTTTTCCTTTACTTTGATCACTGACTCTACTGCTTTATCACCTTCACTAAAATGGTGAATCTTCCTTGCATTAGAAGAGCAGTTTGTGTAAGATATTCCAAGTTCATAATGGTACAGAAGAATCAGACAAAATAAAGATTGTGACCAGTTCAGAACTCTTTTCACTCTTGCATTTCTTTCCCTAAAGTTCAAATTCTGTCTTTAATTGTTATGGTGATGTCAATCAGGAGTAATTTTATTGGTTTCAATGGGAGTTTAAGGAAAAATACTGAGATTTACTGAGGCCTCAAGATTTAACCCTAAATAGGGATTTTATTTAAAAAACACATTGTAGAGCAGATGAATCTGAGAGATTGATACTGAGAGTGATCAGCCTGAGGCAGGTATCATGTGTACAAATGTTTAGCAAATTTTCCTAATGAAGTTTGGACCCAATTCCCCAGTGATCTCAGCGAAAAAGTTTCCCAACATAATTTTTTTATTGTGTCAAATTGTGTGTTGGTGCAGGACTATGGACCCTGGACCAAATAAAGATTAGATTAAGACAATTAAATGCATTTTATATATGACCAAAAGCATCAGCCCACTGAATATATTGTTCTAGTATTTCACTTCCTTACAAAATAAAAGTCCAGAATGATGTAATTACAGTGCAAGTGAGGTGATTTATTATGGCAAACCTTCACACTTTTCTACAGCTCAATTAAGGTCAGCTACAAAGCAACTGTATTGCAAAAAAACAAGTGTTACCTACAGTGTGAGAAAGTGCTAAGAATGTCCATTTTAATTTTCAGTTTCCCTGTTTTGTGGCTTTCAGCCAGACTATAACATTTTACTTGTATTTAAAAACTTGAATGTATTATTCTTGAAAGAACCCCAAAAAATCATCACTGAAGAAATAAGTTTCTTCATTGAGCCATTACAACAGAGAATTACAGTCCTTTGCAAACACAGTTGGTAGAATACTGCAGAAATTATTTGTGAACATGTACTCTGATAAAAATGTGTACATTTACCATCACATTTAACACCATTTGAATTCTTACATCAATAATATTTGTATGAATGAGTGATTTGTTTTGTTCACAAGAATTTTGCATAGTGCAAAACTCTTAACTTATAAGAATGTGTTTGCCCAAAAGTGTCATGTGACCATTTTGCTATCTCTTTACATTTTATTTAAAATGTCAGTCAACCAATCAGGAAGAAGAAACAATGTCATGTGTCTTAGTAACTCACCATACCTTATAAATTAATAATAAATAGCAGACAGTCAAAGCAAATATTTTGCTAACATTTCATAGGCTGATATATTTTTGTATGAAGTGTTCATTCATAAGTAATAGATGTGTAAAAAAATCAGCTGATGAGAAATTCTTTTTTGGGAAAAAAGAGTTTTGCTCATTAAATAAATGATTCACTGTGAACTGTTTGCCCAGTTTTAATCACCTTAACCTTGACCTGCAGGGAATTTCCTTGGGAAGGTAAGTAGTTCATTGTTCATGTTAATTTATATACTCTTTCTATATCCTGGTTTCTTTACAATTAGAAGATGAAGCACAGTAAATATCTAATCCAGATAGCTTAAGCTTGCTTAAGTTGCTTAAGACGACTTAAGGAAAATTAAGTTGACTTTATAAAACCTTGTTTTAAGTCGACTTTTGGCTTAAGTCAACTTTCTAAAGTCAACTTAAGCCTGTGTAGACCTGGAATAGCCCTAAGTCAACTCTAAGTCAATTTAGGGCTCTCCAGGACTCCCCCACTGCCCTCCCTGCCAGGGTGGCTGGCACGGGGAGAGCCTGGCATGCCCTCTCACAGGGCAGGGCAGAGTCCTGCCCACCCTGCTCCTATGTCCTGCCAAGGTCCCTGTCCCTCTTTGCCCCCTGGCATCTGGCAAGGGGTTCCCCCCCCCCCCGCCTCCGTGGACCAGTCCAAGGTCCCCCTAGCTCCTACAAGTCAACCTAGGCATCCAGTGTGTACGCTCTAGGTCGACTTTGTAGGGTCCTCCCAAAGTCGACTTAAAATTTAAGTGTAGACATGCTAAGTCGACTTAAATTAACAAGTGTAGACATAGCCTAGGAGTCTTTTCACTGACCCCAGTGGTCTTTGGATCAGACTGTAAATATTTCTTTCCGTACTTTGTCTTCTATAGGTGTTTTTTTCAGATATCATCATGCTGAATGCCTTACAATAGCTAACTAATTTGTCAGTTGACTGATCTTTGGCTACTAGTGGTAAATATGCCCAGTAACTGATAATGGGATGTTAGATGGGCTAGGTTCTCAGTTACTACAGAGGATTCTTTCTCGGTGTCTGACTGGTGAGTCCTGCCCACATGCTGAGGCTTCATCTGATCGCCATATTTGGGGTCAGAAAGGAATTTTCCCCCAAGGCAGATTGGCATGGGTCATGGGGGATTTTAACTTTACCTGCAGCCTGGAGCACAGGTCACTTGCTTGTGGATTCTCTGCACTTTGAAATATTTAAATCATTATTTGAGGACTTCAATAACTCAGTCTTAGGTCAGAGGACTATTACAGGAGTGGCTTAGGTGAAGTTCTATGGCCAATATTGTGCAGGAAGTCAGACTAGATGATCATAAAGTCTGACTTTAAAGTCTATGAGTCTAAATAACAAATACAATTATTACTAGATGGACATAGGCATTCTAGAAAAATAAGAAGTAATCATTAGTGTAACACTACAAAACTCCATGTTGGCATGCTGGTGACCAATCACTCAAACTCTCCCTGCGTCATTATGTTATTGGCCTCCTCAGCAGAACCAAAACACTCTCTAATGTGAATATTGATCTTATAACCTCTATTTTAATATGTTTTCACCTTCTTTGCCTGCATACTTACAATTTGCACTCTTACATTCATTCTCTTTCCCCATTTTAACTGAAGCCTATTCTGCAAATAAAATTACAGCAGATCAGTCAAACCAGTGCAAATCCCCGAATAAACACTTTTCACTGTTTCAGTTTGTATTGCATATTTTAGTTTCCCTTAAACCTCTTCCTCATCAACTTCACCCAGTAAACCTAGTTTAAACTGAAATAAGAGTATCCAGCACTTTTTAAAAAAAATGTCATTTTAAAATTACAATATAAATTAAATCACACCTCTTTCTTGGGCAAGTCTATATCTTTAGCTGAGTCTCTATCTTGTAATTTTGTATGGCTACATAGACTCTATGATACATTTCCTGGACAATACAAGAACTGGTATCTTTCTTAGTTATTTTCTGGGTAGATGGAAATGATTATCGGGTTTATGCTTTTTTTTAAAAAATACTATATTTATAACACTGTATGCTCCTATTTCAGTAAGCTGTAAAGAAACTTCTGAGATTTTCAAATATCAAATAGGGGGAAAACATTCTTTCAGTATATTGTGCTAAATTTTGCTCTCATTATGGCAGTTGATTTCAGTGACAGTCACACCTGGGTAGCAAAACAGAGTTTGGCCTAATAACTATGGAATCCCAAGAGTATAATATACAAGAGGAGAAATTTTTAGAGAGTGCAATTTTATGGACCAACTTTTCTTCTTAGGATGTTGTCACACAGGTCCAAATAAAGTCAATATGAGCTATGCATGGGTATTAGAGGGAAGAATTTGTCCTTCCACTAATTTATTTTACAGTAGACTCTAAAACATAATGGCTATGTGTACACTGGCAAGTTAGTTTGAATTAAGGAAGCTTAATTCAAACTAATTTAAGCCTTGGCCACAGTAAGCTTTCATTAGTTCGAATTAAGGGATTCCTTAATTCAAACTAATAAATTCTATTATACCTTTTGAACTAACCCTTAATTTGAACTCATTAGTTCGAATTAAGTCAATGTGGCCATGTTAGTTCAAACTAACTGCTTAGTTCGAACTAACTGGCACACTGACCTTAATGCAACTGACTAATTCGAACTAAGCAAATGCCATGTATGGCACTTGCTTAATTCAAACTAAAATTCCAGTGGGGCCATGCTAGTTCAAACTAAGTTAATTCGAACTAACTAAAATTAGTTTGAATTAGTTAGTTCGAATTGACTAATTCGAACTGACTTTGGTAAGTGTAGACATAGCCAATTAAAATGAACTGAAAAGTACACCAACATCAGATGCAAATTAATTGTAAATCCAGCCAATTGCCTGTTAAACTGTAAAAGAAACTAGTTGTCAACTAAATCTTGCCCTTAGCTGGGGTACAAAGTTATAGAGTATTGTCACTTGAAACTAGCTAAGCACAGTACCTGCTGGCAGCTCAGAAAGGATGCTTGCATTTTGCTCAACAAGCAGAGCTACTGCTTAGTGCTTAAGAAATACACTGGAGTTGGGATTCATGCTGAATCTAAATAATGTGCAAAATGACTACACAAGTTCAGTCACCAGATGGGAGATACTATATGTTTTAATCTGTGGCCTCAAGTTGGTATCCAGGGATAATATGAAAATATCAGACCTGATAAGGGAAGTATGCTATGTTTAAAATGCTATGCGTTGACACAACCCTGCATTTATACCTGATATTCCAGAATCTATGCATCTTAAATATTTAGGTTTAACAATACAAAGGATTTGAAGTTTGTGAGTAGGGCCAAAAAATCTCGATGAAACAAAGGTTCTCATTTTTGTTAAAGATCTCAGCATTTGCTTTGTCCCTCTATTTCTTCATACAAAAGAGATAAGGGATGGAGTTGAGGGATCCAGTTTCAGCCATAGAGACAGTCTGAAAATTTAAAATGTATAATTTAATTCATAACAAGTTTTAAGTGAGGATGGACTCTGTGTGGAAGTCTTGTCTGCTCAGATGCGAGTCCTGCATGGCTAAAAGGATTGTACTAGTGCTCGTTGGCAGACACTTCTTACATTTAAAATGAAGTCCCAGCCCCTCTCAGAGTCAATGAATAATTCTAAGAAAATGAAAGAGGAAACTGTAAGGCAGCTCAAAGGAGCAATGAGGAAGGCCTGAGGCAGATATACAAAAGATCCAACAAAAGTCGAGACTATGGCATTCTCCTACTTCTAGTTAGTTGTCAAGAGGTGACTGCTGACTGGGATTCGGTGAGTCTCCTATTATTATCACCTACCCGCTTACAAGCAACTCCACTAGCATCAGTGGAATTTCAGTGGTATAAAATTGATATAAATGAGAGGAGAATAGGACCTAATATATGCAGTAAGAAGAAAATAAAAAGAAAAAGAAAAAATAGATAGTAAGTATGAGTATCTATGTTAGAAAGAGATGTGGTATGTAGAAAAAAATAATAAATATTGTGCAAATATCATAGGTTAAGAAATAGTAAAAAAGACCTCATTTCAGGAGATTAGAACACATATATTCAGTACAGAATAAACCAATTATGGCTTAGAAATAGGAACCAGCATGGATAATCTAGGAAAGGAGTAGAAAGTTTAAAAGGAGTGTAAGTTTAAAATAATGAGCAAGCATTTTCAAGACAAACACGATATAAGTACAAGATCATCAACATCACAGCTTTGGAATAGACTAATAGCCATTTCTTATTTGCTAATCTGTCCTAAACCCTTTGTAGAGCCCTGCAAATCTTTGGATATCCTCATTATATTCACATCCGCTGATGCGATGCAGATATTCATGGACTATTTATCGTGGATGCAGTTTGGATGCGGACTTATTTGTATCTGTGCAAGGCTCTACCTTTGGGCCTTTTTGTGATATCTCTGGTACTACTCAATGATTAATAATCTCCCTAATAGTCCTATATTAATTTTACATGAGAACGGTACTATTTAACATGAGTTAAGGTGTCACCCTCTGGCTCCAATTGATCTTAGAAGTTATGTTTGGTGAAAAAAAGAACTATGATACTCTCAGGAAAGAAGGATGTTTTTCAAAAACCTTTAAATTTTTTTTCTACCCACTGAACTAACTGTTTTAGAACAGGTGATATCAATTAAGTCTAGATGAAGCTGTTATTCCTGGATTTACCAACTTGAAAGTACAGCCTAATTAAAATATAAGATGATGAATGGTCACATGTAAAGTATTTAATAACCTCTCTGGCTATGTCTACACTTGTTGATTTAAGTCGACTTAGCATATTTACACTTAAATTTTAAGTCGACTTAGAGGGGACCCTACAAAATCAACTTAGAGTGTCCACACTGGATGCCTGGTTGACTTGTAGGGGCTAGGTGGAGCTGGGACTGGTCCACGGTGGCAGGGGGGGGCAGCCCTTGCCAAGTGCCAGGTGGCTCAGCCTTTGCCCCATTGTACCTGGGTACAATGGGGCAAAGGGGGACAGAGATCCTGGCAGGGCATAGGGGCAGGGTGAGCAGGGCTCTGGTGAAGTCCTGGTGAAGTCCTGGAGAGCCCTAAGTCGACTTAGAGTCGACTTAGGGCTACTCCACATCTACACTGGCTTAAGTCGACTTTCTAAAGTCGACGTAAGCCAAAAGTCGACTTAAAACTAGGTTTTATAAAGTTGACTTAACTTTTCCTTAAGTCAACTTAAGTAGCTGCTTAAGTTGACTTAAGGAAAGTGTAGTCTAGAAGCAGAGTAAATTAAGTCAACTTAATTTACAAGTGTTGACCCACCCTCTGTTATTAAAGTGACTGTTATCTAATTAACAAAAATTATTAATGTAACTAAATTATAGATAAATTTTAGGTGCTAAACTGACATAGTCATATAGTAAAGAAGGCCTGGGTCTGAGAGGGTGTCTTTTTTTCTACCTATCCTTTATAATTGTACTGACGAAAAGAAGCCCTGGCTCATCCCTTAATAATTCACCACCAGAAGTTATTTAATTTGTTACTGCCCTATATGGTGTCTTTCTTATTTTTGCAAATGACTGGTTATTTCTACAAATATATCACCAGTTCAAGTCTGTGACATAATATGAATATTATGCTGCAGCAAGTTGTTATTTCTATTCCATAGTGTCATATGTTGGACCTTGGGAGCTGAATATAGTGGCCTTCTGCTGTCCTAGATTCAGATAATGAAGAAGCTACTGGAAAGGTGGGAAGAGAACAAGGAGTGCCCAGAGACATAAAAGCCCAAGAAGTGAGAACTGTGTGCAGGTTACAACCTGGCTTTGGTAGAGATGATGAGCAGTATGAGTTAAAAGGCCTTTTGTAAGCATCATATCCTGGCATCCATGGAGGAAGGTACAGAACAGTCCAGACGGGAGATGTATTCTCACCAAATCTCTATAGAATTGATCAGTGTACAATCTGCTCACAGCGTTCAGAGAACTGAATGGTCCATATATTTACACATCATATTAAATAAATCTACAGAAACCTTTGCAATTAGACATAGCTGGGTCGTGATTTTGCAACAAGGGCCTGAAGGGTGTACTATACTTTTTGGGCTATGCTGAGATCTCAATGGCCAATGACAGTTCTTCTTGGCTAACAAGTCAGATCTTTGTCAATTCCAATACTTTGAACAAGTGCAGGTTTTAGCTGGCAGGTGGTAAAGGCAGGAAAAGGTCTTTTTCCTAACCCTACCTACCCTACAAGTTACTGCAAAAAGGAGGCATTTTACAATATAAGGGAGATATTAAAACTGGTTGTAGATACAGTATTGCTAGGTGCCCAAAGAAAACAAATTGAAACAATAGAAAAATAAACTAAAAGTCCTATGGCACTTTAAAAGACTAACAAATCTATCACATGAGCTTTCATGGATGGTATCCCATTTTGTCAGCAAAAGCTCATGTGATAAATAAATTTGTTAGCCTATAAAAGTGCAACAGGACTCCCTGTTTGTTTTGCTGAACTAAACGAACACTGGTTACCCCTCTGGAACTTGTCAAATAGAGAAAATAAGTATTTTGTTAATATCTTTTAGGTATAGCAATATTGTGTTCTGTGTACCTATAGTTAGTGTACATTTTAGAGACAGAAATGTTGACAGTGCTCCTTTAACTGGAAAAACTGGATCCATGATGATCTCTCCAGCACCTAATACGATTTTTAAATTGCAGCCCACCTAATTTATTAAATGGAATAAAGTGAATCCAAGCCATGGCTGTCAAATGCGCTTCAAACAATTGCTCACAAAACTGTTCAGTTAACCAAGCAGAACAAATTGTAAAGAGATTTTCTTTTTGGGGAAAAGTCAGGCACATTTAAGGAGAAAAGAAATCCTATTAACCCACTATTTATTGGAATCATTGAAAGACTCCAGAGCAGGTAAACTAGTCTCCTACCTAAATTTTATACATTCACAATGCTTTGAAGGTATTTTGAGGAAAATACTCTTGGGTTACAAATCTTATATTCTTCCTTCTGTTATTGATGTAAACTAAATTATTCAAAATCTATTTTCCATCATTAATCAGGATTCTGCATTTTTTAGAATTATCTTGTCCTGGAAAATGAAAATAGATAAATAAACCTCACTTTAGATACTTACTGTAAATCAAAACAGTTGTGTTATTATTATTATGAATTATATCTTTTTAATGTAGTAGTTTCTAGTGTCCTCAGTCTGATAACAGGTCCCATCATGCTAAGCACTGTCTACACATAAATGACAGGGTAAGCACTAATCCTCTAGCTGTCATTCACTACCATAATATTGAAGTTTTTCTGCAGTACTTGTGAGGCTAACAGAAAACAATGCATCATTCTGTTCAGCTTCTTCTGCTGCAGACCACTAACAGGTATGTCTGTCATCACTGATATTGCTTGTGCAAAACAACAAAAAAACAAAAACAAAACAAACAAAAAACAAAACAAAAAACAAACAAAATAAAAGCTGTGTTAATTTCATGCTCCATTAGGCACAATGTTTGCCAAATGGGGAAAGACCAAATTGCTTGGGAAATTTTATTTTCAGGTTTCTAAGATGGTATTAAAAGCCATGAAGAGTAGGTATTAATGAATGAAAATATACAAAGTACCACCTTGATTGTTTTTCTTGAAATGACTTTGAATCCCTTAACATTAATTACACATTATTTTTTATCAATACTGGTTATAAAATTGTAATATCAAACAGGATTTTGATAGTGCTAAAAGGCTGCTTAGACTAAAGTTTGAATGATTTGGAGAGATTTAGAATGATAAGAAAGAAATGAGAAATAATAATCTTTCCTTTCTCTCATTCTGTCTTCGCTTTGAATTCCTTTTTAAAGTGATGTAAATTAATGTATCTATATAAATATTTTGTCTTATTTGGGAAGTGCAATTAGCACAAAAAGTTAAGAAAGAGGAAAACTGTTTTTAAAACCCACCTAGAATGATCTGTGAGTCTCCTGTTTACAGCAGTGATGAGTGGGGAATAAACCTTCCCATTTACACTAGTTAGCTACTGTACATTTTTTCTCCCTGTATCACAGTGGTCATTTTCACTAACAAGGTAATGCATGACTTGGTGACCTTTCAAAGATGAATATATATTTTAAAGCATTGGGGGTTAAATTTATCATCAGATCCATTGGAGTCTCCAATTTGATATGTTGTTCTTCCTGCAAATAGAGAACTGTCACTGATACCAGAACCCCTTGCATGAGGAGGGCTTGGCTCTAGGATGCTCCCAGCTGAGCTGGCTGTGATTCCCCAAGCTGCCGCTGGCTTCCTTTGTTTGCAGGGCTGTGTAAGCAGTCTGTCCTGGGCTAAGGTTAGGTCAGGACCTCGACCCCTGGGAGCCAGAGCCACAAGGGGGATGAGAATGGGACTGCGCCAGAGGGGGGAACAGCAAAAACAACGAAAGTCCTGTGGCACCTTATAGACTAACAGATTTCTTTGGGCATAAGCTTTCGTGGGCTATAACCCACTTTGTCAGATGCATGAGGGAGGAACAGATACATGAGGGGCCAGAGGAGGTGACAGGTGGTTAAACGGGCAGAATAAGAGGGGGGCCGGGGGTGGCTGGAGGCAGGGGATGAGGTGTTGCAGGGGAATCAGGGGTCAGGAACATTATAAGGCTGAGGGAGGAAGGCTGGAACAGAGGGGAATTTGAGTGGGAAGTGGGGTGTGAGGAGGGGAGGCTGGAGGGAAAATGTGAGAGCAGGTGCCCCACTGCCCAGGCTCTTGCAGGTCACTAGCAGCCAGGTCATCCTTTGACCTCCTCCCCACTCCCCTGGGTGCAAGGAGGAAGCCACGGAGAGTCTGTCATGTGTACCCCCACTGCCACCCCACAGCAGAGGGAAAGTGGGACACGGGCCCACAAATCTGGGGTGTGGTGAGGCTACCACTGATGACAGGAGGGATAGGGAAGAGCAGGACAGGGGCCCATAGCCCTCCCGCCCCAATGTGCCACCACTGATGGGGGTGCCAATGTAAGTACGGCCCCATGGATGCTAGAGACCCTACTGTCCTGACCTCAGGCTGGCTTGTGTTCAGCAAGGGGACCCACAAATTCTAATAGCCCTGGGGCCACAGTGGAGTTAATCTGGCTCTGTCAGTGGCTGCTCTGTCCATGAATGGAGAACAAAGTATGGGAGCTGGGTTATCTACTGTGTGGAACTGAAAGCAGAATTTCAGGCCAATCCAACTCTCATTAATCTTATAATTCCTAGTAACAGATATTAAGCTCAGATCATCTAGTACAGTGGTTCCCAAACTTTTTGGCTCAAGGAAGGGCCACAGATATAATTTTTGCAGCCCTAAAGGGCCATCAGCCTCTGTCAGCAGTGCCCCCGCCCCACCCCAATCAGTCTTTCTCCTCACTAATCTACCATCTCTCTTGCTGCAACAGGGAAACTGCACGTGTCCTCTAGCCCTTTGCACTCCACCTGGGTCCCTAGGCAGTAGCTCCCTTCTGAGGCCTGGGCAACAGAAGATCAGTGCTTTCCTCTCTCTGGCTCCAGCAAGGACCCCAGAGCTATGGACCTAGATAAAGCACTTTGATGTGTTTCCTGCTAGAGCCAGAGGGAGGGAAGGACTGATCTCCCATCCCCTCGAGTGTGGCAAAAAACCTGCACTGGTCTTTTAGCCCCATAGAAATGTGCTTCGCTTGGGTCCTTAGACTGCGGCTCCCTTCTGTAGCCAGCAAAAGGAGAGCCGAGGGACTCTTTGAAAGCCTCTACAGTTCACTTTTAAGCCCCAGGCCATAGGTTGGGAACCACTGATCTAGTTTGTTCTGACTTCCTACAAAAAACAGGACATGGAATTTCATCCAGTGATTTTTGCTCCAAGCCCAGTAACATGTGAAGGAAGCTTAGGTATTTGACAATGGAAAGACTAACAGTAATTGGAGTTGGACCAAAAAAATGGACATTGAGGAAATAGGTAGTGATAGGATAAAATGATAGGAAATAAATTTTAAAAAATGCCTTTTATTGCAAATATTGGAAAAAAATGAAGACCTATGAGCCTAACTCTATAACAACACAAATAGTCTTATCGTGCTAAAACGAGAAGTCTGCTCATGATTGCTAACCTCACACAGCCTATCTAATGTAGGTTAGTTTGATGGGTATTGGATCAGGACTGCATCTGCCACCTGGATGTTAGTTTATGTGAACTACCAGTTACAGTCTTTGGAAGCCCGCAGCTGTTCACACAGAGCAAATGTCGGTTCATTTAATCTTTGTTAGCATAGCTATCTCTCACCTTACTTCATCCTTTGTAAAGGACATGTATGAGATATTTTCAAGATTCACTCCAAGAAGCGTGAGTCTCAATATTTTCTGTTCTGAGAAGGCATTAGCCACCACAAGTCTATTATGAGCTGCTGGAGTCTTCCCCTCCTAACCCTCCCTCCCCCCTCCCCAAGTAGCTAGAGGAGATAAATAGCAAATATTGTTAAATAAACAACAGTGCCTTTTCTCCAGTGATTTAGAATGCTGTTAAGACTTTAAAATAAATGTATTAATAATCAAGTTATAATATTCAAATCCATAATCATTCCACAATTCAATGGAAAGCTGATTTGGCTGTACATTTGGCACTATTACAAAAAGGTCAACATTTAGCAGTGGGTGTGTGAGATGCTGTAGTTTGGGGCTCATCATGTGACCATGGAAAGCTTTCCCTTCAGCGTTCAACTTGAAATACGTAGTTCTAAAAGCTTTGGATTGCGAACAGGGGCTGCTAACAGGGAGTTTTGCAAGGGAGTTCTCCAGGTGAAGGAGGAGCTACTGCAGAATCTGTGGGGTAAGTGACTGTCTGTAGTATTGGGGGGGGGGTGTGTTTAGGGGTTACTGCTGTGAGCTGTGTGCTGAGCTTGAGTTGGTGTCTGTCTGTGTGTCTGTTTGAAGGACTGTGTGCTAGGGGTTTGTGTGCTAGGGGTCTAGGAATGGAATATAGGAGACACCATTCTGTTTTATTGCAAAGCAGTGTAACCACTGAAGAAATGGATCAGTAAAAGTAAGCAAATTCAGGTCGCTTATAAAAAGAAGCCTAGACAATTGTGTTCAAACACTTAGCTACATTTCCTTCCCCCAACAGATGCCTGGTTTCAGTTTTAAAACATAATCACATTTCATTAAGAAGCCATAGCAACCCTTCACTAATTTGTGAAGAATACATTGTGAGCTACATTCTGTACTTACCAACTTTTCAGCACTTTAGATCTTGTTTCATCTCATTAGTGGATGTTTATGGGACCTAAGGGTTTAAGCACTCTGTGACTCATTAGTTAGTGTGAGTGGTTTCAGGTTATTCTAATCTAAACCATTTCTTTAGCCTTTAAATGTTCATGCAATGTTCAACAAAGGTGCAGTCAGAAAGGTTTTCTCTCATTAAATAATCAGCTAGAAAGGAACATGTACAGGTATATGTAAAAATAAAACTACTTATTATAATGTTTTTCAAAGTCACATTGTGTTCAACGGCAGACAACCTTACCATTAAAGAAATATAATGTCAAAAGGCAACATATTTAAATTGCTAGTTTTGGAAAGTTTAGCTACAGGACAACATTTACATTCACAAGAAACAGCAAATCAGAAGAATCTGTTTAATTGGAAACTTGCTTGGCATTAACATTAGAAAGAATAAAAATTGCTATTCCCCACCTCGTTTACTAATACAATAATTTATTTCCTCATCAGAGCTAATATAGGTTCATGTGTGATCTAATTTATATGAAAATAAATGCTGTGTTGTTAATAGTTTAAACATATTAATCAACACACCATTTAGTAAGTTGTCAGCAGCATCTGTTGAAAATTGGCAAATAAAATAGTTTGTACAAATTAAGTCACTGTGCACAATCTGAATAATTCCTCTAGGTGCATAATTTAATAAGGAATTATCTATTTATCTACTTTTTAATATCTGTATCCTCACTAGTTTACTTTAAAAAAAATAACACCATGACACAGTTATCATGGAAATACACTAGCAAATGTGAGTGAAAAAGCAACAAATACAAGTGTGGATTAATAGTATGATGTAAATGACCATGAGGGAAATAGCATCTTTGTTTACAAGTTTGTTTACAATATGCAGTTAGAAAAGCACAAGAAGCTGCTTTATTAATCAACAGTTGATAGTCATGTTAATTAGGAAATCACAAAAAAAGTGTCACTTGTGCGATAGCTGTCTTATTAACACTGCATATGCTACAGCCATTTTACTAGGACTAGAAATCTGGTTCATATAAATTGCTTTTCCAGAGATATTGTGAAATTGCTTATTTATAGGTGGAGCTCAGGTATTGTAATTGAGAGCAGATAACTGGGAAAGGTGAAGGTGAAAATACATGCCCTAATTTTTTTGCCAAAATTGTAATGTGTTGAAGATTAATATCAAGGGTTATCAAAATAAACATCATTTTTTAATTTTACAGTTAATACATAGCAATCCCTGCTTACAAAATTAGAAATTTCTAGGTTCACTCATAAAATATCCTTACACAAACATTATATGTTTTTGCTACCAATCTTTTTATATATGAGTCAGGTTGCATATGGTGAATCTGATGGAAAATAAAAAAAAAAAATGAGGGCTTATGTGGATTAGGTGTCAGACTTACATTTTAATAACAAATATTCCTACACCTTCTCCTCCATTTTAATAATAGAAAAGTTTCTTAGGCTATTAATTTGACATGGTAGCAGATCTCGTTGAACTTCAGTTTGAAATGGTCCTAAACTCTAATTTCCTGTTCTTTTTCATTAGTGAATCTCATGCATCCCTACAAAAAGACTGAGTAGTTGGGCACTATGTGGGAAAACCCTGTGGAGGTGGAATTTTCTCTCCCAAGTTTGTAATGTGAATTCTGCAGTGGCTATTCCACCTATTCTCTAGTCTAGAACAGAGATTGCTGTTCTCTTCATCTTTTATATGGGGGAAAGTTGAGCTACTGAATCTGCATAATCAATTTTGATTGTTCTCTGTTCTTCCGTTTTTGCTTTTGTCTTAGCCATTGATTGCTTCTTTGGTGGCCCTATGGATATGATCCATTAAAAAAAAGAATAGATTGAGAAAATATGAAAGGATACTGTGTCGTAGTTAGTCCCAATATGGTTTAAAGAACAGACATAAATGCTTCCCTTTCACGTTAACCTGTGTGGAAAAACAATATTTGCTAAACAGCAAAATAGTAAACTGCAGCATATCATCCCCTGAGATCCTCATGTAACACTAAGGCCTTGTCTACACGATTAGATTATAGCGCAACTTCTGAACTGCGCTATAAGAAGCACGTGATGTTTATCGCGGTGTAGCGCGTACACACGTCGCTCCTTGTTCCATCACAGAATTCCTCGCTGTAATACGCATTAGCGCACTGAATTCTGGGCACGTATCCCAGCGTTCCATTTTCCCTGAGTACGCGCTTTGAATCATGGGATGAAGGAAAGGAGCACATAGCAGCATGGGTAAACTGGATGTTTCCCATGGTGCAGTGCGTTTCCCTAGCGTCTTCCGCGTTGCCAGTAGCAACTCACGCCTATTTTCAATAGTGTTTGCACAGAGCGCGCCATTGGAAAGAAACAAAATCAGCGTCAGCATGGATCCTGCTCTGGTCTCCACTCTCGCCCTCCACATGCTGAACACATCTCGGATGGTTGCTCATTACGTTCTTAGCTCCCATCCAGAGGATGACACAGAGGAGCAGCGGCTGATCGATGCCATGCAGAGCAACAGCACCGCGTTGCTCAGCACCTTCACCGACCATCTGCACAAGGTCCAACGCCGTTTCTGGTAGCGAGAGACGAGCACCGACTGGTGGGATCGCATTGTTATGCAGCTGTGGGATGACGAGCAGTGGGTACAGAACTTTCGAATGCGGAAAGCAACATTTCTGGAACTGTGCTCAGACCTGGCCCCTGCCCTGCGACGTAAAGACACCAACATGAGATCAGCCCTCACTGTGGAGAAGTGTGTAGCGATAGCTCTTTGGAAGATGGCGACTCCTGACTGCTACCGGTCGGTTGCAAACCAGTTTGGAGTCGGGAGGTCCACCGTCGGAGTAGCCCTAACACAAGTCTGCACAGCCATCAATCGCGTGCTGCTACAGAGGACAGTGACGTTGGGGAATGTCAGTGAAATTGTGGACGGCTTTGCTGCCATGGGATTCCCGAACTGCGGAGGAGCCATAGATGGCACACACATCCCTATTTTGGCACCGGATCATCTCGCTACCGAGTACATCAACAGGAAGGGCTACTTCTCCATGGTGCTGCAAGCACTCGTGGATCACAGAGGGCGTTTCACTGACATCAATGCTGGGTGGTCGGGAAAGGTGCATGATGCCCGCATTTTCAGGAACTCTGGCCTGTACCAGAAGCTGCAAGGGGGTACCTTTTTCCCTGATAGAAAAATTACGGTGGGGGATGTGGAGATGCCCACAGTTATCCTTGGAGACCCAGCCTACCCACTGATGCCATGGCTCATGAAGCCGTACACCGGCAACCTAGATCAAAGCAAGGAGCGGTTCAATTACAGATTGAGCCGCAGCAGAATGACTGTGGAGTGTGCCTTCAGCCGTTTAAAAGGCCGCTGGCGCTGTTTGTATGGGCGGCTGCACTTGTCGGAGGACAACATCCCTGCTGCGATTGCATCTTGTTGTGTCCTCCATAATATTTGTGAAAGTCGGGGAGAAAAGTTTTGCCCAGTGTGGGCTACCGAGGCACAGCGCCTCGAGGAGGCATACGAACAGCCAGCCACTAGGAGTATTAGGGGGGCTAAAGGGGAAGCTTCTCGCATAAGGGAGGCACTCAGGGAGCATTTCAGTCACGCCCTCCCCTAGTTTTCTTTTAGGATGCATATGCTGCACCTTGTGAAAGTAGCCATGTGTAAAAATAAAGCCTTAATGAAATGATTTTATTCTGTTTTTATTCAGACTTTGAAGGTTGGGGTTACAGGTGTGTGTAGCTGCGGGGCTCTAGAAAGTACGGGGGGGAGAGCTAGTTGTTGGAATGCTATGGTGGGACGGGTGCACTTCATAGAAATTCTTATAGGGACTACGGGGGGTGGAAGGCAGACGCGGCTGCAGTGTCTGTAGTGGAGCCCTAACATTAATCGCCTGGGGACTGCAAAGCGACCATGCTCTTGAACAGTTCTGTTTGCTCCTTCATCACGCTTATCAGTTCCTTGGTCTGTGTTTTCCACATCTGCTGGTACTCAGCTCTGAATGCTCTGGTCGCAGAGGAGGATTCCTGTGCAGTTTTCAAGGACTCCTGTGTAGCTTTCAACACGTCCTGAAACATATCCTCCCTGTTCCTTCGTGCACGCTGCCGAATGTTTCTCATTCGGGCAGCGGGGGTAGACAACGGCCTTCTCAAGGTCTGTTCTAAAAAAACAAATAATTGTCAAGCTGCTGTTTACACATAGCCAGGATAAGAAAATTAAACTTCCAGTAGCACATTACTCTGGAAGGTACAGTGCGGTCAACACCCTATGCCTTGCTGAAGTGGACAAGGTATGTCCTAGTAGACAGCTTTACTGGGGGCTAATAATCAGCGTTGGGCACAGAGATGGAACCAGATATCGCTCTCCTTAGAGTGCCCCTGCTTGCTAGAATACATCTCCTACATGCCGCGGGCAGTCAGCCGGGACCGTATGCTGCAGCACTGTTTGCGGCCATGGTTCCCAGGGCTGTGCTTTGCAGCTGGCGGGGCAAAGTGTCCGTCTTTGGGAGCGTTGGCACAAACGCCATCCCATCCAATCTGAGTACTAGGCTCTGGAGGTACATTGAAGAATCATTTACTGACCTACATGCAGATGATTACTTCACAATCATTGCTTGTGTTGATGCCCTCCTCATGGATGGGGAGTAAGGAGCGTGCACAGCTGGGAGACACAGCAAGCACCCCCTCAACGCACAGTGATATTTTAACGTGAGATAGACTTTTAGCATTACAAAGCAGAAACTTACCAGAGCCCCCCTCAGCCGACTCAAGGGACATGCTGCAATTCATGTCTTCTAGAGAGGACGTATCAGCGGGGGGTGCAGAACAGCTCCTGGCTACACGCTGCCTCGCTTTGCCCCGGGTTCTCCTCCGTCTCCCCCACCACCTCCTCAAGGTCCTCATCCAACTCCGTTGTGGCATTGACTTCATCTGTGGTTACAGATGTGTCCACTGTGGTATTTGGAGTTGTTGTGGGGTCACCACTGAGGATGGCTCCGATCTCCTGATAGTACCTGCATGTAGCAGGCGCTG
Source organism: Pelusios castaneus (assembly GCA_007922175.1). Classification (NCBI taxonomy): domain Eukaryota; kingdom Metazoa; phylum Chordata; order Testudines; family Pelomedusidae; genus Pelusios; species Pelusios castaneus. Next base: position 19,568,339 of record ML685777.1, on the reverse strand, counting down.
ATCCCGATTGCCGGTTTCCCTCCTTCACTCTCTGATAGCTGTTTCTTAGCTCCTTCACCTTTGATCTACACTGCAATGTGTCTCTATCATAACCTTTCTCCGTCATTGCCCGAGAAATCATGCCAAATGTGTCGTAATTTCATCTGCTGCCGCGAAGCTGTGCCTGCACAGCGGACTCTCCCCAGATGCTGATCAGGTCAAGCACCTCTGCCATGGACCAAAGGGGTGCGCGTCTTCCGCGACGGGTCGCCATTGCTATTGGAAACGCTGCTGCACTCCAATGCACTCCACGAGGAAAAGACCAGGAAATGAAACTGACGAAATATTTGAAAATCCCGGGATTCAACTGTGGGCGGGGACAGTTTCGTCACTGCCAAAGAGCGGGCGGGGGGAAGTCCAGAGAGGACGACTTGGGAATGATGGGACATTTCCGGAGGCCGATCATTGCGCGGTAAGCGTACACACGAGCACAAACGCGCAACAGATGATACGCAACAGCTGTTACCACTCTCGTCGGAGTGGTTGTTGGATTGCGCTACAACAAGGCGCTTATCGCGCAACATCAACGTTGCACGTCTGTACACTGTGCTAGTTAACGCGTGGTAATGATTTTTAACGCGCAATACGGTGATCGTGTAGACAAGGCCAAATTGTCAGAGGGCACAGAGACAAAAGTCCACTCAGCTGAGGCAAATGGCCTGTCAGAGAAGCTGAAGAGGTAGTGTTCCAGGTCCAGAACAAAGGTAGGGAACTGGGAAGGCCTGAATGGCTGTTGTACCTGTGACATTCCTCTCATTTACTCCAAATGAGAACTGACTCAGGGGAGTTACGCCAGCATGACACCAGTGCAATCAGATGCTATGTTCTTAAACCTTTGCTATCTATTCACAGAAAGTGGCAGATCACTATTCTGTGTGCTCAGAGCAGCTGGAGCAGTTGAAAACAGCAAAATTCTCGGTGTGTGTATATATATAAACTCTAAACTAGCTAGTACGGCCTAGGTTATCGCTGACTTGCACTCAGGAACATGTTTAAACATTTCCTGCTTTTCCAGAGGATCTTGCTATATTTTGTGCATATTTCTTGATTTCTTTCTTCTGCTATATATCCTATTCTGCCCCTTACTTGGATGTCATGGCTGTGTTTGTGGAGCAATATGGCAGGCTACTTCTCAAGACCCTTTAAAAATAATAACTTGCACCTTGCTTCCTTCTATGGTGCAAAATTGATGGATCATATAGCCTCTTTCTTTTCTATACAACTGAGAGCATTGCTGTTTGCTACAGAACAGCTACCACATTGACCAGAAATGGTTTCATTTCAATCCAGAGTGAAGTGATTCCTACCTTGTAGGTTTTACAGAATATATCTTACCTTTTGAATTATTTCCACATTACAACACAAGTTCCAGACAAGATGAGTGGGATGTGGAAGAAGGCAACTTCCCACACACCAGCCATTGATTGGTTCACAGGTACCAAACCTGCTTGAATTAAAGTGGGCAGGAACAGACATGGCTTTCCCTGTTCTCCAGGGTTTCTGCTAATTATTAGCAGAATCTAATGGAGGTTACCAAAAAGTATTTTCTACAGATATTGTCTTGTAGTTGAATATTCTACCCTTTTTCTGCAATTGATTCCCCCCTGTAGTCATCAATTTCCTGTTTATAACAACAAGACATTATCTGTTCTTGCAGGAAAGGTGCAATTTTAATGCTCCATCCCAATAAAATTTTTAACTAACTTGCTGAGTGGCTATTTCTGAAGATCAGCCACATGATATGTTTAACTTTTTAATGTTCATCCATTTTTTTTAGTTCTTGATGGGCAGGATGTCCCTAAAAATTCTTACAGCTCAAAAAGTATATTATTCCACCATAAATAATAATATGAAAAGAACCACTCCATGTCACTAAATTTGACTTAAACATTCCTCTGTGTGTGTGTGTGAGTGGGGGGGGGGGGGGGGGGGGGGAAGGGGGGGAATGTAAAATAAGCGGTAATTAATACAAAACCAACCATTATATAAACACCATAAAATAAAAATATAAATAGTTTGGCCATTTTCCAAGGCCAAATTATTTATATTTTTATATATTTTATATATATATACAATGTACAATTTTGTGTTATTAGTAGCTGTGGCAACTCACAACACCTTTGTGAGTTAAATTATATTAATATCCATTCCCTCCATTTATAGAAGTGCAGGAAAAGGAACAGTAATAAACACATTATATTTAGGGACATCTGGGTACTAACCAGTTGCTAAAATTCATACAGAGATCCATATGGTAAAAATAGATAAATATACAGAAGTGTGTGTGTGTGTGTGTGTGTGTGTGTGTGTGTGTGTGTGTGTGTGT
>ML685777.1:19533418-19565964 GCA_007922175.1 Pelusios castaneus | reverse complement strand
TGTGTGTGTGTGTGTGTGTGTGTGTGTGTGTGTGTGTGTGTGTGTGTACACACACACACTAGTTAAATATATCACATATATATCCACACTATGTTTGCCTTCTGTCTCGGGTGATAAAAGATGTGTTTCAATGGTTTTGAGAGTGATTAAACTTTTAAACATACTTACTCTTGAAATAAACCCATAACCTCATTTAGGGTGACATGAGTCTGTTTTTTAAAGTAATATTTTCAAGTGGCCTTCGAGCCAGGTAAATAGTCTCTTATTCATGGAAACATTTACTGGCATGATTAGGGGGACTAGACTTCCTGATACAATCAAGACTGCCCCAATATTTAACCCTTTATCCTGCATCTTGATCATATATTTAAAACTTGGTAGTGAAATAATAAATTAGTTGATCTGGACTGTCCTATTTGTTCATCCATTACCTGATTGTGCAGTGTTATCTGCTGGGAATTTTGGTTTTCATGGGTAGTCTTCTGGTGTAACACAATTTATATTAGGAATATGTAGTTTGAATTACAGTTCTGATCCAAGTGCATATTATAACACAAAACTATAATAGGCTCATATTAATGTGTATGCATTGTGACAGGGTCAGACACTGGAGGATTTCCAGAGAGCTAGAAAACCAATATATTAATCCCAGGCTCAGCAATTCCCTTTTCCCCTTGAGGCTGAGCAGTGCCTACTTCAGGCTAATGTGCACATCTGGAGCTAATCAGGGCCCCGCCCAGAACTTGTTAAAAAGCCTTCCCTCCAGAGAAAGGGGGTAGCTGGAGTGTGAGAGTGAGAAGGGCTATGGGAGTGTGTGAGAGGAGGCAAGGTGTGGTTGGAAAACAGAAAGATCTGAAAAAGAAGCAGAACCTTGGTCAGGAAGAGCCCCATAGGTACAAAGACTGGGGGAGGAGGAAAAAACCCTGCCCAAAGGGGGCAAAGGCCTTTTCCCAGGCCAGGAGGCCTGAGGGAAACAGAACACATTTCTAGAGGGAAATGTGGGACCACCAAGGTAGAGGAGGAGATTTGTCAAATCATATAGAGACTTCATGTTCTTTTCATCTTCAGCCGAAACCACCCGAAATGGCAATGGCAAGTAAAGAGGAGCCAACTACCAAAAAACAAAAAAGACATTGCAGATATAGGACAGAATGAGAAAACACTCATATGTCCTCACCTTCAAAAATTCTCTAAGTGTGATTCAAGAGCATGTACAGCATGCAGGATGGATTTGGTATTTCCCATAGCAGTGAATCTGATGTTAAGGATCATACTGATTCAAAAAAATATCATGAACAAAATATAAGACTCATAAGAGCAATACCCCGGTCTGGAATTTTTTACTGAAGACTAAATGAACCCTTCAATAAACAGGTTATCCAATGCTGAGCAAACTCAAGTGGACCACACAACAGTCAATCAGCACTGCTGTGGCTCTTGTGACTGTCAACTTAACCTGACACCTATCTCGTATTCAATGATTGATTCAGTGATTAAAAAGCATGTCAGCTCTAGCAAAGGCATAGATCAAAAATGTGCTGTTGCTGCTCTTAACCAAAATTTTAAAAAGATCACGCAAGCCGGATGGCTCCTCTTTCTCAGTTGCCAGAGACTCACCTAACAAGGGCATTGTGAAAATGTACTCTTTAAATGTATCACTGAGCTATTACACACTCAAACACTAGGCCCAAGACAAATCGTCAGACATCTATGAGCAAAGTGAAGTGCCTACAAGAGGCAATTATGAACACATTACCTGAAAAGCCTGCAACACAAAATCTAGACCCGAGCAAAACGCCCTCCTACTCCGCTGTTAAAGCAAACGTGAGTTATAGAAAGCAAGAATCGGTGTACCAGAATTTTTTTTTTAAAAAAATCTTCCCTGCAAACAGTCCAACCCATGTTGTGCACAATGCTGTGAAACATGTTAGCAATATCCTGCAAATTGACATCTTGCTTGATGATTTAAAGGTTCAGTCATTTCAGCAACTCTGCTAATGGAGTGTACAGCACTGAAAAATATGTTTGAATTTGTGGATATGGAGTATGCCACCACTGCACCGCTTTCCAACCAACTATTGGAGTGTTTTCCTAGTGGTAAACAGACTTGAAAATATGTGGCAGGCTGTTAAGCGCTACTTTATTTCTCTAGGCAGCAACGAGTATCCAAAAGTAGATTTTGTTTTCCAATCTGGAAAATGGTGAAGAAGGTGAGGCAACTATCAAAGTGGAGGTTCATTTTTTTTTTTTTTTTTAAATCCAGAATGTCATGAAAGTCTCCAATGATACAGTACTCTGTTTGGAAAAGGAGAGTGTGACGGCATGTGACATGTAAGTCGTAATGAATAATCTAAGAATTAAACTTCAACAACAGGAGAATGACAAATTTTTCAGCTCCAAAGTTTAATATGCATTAACTGAGCTGAGATGCTGCCTGTCACTACAGAATGTCTCTGGAGACACTTTATGAAATTTTGCAGTGTGGCGGTCCAATATCTGGAGAAATGGTTTGATTTTTCCACAGCTGGCTATTTGTTTAATACCCAGTGCTTGAGCATTAAAGTTAATAGGGAATTCAAACACAGGGATCTGCCTGTGGCTGTGACAGCTGTAAGTCTACAGAAAATGGTAGATCTTGATCAGGTCTATGATGAGTACTGTATCATCATAGACTTCAACTCCAAGCTGGAGCCTGGAAAATACTCAAGTTATGGAACTCTGGTCTGAAGTTCTGAGAAACAAGAACTGTAGCACTGAATTAATGCACATGATAAAGTTAGTGTCACAGATGTTCAGTACACCAGTCAGCAATACATAGATAGAGTGAGTATTTTCAATCATGAAAGGTGCATGGACTGAGTCCAGAACTGTAATAGCATAGAGTTAGTATAGTGTGAAACCTTTGTCAAAAGACTTTCTAAAGGAGTTGCAAGGACTTCCACAGCTTTGTGACTGCCTGGAAGCAAGTCATGACCATGGCAAAGTATTAGATTGACTTCCAGCACATCTGTGAAATTGTGAAATTGATTTATTGACTCACCTTTTCCCATGTTATTTGTTTAGTGTACAAAGAAATCTGCATGTTTTAAATATTAATTATAACTACTCCTAATTAATTACCATGTTAACAGAGTTTTAATGTGGAATTATGCCTTAGTGAATTATCAAATGAAAAGGAGAAAATAAGGATAATAAGATCAAATATTTTTTAATAAATATAATGGGTTAATTATCAATTTATATCTACTGTATATTATGTTATATTATAATTGCTACGGTCAAGCTTATACCACTACTATAATACCATTTTTTAAAAATGCATTTTATATGATACAGCATATCGCATTGCTCTGCCCAGCCCTCGTGTCCTGATATTTCACTGTTGTGGTCTGGTCAGCCTAGACATGAAGCGTCAGTCTCTTAGGTTAAAAAAAATAGCTAATGCACAAGAATAATGATCCTGATTTACTGAAATTATTGACACATTTCCTGCTTCACATTTTATTACACATTGACCAAGCTCAGCATCTCAGACTTGTCATATGCTGTTTGTATAAGAAATTATACAATCAAAATGAATTATCTTTTGCTTTAGTGGGTTATAAAGCAGATATTAACCAATTAAAATAACTGATTTGTGTTCTCATAAAAATAAAATCTCCCTAGTTCATGGCAGTTGCACAGAATAATTGACTTTTTAGTCTGCTTTTTTCCTTGGTTATATAATCTGGAAATGTGATTAGGCTGCATCTGTTACATAAAGAGAATAGCCCAAGTCAAGCTGAGCACTGTACATTTTACAGGGTATTATGCTTCCACAAATGGGTAGTGAACATGAGTGTCTGGGACTCATAGGGAAGGGTCTAACTCAGGGATCTGCAACCTAAAAGATAAGAAGAGTCATTTTTGTTTTCACTCCTTCATGGTTATTGTACTTGGCTATAACCAGCATGAGAATGTTTTCCGATCCCTTCAATTATTTATTTACTAGGAGTACTGCGTACCAACAAGGTCACAGTCTGTCAGACTACCCTGGAACCTGCTTAGAACTGTTAGCAGGATTAAAAATTACAGAATGACTGTAACATGTTTTGCTTTGGAGAGCCGCACACACTTTAACAAGCAAAGGGTGGGGATCTTGTTAGAAGGATTATCTGTTGTTGTTCCACCAGCACAACGTCACTCTGAAATGGCAGTAGATGCCAATAGGTTTCTGGTAACTAATTCTATGATAACAGCCCTGTGGGCACTGGAGCATGGGAGCCTTTGAAAGGAGGAGGTTAAGAGATAAATAAGTATTGCTCTACTATTATTATTGCTATTTTTCTTTACTTCTTATATATGTCTTTCTTTTATTAGGGGCTGACTGTTGAACCAGAACTACCAAACAATAGTATGAAACTGTTATAAAGGCAGAGAAATATCTCTGATTAGTGAACTGAGTGGTATTGACCTTTCAGGAAAATTAAATAAAAACCTACACTTCTGAAAAATTTCCTAAGCATTTGAAGGTCACCCACATCCTCCCTGCCTATAGTGAGCAGTTCTTTTCACTGTAAATCATACAATCCTTCAGGTGACCCAAGAAAAATAAACACACTTTGACCCTCTCTTTAACTCCATGGGTACTATAATGTCAGTCGTGGCATGCTCACAAAAATCAAAACATTCACAGCATAAGGGATTTAAAAAATGAAAACAGAAGCAGAGGGCAGTGTAGATAGCAGAGACATCAAATTTAAATGAATGTTCCCAGAATCATACTCTTATATTACCTTTATGTTGTGATACGCTGTTAGAACATCCATTGGGCTTTGTCTGGTAGGGTGCTTCCCTCATGTAAAGCCTGAATAGTGCCTCACAAGCCACTTCAATGCCTCCTCTTTATACCCAAGCCAGCTGCAAGACCTGCAGCTAGTTTGCTTCCGAACTGCATCGAGGGCACATCTATACATGCTCATGCTCCACACTCTCCATTTCCTCACCCTTGTGTCCTGCCCTGATGCTGAGTGGTGGGAATTTTGCCATCTGTTGAGGGCGAGAAACCCGACTGGGCCAGCCTCTATTCCATCCTGGTTCCATAGTCCACTGGGAATATCAGATAACAGCTCTCTCATGGAGCTGTGAGCACAGGTGTATACCTGGTACAGTTCATCACTCTCCTTGACACACCTGCCCCTTCTGTGGCATGAGGGAGACCCTAGTACACACCTCTCTGGAGTGTGTCAGGTTGCAGCCCTTTTTCTGGCTCATCCAAAACCTTCTTCAAAGGTTCCAGCTTCACTTTTCCCCACACCTTCTGATATATGCACACCCCATCCATGGCCCCACAAAGTTGTGAGACCTCCTCATCAAACTCCTCCTAGCATTAGCCAAAGTGGCCATCTGTAACACCAGGAAGAGAATGTTGGTTTAGGAGGTGCTCTGCAATTGTGGGGCCCATTTCCACTCCTCTCGCCATTCATTCATCTGTGCAGAGTTCTGCTGAGCTGTATCTGCTTCCTAGACCTTTGAGGAGCAATGGGTATTATCAAAGTTCTCTGCTCAATGTTTCTTTTTTCTTTTTAATATAATGTGCCCTGTATCTATGGTATCCTTCAACATAGAGCGGATACTGCAAAGATAAGGTATGGTTCATTTAAACCTTCAACTTCTGCTAAGCACTAATTCTCTTCTCCCTGAACTGTGATGTGCAACTACCAGCATTCCTATGCTATAATACTGGGAAGAGTTCAAAAGTAAACATCAGCCTTTAGTTGACTGCACGCTGATTCAGAGTTGTGCATCCATGCAGTGAGGAAAAGAAGGATGACCACTCACGGAGAAAAATAAACTGCATTTTCCAGGATACATTGTAAATATAACAAAATAATGCCACAAATTGGCTGCAGACCAAATGGTTTTGATGATTGAAAGCTCTAAAACATCCAAATGTGGGCTTTCCCCCCCATTGCTCAGTGTTAGAACTTGGCACCAGCGTACTGTGGGGAAAGGTGTGCTATAAGGGTCTCAACAGCTCAGACAGGATTATCCAATTTCCCTCTAACTTTCTTTCTCATATGGTTGCTTTCAATGTGACCCCCTCTAAATTGCACTCATGCTGAGAAAATGGGAATAAAAAAGTAGAAAATTGCCCCAAATGCATTTCAGAAGCTAGGTGTGCCCTGGGATTGTGTGATGGTGTTAACTATCAATCAGATAAGGCATTCAAAGATGGATTTTGTTTTGAATGAGTCAGGATGTTTGAAGCCTATGCCCCATTATAGTCTTTCCCAGTCTTCTGGGAACCTGGCAGATGTTAGTCATATGGAAGTTGCAGCCCACATATCTATAGTGGAAATGGAAATTTCCCCTTGACTTTCAGCAGCTTTCCTCTGCAGTGACACACAGGGTCAATGTTCATCTGTGCAACCAAATGAAACCAAACGAAAAACACAGTTACAGACAAAAATTCTGCTGCTGCCCCACCTCCTCTGTATGACATCTGGTGTTTCTTGGGTTTTATCTTCATTTTTAAGATAAATGATTTTAGTTGAATTAAGCATTTGCTTAATTTGTTGTCTAACAATGGACCAATATTTGGAAATATATAGAGCGAGATCTTCAGACCTTGTAAGGCTACTGAAAGCTGCCTTAAATATGAGTTAAAGGGTTCCTACGTGTGAGACTATCACATGGCACAAATCTGACATTGTAGCTTCTCAGCCATCATGTGACATTGCCTTGCCCCATGAAAAGGGTATGTCAGGATTTCCACTTTGGCAATAACCAGCTTCCATACCAACCTGTGGTGGTCTTTAGTTCCCAGCACCACACAGAACAGCCTTCAGAATCCTTCACATTGCACCTTGTGGGGAGAGCTGAAGTGCAAAAGACCCACAGTTTGTCACAAAATGGCAGATTTTTTTCCTCCTAGCACTCAACCAGTCCCTTTAAAAATAACAATCAAAACACAGAAGCACATTTCAGCTGGAAGGTCTGAGTGATGCATCACTTAATGCCTTAAGTGTCCCTCAGTGTCCAGTGGAGCAGCACTTATATGGCCCCATGGATGTGTGCTTGATGTACATGCTGCCATTTCTGCCGTTCCATTGGAAATAATTAGATCACCCAATAAGCATAGCTGGGGGCATGTCAGCCATGTGCCACTTGAGGAATTAAACAAGAGAATTTATTCTCTTTTAAACTGCAATAAGTTGCATGTCACAGTTTGATTCCCTTTTGTTATATACTATTCTGTAACCAAAAAGTCAGTTTCTTTTTTTAGTTCAGTCTAAAAGCCTATACATATGAAAGAGATTGGGGGAAGGGTAAAGTATGAACCACATCTTTGGTTTCTCTGCAGAGAACGCCGTTGTAAAAGGCCTACTGGAATATGACAGTTGAGCGAGCAGATTAATTCTAAGGACAAAATGCATATCATTACAAGATGCTAATAAATATTAAAATATTATAATAGATAATATCCATCATACCAACCAGTACTGCTTCATGCAAAATTAGCCATGATTTCTCCATCCTGGTACCTGTCATTTAAAATTAGTTATTCCCCAGTTAGCATTCATTTCTGTTTGTCTGGATAATTAGATGGCTATCTTATCTTGTTAAGGAAAGTACAACAAATAGATCACTTAATTTTTCAAAATGCCTTGTTTTTGAGGAAGTAATTGAAAAGCTGGGAACAGAGCTACGATCAATAACCAAACAAATGCCTCTCTACTCGTCTAATTTAAAGTTTTATGAAAAACACTCACGAGGGGAAAATGTGTGGTAATTTTATAATAAAGGTGATTTGAATGTAAGACTTTTTTTAGCCATTGGACAACTGATCGTTCGTTTCTCATATCTCTCTTGTATAAACAATCTGAAAAAATTCCTATGGAATAAACACAAATGGCTAGTAAATTCTGTTTCAGTTGTTTCTACTCTAATTAAAATCCAGAATGTTGTTTACTGCATAATGTGTGTTTAATTGAGATTTGCAAGCTCCAAGTAACAATTTACTTTTATTGTTTCAGTAATTCAGCTTAGTTTGATTTTGATCACTGAAAAACTACCAAGTAAACAGTTCATCTGTTTACCATAGATTTCTTTTCCAGTGGGAATTTTTTTTAATGAATTAACTCTTTCAGGTGAGTTGTTGACACCTTTGTAATTGTGCCTCATATATAACCATTTATCACATCAGTGTGTGTGGGGGGAGGGAGGAATTAAAAGAAACAGCAGCTAATTTTGATCATTTTGATTGTGTTTGCTCTGAAGAGGACAGGCTATTATTTCTTCTTAAGAAAACCGTAATGAGAAATTTTCTGAGCTGATTGTTCAGATCAAGAATGGGGCAATAGGAGAATGTGAATTTGATTAAAGTCCACCTAAAACCTTGAGTAGCCATATCAAATGGGAAAACAAGCCGACTTCTCAAATCTGATAGCAGCAGGTAAGTTTTAAAATATATCTGATTCCCAGGTCAGGGAAGCTTTGGTATTTTGTGAAAAAGGAACTGCAAAAGTTATTTTCTATATCTACAGTGACTTGGAAAGTTAATGAAAAGTAACCGTTAGCATAGTAGAGGTATAATATTTCTTAGGCCTTGTCTACACAAAATACCTTGCATATTTCCATTCGACTCTGCCATACACACAGCCCTAAGTCAAACACAAATAGTGTAAGTTTGATTTAGCATTACTGTACATGCTGGTCTGGAGTTACTAAGTTGAACTCCAGATCGATTGAGCATGTCTTGACTGATGCCTCAATTGAACCCGGAAGTTCAAACTGATGGCAGCGAATTTGCCACCATCAGTGTAGACATAGCCTCAGAGAAAAAACATTCTGGGTTCTGGATAAACACCATTTTTTTTCCTTTTACAATCTCTCATTTTGTAACTCTGGAGATTAATTTGCTTTTTAATTTTTTGTTGTTGTCCTATATAGAGCACTAGAAAAATAACTAGCAGTTTGAAATTTGTACAATTTTGCTGATTAGTCTGATTCCCCTTGCCTAATTATAAACCCATAATGTGCCTTGATGGACATGCCATTTCACACCATTTGATCAATAATACAGCAGCTGCACTCAGAGTTTTAGTAGTGTGTTAATAAATCCTAATCTTTCCATTTATTGAAGTCACTGAGAGTTTTGTGACTAGATCAATGGCAGGGTTATACTCAAAAAGACTTAATGAAGAGGGAAAATTTGTCAGTCTCTCTAAACAACACAGCCTCCAGGAAATAAAAATATGCAAAATTTGATATGTTTGATATGTCTTATTCAACCATGTGGAATGTAGCTGTTACTTAAATATCAACAGCAGATTGCTATTGATACATTAGTTCAAATCAATTGCAGACTCACAGCAAATTATCTCAGTGGTATACATTAATCCCAAATATTTATCAGACTTAAATCAGTAAATAACATGGAAGAAATATTGCCTGGTGTAATCAGAGAATATGCTCATGCACTGAAAGTGTTGCTCTCATTAGCACTTGACTTGGACTTCCCTAGTTGTCTATTGTCCCTCTCAGCCCAGTAAAACATTTGGCTTCACAGTTTATGGTCAACAGGTAGAGATAGAAATTTCAGGGAGTATCACTGAGAAATCTGAAAGGTGGGTACTGTATAGTTGATTAGGTTGTATTACCAATAAGCAAAGATTGTGGGCCAGAATCTCAGCTGGTACAAATTGGTATCCCTCTATTAAAGTAAGTTGCTCAGGGTCCGATTGCCAAAATCAAGCTCAGCTCAAACTTTGTGTCATTTTAATGTTGGGGGTCCTATTCTGCCCTGGTAAAACTGGATCTTCTGTCTAATTAATGCTTCTTTCAGTCTCCCAGGATGACTGTGGTAGCTTTGAAGAAAGTATATTGTTGGGACTCAGTAAAAGCTTATGTTAAAAAAAAAACAAAAACGTGCATATGTTTTTTCTAAAAAGAAAAGAATGGAGAATAGATACACCTGCAAGGAAACAACTAATCTCAAAGGTGCACATTCTTATGAAAGAAGGAAAGAAATCCAGGAGACTCTGTGGGCATTTCTCTGCTTTATTTTATTTTATTTTTTTTTTAAAGGCAATTTGTTACAATAAAAGGATAGACTATAGGGAAGATGCATACTTTAGACTGCCTATAGTTAATTTAAAATGGCTTATTTACTTTGCTGTTCAGTACACTAAAAAGCATTTACCCCAGCAGCTGCCCACATGACACGGTATTTTTGATGCCTTTTAGATGGTTGTGTTCGGGAGCAGGCAGCCTTTGTGAACTGAATCATCAAAGCTGTGATTAAACAGAGATGTTTAGCCAGTCTGCATGCAGGCCCAATTAGAAGTAAATTAAAGCTTTTACAACATCTCTTCTGCTTTATCTTCCAAGAGAAACTTCTTAGATTTTTCCTAATTACTGATAATGTCATCGAAACTCTATTTAAAAGGTGTCCAATATTAAACAATTTAACATGGCGAGGGTTCCAGATCAAACTCCTGTATTTTCAAAAGGAGAAATGGGGGGGAATGCTTTCTCTGAGGTACTCCTATTACAGCAAGAGATCAGAAAGAAATAATGTGACGGGAGACTTGCTCAAGTAATATCTCCCTGTACTTTGATATGTACTGACACTATCACATTATGGCAATATGATGTAGCTTGTTTTCTGACTATTCTGTACATTGGTGGTAAATTATTTTCTTTTCATTATATGTCCTGTGATTTTGGGAGCTTGTGATGGTGATATCAGGTAGGAAATAATAGCAGACTGGAACTATATCCATGTACAGGTGGCTGATAGAATTTTTTGAAAAGGTGATTCAAAACAAATGAATTTACAAAAAATAAAATGTAGCACTTATTAACTGAGGAAAAATAATATAAACTAGAAGTTACAGCTTCCTAGGCAGGAATACATAGAAGTAAAACAGTATTTGGTAAAGCAATAGACTGCTGTCTCACACAGTAACATGATTGTGATGACACTCCAGTGATATCTCTGGATAATTGGACATAACACAATCATGAGTGTTTTTGACAGTGATATTTTGTGTCGTGGTACATCACTGAAGTGCTCGCTGCCCTGAAACAGAAGCCCATTGTAAGAAGTCTGAAAAAAGTGAACTTATGTATTATATAAAATGTTTTAACTGAGGACAGAAATCAAAAAACACATAAATCCGCTTATTACAGTAAGTGTGGATCTCTCTCTTTGATTCTGTACTTGACAGTTTCAATAAGATCTGATTTTCACATAACTAAATTAAACTGGAAACATCCCTGTAATAATTATCCCCAAACAAACATTAGAAACTGAGAAAATTAAGAGTTATAGTTAAACATAAAAGAAATTAAAATATGTGAAGGAATGGAAAAGCACATTTAAGGCATTGAAACAGCCTTAATCCCACCCTGTAGTGACACAATGTAATAAATTATGTTTATTGCATAATAGTTGTCCTAGAATAGAGCTAGCTGATGTTGAATGACAGCTGAGAGTTTTTGTGGGTCTTCCCCCACCTCCTGATGTCACTACAGAGCAGAATTGAAGTTATTTGGGTGCCATTATGGGCATTTCCATTACTGAACATGTTTATATTTCTTCCAAGTCAAGGTTAAATTTCTAATTTCCTGAGTTAGTAATGCTTGTTTTGCAGATAATCTAAAACATCCTTGTAATGTGTTTATTCTTAAATTGCCAATATGTACTCAACGTTAACTACAGTTTGATAGCTTATCTGTGAATTTCCTTCTTTTTATTATTAACAATGTTATACATGAACAGTAAACAACTCAAAGTTATTCATATGTGGTATTTGAAAATATTTGAACACGTGCATTAATAAACTTAACTTATTTTTTAATTATTGTATTTTTAGCATTTAGGGCCGTATTCATTCATGCACTCTAGAATCTTTGCCCTATGCTGGACTAGCACAAAGCAGCCAGAGCATTCTGACCATTTTCTCCCAGCTTCTGATACCCACAATGTGTTTATGCTTGCATGCACGTTTCACCTTCCTCCAGTCCTTTATGTTCCCCTGAATACACTCCACAATTTCCCTTCTCTTTGTTGTCCTTTACATTCTCCAGCACGCACACACATTTCATCTCTCTCCTGTGTCCCAGTTTCAGCTTCATACCACCTTGAGGCTACAGAGATGCCACTGAGAAAAAGTCCCCTGTCAAAAATGGCTGCCACCTCTCCTTGTTCCCAGTGGTAATAAAGCCAAACTACCTTCAGGGAAAATGATGGCACACTATTCTGTCAGGGGACACCTTCTTCCCTGAAGTAATTTGTATTCATTCACATTTTGAAGTAGGTATTTGTATAATTGAAGCCTTATATTTCCTTTAGTGTCATTGAGAACAATCAGAGATGGCAGTCATTTGGTAGTAAAACGTTATCCATCCTGCACCATTGAAGGAAAATCAGTTGTGAATAAGAAAAGCAAAAAAACAAAAACAAAACAAACCTCCCCCCAATTCTATTAAATGTTCTTACATTTAGTCAATACATGAGATTTCATTGAGTTTTAACTACATGAATAGTTTGAAGGATCTGTGTTCTTTTATTAAGATGATTCAGAACATACAAATGGTCTGACATGGGATGCTCAACAAATGTATTTTAAAATTAATTTTATCTCATAATTTACAAGAAAATCCATCATCTTATCAGAAAATTGCATCCAAAGTAAGTGGTATAATTTTGAGAAGAAATGATATATTCTTTTTATAAATAAAGTAGTTAAATTTCTACTTTAATTGCAAAACTCAACTCATTCTTAACAATGGTAACATGATTGGTGGTTATATAATAATGAATAGCCCAATTCTCCCTCTACAAGATTCATGAAACTCTTGTTAACAATGAAAGCTATTCACATTATCACACAAGAATCTAGGCACTGGAAATGTCACAATGAGACAAAATATTCAATTTTAACTAGAGCCAAAATCTACATGTATTCCTCATTCTCTGTAAACTGGAATGTAATAACCCTGACTATCAATGCTACCTGATTTGAATAAGTAAAATATTTATATGCTGCTACACCATTAAACAATGGTACATTTATTGGCACTGCTGGAAGAACAAATTCTCTTGTTCTAGGTAAGAAAAAGAGTAGTAGTGATATGGAACCTTAGGAGGCTTGGAGGTCCAGTTTGGAAAAACAACATAAGTTTGCACGCTTATTTAATTTTATCTAGTGTTTTTAAAAGGTCTGCAGTATGGGGCTGGAAATCTGATGGAGAAAGGCCTCTTGTGGGATTTGCTTTCATGAATGGTCTGGAAAAACAACAAGGAAAACCTTTTTCCTGATGGCATTTTGTGGTATTTCTGTTTCCAGCCTTGACAGAGGACATATGACATTGAAAAGTGTGCATGAGGGGAAGGGGAGAGAAGATTATCAAACTTGCCCAGGAACTTGACTTTGGGCAAGAGACTTATGTCCTTGAAAAATATAAGCCTTAATGGGAAGCAGGGGCTTTCACAGTCCAACCAAAAAAAAAATAAAAAATAAAAATTAGTACTGTATGTCATGCTTGGAGAAATTATAACTATCTTATAAGGAAGAGTTGTATTTTCTTTTTCTAGGAAAATAATTCATAATTAACATTGGTCATATTTTGCATTGTATTTATTTATTTATTTGATTATTTGTGTCAACCCCTTTATAAACTCTATAAACTCAGGTGACTAGAACCATCACCTAGGATGTGGGGAGACCATGGCTAAAATCTCTGCCTGATGTGGAAGAGGGAACTAAATTTGGCATTCCCACCTCCCGGGGAGTGTATCTTAACTATTGGGTATTGAGTATTTGGCACGTCTCTCTCAATCTCTCCTGTTGGAGCAGTTCTACTTTGTATTTTTCACTAGAGAGAGAGAGAGAAAGAGAGAGAGAGAACAAGTCTGTAGCCTGTGGAATATTTCTGTTACTAGTATTGACCCAGCTCTAGTAGGTTTACTGATTTCTTTTGGTGTTTGTTTAGTTTAAATTTATTGGCCTGTTCCAAAGCCCATAGAAATCAATAGGAATCTTTCCAATTCACTTTGGATCAGGCCAATACATCATTACATACAACCATCATGGTATCTCTGGGTGTCTTCTTACTTTTGTAAAATAATAATAATAATAATAATAATTATTATTATTGTTAGAAGAAGAAGAAGAAGAAGAAGAAGAAGAAGAAGAAGAAGAAGAAGAAGAAATATCCCCATAGGATGGACAATCCTTTTATTAATTTCCACAGACCTTGAATTATATTCTCATGTAACAGCTGCCTTACTGCCAAAGAAAGGAATTAATGAAAAGCCAGCCACAACAAATGTATCTTCACTGCATCCTGACACCTGCCAAACTTGGATCCAGCAAAATACCACAGACTATGTCTACACTTGGCCAAATAAGTCAACTTAGCATGTCCACACTCAAAAATTAAGTCGACTTAAAGGGGACCTTGCCAAATCGACTTAAAGCATCCACACTGGATGCCTAAGTCAACTTGTAGGGGCCAGGTGGACCTGGGACTGGTCCACAGTGACAGGGGGGACCCCTTGCCAAGTACCAGGGGGCTCAGCATTTGCCCCATTGTACCTGGGTACAGTGGGGGCTGAGCAGGACGGGGTCAGGGTACAGGAGCAGGGTGGGCAGGGCTGTGCCCTGTCCTGTGGGTGGGCAGGCCAGGCTCTGGCTGTGACAGCCACCCTGTCAGGGAGGGCAGTGGGGGAGCCCTGGAGCCCTTTAAATCAACTTTAGGTCGACTTAGGGCTAATCTGCATCCACACTGGCTAAATCGACTTTATAAAGTTGACTTAGCCAGTAAAGTCGATTTTACATGAGGTTTTATAAAGTTGACTTTAAATTTCCTTAAGTCGACTTAAGCAGCCTCTTAAATCGACTTAAGAAAATTGTAGTGTAGACGCAGATTAAATTAAGTCCCTTAAGTCAACTTAATTTGTAAGTGTAGATGCACCCACAGAGAATGACATCCAGACGTGAGGTCCTCTTCTTAAAATGGCTTACCTCCAGACTTACAAAGCTGTCTCTTGGGAATCAGCCTATACCTTAAGTGTTATGGTGGAATATATGCTATATTTTCCTTCTTTAGTGGGACACTGTTTTCAATACACCTATCACAGTATTTTGGCACTTTTAAAGATTTTCACCAGGGCACGACAATGAGCCAGCATTGTGCCAATTCCAGTGAAAATAAATAAATAAATATATAAATAAATGTAGCTTCATGTGCCAGAAGGCTACTCAGCATCTACTCACCAGCTCCTTCCATCTGCCAAAATCTCTCTTACCCTGAGTGATTTTCCCAGTAGTAGACAGGGTCAGAGTAGATACTTTGGGGCGTGGGGGAGCGGAATATTGAAAGCAAATTTCAATTTTCAGCAAAAACTTTGCAAATTAAAATTTTCCTCCTGCAGGCATGATGCTGTTTTCTCAGGCATTTCTTCTTCACCTGGGGGAGGGGAGTCAATATTTACCAATTTTTTATACCCCTCTTTGGGAATACAAGATAAAAAAGTTAGCTAATATATATTTTAGCAGTATCTACTACTTCTACTGTTAATAAGTTATCACTGTAACCTTGAGAAGCCCTTGTGGTAATCTCTTTTTTCCTTACACACTATCCTATGCTAAATATTTATGATTCCTTTTAGTATTGTGCATTTTTTCACCTTTGCTGTGTTTTTAATGCTTTTTTCACACTTTCTTAAGTTTACCCTGTTATCTTCTGTAGCTGACATTTTCTCACCTACTAGCTGTCATTTTTCTTACCCCTGAATACCTTTTGCAATGCTTTATGTATTCAGCTGTGCCTGCATTTATTAGCATTTCTTTATATTGTCACAGTATATTGGTGCCAAGTTGTACTGTAATCCAGCATTGTTTCTATTGTATTTTATTTGGTGTTCCTGTAATGTGGACTTATTTTAATTAATTTCTATTCCTAAAAATGGAATAAAAAAGAAAGAGAGTCCTGTGGCACTTTTAAAGACTAACATATTTATTTATCACATGAGCTTTCGTGGGAGAAAATCCCACTTCGTCAGACTCTTTGAAGATGGGAAATTTACAGAATAGGAGGAAATTAAATTCAGGGAAGTGTATGACATAGGATCAGGTCAAGCTGTAACAGCAAATCAAAATAGATGTTAGGAATCAAACACTGGGGAACAGCACATAGAGGAAGGTGAAATCAAATCACCTGTTGTAATGAGAGAAAAAATCTGTAGTCCCTGTTTAACCCCAAGGCAACTTGAATGTGCATATAAATTCAAGTTCTGCAGTTTCTCTTTGAAGCTGTGATTTGTTATTCATCTGTTTCAGCACAGATATTAGCAAGTCATCAATGAGGTGAGCAGAGAGAATGAAGTGTTCCCCTATTGGTTTTTTAGTGTTGCAATTTCTGATTTGTGTGCATTTATTCTTTTGCACAGAGACTGCCCTGTTTGTCCAATATATAAGACAGAGGGGCATTTCTGGCACATGATGGCATAAATCACATTGGTGGATGAGCAGGTGAATGAGCCCTTGATGGAGTAGGTGGCTTGATTTGGTCCTGTGATGGTGTCTTTAGTGTATATATGAGGGCAAAGTTGGTAGCATGGTCTGTTGCAGGGATATGTTCCTGCTTTAATGTTTCTGTTGTTTGATCTGTAGTTGCTGGTGAGTATCTGTTTAAGGTTAGGGGGCTGTCTGTAAGCAAGGAGAGGTCTGTCTCCCAAGGCTTGGGAGAGTGAGGGATCGTCTTGAAGACTAAGTTGTAGCTCTTTGATGATTGGTCACCACTTACAACCCTCAAGTCAGACCTCTTCACCACATCATCAACAGAGGAACACTTCAATCTCTTTGCTCACTCCATTGATGACTTGCTAATAGCTGTGCTGAAACAAGGAATAACAAATCACAGCTTCAAAGAGAAACTGCAGAACTCAAATTTATATGCACATTCGACTCAGTTGCCTTGGAGTTATTAAACAGGGACTACAGATTTTCCTCTCATTACAACAAGTGATTTGACCTTACCTTCCTCGCTGTGCTGTTCCCCAGTGTTTGATTCCTAACAACTATTTTGATTTGCTGTTACAGCCTGACCTGATCCTGTATCATACACTTCCCTGCATTTTATTTCCTCCCATTCTGTAAATTTTCCATCTTCAAAGCATCTGATGAAGTGGAATTTTCTCCCACAAAAGCTCATGCGATAAATAAATCTGTTAGTCTTTAAAAGTGCCACAGGACTCTGTTTTTATGCAATAGATTATCACAGCTACCCCTTTTGAACTTAAAAATGGAATGTAAGCATTGTAAAAGGAATCTGGGTTTCTTATGATGAATGTCTGTGTGAGCTGATACAGAGATTACTTAGTTCATTGTGAATTTTTTGGGAAGGAAAGTATGGCAGGCTTCTTTTTATGGTAGGTTAGAGGCAGAGTAGATGTTCGTCTGGGTGCAAATCTTATCTACAGTCTGTTGTAGTTGAAAGTAAACATCAAATGAAACTGCTTCCTTCAGTGAAAATTTGTCTTTGTACTTTACCATGGCAAAATTGATCACTGGCCTCCTCTTTAAAAAGTAGGTACTCATAAACCTCTGACTACCAGAAGCTTGGATGGGACAACTGGATAGATTATTTGATGAGTGCCCTCTTCTATTAATTCCCTCTAAAGCATCTGGCATCAGCCACGGTCTGAAGAAAGAATACTTGGCTAGGTGGACCATTGTTCTGATCCAGTATAGCCATTCTTATGTTCTTATATTTTAAAGCATATCGTGGTGACTAAGAGCTTTGGGCATAAACAACATGAGGGTCTGAGGTAGGTTATACAAACAGAGTCAGACTGGAACTCCATGTAAGTGCCAAAAAGCCAAAACAAGAACCATATGTGGTGGATCTGTGGAAAGAGGTGTCACAATGAAAAGTTCTCCGTGATATGCTCCTCTTTTTGTGAAAACTAAAGGCGTCCCCTCTGCTGTGGCTCCACAGAAAGGTTCAATATAGATTCCCATGCTTATCATGTTCTTTGGTTGAAGGTCAGCATTCCACGTGCATGCACTAGAGTTTCCATTCCCTGCACATCCTGGGGATTTATGAAGATGTGGGTCAGCATCTCTGCTTCCTTCCCTGGCCCCAAACTCCTTTATGAAGTTTGTGAAGAACTAGTAGTGTGTCTGATATATATTTGTGGACCTTTTTTTCCGCTATCACAGGTTTTTCCACATGGGTACACGCATGATATATTGAAAGGAAAAGCTCTGTTCTAGTTGTTGATAAAGGCTGTGTTTACAGCATGTATTTTAGGAGTACTATGTGAGTCAATGATATTTGCCAGCTCTCCAAAGGTGAATCAAAATTAGAGACTCAGTGAACTGGAAACTAGTTTGGTTCCAACAGGCCAATTTAAAGTAATTTAAAAATTAAAGATATTGAAAGTTTTCGTTGATTTTGTTCTAAAATAGGGATATGCAATGCCTATTGAGATCATTACTGAGTGTTCATTACTCTCAGCTTTTTTAGGTAATCGTGGTCAGAGAGCAATTAATACAACAGAAAGCCTACCTTCAGTTTGCCACTGATTATCTATTTTGTCCTCACTACATTGCTAATGATGCTAACGTTACTTCATCTTCCCATTGTGAATACACACAAGATTTTTATATAATTGATCCAATAGAAAAACAAGTTCATGTGTCATAATTGGCATTCTACTGTCTTGTGAGAAATGCTAACAACTAGAGCTTACTGCAGAACAACAATTTTGTTTCATGGTAACTTTTGAGGTTTGAAATGTGATTTAGTTCCACACTGGAACAAAATCAAAATGTTTTGAATGCTTTCTCAGTAAAATGTGTGGCAAAATGTCCATATTTGGACTCAGACCTAAACTTTTTGATTCAGCAAGTGTGTGAGAGGGTTGCCATTGAGGGGTGGCCCGGTATTTAAGCCAGTGGCTTGAAATGTTGGAGATCCAAGTTTAAGTCAATGCTCTGCCTGCTTCAGACTTCTTTTTTCATTTCTGAACATTTGAATGTGAGTATCCCCCATTCCAGGCCATTCCCCAAGCCATGAGGGTATAGCAAAGGGTGGTCAAACTGTGCCTCATGAGCCATATATAGCTCTTTTACAATTAAAGTGCAGCTTGTAGATCTCCCTGTCTCCTACCCATCCTCATTCTCTGCCTACCAGACTGGGGTGGGAAACTCAGAGCTTGTGCTCTGTAGGCTGTGTGGTAGAGATAGAGGATTCTGCCTAGGGGAAGGAGGGTCATGGGGGATCAGTAACTGTGGCCACCTCCGCTATAGCATGATAGAGAGAATATCTCTCTTCCTGCCTGATGAAAATATCACCAAAACCATTATGTCTCCATAAAATGTTTTGGCTTAATCACAACAGCATATTTTCATTTCACCAAAAATGTTCCAACAGCGCTAATGCTAGTAATTCCACCCACTGCAAAGTGTCTGTCTGCATGTGAATGACCATATGATTTACCATAATGTATCATATTTACAATCTTGGGTATAAAAATAAAACATGGCAAATGTAGAATTGTTTGGTCTTAGTTCAGTCCTGACAACAATATATCACTTTTCCATTTTCTTTGCTAGGGAAAGGGATTCTAAAATCAGGGAAAAGTTAAAGAACATGTGAAGAACATGTAAAAGGAAATGGAGTAGGGCCTTTCTGCAGGATGACCCCCTTTCCCACATTATTCCAGTCAGCAGAATAAGGTTTCTGTGGAAAACAGTGCTGTATTAGATTTGCCTTCAACAGAATTCTTGTGTATTGCTACAGGGTTTCTTTGCCTGCTATCTTGGAATTTGCCAACTGTTACAGATACAATAGTCCTTCCCAGTTCACTTCATGCATAAACTGCCCGCTGTTCACATTTCTTCATAACCCAACTTTCTGCTTTCCTTTTTAACCCCCTCATGTTCTATTTGGAGGATCCTAAACCTAAAAGGTATTATATTCCTGCAGATGTGGCCTATAGGATTCTGAGGATTGAGATTCAGGACCGTGGCAATACTTCTTTTCAAGATGTAGCAGGATAGAGGCTTCTGGAGAGAGAGGTCAGATCACTTCATCTTCAGAGATCCAAGAGAAAAGTAGTTTCAGACATTCTCAAAGACAAAATCTTTCAAAGAATATCAAGGAAAAGGATATGTAACACCTCTATTCTATTTTAAAACTGCTAGATAACATAAATAATAATGAAGACTCTTTGCAACTCTTCCTAATCATCAATTCTAAGCCAGAGAAAGAAAAAGACTTTCCTAGTGATTTCTTAAAGAATTTTTATATTTGAATGACAGTGCTCAGATTCCAAGACATTGTGTGTAGCTATATATGTAATGGCTCTGAAGTCTCCCAATTTTTTTAAGCAGGGCAAGCTGCTTTTTAATATACCCATAAACATAGGAGGAGAGAGATTCAACCTTTATGACTGGATTGAAATTGTGGATTGAGAGTAAATGGAACTATGAGTATATCTAGCTACCTGGGCTCTTCGATGGCACCGATAGTATCTGAACATCCACCAACAAAAGAGTCCCCCCCAAACCAAAAAGCTTCCTGCAAAAGAATCAAATCTACTTTTCTTTGCAAAAAGTGCTCATGGCACTATTTGTTCTTTGCCCTCAAATGCTACCTTCTGTGCTCTGTGCAGGGTTCCAGTACACTCTGCTGGCAAGGATTCTTGGATGTGACCTTTGGGTATCCATGAGCCCCTTCCCAACCAAAGGCTTTGCTCTACAAATACATAGACCTACCATAATTTATCTTTGTGGATCAAATGTAATCTCAGCACAAAATAGAAAGTCCTGTTGGGCTTTTTCTTAGAAACCTATGTAATCCAAATGGGTGTAGGATATACATATGCCTCTCAGGATGCCTAGTTGCAAAGTAAAATAAAACATCTTCATCTAGTCAATAGCAAAGATCCTGCATTCATTATGTCACTCTGATGCCTAACATAGGGCTTGTCTACACAGAGGATTGGCTTGTAATTCAATTTTAGGCTGTTGAATTACAGAAAGTGAAGGCAAGTGATCACACCAAATTGCTTGCTCAGGATCTCACATCTCCACTGCTCACATTACTTCCTGAAATGCATTGCACTGTGGGTAGTAGGCGCAGCAGCTTGTGGGGAGGCAATCATCCTCTGTTCACTTCCCCTCCCCTCTTCTCTAAAGAAAAAATCAGGAAACACTTTCCTTGCTATTTCTCTGCCACAGACAGACTTCATGTAGAGAGAGGAATTAATTGAAAACTTGCAGCAGAGAAGGAGCTATGTTGTCATGGTAAAGGGACAGGAAAAACTGGTTGAGCTATTCTCTGGTTATGGGGACCTAAATTAGAATTTAGATTTCAACTTCAGTTTTAGGCTACTTGCAGGGGTGGTGTTAGCAGATTGAATTACAGCTCCATTTTTGTTTGTATGTACTGCTCTGACAGTGGAAACACAGGCTGCCGAAGGTTGAGATAAGCAGCATTATGTTGAACGTCACCATTAGTGTAGACCAGCCCATATTGTGTATAGTCCTAAAAAAAAAAATCCATTAAACGAAATTCAAAATAATGGCACCCTTAGCTCCTTTTCAGTCTCTTACATGCATGCATTAGGTCATGTAGCTTTTAGACACAAATCAGCTATTAATTCTATCACTGATTTTAAATACTCAATTAAGTTTCTCTTTATCAAGAACAAAGCTTACCAACACCATGAATAAAATAATGCTCGTACTTCTCGTAACACAGTTTTCTGCACACTCCATTTTTATGTAACGTATAGCTTTGGACTTTTAAGTAGCATTAAGTGTTATAATTACAACTTTCTTGACTGCATTATACTTAAGGTCCTGGCCCCTGAGTCATGTTACCTATGAACCCTACATTTGTAAAGGTTCTGCCCTCATTAGTTGAACTAACCTGAGTGTGTCTGAGTCTCAGCTCCGTTCTAGGGAAAGCTTTATCTCATTCCAATATAATTAAGGGAGAGTGTCACTGTGGTTCATTTTTGGGTGCCCTATTCTGTTTCAAGCTGCATCTTAGGTGGAATGCTGAAGAGATACTATATCAAAGGGTCTAGAGTGTAGTATGTGACTAAGTATTCTACAGAGAAAACAGGGGAAGCTGATTTGATGTGCTGAATGTAATCTAGTTCCACTAAAACAGTTCTTTATATTTAAAAATTATAAGACTTTATTATTAAGCAAGGCAACATATTGTTCTGTAGTCTTACAACATAGCTTTACTGGGACTACCATAATTCTTATCACAGGCTGTTTAGAGTTTAAAGTTTGTTAGTTTTTTGGCCCTTGTGCTCAAGATGAATAGAATGATTCTTTGGAAAGCCACTGTCATGGCCCAAAAGACTGTAACTGTGATCCGTTAAAAGGTGAGAGAATATATAAACACTACAGGGGATACTCCATAAAAGTCACTCTTTCTGAAAGATTTTATTTAAAATATTGAGCTTTAGGAGGACTGCATGGCCCAAGGAGTTGGTACAGGGGATACAGAGTATTTCACTTCTATGTCTCTGGTTCTTCTCTATCGCAGGTCAGTACTACCTTTGTACATCATAATTACCTAAACGCTGTCCAGTGAGTTATGTGATATAAGTCAATGTTTCAGTCCAGTTCCCTGTGCAAGTGACCACCTCTTACAAAATGCCTTCACAGCTGTCACTAATTGGCACCCTTATTAATGCTTTCAGCCAATAAGCCAAGGACTGAGTAGGCATACACACTGAATTAGAGGCCAGAGTCCCAGGGCAGCTTCCCAGGGAAGCTGAGTGCTGTACAGTACATCACTTACATCTCCAAGATGTCCTTCCGACTCTCACAAGGATCGGATTTATATTCAAAATCAGGAAAGAAACGGTTCAGTTATGTTTACTCCTTCATGTAATAGGACGATTTACATGGACTCTGGGGCAATGTGATGGAGACTTAAAACAGGATGGTTTCAAGCATTTTATTTTATTTTTTAAAATCAGTATACATTTTTATCTGACAAAATAATAAAAAATAAATGTTATGAAGAAGATTATCTCAC
The DNA here is from genome assembly GCA_007922175.1 of Pelusios castaneus. Classification (NCBI taxonomy): domain Eukaryota; kingdom Metazoa; phylum Chordata; order Testudines; family Pelomedusidae; genus Pelusios; species Pelusios castaneus. Next base: position 19,542,891 of record ML685777.1, on the reverse strand, counting down.
AGGCATTAAGGCATCAGCCTCATACTCTACAGATACAGGTTCAATTCCTTGTTCCGCTACAAACTTCTTGTAAAACCTTGGATGAGTGGCTTAGTCACCACATGTCTCAGTTCCTTGTGTATAAAATGGGAAGAGCAGTACCTACCTCAGAGAGGCGTTCTGAGAATAAATATGGTAAAGACAATAATGCATTCGTATATCTCCATTACCATAGTATTCAAATACCTAACCTAGATAATGGAGCTCTGTTTCCTCTATTCATTGATAATCAGTAATATAATGTACTCATATGTTTTTAAATGGACACTTCAGGCAAAGATTAAAATCTCATATAAAGGCCAATTTTATATCAGTGTTGTTTTGGAGTGATTCAGTATATATGTCTGCAATGTGTCTAGAAGGCTGATAAAGTAATTACTGTTTATATTGAATCTTAGAATTATTCTCTTAGCACAAACCTTTATAACTTGTCAGCTTTGGGGGAACATTTATCAAAGGCCTTTTTTTCATGATGACAATATGAAAATGGCTAATGCAAGAACTTTCAGTTTACATGTTATGATAGCTGTTTTAATTTGTACTTACCAACTGCTCCATTAATACTCAGAACCGGATGCAATGCAAAATTGTGTGATGTCCTTACATAGATCCATTTGCTAAATTCTGCAAAGTATAGACTGTTCTTTATTCTTTCTCTTAATAGTACAGAAAAGTAATCGATAATATAACCAATTCATATTAGTAATAAACATAAGAAAAACAATCTGAAAAAGAAAAGGTGAATATTGGAAAAGTTTCAGACCTTATGGCTTAGCTATTGAAATATATTTTATTTAGATAATTGAGTTGTGTCAATTTTTTTTTTAAAGATATGGTATGCATTGAGTTATGTATTGATTTTCCCATTATGTGAGTTGGAAGGCCAGATGATAGAAAATGTTCATGTCAATCGACATTTTAATTTGTAATTTTGTCAGCCTAGTTTTCCTATAATACTGCAGTATGGATTATATAAAATTGGTTGTAAAAATCTACTTGTTTAGCTGTAGAAGTGTCACACACAATGCATTGGGCCATCTTGGTGTTTTTCTGTTCTATGTAAAATTTAACTTTTCACTAAGGATGAGGTTTTCAATGTTCCCAAAATAAATGAGAACAGGGCATTAATATTGTACATGTAGTTTTAAAAATCTCATCCTAAACCTATAGCGGAACTACTGTAGGAATCACTGTCTCCAAGAGTAAGTTTAAGACATTCTCCTCCATAGATTGTGGTGCAAATATCTCTGGTTCCTCTGATGACCAATAGGCAAAAAACAAGATTTTTAAAAAAATGTATATTGATAACTACTCTTTAACCATACGTTTAAGCAAACCACGGCTTTTTAAATTTTCTTAAATTAGGTACACCATCCTGCTGATTTATCTTGAGATGCTACCAAAAGTGGTTTCCTTAAGAGTCTTGTTAAAGGATAGCAGTATGTTCAGCAAAGCCACAGACAAATTATTTAAACTTGGAAGAGGTTTTTGGACTTTAATAATAATAATAATAATAATAATAATAATAATAATAATAATAATAATAATAATAATAATTAATAAAAAATAGCAGTTCAAAAATTTATATGGGAGGTTTTGTTTTTGTTTTTCATTTTAACCACCTGAATTCTTTGGCAGGCAAATCTTCAGATGGGAAAGTTAATATCCAATGTATACACATGTTGACTGTACCCTCAGGAAATTAAGTTTTTTGCCTTGCTCAAAGTTTTAGACATACACATCATTTCCTTTCCGTTTGATCAGGTGAGATTGAGTAAAAATACGTAAAGATCAAGGATTAAAGCAAGAATTTCTTGAGCAATGTGTAGTCCAGTAAATTTGTCTTAAGCTCTCAATGAGGTGAGGCACATCAAGAGATCAGACCTAACTGATCAATCAAAAGCAGCAAGAAAGATTTTTCAAAAGAGAAATGAGCAGATAACAAAATTGCTTGGATTTGCAGGTGTTCAGTCATCAAAAGGAAAATCTTGATCAGTTTGCATACCTGATAATTGTTAGAGCAGTGCATGGAAAACTTTTATTATACTTCAAAAGAGTAGCAGTAACACATGATATTAAACAATAACACAAGCAAGATTTGCACCATTTTAGATTGCTTAAATCTTTTTTCCAAAGTTCTTAGTACCATCTAATTATTTTTCCCAATTCATCTGTTTGCCTCAGTGCATAAGATCAAAATGCTTGCAAAAAGGCAATTATAGAAACACAACTGTGAGTATTAGGACAAAGGAGTAAAAACAATAGTGATGATGCCATGTTAAACTCCAGTTCAGAATGGACCACCAATAGGCCAGAATGGGAGAGAAGCACTGAAAAAAAAAGGAATGAGGCTCATTTTAATGTACATGTGATGTTCCCCTCCTGCTATCTGGGCTGGTGTGCAGTTGTGTCACCCCAATTCTTCACTCCTGGGCTCTGACTTACCCTGCTTTGCCATTTAAAGAACTCATTCCTGAGTCAGCTCACACCCAGCCTCCTGCATGTAATCATGAATGAAGGAATGCTCTGGCCAGCCACTCATGGGCTAGACCTCCAGCAAACATCCACAGTCCCAGATGCAAGCCTGGGAACTACAGTCTTGCAGAGCTCAGTGCTGCACACTTGTCCATCAATTTATCAAAGAAATTGATATGCACCAGCTCTGTCACTCTAAGTGAGGTCTCTCCACACATTTAGTCCACATGCAATGTTTTAGATAAAACAAGTACATTTATTAACTACAGCAAGTACATTTATTAACTACAGCAAGATTTTAAGTGATTCTAAGTCTGAGTAATATAAATCAAAATATTAGTAAGTTAAGGAGTCAGTCACAATCAGACAAAGGGTATCTCTTATTCTAAACTAAGATTATTGCTTCAGTCTGTATTCAGTTTACCATAAAGGCTAGCTGTGATATATCCGGCAACTGGACCTTCTTTTCCTGTATGTAGGTTCTTAGTCTCTGGTGTTGCTTAGAAGACAGATTCCAGGGGACAGTCCCTAGATAAAGATGCCTCAGCTTTTAACAAGTTTCCCTGACATTCCCTGCGATCAGGTGGCTGGCCCCATCTGGGAAAGGCGTGATTCCTTTTACCTGAGCCCAACTGCTCACAGGTGCTTTGGCCAGTCCATTGTTCCTGTATGCATTCCTCCTCTGTGTGTAGAAACACAGTTTGTGTTTATCTGCATCTATTCAAGATATCAGAGTCCTGTGGCACTTTTAAAGACTAACAGATTTATTTATCGCATGAGCTTTCGTGGGAGAAAATCCCACTTCTTCCACGAAAGCTCATGCGATAAATAAATCTGTTAGTCTTTAAAAGTGCCACAGGACTTTGTTGTCTTTCTACAATAGACTAACACGGCTACCCCTTTGGTATTCAAGATATGTGAGACATACATTTGGGGACATGGCATGGCAGAGTTTCATATCTCTACCTATATATGACATTGCAGGAAACATGCTACCATAATGGTAATGTTCAGTACATCATAAGCATTCCAAAAACACTGTACATGACATACTTTGTGTCAGACAGTACAGTTGCATCATAAGGGTGAACATAAATAATACAAAGATCACGCCATAAAGGTATACATGGGGTGCAGGATATCACAGCATGTTACTATATGAAATGAATTTACAAAAGAAATTTTGTAAATACTTAAGTGACAGCAGTTTTCTTCTGCAAGGTTTTTTATGCAAAGGAAATCCCACTGGCTTTGTGCCATCTAAATTTCAAGTTTCTCTTGTATTCAGTTTTGCTTATTGAACCCTAAAATTCCAAAAGAAAAATAACCCTATTTTCTTTTTAAAGTTTAAACTCTATGAAGTGAAGTTGTCTTTTGCATCCCGATCTCTTTATAGCACTCTTCATCTGCAGATTTCAAAGCTCCTCACAAAAGAGGTAAGTATTACCATTCTCATTTTACATTTAGGGAAACAGGCAAAGTGACTTGCCGGAGGTCCCCCAGCAGGCCACTGGCAAATAAGGAGTAGAACAGTATAGACCCTGTTTTACTACCATGGTCCATAAACTTTAACAAACATGTTATTTTATCTGATGTTGTAAAAGCTGAGTCCATGACCTATGGTGGTTTCTTTGAAGTCACTGACAAAATCTCAACTGACTTTAATGGGATCAGGTTCTGGCCCTGAAACTTTATCCATGTACCAACAAAGCTGTACACGAAAGCAACCTCTATTTCCACAATTTTTAATAAACCACATAAAACACAGAACATTTAAAACTGAAAACTGCAAGTGTAAGCTGACTTTCTAAGTGTTTTACGTTGGCATGATTCTATTTTTTTTCCCCCATACTAGAGCTGCTCTAATGTCAGATCGTTCCTCTCCACTAAATAATGAAAAAGTATTGAGTCCTTGTATTAAATAAATATAAATAGAAGGAATAAAGGGAATCTGTCTCTGTCAGGAAACATTTTGTTTGGTCATATTGTACTATCATTTATCATTTCCTTGCCTTGTATGTGCCTTCCTTTGAAGAAGCAGGTACTTCTTAATTTGAGAAACAGTGTGCTTTAGGCACAAGCAGCTACATACGTAATAGTGCTTTGCCCTTAAGTAGCGTCTTTCGCCCAATGATCTAAAAGTGCTTTACAATTAAGGCTTGTACATCCCTATGCTACATAATACCAAAATGTGGGGGTGGGGGGCGAGGAAGGGAGATAAAAAAACCACCACCACCACCACCACACAACAAGGAAGATGTTTCAGAAGTATTCATCCTGAGGCGCCCAGTCAGAAACCAAGGGACTCAAAATTTAACGGGCAGTTTGTAAAATTTTGACCAAAACTTGCCTGCAATGTCATTATGAGTCAGTTGGAGAAATGGCGTAGAACACTGGAGATTCAACTACCAGTGTTTCTAATGTTTCCGCTAGAGAATTTTACCACTCTGGAAGGAAAAAATGGCTAGAATATGAGGTTAGTTTGGGCCACTGTAAACATTCCATGTGGAACACATCTATTCCTGAACATTTACATGTTTTTGACACTTTATTTGTAATGACATCTTAGATTGTTCTCATCTATTCAATTTTTTTTTTAAAGCTAGTAGGAATTTTGCCTTGGCTTTTATCAATGTAACCACACTGTTTATACCTAAGTTGAATAGGCTTTAACTCAGGTCAGAATTTGACTTGAAGAGTCTAGCAAAACAAACAAGGAGTCTTGTGGCACTCGTAAAGACTAACAAATTTATTTATCACACTTTATCATGGGAGAAAATGCCACTTTGTCAGACGCTTTGAAGTGATGAAGTGGGATTTTCTCTCATTAAAACTCATGCAACAAATACATTTGTTAGTCTTTACAAGTGCCACAGGATTCCTTGTTTGTTTTGCTGAACTAGACTAACACCGCTACCCCTGAAGAGTCTAGTTACCCTAAAGTTATCTAGCTGACAACATTCATTTAAACTTGCAGTGAATTTTCACAATTAAAATATTCCAGAAGTTTAATTAATTGAGAATAGAGTTACATTTACAGCAGAGCATTATTTGGTCTGATGTGGTAAATGGTGCATAAAAAACACCAGACCTTCTTTATAACAAAGGACATAGAACTTCTCCAAAATAATTCCTGTTACACCTGTTTTAGACCTGGTTTTCACATATAGTTATAAAGTGAAAGGTGTGGTTGTAAAACAATTTAAGTAAACCGATACAGCATTCTGTGGACACTTGTACATCAATATAAACTTGATGCACCAGTTTAGCATTCACTTCTAAACTGGTTATACCCTTTAACTTTCACCTGTAAATTTAAATGTGTCCATACAGAAGTTGAGCTGATTTTATTACACCAGTTTTTAAAGCAATTGAAGTTATACATAGACAATCTCTTCCTGAGCAAAAATAGCATCACTTGACACCTTTACCTATACTCGCCTCTGCCTTTCCCATGTTATTTCTGTGAAGCGTTATCTCATTTGTGTTTTGCTGAATTTTGAATACATGCTCTTCCAGTTAGAGATTTTGGCCAAACTGTTTTTTAAAAGATGCTTAGCAGATTTTTGGGCACCTAAAAATAATAAATATTCTCAGTCAGGTAGAATTCATTCTCCAGGGAATGCTGGATGAGTCAGTTGTAAAACAATCTAACTTGGGATTCTCTCACTGTATGTCATTCAGTGCTGAGCCCTGCAGACTGGATCCAGTGAAAGCATGATCTTCTTTTGAAGCAAGAGGCCAATAAAACCTAAATGCTTCATCTTCAAGGCCTCCTTTTTAGAGAGAACCTGTTAGTCTTCCTTTTCAAGCAAGGCTAAAGCTTTCTTCATCCATTTAGGAGTGTGCTAGCTACTTTCCCTTCTTCCAAAGAAAACATACTATTAGAGCTGTTTGGGGGAGTGGCAAGGAAGGAATTATTTTAGCAAAAATATTGGGAATTTCAGTTGTTTACAGTTTAAAGTGTTCCAAAAGGCTATTTATCTTGATTTTCAGTAAATAAAAATGTCAATTTTTTAATGTTTTCAACTCACATTTTGGATTTTCTTTTTCTTTAGAGAAACATCTTTTCCGGGAAAGAAAGATTTTGATTTGGGGGAAAAAAACACCATTGAAAAATACTCAAAAACACCAACTATTCTACTTTATTAGTCCATTTCTATACTTCCTGCTTCATCACACCTAGCCATATATGTGGCGATACCTCTACAAAAGTTAGGATCATGTGTTCAGGCAAAACAAAACAATAAGCAATTCTGCATCATTTGTGCAATTTCTATATTTTAAAGGATCTAAGAAAAAAAAGGAGAATATCTCTAGAATTATTAGGAATCAATCAAAAGAGATTGGGTTATTTAATTGTCTGTTAATAAAAATATTGATCAATCTGCCCTATACACAAGGCAAGTGTATATTGCTCATCACATTTTGCAAACCAGAATATAACTAGCACATATGGATATCCCCACAGTCCTATTATCTGATATGCTATAGGATTGTGACTGGCTGCCTAGTTTCAGGAAGTAATGCTGCAAAGTGGGTACAAAATCAAAATTTCAGCAGATTGACCTTTTTATAATCCTCTAAAACCAAATGAAAAAAAACAGACACTGAAAGAAAGGGCAGAATACAAACTGTAAAAACAGAACGGACTTTCAGATGGCCACGCAAATGCTCACAAAAATATTTTGCCAATTTCATGCTGCCATTTCATCTTTAGCAGAAAGATTATTTGGGATTAGTGTGCATTTATTGGGGTTACTTTTCCCTTTATAAAGATGACATATTTTGATCCTGTTTAGTGTGACAGACATGATGGGGTTTCAGGAATAAAGTTGGTGTAATAACAAGTGGCTATAAGAATGACTCAAATAATTTTCCTACTCCATGGCTATGTTTACACTGGCAATTTAAGTCGACTTAAGGAGGCTTAAGTCGACTTAAATTAAGCCATGTTCATACTAGGTTTTCATTAAGTCGACTTAAGAAATTCCTTAAGTCGACTTAATGAAAGCTTAAGTCGACTTTATAACTACCACTCATTAGGTCGACATAAGCCTCCTTAGGTCGACCTAACCCTTCCTTAGGTCAACCTAAGCCCAGTGTGGACGCCTAAGTCCAGTGTGGACGCCTAAGTCCACTTTGTTAAGTAGACCTAAGGGCAGTTAGGTCTACTTAACAAAGTGGACTAAGTTGACTAAAAATGTTGCCACTTGTTAAGTCGACATTAATAAGATCGATTTTAAGTCGACTTAAAGTCGACTTTATTGAAGTCAACTTAACAAAAGTTGACTTAACTTTTCTAGTGTAGCTGTAGCCCATCAGCCTTTCTTTAAACTTCTGATTTTCAGATTTTGCTCTGTCTTGAAATCCTTGTTTTATCCTAAGGAAGTTGCTTCATTCATTCAGCTTATATCATTCACTTGAGTTTTCCTCTTCTTCTCAGGCAGCATCTTTCAACTTCTAGTGCCTGAGTCCCTGGAAATACATGGCTAGAAGTGGCAGGGTTCAATTCACTGATTGAAATAGCTCTGATTCTACCGCACTCTGTACTCTGCTCTTTGCTGGTGAACTTTGCAGATTCTTCCAAAACCATCTCTTTATATGGGAGCAACAGCATCACATCATTGTGGATCTGGAGTTCATTCAGTTGCATGTTTTTCTTCTTCAGAGCATTGTGGTAATGATGCTCCCTGACTGTGAGGAACGAGAGCATCCGAACAGACAGAATGCCATTGTAGCCTCCGTAAAGCAATATGTCCTCCCTCATGAAGAGCGAGTGAAGTAGTTTCTAATGATAGGAGGGAAGGGGTATATGGGATTACACTGAAATAAAGTGAGGGGGTGTGTGGAATAATTCTTCTTGACCCAGCCTTGATATGTAAGTTCTCACCAATGGGAGGTAAAAGCCCTCTTGGCATGTACCCTTGAAGGGTCACGGTAAGACAGAGCCTATGCTCAGATGCTCAAAGCTCCCTTCACAAAAGCAGAACTGAAAGGTTTGCCGTTTAACCTAAACCTTATCTTTTTGATCATCATTGCTGGAAACTAGTGTGATGTTATAGTACTACATCTGAATACAAGGGAAGATGGCCTTTTAAATCCTAGAAACACCTTTCAAAGAGAGTACAGAAATTCTCAGTGGACTTTAATAATTAGCACAATATTTCTAATGAAGTTTGAAGAATTAGTGATGGTTTAAAAGGCATTTTTTTTATTTTTTTTTAGATCAGATAGCCTCTCACTACCTTCAAAATAGGGCCATTTTTTAAAAAAGTAAACAAATGTAGTGACACACTGACATTCATATGAATTTTGGTTTTAAGTTACATTTAATAGTAAGAGGTCATTTTGTTTTTTATTGTTCCTGAACTCACTTTAATGACTGGAGTTTTTCTAGACCTCCCTTAATAGGTAACCTCCTATTTCAGAAGACCATCCTATGGTGTCTCAGAAAGTATAGAGCATTCTCCTACTCCCCATCTAAGAGAAGGTCATATCCCCAAGGCAGATGGTCACTTAAGACAGGTTTCACAGAATTTGTGAAACTGCTGCTAATTTATGTTTCCTAGGGAATGTTTGCACATCTATTTAGTACAATTTAAGAATAATACCCACAACTTCAATGGCACTTTTCATTCAAGACACTTGAAGTACATTTGCAAACACTGAGCCTCAAGTAGGTGTCACAAATACAACTTTTCTGATTTTCTAGATGGGGAAATTGAGTCACAGAAAAATAACATAACTTAGATTACATTGTACTCTTAATTCTTTCCTTTGTCCTAACCCAGAGACTCTTTTCCTGCCTGTTCGTGAGTGCACATGAATATTTGATATTATCAGCTAGCAATTTTAGCATCCATTGTTTTTTACTGACAACAGAGTCCTTTGGCACTTTTAAAGGCTAACAGATTTATTTATCGCATGAGCTTTCGTGGGAGAAAATCCCACTTCGT
>ML685777.1:19475750-19533018 GCA_007922175.1 Pelusios castaneus | reverse complement strand
AGAAAATCCCACTTCGTCAGACGCGTCTGACGAAGTGGGATTTTCTCCCACGAAAGCTCATGCAATAAATAAATCTGTTAGTCTTTAAAAGTGCCACAGGACTCTGTTGTCTTTCTACAATAGACTAACACGGCTACCCCTTTGGAATTTGTTTTTTACTATTTGTTAATAGTCTTCTGGAGTTTCTGGTATGCAGCAAAACACTGAATAAACTTCAGCAACAGCTCATCACTTGAAGAAATGTCATAAAAGCACTACTGTAAGTCCATCTTGGTTGGAAAAAAATGCATCTTTATCTATTTTAGGATTTTGTACTGCTTCCCACCACTGAAGTATCAGTGCAGATGAATAGCTATTAGGCCTCATCAAAGCCCTTGGAAGTCGGTGGGAGGCTTTTCATTGGCTTCACTGGGCTTTGAATGAGGGCCCTATAAAGGAAATAATGCAAACTTTCTTCCAATACCGATGAAGTTTTAACATATGTAAGTATAGGCTTGTAAACTACAAAGCTGCGTGAAGATTCAACATATGGAACCTGTTTTTTAAAACTCTGGTATTAAAGTAACAATTAGTTCAGTGACCATGACTCATTATGTATTTTTTTGTGTTCTCACTTACTTATTTTCAGAAATAGTGTGTTTGTTACTGCACAGCAGTAAAAAATGGTACTCATCACAAATAAATGCAGTGGGCCTCTGTCTCAACAGTAGGAAGAAAGAGGGTTGTGGCTCTCTTAAGGGCCCCCATTGCCTTGGTTTATGAAGGGAAGGGAAAAGTGGGCAATACTTGAACTGAGCAAGAGAACCAGAAGCCTGGAACAGATAGAATCATTGACCTCCCAGGTACACTGAGGGAAGAAAGGCATTAATGCTCTGTGTTATGCAGTTGGAATCTTCTTTGACCACAAACCAGCTGCTCTTATTTTCTGCAATAATGCTTTTGGTAACTGAAAAAAGAGTTGTCCTAAAGAGCTATAAGAGTAAAAATGGAGGAGAAAGAGAACGCGAAGAAAAATCGATCTGTGATGATGATGTAACATATTAATTGGCTGATCATTTTCAATAATAAATTAACTTGGGCCATGATCATTCAGAAACTTACAAACAGCCTTAGCTTTACTGCCTTTGTAGCTCAGTTAAAGTCAATACTCAATGCAGAAAGTTAAGCATGTGTGTAAAGATGTGCAGGATTGGAGCCTTTTTAAATTTTGTGGTACTGTTTGTATTACACTGTCCTTGCACTTTCTGTTTGTGCTGACTTTCCAGCGGGGACCTCTTACTTATTTTCCATACATTAGAATGTCAGAGTTATGAACACCAGAGTTACAAACTGACCTATTAACCACATCCCTCATCTGGATCTGGAAGTACACAATCAGGCAACAGAAGGACAGGGAGAGAGACAGAAAATACAGCACAGTACTGTGTTAAACGTATAGTACTAAAAAAAAGGAAAAGGAAAAGGAATAAAGCAACATTTTTCTTCTTCATAGTACAGTTTCAAAGCTGTATTAAGTTAATGTTAACTTGTAAACTTTTGAAAGAACAACCATAATGTTTTGTTCCAAATTACAAACATTTCAGAGTTATAAACAACCTCTATTCCTGAGATATTCATAACTCTAAGGTTCTACTGTATTTCTTTGTTAGTACACGGCTGTGTGTGTATTGTTGGCAGCATAAATAAGAAGCAGGTACACTCTACAGTAAGTTGAATAGAGTTGCACTCTTCATAGCATTAGCTGCATAAAAGCTATTTCACATGCAGTGCACAGGTAAACTAAGAGATCTAATTTAAGGGCTAGAGTTAGACACAGAGACACAATTGCTAGGTATTCCAACTCCTTTGAAAAGGCCACTATGGGAAACAACCATTCACTTTTCTTAACCTTTCTACACTTTACATATATTGAAAGGCAAAAGGGATAATGTTTTGCATTTTAGGTAATGAGACAAACAGTGACAATGATAGCTTAATAGCTTAATAGTGCTTGATGAGTTATCTGACTTCTTTATCAACAGATTCGCAATTGCTTTTTGGTCACTGTTCAGCTAATAAGGCCACAGGCTCTAGCGGGGCTTGTCTAATAAAATCTTTAAATTTAGGAATCTTCTTTGCTGCTTTGACAGTGTAGCTTAGTGACTTTTCCTGCATTCTTAAACAAAGCTCTGGCCATAAAAACTTGATTAGTCTTGCAAAAATTCTGTGAACAAAGCTCCTTTTAGTTTTTGCTTTGTGCAGGCTTTCACTGAGTCCTGGATCCTGATTCGTTTGAAGTCAATGGCCAAATGCCAAATAAAAAATGAATTTGATGTGACCTGGATCTGGCCCTTAGACTTTACCCATAAAACAACAAAGCTGTCTAAGTAAACAGCCACTCTATTTCCATCGTCTTGAATAAGCTCACACAAAGAGATTTGCATATTGAAAACTGAATATGTCTTTGCAGGTGTTATTTATTTAGTGTTTTGTATGTGACATAATTTTAATTTTTTTTCTAAATCAGAGCTTCTCCAAGATCAGACTATTCTTTCCCACAAAATAAAGGAAAGGCATTTCAGTGCTTGCATTAAATGTGTTTAAAAGGGAGGGAAGAAATACCTACAAGGAATATTTTGGAAGAAAATAAGAACAGACCAACCATTTGATCATCTTGATAGGCTTATTGGTGTGGCAGATCCATCAGTGTTGGGACAGACTTTTAAACAAATTCAGCACCCTCCTGTTCCCATTGTTGTGCTGACCACTTCTGAAAATTTGGACACCCCACTTCAGTGTCTAAATGAAAACAGCCGTTTCGTAATCTGGTCCTTAGTTGTTGCTGAGGAAGAGCTGAGAACAATGCAACATGGTAAGGGGAAAAGCCACTCCACCTCTCCTATATAACTAGGAATATTGGATTCCCACCTCTAAATTGTTCAATATATAATACGGGGAATAATCTCTCAAATTGGACGCTACTTTCCTTTTTTGTGTGACCATTTTTGTTTGTTTGTTTGTTTGTTTGTTTGGCTTGGGCACTCTTTTTCGTAATGACTAGTGCATGTGAGAAATTGAGAAAATTTCAGCAGGGTGGGTTTGGGATTCCTCTTTGAGTTGACGCAATTACATATCCCACTTAAGTAAGTGTGTGTCCAGTGTACCAGAGCTGGAAAATGTTGCCTAATGGTAGGTGAAGGGGCTGTTCTTGTGCCTCATGGCCATAGCCCCTCCCTTGGTTACAGTAGGCAGCACTGCCCTGAGCTCCCTTTCAGTTCCTCCATACCGCCTGTAGCTGGAGTCTGAACACTGTGTGGTTTTCATCTTATACCCCATCTATTTGTAGTGACTTTTCCATTTGTATATAGTTAATTAGTACCCTTAGTACAATGTTAATTAGATTGTATTAGTTAGATGTACTTCAAATATTTCCTGACAATGCTCTCACTAAAGTTTAAATATTGCTCGTTGTCTGGGAGGCCAATCGCCACAACAGTCCCTACATGCAGAGCTTGCTGTGCATAGACAAAGCCCTGATCAAGGAGCAGTGTTAGATTTGTAGATCATTCGCCAAATGGATTTGGTTGATGATGGATATTCATCTGAAGCAGCACTTGCTGGAACGTGCCATGTGGCCTATTTGGCACCAAGGCCCTCATCAGATCGGAGATTGTTTTCAGGTTCGGAAAATTCTGCCACTTTGCATCCTGGATCTGGTACCTCACTGAAGAGATAGAGGAGTCATTCCCCATCAAATGTGCCAATGAACAGATTGCATACAGATGACCAAGGCTGATACAGGTCACATGGGGACTCTTCTTCCTCCTCCAGAAAACACACAGATCAGCTCAAGGTGCACAGGATTAAACAGGTTCTGTCAACCAATACCCAGTATTGCCCAAGGAGGTCAGAGAACCTGTACTAATGACTCTAGTTCCAGCCCTGTGGCAATAGCTGAATCAACTGAGGGCAGCAACAGCCCTCCTCTACCTTCTTGTCCCAAGCTGACCTTAGGTCAGGACTTTGCCAGGACTGCATCCTTTATAGCGCCGTTGGCTGGACAGCTGTGTCAGCACCGTACCATGATGTTTACCTTTCAGTCAGTGGAAGCGGGGCTTGTGCCAGGCTTGGTGCTAGGGACTCCCCTCGCACCAGGAGTATCTTCAGCACCCATGTGACTGGTGCTGCTGATATTGCCGAGCTGGCATTCACTGCTGTCCACGTCAGAATTCTTGGTTATCTCAGTACTGCTGTTGACTTTGGGATCGACACTGCTTCTGGTCTCAGAAACGACAGAAGTACCCTTATTGCTTTTGGTACCGTTTCTACTATTGGCACCAGCCCCCTCATTGTTTTGGGCTGTGAACAAGTCAAGTAGTTGCTCACATCCTCAGGGCTGGTTCCATCTTTAGGCCTCGGACTCCAGGTCAGGATCTTCCTTCTCTTGCTTTCCATCACTTGTCCTGTATCGGGGGCCATTCTTGGAGCACTGCAAGGATTGGTGCTCATCTCACAATCAGAATGGGGGTCCCTGATCCTGCAGCTACTGCCACCAATGCTCTATCCATACCAGCGCTTTCCATGTAATCTGTGGGATACTCCTTGGTTATGTAGTTTCAATGGAGTATCTGTGTCAGTCTCCTTCAGAAAAACAAACAAGGAGTCTAGCGGCACTTTTAAAGACTAACAAATTTATTTATTGCGTGAGCTTTTGTGGGAGAAAATCCCACTTTGTCAGATGCTTACAGATGAATGGTAGGAAAATAAAGGCAGAAAGTGTAAGGCATAGGATCAGGTTTTATTTGCTGTAACAGTCTAACCTGATCCTATGACTTACATTTCCTTGCATTTGTTTTCCTACCATTCATCTGTAAGTTTCTGACGAAGTGGGATTTTCTCCCATGAAAGCTCATGCAATAAATAAATTTGTTAATCTTTAAAAAGTGTCACTAGATTCTTTGTTTGTTTTGGTTATGGAGGTCTCACTTGACGTCTTGCTCAAGGACAAAATCACTGTGGGAATGACTGTCAATCTACCACAGGCCCAGGCACTAGTAAACCTTCTCCTTGTGAAGCTTACATAGTCACCTCATCCAGGCCTATCAGTCCTAAAGCAGGATCCAGTTCTGGCACAATTAATCACTTCGTCTTCATCCCTGCATGATTCCACAAGGACTAGCTCTTCCTCCCTTTTGGTACTGGATGATTTCAAAGCACACCAGGACTTTTTGCAGGACATGGTTGCTGCCCTGGGTATTCAAGCAACATTCCTTCAGGACAATATGCACAAGTTAGTGGATATCTGCAGCTGTCTGCTCCTGGGAAAGTCACCCTCCCTATTAACAATGTTCTCCTTGAGTCAGTTAAGGGCTTCTGGAGCATGCTTCAGAGAAGCATATGGAGAAATGCGTTATTGGATTCTGGTGTAGGGGTTCGAGGGTCTTTACTCCCTTTACTCCAAATATCTGTAGTAAATGATAGAGCCTGGCAGGGTTGGGTGGGGAGGAGTTGAATCTATTTCCAAGGATAATGGACCTGATGGACAAGAAGATTTATATATCTCCTTTTCCTTGAAGAAGTAGATTACTAACTAGCAGGCACTGCTGTCCAAATATGATTCTATGAACCAGATGGCTCTGTCTAATTTTTCAAACCATCTGCTTGAAGCCTTGAGAGAGGTATTTTGGGCATTTATCACCAAAGGGCGATTGGTGGCTAAGACTTCGTTTCCGTTGCATAGAAAGTATTGTATTCCATTTCTGTCTAGTGATAAATTGTGACAATCAGGAACAGATACTCACTTGCCCCATCGTTACAATTAAAGACATCGGGTTTTTGTGAGGAAAAAGATAAAATGTTTGCTACACAGAAAGCTGAAATGAAAAGAATACGTGAAGTTTTTCACTGCATGCTGAATTTACCTAGCAGGTTGTATTCCAATTTCCCACCTCATTATTCAAAGGTACTAACAAAACACCATAAAGACTTGGTAGTGTGATAATTAAAAAACATGTTTTACACAACACTAACATATTTTAGAGTCTAAACAAGATGCAAAGTTCCTAATTGAAAGACATTAAAATAGTTTCTTTTGTTGAATGTGGATGCTCAACGTATTAGTTTTATTTTCAAAAGCTTATTAAAAATGAATTAAGCTTCTTAAAAAGCAATTTAGCTTTTTGTAGCTATCTCCACTAACCTCTCTTCATTTTTCATGACTGATTCATCAGCATCCACCATTGCACTAGTCACATTCATCATTATTGAAATTCACTGCTAAACACAGCTAATTGTTTTTTATCAATCTGCCTGAGAAGCCATAACTGAGATTCTGGTTTTTCAAATGGGTTTCTATAAACAATATTTTGCAGAGGGGTGGTTTTACAATCCCACTATGCTAATTCAAAAGAGGACCACCCTAAATACTAACCTTTAACTCTGATAAGATTAGGGTAACCAGATATCACGATAGTGAAATATGGGGGTGGGTTGGATTATATAATTTCAATATATAAACATAAACAAATATTGATATTAATAGTAATGGTCTTACTGGGCTGGATCCTGCTTCAGGACTGATGGGCCTGGATGGGATGACTATGTAAGCTCCACAAGAAGAAGGTTCACTGGTGCCTGGGCCTATAGTGGATCAGCAGTCACACCCACAGTGATCTTGCCTTTGAGCAAGATGACAAGTGAGACTTCAAGCCATTCCAGGCAGGGATCAGAGAGACCTGTTTGCCTTGCTGGGTGAAAACAGGTTTGTGCTTAAGTTTATATAGATGGACAATTTGCTGAGATTTCTATAGCAGGGCCCAGGACCCATGAGGAGGCCTGAGAAGCAAGCAAACAAATGGACCTGCTACCATCAATACAGACACATTTTCATTTGCTAATTCACTAAGGCATAATTACCTATTAAAACTCGCTAAAATGGTAATTAATGCAAAGTAGTTATAATCCGTATTTAACAAACAGATTTGCTTGTACGCTAAAAACACTGGTAAAGGGTGCAGGTTTTTATTCAGTAGCTAAATTAACGTCAGAATTTGCATACCTGTCAGATGTGCCAGCAGTCAGTTTCATGCTGCTTTGACAACTTAGCAAGAGTCATGACCTGCTTCTGGGCAATCACAAAGCTGAAGCAGGCCTTGCAACTCAACCGGAAATTAATTTTGATAAGAGTTTCACATGGCACCACGTCTATATTGCTTCGATTCTGGACATCAGTTCATGTACCTTTCATGATTGAAAATACTTGCTGTTTACATTGCTGATTGCTATACTGAGCACACATGACACTAGCTTTGTCATGTGCAGAAATTCAGTGGTACCATCCTTGTTTCTTGACACTTGAGACCAGAGTTCCCCAACTGAGTATTTGCCAGGCTCCAACTTGGAGTTGAAGTCTATGATGATACAATACTCATCATAGAGCTGATCAAGATCTACTGTTTTCTGTAGGTTTACAGCTGTCACAGCCACAGACAAATCCCTGTGTTTGAATTCCCTATTAACTTTAATGTTTAAGAACAGGGTATTGAACAGATAGCCAGCTGTGAAAAAATCAAACCATTTCTCCAGATATGGGACCTACTTGCTGTAAACTTTCAGGAAGTCTCTCCAGAGACATTCAGCAGTGACAGTAAGCATCTCAGTTAATGTATATTCAACTTTGGAGCCACAGAATTTGTCATTCTCCTGTTGCTGAAGTTAAATCCTCAGATTATTCATTACGACAAACACATCACATGCTGTCACACTCTCCTTTTCCAAAGAGAGCACAGTATTTTTGAAAACTTTTATGACATTCTGGAGGGAAACACAAACAAACAGAAGAATGTCAAATTTGATAGCAGCCTCACCTTCTTCACATTCTCCATATTATCCATGTCGGAAAGCGGCATCCATAGAGCTTTTGGACACCTGTTGCTGCCCAAAGAAACAAAGTAGCTCTTAACAGCTTGCCACATATTTACAAGCCTGTTTACGGTTAGGAAAACACTCCAACAGTGTGTTGGAATGCAGTTCTGTAAAGTGGCATGCTCTATATCCACAAAGTCAAACATATTCTTTACTGTTGCTATTCTGTTAGCAGGACTGCTGAAATTATTGAACCGCTTAATCACCAGTCTCAGTGTCAACTTGCAGGGTATTGCTAACACGATTCACAGCATTGTGCATAACATGGGCACACTGCAGGCAAGATATTATCATTTTGTTTTTTAAAATTCTGGTACACTGAGGCCTTGTCTACATGGATGGCAGCAAATTTGCCTCCATCAGTTCGCTCTTCCAGGTTTGATTGAGCGGTCAGTCAAGCCATGCTCAATTGATCTGGAGTTCGACGTGGTAACGCCAGCCCTGAAGGAAGAGTAGCGCTAAGTCGAATGGACGGCATTTCCGATTGACTTAGAGCAGTGTGGACAGGAAAGTAAGTGGGAGCTACTAAATCAAAGGGAGATACACAAGGTTTTCAAGTAATGTATTGTTTACTGTCTCTGCAGCCTCTTCACTTTGCTCATAGAAGTCTACGGCTATGTCTACACTTGCAAGTTAGTTCGAATTAAGGAAGCTTAATTCGAACTAACTTAAGCCTTGGCCACACTAGGCTTTCATTAGTTCGAATTAAGGGCTTCCTTAATTCGAACTAATAAATTTGATTGCTTAGTTCAAATTAACGGTTAATTCAATCTGTTAATTTGAACTAATCCAATGTGGCCATGTTAGTTCAAACTAACTGCTTAGTTTGAACTAATCGGCAGATTGCCCTTCCTGCAACTGAATAATTCGAACTAAGCAAGTGCCCTGAATGGCCATGGCTAGTTCGAATTAGCATTCTAGTGGGGTCATGCTAGTTAATTAAGTTAATTCGAACTAACTAAAATTAGTTTGAATTAGTTTGAATTAACTAATTTGAACTAACTTTTGTAAGTGTAGACATAGGCTAACAGTTTATCTTGGACTCCATGTTTGGTGCTAATGTCTCAATGATAATATAAGTTTAAGAGGTAAGTTTTCATAGTGCCCTTGTTAGGTGTGCCTGTGGCAGCTGAAAAATAGTAACCATCTGGCTTGAGGTCTTTTAAAAATTCTGTCAAGAGCAGCAACAGCAGATTTTTGATCAATGCCTCTGCTTTAGTCCAGCCACAGCTGACATGCTTTGCAATAATTGAATATGGATACAGGGTAGGTACCAGTGTAAGTTCACAGTCACACAAACGATAGCAGTGTTGATTGAGTGCTGTGTGGTACAGTTGAGTTAGCTCAGCAGCAGATAACCCTGTTATTTAAGGATTCATTTAGCCTGTTGAAAAAATTCCAGACCAGTGTATTGCTCTTATGAGTCTTGGTGTTTTGTTCATGATTTTTTTGAATCCACATGATTCCTGACATCAGATTCATTAAATTCCTTTCTGCATCCTTTACAAAAGGCTGTTGAATCACATGGAGGATTTTTGAACTGAGGTGTAAGTGTTTTCCCATTCTGTCCTGTGTCTGCTCTGTCTTTTTTGTTTTTTCGGTCGTTGGCTCCTCCTTGTTCCATTGCCATTTGGGGGATTTCAGTTGAAGATGGTTAGCTAGCAAGTGAAAAGAACATGCAGTTTCTGTGTGCATACATGTCTTTACGTGCACATTGTAGTTTGTGTTATGGTGTGTACTGTGGCTCAGAACTGTAACGCAAACTATATATTCGCATTGTAAATTGCCGAAGCTCTCGCATGCCATGAGCCTCTGGGGCACTCTAGCCTCCTAGCTACTGTGGATGGAGCTCTGCAGTGGCTATAAACTGAATTTTTACCCAAGCCCTGAATATTGGGACAAATGGCATCCAGCTCATATGTGCGTTGGGATATGAGACAAAAAGTGAAATACTGGGCAATCCTGATTTTGTCACCATAGATGCCATGCATACTGTTGGCTCTTTTCTCTCTACACAGACAAACCGCCCGTTCCCTTTAGTACCTCATTTGAATTCAGCAGGAGTTTTGTCTGAGTAAAGCTGTAGGACTGTGTGCTGTTTCAGTCAAAAGAATTGTCACATATTAGAAACTATATAACTCTCACATCTTGTATTCTCAGGTTTGAAACAATCACACACCCAGGGCAGACTTACTCTTGTGTCCTAGAAATGAGTCTTCAGAGCAACACCTGCTTGCCCAATGATATGTTTTGGTTTTTGTTTGCTTAATTCGAACTAGCATGACCCCACTAGAATGCTAATTCGAACTAGCCATGGCCATTCAGGGCACTTGCTTTGTTTGTTTGTTTCTGTCTTGATCATTGTTTCCCCTTTCCTTTCACATAGAAAATGTAATTTTCCATGCAAAATGTACAGCCTAATAAAGCCAATAACTTCACTTAGAAAAGCAAAACTGCAGATTTAAAATGCAGACAGTTTGCTACTAGTGGAAGTGAGAGTTAGTAAGGTTAAATTGCTTTCTTTTTCTTCTGGAAATAACATAATTCAAAACTTCCAAAAGGCTTAAGAAAGAAGTTACTATTTTAATTGCCTTGTATTTCTACAGGCAAGATTAATAGTGCTGTCAGTACAATAGTATGATAAGAAACTGACGTACACATAGTGAAATATATTGCAAAAAAAATATTAAGAGAATATTGATTTAGGACCTAATTCTGCTTGTGTTACTCACATGAGTTCTTTCAGAGTTTGTCATAAATTTTAAGGCCAGTAGGTTTCGTTATGATCATATAATCTTGTCACCTGCATAACATAAGGCATAAAAATTTGCCAGACCCATCTGAATCCTACAATTTCTATGTGATGAAGGCCAAATCCATGGGCTGGGCACTGAGAAAGGGGGGAATCATCCTCACAAGTCAGTGCATCAGCTGTGAAAGTCATTCTGGAATAGCTCTGCATGCCTGTAATAGGCCTCCACACTCTCAGCCATACACAAGATAGCAGGTCCCATGCATATTCTGCTCCCTGCGTAGTATCATTCAAGGAGTTCTTGGGGAACTGGGCCCCCTGCTACATATAGGGACATAATCCATGAGACAACCCATATCCAACACCTTGATGCATAATAGAATTGCGCTGGTTACATTGCCAAAGGGCTCGTCAAGCTCACGAAAGTGCCTCTTAAGGAGAAGATAGTTCTCTTAGGAGCTGCCCAAACAAATCTAGATTGAATTACATTTGTAAAAAAAAATGTCATTTCAGAGTCTAACACTTCAATTTCTCATAATGAATACATTATTTTTCTACTCCAGGCCTTTTCTCAGTAGCATGATTATCCCTTATTCCTTCCATGAGTTAGGCTTGATGTACACTAGCAACTTTTGTCAAGATAACTTTGTCACAAAGAAGTTAACCATTTTTTTTTTAGTCAAAGGGAACACAATGGTGGATCTCATATACCTAGATTTCAGTAATACATCTGATACTGTTCCACATGGGGAATTATTAGTTAAATTGGAAAATATTGGGGATTAATATGAAATTGAAGTTCTGTGTCCTGCATTGTGCAGGAGGTCAGACTAAATGATCATATGGGTCCCTTCTAACCTCAGAGTCTATGACTCAGGGATGTGGAAATATCACACCTCTGACTGATGTAGTTACACCAACTTCAGTACTATGTCAATACTTAGTGTCTTCACTAAGTGCTATATGTGTGAAAGTGAAGCTGTACAGCTGTACGTGTAGACAAGCTCCCAGTAATATGATCATCTCTCATTCCTCCAATGAGTATGAGACACTTCACAACTAAATGGAACAAGATTTCTTCAAATTAGTATTGTTTTCAGTTGCTTCATTTTCTCTCCTTGAATTATGTCCAAGGAGCACACTAAAGACTTTTCATAAGAAAGTAAACATCAAACAGAAGAGAAACAAAACATCCAAATGAGTTCCCAGTTATCTATATTTCAGAGAAAGAGAGAAATAAATGTGGAGAGTTTAATTAGGCCTTGTTTGTTCCCACTTTCCCACCAACATAGCTACAGCTGCTCATTTAGGTGGTTTTATTATGTCAGTAGTATAGTAGCTCTATTTATACAGTTGTGCCATTGTGAATTGTAAGTATACACTAGCCCTTATCTACTACTCTTGGGAGGAGACAGTCAGGTCAATGTGCTTGAGTTTCATTTTGACATTAATCTTTTTCTGTCGATCTCTCAAATACTTTTTTGATCAGAGTAAAAAAAAAATCTTATTTGTGGAGCCATTATAGTTTCCATTTTAAAAACACTGTGTATGAGATGACAATGGAACACCTGAATAAAATCTCAAAAAAAGGGATACAATGGGCAGATTGGTTCATAGTGCAAATTAAACTCTAGCAGATGTGTGTTGCAGGTGTAGATCATCAACACTTTACGACAATCCTGCTTCTAATTTCTCTCTAATGCCTTGATTGCTTATGAGTTAATCGTGTGTGGTGATAGAAAGATTTCAAAATGCTGCTTCATCAGTTGTTAATTAGGAATAAATCAACACATTTTAAAGAGGTGGTAAAATAATTTATTAGTCTTGTTTTAATTTCTGTTTTGATGAAATAGCAATTGGCTTTTCCCCCCTCTTTACTTTTTGTTCTTCAAACCCAAGTGCTGTAAAATGAGTATAGTGGCATGTGTAACTAGGGAATGGTGGACACTAAATTACAAATTACCTGATTTTTACCTTTTTTCTAGCATCTTTAGTGACAAAACATTTTGATAGATCTAAAAATACAGAAGCGTCTCCAATTGTGATTGATGTTTTGGATGTAGTTCACCATGTACTTTACATGAATATAATAAAATTGTTCTTTTTTGTGGCGATTGATTTTATTACTGTGTTTAATGGCTTGTTGCATAGTTTATAGGATAATAAATTTCATTTCCTCGTATTATTCTATAAATAACTTGGCCCATTTTTAATTAGGATAATCATAGCAGCTTTTTCACTGCTCTACTCAAGTATTGCTTTCTGCATCCAAGAATTAATGTACATCTGTATCAAGTTAGACCAATTATGGTCTCTGTGGGTTTTTGAACCGTACAACTTTTCCTATTTTAAATAAACCCGGGTTTCCCTCCATAAACTGAGGTTCTGTTTCTGTTGAAATACAGTTAGCTAAGACTGCAATTTTTATGTTAGTTTAACTGTCATATGAAAAATAGAAATTCAGTTTTGGAAGGATGTCAAAATTTGGCTTTGTTCCAAATAGGAAAGAAAACCAAAATTTGAAATTCTCTGGGGAAAAATAAAAATAATTAGTGTTCATTGAAACCCTTTGTTTTGATATTGACTTTCTTATTTTATAACTGAAACATTTTTCAAAATGAAAATCAAAACTTTTAGTTCAAAAATATCAAAACAGGACTTTTTAATACTGTTGAAACTTGTATTTTCAGGTTTTCTTGGAAAATTACATTCTAGATACATTCAGCCAATTTGTCAAAGCAATTTGATTTTGATGGACCTGCATATTCAGTGCCATACAGCTCTGTCCAAGTTTCTCCAAGCTCTAATTTTATTTATTTATTTATTTATTTATTTAAGTTTTATTTCAATGCAATTATACTACATAGAGATTGTATAGTAAACTTCTGCATGGACTTTCCTGTATATATCTTAAAAAGGCTCAGTCCTACAGTTTTTATGCAAACAAATATCTTACTGAAACCAATGGGAGTTTTTCCTAAATAAGATTTCATATTTCACTTTATAATGTTCAATAGACAAAATACTGCCCCACTGAAGTAAATGGAGTTCTGCTACTGTTTTAAGTGAGGCCATGATTTTACCTTGTATTTTAACTAGTATTGGTGCAAATTAGCAGATTTAAACCATTTCTCTATAAACAAGCAGTTGGCTAAAGCCTTGATGTTCTTTGGTGTAACACCTATCAATTACTGGTTAACTTTTCACTGTAGACATTTTTACAATGGTTGCTTCTGTTTCTATTGCTTTGAAGATCAAGCTAACCTGCAGCAAACAAGGAAAGGAAAGTACAGAAACTTCTTCAATGTCCTTAAAATATTTGATGGATTATATCTATTCCTCTTCAACCATCTCACCAACAGTTGAAGACCTTCAAAAGAGAGTGTTGTGATGCTGATCATATGCCAGTATTCTGCCTTTTCTGGGTTGTTCAGAAAGACTCATATTTTCTTAACTTAAGTTTTATACCACCTTGTAACAATTAATTGGACTGTACATTTGTACAATTAATACAACTAGCTAAGCATTTTAAACACCACTAAGATTATACATATACATGACTTTTTAACAAAGCTATAAGTCACGGCTCACTTGCTTGTGGATTCTCTGTATCTTAACATCTTTAAACCATAATTTGAGGACTTTGATAACAGTCATAGATTAGAGGTTTATTACTGGGGTGGAGGAGTGAGGTTCTGTAGCATGCATTGTGAAGGAGGTCAGACTAGATGCTTACATTGGTCTCTTCTGACCTTTGAGTCTATGATTCCCTCTATACTATAAAGCAGGGAAACTGAATCCTGTGTCTCCCAAATGAATACTCTAACCCCTGGATTAAAAGCACTATAAAACACTCCACCTTAACCTCCTCCAGTTGTTCTGGGTGGGTTTAGACTGGATCAGAACCCCAGACGAGACAGACAGGAGAACATTTAGTTTGAGGATCCTTCTGCACTTAGAGTTAAGGTATGTATCCATACATCCAAATGGAGAGGTCTGTGTGCATGCTCAGTGGCAAAATCCTAAGTACTCTGGAGACATTAAGAGTGAAAATGTAGTAAGCAGTATACGAACAAGAGTGTTGAGGATCTCAGTGGCACCTGAATGTTGTACTTTAGCACCTAACATGGCAATTAAGTGTCTAAGTCCGTTTGTTGTTTTAGCATTGGTTGACTTCAGTGGATTTTGGATATAGCTCAGAGTGACTAATACTAAGAATAGGTTTAAGATTCTTTATCCTTTTCCTGATCTCTTTTGAGCAAGAAAACATTTCATTACCACCCACTATTTTATTATACTTCATCTCTTTTCACTCCCCCCCCCCCCCCCCCCCCCCCCCCCCCAATCAGTCTTCCCTTCTCCTGACTAAACAAATACAATTTTTTTCAGTCTTTCCTTAAAGGTCATGTTTTGTAACCATTTAGTCATTTTTGTTGCTCTCCTCTGAACTTTTCCAATTTGACCACATCTTTCTTGAAAGTATCCCACAGAACTGAACACAATATTCCAGTTGAGGGTTTATCAGCCTGGCATAGAGCAGAAGAATTACTTCTCATGGTTTTCTTAGAAACTCCTGCTAATACATCCCAGAATTATTTTTGCCTATTTTGCAACAGTTACACTGTTGATTCATATTTAGATTGTGATGCACTATAACTCCCAGAACTCTTTCTGCAGTTCTTCTTCCTATGCTGTCATTTCCCATATATATGTATGTGACTGATTGTTCCTTCCTAAGTGGAGTATTTAACATTTGTCCTTACTGAATTTCATCCTATTTACTTCAGACTATATCACCAGTTAGTCCAGATAATTTTGAAGTTTAATCCTATCTACCAAAGAACTTGTAATCACTCCTAGCTTGGTATCATCCATAAACTTTATAAGTGTATTCTCTATACCATCATTTAAATAATTGATGAAGGTATTGAGCAGAACTGGACACAGAACTGATCTCTGTGGGACCTCACTTGATATGCCCTTCCAGCTTGACTGTGAACCAATGATAACTACTCGCTAATAATGGTTTTCCAACCAGTATAATACGTCTTTCTAAGCTGTATTTTCCTAGTTTGCTTGAGAAGACAATGGGAGACAGTATCAAAAGCCTTACTAAAATCAAGATATATATTTACTTTGAATGATAAAAGCATGACTACACAACAGAATCTTGGCATAAGATTCATTTACTGCTGGAGTCTCTCCACTATACCCATAAATAGTTCTATTTATAGCACACAATGCTAGCTATCAGTGAGTCTTTGATCAGAATAGCTAGTACAGTGTGTGTGTGTGTGTGTGTGTGTGTGTGCGGACGCGCATAT
Source organism: Pelusios castaneus (assembly GCA_007922175.1). Lineage (NCBI taxonomy): Eukaryota > Metazoa > Chordata > Testudines > Pelomedusidae > Pelusios > Pelusios castaneus. Next base: position 19,517,040 of record ML685777.1, on the reverse strand, counting down.
AAAAACGTAAATGTTAAACTGACAATAACATCAGAACATTTGAGTTAAATAAGAACAGCAATTGTTCATCCTTCTTGATTATTGAGTAAGGTTCCAGTGTTTAGATATCTAGAGAGAGAATTTCTTCTGAGCCAAAGTCAGCACAGCATTGAAAGCTTCCTTCTGGCTCACTTCATCACACTATTTATTATAGAAACTCAGCGACATAGCTCAATCTTTGCTCAGGTGATGCACACTCCTAATTTAGGGCTGCTAACTGATCCACCATCATTTGACTAATAGCATTTAAGTGTTTGTTTTTTCTTTCCTGTTCTTTCTTTCTCTCAGCAGGGCCATCCCCAGGGGGGAGCAGGGCTCGGGGCCAATTGGCCTTGGGGGGCCCCACCCTACCCCATGCTGGAGGGGGGAAGGGACACCAGGGACGCCCGGGTCGACCCACGCCCAGCAAGCCTCGGTTCCTGGTGGCAGCGTGGCCTTAGGTCCCTAGCCGGGGCTGGCAGGAGCAGGCCCTAGCTGAAGCTGTGGCCATGAGCCAGCTCCGGCCAGGACCCCAGGCTGCCACCACCGGCGCCCCGGCTGGGGAGTGGGACCTGACCACTGGCTGAGGCCGGCCCTGGGCCCAGCTGAGGCCAACCATGTGGGGCAGGCCGGGTGGTCCCGGCCCAGAGAGGCCGGGCCCTGTGAACTTCCCCACCTCTGGGCCTGCCTGCTCTGCCCTGGAGGTGGGGAGGGCCGACCCAGGGCCAGAGGCCGGGTGAAGCCTCCTACCCCGCTGCCTTTGGCTCACCGCCAAAGGCATCGGGGACAGGGCAAAGTGCAGCCGTGGGGGGGAGCCACGGCGTGGACCCCACACTGCCCCCAGCTGGGAATGGGACAGTGCGAGGCCCACATAATTGCAGGGCCTGGGGTGATGGCCCTGTCCCTCAGTCTCTTTCCCCCCTCCTCTTTCACTCTATCTTTACTCTTTCTCTACCTCATACAGCCTCTCCCTGTTCTTTCTGTCAGTCTTTATCCCCCCCCTTCCTTCTTCAGCCTTAAGTAGATTGCCCAGCCTCTTCATTATCTATCCACAAACTAGTTTTTATCCCTCTTTTTGGTTTCCTCAACCACAGTCTGATAAGCGTACCAAACAGACTGTCTGCCTCTTGTTATTTCATCTTTGAAAGAGACTCCCTTCTTCTCACAGCATTGCTTCTGAGAGGAACACTGTGTAATGTCACCTAGTGAAAGGCAAAGGGTGAGGGCACAAAGCGCTGTGGTGCTTTGGGACAGAAGTACTTGGCAATGTCTGAGAGACCTATGAGTTGCACCCAGGGAGCCCTGGGGGACAAGTCATGGGACATTCTTTGCAGCTGATGAGGTCTTGGCTGTATAGAAGAATGAGATGCTGAGAGACAAGTAGAGTCAGAAGGAAATTGTTTGTGGCATCTCTTGTGTCTTACTGGCTGAGGTCAGACCTAGCAGGGGAATGAATCCATGAAAAACAGCTCCCATGTGTTAATGGAGGGACTGTCATGAAAAAGCATTAAAGTCCAAATATTCTGAGAAAATCTATAGCTTTAATAATAATTAGGAAGGTGATTTGCAATGCATTCAATCTGACAAAAGTTATTGAACTAGTTTTTTTACTCACCTCTACAACTGCACAAGTAAATCTGCTGTATAAGGCTAAACTCTTCCAGAACCGCTGATTAAACACTGTGAATCTCTGTGTGGTTGAACTGTCCCTCCCTCCTCCCCATCACCCCGCCACATTAAAAAAAAACAACAAAAAAGTATGACCACACCTATCCTTCGTCACAGCTAAGAGTGCAATACATGCTGCTCCCTTTTAGCTTTTCCAGAGTGATTGGAAACTGGCTGTGTTTCCTTTTAATGATTTTGCAATAGCCATGAAGTCTGGAGCATGGCGGAATGTGAGCTACCATTTTTGTACCCATCTTGCTTCTCAAATCAGTCACTCTCTGCCTAGCTGTTGGTTAGATGTTCCCTAGGCTAGGACTGTCACAAAAGTAAGTTTTCTGATACTTCCTTGTTCCAGTATCCCTCATGGCTGATTTATATTTCTTCTATCAGGCATGAATGAAACTAGGAAGTGTAGCTAAAGCAACTCTAATTAGTGAACTAGGACAGAACAAGAAGCAGTAGGATGGATAATTGAGACAAAATGTTCACTGTGAGAAGTTTAAAGTAATGGAAACACCTATTTGGAAAGCGTATATAATCAAGTTCAGTGGAAGTACTCAAGACTGGATTTCGTATGTTTCAGACATAAGTCAATCAGTTCTGCGGAAATGAAGTGGGTGGCGTAGTCAACTAGAAGTTCCTTACCATCGTAGGAGTCCATAACTACAATATTATCAGTTGAAATTCTGCTGTCCAATTTGACTTACATAACCTCAGTAGCAGATCTAACTCTAGGTCACCACTCTCTCTGATTGATTCAAGTAGGAAGCTGTGGTTCAACCATATTTCTGTGACAGCCTAGTATATAGAGAATAGAGCCACCTTTAAAAATGAGCATGCCCACTCTCTCCCACAAACACATTTCAGTGGTTCATTTCTGTTCTTTTGGATAAAAGAAAGACTAGTGCCACCATTGCAAGGTAGTTATGCTTTCCATGGAATGGTGCTTCAAATCTATTTGAGTACCATTATTGCACAAACTCAATTTAGACCTTAATTGAAATGAATAGGAATAATCCTTAGTGACATGAATTTGGTGAACCAGAAATTTCAGCAGTTCTCAGCAGTAATGACACTAAGATGATTATGTCTCCCTCGCTGATATATTTAGCTTGTACAATAAAAAGTCAGTCCATCAGTCTCTCTTAGAGTTATGTTTGCTCTGCAAAATACAGTAGGTGCCACTGAAGAATAGTAAACACTGTTAAATAATCACTTTTTAATGGCAATTATTGGGTTATTTATTATAAGACTTATTCTGCTTTTAAAATAAAGCTATATGAGAAATGGGCTGGTGAAGTTAGCAGCTGGATTGGTTCTGAACTGTAATGTCAAAAGAGAATAATACTGTATAGGTGGGAGCTTGCATCTCAGGCCAAATTTTGCTCACCATGTACATGTGGTCAAGTTCCAAAGGGATAGCCATGTTAGTCTATTGCAGAAAAACAAACAGAGTCCTGTGGCACTTTTAAAGACTAATAGATTTATTTATTGCACGAGCTTTCGTGGGAGAAAATCTTCAAAGCGTCTGACGAAGTGGGATTCTCTCCCACGAAAGCTCATGCGATAAATAAATCTGTTAGTCTTTAAAAGTGCCACAGGACTCTGTTTTTCATGTTCATGTGGGAATTCCCAAAGGAATCAGTGAGAGTATTTAGATGTGCAAAACCAAGGCCTTATCTACACTGAAAAAAACTGCATCAATCCTCATGGATTGACGCAGTGGAATTGATTGAGCAGCCAATCGATCCCAGAAGTGCTATCCGGTCAACTCCATAACTCTACCGCTCCAACTGGAGTAAGGCTGCATCAACCGGCAGGCGCTTCAAGTCGACAGCGCTGAGTGAAGACAGTGCGGTAAATAGAGGTAACTAAGTCGACGGGAGATAGGCATTCTGTGGCACGCAGAATGCATATCTCCTGTCAACTTAGCCCCACAGTGTAGACTAGTCTTAGCCTTTGATTTGCTACAAAGTTGCCGCTAACTTACAGGAAAGGCTATCCATTATTATTAAGGAAATTTCATGAGTTTTATAATAGTTTAAAAAATAACCATTAAATGGAGCTTTTCAAACATCAAAAGCCACTATAGGAACCCTTAATTAATTTTGAACTTTAACATTTCTGTATTAGTTTAAAAAAAGGTTTCCACAAGTGTTCCCTATTTGCAAGGAAATTCCACAATCTTGTGGGAGTAAGAACTCAGACCATCTTTGGCCTGTCTTACAGCGCTCCTCAGGCTTTTGGACACACTTATTCAAGGTGCGAGTAGCTCCTATAAAGTGTAGTGCTCTAAAATCTTATTATTAATATTGGAGTATAAAGCACACACTATAACGGGCTGTGTATTTTGGCTCCAATTCAGGAAAACTATAAGGGACATTTTTAAATCAATACCTGTTCTGGACAGTAAGCATGTATTTGACCGTAATAGACTTGAGTGGGACTTTTAAGCATCTAATTAAATACTGTCTTGGAAAGAGATGGTTTCCTGAACTAGGGCCTTTATCAACAGTAATATTTACTTGTACTTATTGACTAGTAATAGTAGTGTTGGTTTAAAAAATTGCTAGTCAATTTATTCTCATGAATTTGAAATTCCTATCCAATAATATAGTTCCCAATATTACAATGCTAACATGGTCACCAATCCATAGTATCTGAGACTGCAGTACTCTTCTGATCTAACTTTACAATCTGTGGTATCTCAGTTACAATTTTGCTAGGTGGTAACTGTTAATATGTATGATGGAACAGAGGCCATTGTAGGTTTCTGATAGATTCTGACACCATAAAACAGCTGTTATCAAACTAGAGCAGGTGCACTAGAACAGATGTACAAATCATTTCCCCTCATAGTTAATGTGAGTTTTATTTTCCACTAAACTAATATGCTGATAAACACCAAAATTAAACATTTACATTGGGGATGTAAATATTTTATAAGTTAAACTCCAGCCAAATAATACATTTATTTACACTGTTCATTATGAGGAATGGGTCTTCTAGCATGAAGATCTGAAGCTCAAGAACACAAGAAAGTCCTTCTTTCACTCACATCATAGGCTGCAGTTAAGCTACGTATAATTTATCGTACAATATGCTGCATATAGTGTGAGTAATGTACATACATATATATATTCACATTATATAGACAAACAGTAAACACACAAAGAAACTGTGATTTTTGTATATCCTGCTAATGACCGTTACAGGCTTTTAAAAAATGCAAATATCCTTATTTTCTCTGTGGCTCAGAAGAGCCCTGCTTCCTAAAACATGGTCCCAGTATACTGAAAGAAATTTAGGTGTTAGATCTCCAAAGTAACACCAAATCTCCAGTTGTTTGGGTTTTCCCCAGACTGTAGCCATTTCATGACTGGAAGATTAGAATATTTTTAAGGTATTTAAAACACATTGGGCCATGTGGAATTTTATTACTTCCTTTCCACAGTAATATAGGGAAAGATAATATAGCAATGCTAATAGGCTATGTCTACACTGGCAAGTTAGTTTGAATTAAGGAAGCTTAATTCGAACTAACTAAAGCCATGGCTACACTAGGCTTTAATTAGTTCGAATTAAGGGCTTCATTAATTCGAACTAATAAATTCAAATATGCTATTCGAACTAAGGGTTAATTCGAGCTAGTTAGTTTAAATTAACTAATGTGGCCATGTTAGTTTGAACTAATTGCTTAGTTTGAACTAACCAGCCCATTGAACTCAATGCAATTCACTAATTCGAACTAAGCAAGTGCCAGGAATGGCACTTGCTTAGTTGGAACTAAATTTTTCTAATTCGAACTAACTTTAGTAAGTGTAGGCATAGCCATAAATCTTCTTTGTTCTTCATTTGGTCAGGATCAATGGAATGTGTTATTACAGAATCCCCAGTGGGTGGACACTTGCACAACTTGGGGCTCTAAGTAACAAAAAAAGAAAAAATGGAGAAAAATAACTAAAAAGCATCATCAGCATATGATCATAGATCAGCCCACATCAATTCTGTCAGGTGGAGGGGTGCATGCATTGATGTGTTCAGAGGAAGTATAAGAAAAAAATCTCTTTTTGGTATTGGGTAGATCAGATCTGTGGTTCCTAATAGGTTCTGTGGAGAAATATCTGGCTTTTTCCCCCCTTTCTAGCTGTTGAACTGTATTTAAATAATGCTAAAAACACAAACATTGCATTTCCATGTAAGTATCAATTGTAGTTGTTGTCGTGATGTTATTCTATTACCAAAGGAGTGAGGAAGCTGGTACACTGAGTGGCTGCGTCTACACTGGTAAATTAAGTCGACTTAGCCTTGGCTTAAGTCGACTTAATGTGCCCTGCGTCTACACTACACTTTGCTTAAGTCGACTTAAGCAGCTTGCTTAAGTCGATTTAAGCAAAATAAAGTCGATTTAATGAAAATTAAATCGACTTTATTAAACTTGCTTTTTAATCGACCTAAGGCTTAATTCGACTTTCTAAAGTCGAATTAAGCCAGTGTAGCCCTTGGGTAGCCCTAAATTGACTTAGGGCTATCCCAGGACTACACCAATGCCTTCCTTGCCGGGGGGGGCCCAGGGGGAGCCTGGCATGCCCCCCAAAAGGCAGGGCATGTGGGCACAGTGTGACACTGTCTGGATTTAGGGAAATTCCAAAGGGGTAGCCATGTTAGTCTATTGTAGAAAGACAACAGAGTCTTGTGGCACTTTTAAAGACTAACAGATTTATTAATCGCATGAGCTTTCGTGGGAGAAAATCCCACTTCGTCAGACGCTTTGAAGATAGGAAAGTTACAGAGTGGGAGGAAATTAAATGCAGGGGAGTGTATGACATAGCATCAAGTCAGGCTGTAACAGCAAATCAAAGTAGGTGTTAGGATTCAAAACACTGGGGAACAGCACATAGAGGAGGGGGGAGAGCATTTATGATATTATTTGCTATGGATATCTCATAAATGCTACAATCCATAGGAACTATGTCATGTTTGGTATCAATGGAAAGGTAGTAGTTTGCTGGGAATGATTATATAGTTTATGTCTAGGAATTCTATTTGGATTAGAAGTTAAGAATTTGATGTTATATCCATACTTTAACTTGTGTCATTAGACGGCAGGGTGTGAACAACCATTGTCTCCTTAATGTTTAGGAATTTGCCAGGTGATATGGTTCCAGGGAGTAAACTGATGAGTCATTAAGGATACAATGATTGTATTCTTTATGTCCTCAATGGCTCATCAGGATACTCCCTGGGACCATTCTACCTGGAAAATTCCTAAACATTAAGGAGACAATGGTTGTTCACACCCTGCCGTCTAATGACACAAGTTAAAGTATGGATATAACATCAAATTCTTAACTTCTAATCCAAATAGAATTCCTAGACATAAACTATATAATCATTCCCAGCAAACTACTACCTTTCTATTGATACCAAACATGACATAGTTCTTATGGATTATAGCATTTATGAGTTATCCATAGAAAATAATATCATAAATGCTTCCCTAAATCCAGACAGTGTCACACACAGGGCTCTGCCCTGCCAGGGTCCCTGTCCCCCCTTGCCCCATTGTACACAGGGGGTGCTCTCCCCCCCGCCACCGTGGACCTGCCCAAGGTCCCCCTAGCCCCACAAAGTCGACCTAGAGCATCCAGTGTGGACGCTCTAGGTCGACTTTGTAAGTTCCCCTTTAAGTCGACTTTAATTTTAAGTGTAGACTCACTAAGTCGACTTAACTAAGTCGACTTAAAGGTGCAAGTGTAGACATAGCCAGTGGGAGAAAAGGAGTGTCCACAAGACAAGTTCTCTGTTATGTGGTCCACAATATGAAAGGCTGAGAACTCTTAAACTGGGGCATGGTCCAAAGCACACTGAAATCAGTGGGCAACCTCACAATGATTTCAGTAGGATTAGAATCAGACACTTCACCTGCTATAGTTGTTCTTCTTTGTGGAAACATTCAATACCTGTGGGACAAGAACAGACATGCTGTGACCTTAACTATGAACTACCAAAAGGTTTATTAATAGCGTATCAAGGTTCATGTTACTCAGTGCTGTGGAATTTATGTTAGAACACATGGGGATTATACTTAATAATCAAGCTTTTACCATACGGACATCCACAGCTGATTGTGGATTAATCTCGGGGCATGCTGAGTCTGTTTAATAAAAGGTGGCCATGAATTGCTATGACAATGCTATCAAGAAAATGACAGTTTGCGAGCCTTTGCGTACTATATAGAATATAGCACAGCCTGCGCTTAGTGTGTGAATGTTTGATGTTAGCCAGTAACAATTAACAATATTTGGTTTTCAAATAGCTTCAAGAGTTTTAGATTGGAAGATGGCTATAATTTTCTTCATTTTATAAATGGGGAAACTGAAGCAAGGAGGTGATATGATTTGCCCAAATTATCTCATTAAGCCACCAGCAGAGGATCTTCTGACTCTAGGTCTATTGCCCTGTCCCGTTCCCCGCCCCTCTGCCCCCACTAATTCTAGTAATGTTTTTACTGCTTCAGTTAAAACAAAATTCTGTTGTGCTCTTAATTTGCCAGTTGAGGAAATATTTTTTTGGTTTTAATTTTAAAGCTTGGTGGTATCGCCTCAATTTCTGTCTTTTTATATAATTTTTTAGTTAAAATTTGATTTTTTTTCAGTAGAGGGAAATCTGAATTATTGATCAACTCTTTAATTTTTAAAATCAAAGGCTATGTCTACACTTGCAAGTTAGTTTGAATTAAGGAAGCTTAATTTGAACTCACTTAAGCCTTGGCCACACTAGGCTTTCATTAGTTCGAATTAAGGGAACATTATATAGCAGAGTTTCACACCTATGCATATGTGACATTGCAGGAAATGTACTACCATAACAATCATGTTCAGTATGGCATGAATATTCCAGAAACACCTTAAATGACATTCTTTGCATTAAATAATACACTGTTGCACTATGAGGGTGAACACGAATGATACACAATCATGTCATAAGGGTGTACATGGGTGGCAGTGTGTCACACAGGGTCACCCAATGAAATTAATTGGCAGCAGGTTTAAAACAAATCTAAGGAAATCCTTCACAAGATGTCAACTGGTATAATTTGGTGACAGAGGATGTTGTGAAGGCCAAAAGTGTAATTAGGTTTGAAAATAACTAGATAAGCTCATGGAGGAAAGGTCCAACTATGGCTGTTAGCCAAGTTGGACAGGGATGCAACTGCATCCCCTGGGTGTCTCTAAACTTCTGACCAACAGCAGTTGGGAGTGGGTAACAGGATGAATCATTTAATAATTCCCTTCTTCTGGTCATTCTCTCTGAAGTATCTGGCCCTGACTACCGTCAAAAGACAAGATACTGTGCTACATGGAGTATTGGTCTGAGCCAGTATGGCCATTCTTATGTTTCTGCATAATCTGATCTGTTCAGTTGCTTTTATTTGATATTCTTTGCATGTCTGTTTAAACTGTGTCCTAAAGACACCATCATTATGAGGCCTGCACTAGGAATACCCAATTATTTCCATGCATCAGGGATAAAGTGATTTTCTGCTGGTCTATACTGGAAGCCAGCTATAAACCCCCAGGCACCAGCTCTGTTCTGCTTGCCAGCACACTGGGAAAGAGCCAAGGCTCTGTCCACTCCCCCATCACTTACTTCCAGCAGGGAGTAAACACGGATACAGGCCTTCTTAACCCTACATGCCTGTACCCAACGAGATCCTGTAGTTCCTATTATATCTGTAAATGTTAAAGAGGCGCAATGTTCACAAAGTTGACCTTAGCAAACAGCCTTTAACAGTTTCTGCTAGTAACTTTTACTATTAATTTAGACAAGCTCACCTAAAAAACCCAGAATTGCCATTGAGAGATTGTCACAGAAGACATATTGAGGCAAGTTTATGTATATATATATTGTCAGCTATCAGTGTCAAGTGTGAAAGTACTATAAAATTACTGATACATTAGCAACAAAATTACACCATAGGTTATCACTGCAGGACACAATTTTTTGATAGAATGAACCACAACATTTGTAAGGTGACATTTAAATACTTTCTCGTAATTCTCTAGAGTAATCAAATGCCCATATAGTTTTGTGACAGGTATTTAATGCTCTTTACTTTGCTAAAGATGTTTAAGAAATGAAAGATTCTGGAATCTTAGGAAGAAAATAAGAATAATAAGTAAGAGTAACTGCTCACTCAGCCATTGGGCTTATTCTGGAATCTCTCCCTACACACATTGAAGCATGGGATCTATAACTCTTATATTGAAATTGAATCTGCATGTGTTGACCCCAGCAGTCACCCGGAGTCCCACTGACTCAGTTTTTACAGTTAAATTACAACAGTTTGTTATCCCTACCTAATAAGACATGAATGACTTCAATGGGACTCTGGAAGCGTTTGCACACTTGGAGCTAATGTTTATTAAAATGACCTAGATAATGTAATTTCCCTGCTGTAACATTCTAGTGGCTTTTCTTTTTTACGAAAATCTGCATTCTATAAAATGTATTGTCAATTAAAGTTAACGAAAGTGTAGCAGCCATGTTATGCAGTATCAAATTTGATATGAATGGAACGCTTCATCTAAATCTGCTAATGAGATTCTTCTCTGTAACGAGGCAAATGATATTATATTTATGAAGGAGTGATGGCTTAGATTTCTCTTTTCTTTCTTAATCATCAAGTTCAGTATAAAGGGTATAGTAAGGTCACTCACCCCATGTTTCCCACCTAATTTCTCTGTAGAGTAGTAAGCAGTTGTTTTATATTAGAATAATAAACATATGTGTTTATGTGTATAAGATGTGATTGTTACATATGATTATATAAATCTTCTCTTCTAGTGAACAAAACAAACTTTCATATTTGTCATTAAAATTGAATTATATAATCAGGCACTTGCATCTGCTATGAAAACCTGTTCATCATTATTACATGTCATTTTAACTAGAATCATTCAGAGAGAAATTTACTAACTATAGCTAGGTCTACACTGGGGAATTTAGGTCGACTTAAATAAGGACTTAAACACAGGACTCCTAAGTCAACTTAAAGTGGGCCTTACTAACTCGACTTAGAAAGTCTACACTAGACTCTCTGAGTCGACTAGTTCGGTCCAGAGAGAGCCAGCCCCTCACGGGGCTGGCTCTCCCCCTGCACGGTCCAGGAGAGAAGGGAGCGTGGACCACTTGGCTCCCTTTTGCTCGGGGCTTCTCAGGTCCCTGGGAGAACTTCTCCGGTGCCCGAGTGGTCCCGGCCAGGAGGAAGAGCGGGAGACCTGCGCTGCAGCTGCTGGCTGCTGAGCAGCTGGAGCGTAGGCTGGGACCCATGCTCCAGCTGCTCAGCAGCCAGCAGCTGGAGCGGGGATCCTGGGGAGAAGGGACCGCAGGGCTCCCTTCTCGCCGGGACCACTCAGGTCCTGAGTGGTCCCGGCGAGAAGGGATCCGTGCCCTAAGTTGACTAAGTCAACTTAGGGCATCCACACTGCTTAAGTCGACTTAAAAAGTTGACTTAAGCTTCAAAGTCGACTTTATACGAGGTGTTATAAAGTCGACTTTGAATTTCCTTAAATCGACTTAAGCAGCAGCTTAAGTCGACTTAAGGAAATGCCAGTGTGGATGCAGAGTAAATTAAGTCGACTTAAGCATGTCGACTTAATTTACTAGTGTAGATGCACCCTACAAGCTTATCACTCATGACCATGAAAATATGATAGAGCTGTGTCTGAATACATACTCCCTATAGATTTTAGTATAAATGATATATGCCATAAATAGTTAAATATTAATAATATGCTAAAATTGTTTTCCTTAAACAGTGTTCAACTCTTCCAGAACTACTCACTATTCTTCCAAATGGTTCAAAGAGATGTAAGTGGTTTTCACAAAGTATTGAGGAATCAGGTTTCCTGAGTTCTTTTCTCCACCTCACAGTACCTTCAAGCCTTGGGGAATGTGCACAGAACTGCAGTATGGGAGACCTCTGGGTTGTAGTCTCAGCACTTCCGCTGATTGCTGTTAATAGTTCTGTGCACTTCACATCCCTCAAGGCTTTACCCCTCTACCTTAAGGAGGACAACTACTATTCCATTATGGATAGAATGGATGAAAACATAATTCTACCTTTTTGTGTTATGTCTCAACCTGAATTATTGCAACAGTACAGAAAAATTCTGAACTGTATCTGATGATTTCTGAAGCTGCTAATGACTATCATTTGAGCTGGAGGTGGAAGGGGAGAAAAATAATTCTTCCAGAGAATCATTATGAAATCGTGAAATCGTTCATGGAAATAAATGGCAAATTACTAAAAAAATTGTCAAATTATTGCATTTAGCTGTGTGGTCAGGAGTTGATTATACAATAATTTCTGGTAAAGGGAGCAGCATTGTCAGTTAACCCTAGTAAGGAGGAAAGTTGACCCTGCATATATTTTGGTAAAAGAAAGTCAGACTGGTAATTACAACCTCTCTAATACTGTCTGGTAATTCTTTCTCCATCTAGGGTATTTGACTAATACCTGCATTAACTGTAATTGCTGAGTTTTTAAAATTTCATTTTATTCCTCTTTATAGTAAGATACATTATACCTGATAATTTGAGTAAGCTGGAAGAATGACTTTGAAAATACTTAGGGTATTATCCAATTATGTTTCTCTCTCTTTTGCAGTTATATAAATTAAATTAAAAACAATCAATATGCAGTTATTTTTTGTTAAATTAACAATAAGCAAATGGAATAGACATTCTGCTGAGTTCCTAAAATGTTCTTTCAGTCTCTAAATGTCATTAGTGTTCTAGTACATACTTTTCCTTGTTTAGAAAAAAATAGTTCTTTATAATCTCTCTGGAAAATTAAAAGGAAATATTTTTATAACATTTTATGGAGATGTAAGTTGATGAATTAGATAAATCAGTGTCACAGAAGGATAATAAAAAGACATTCTGATTTTATCTAGATTAATTATCCTCTGTCATTACTTATAATAGTTAAAAACATCATCACACAGAAGCTCACAGAGATACCACATCTGTTTGGAGGAGCACTATATCTTGTGAATGATATTGCAACTTAGCTTAGTCTAATACATATATTCAGCCAGACAGAGTAAATATAGTATATTAAATTAAATTGTCTTATGGAAGGATGAGACAATCTAACAGGAACGTATAACATTTTTAACTCAGAGACATCTCAGTTGAGATGGTGTAGTTTTGCAGAAAGTTGTACATGTACCAAACCATCAAATGGGTTTAAAGCCTTTTTAAAGTGCCACTAATTTTGTTTTGAGTCCCAGCCTTATGGCTTATCATGCCACTCACTTGGATGAAGCTGGGGAACTTTGTTTCACAAGCTTTTTGATGTATCCTAGTATGAACCTGAAAAGGTAACCAACACTATTGGCTGTATTTTTCTCTCCATTAAGGAATTTGGAATCATAGCAAGTATGTGCAAATTAATAAAGAATCAATCTACAGATATCAGAAGAAAGGGATAAGCTATGTGGCATGCTTCCTGTTGCACCAAATCACTGCTACATATATGAACACTGACATTTTTTGGTTTTCTGTATGTGAAAATACATAGCCAGTTGGATAGGTAAGTAGCTATTCTAGTTGGCTTACCTGCATAGTTTGTGACAGAATCCCCTTGAAATTAATGCCTTTCATGGATGTGGTGACTTCTTATCTGTCACTCATTTGTTGTCCCCCTTCTCCACCTTGAAAGAATACAGGTTTTTTTTGGAGATGCAGACCAAATGTGAATGGATTCCCAAGATCAAAGGAGGGCCCGAAAGGAGATTGATGGGTCTAACACTCCATGTGGATGACCCATGCTCCATGGCATTAGGACTACGCTACCTGCAGATCCCATGGTTCTATATTATTATAAAGCCAAGCCCATGAATTTTCTATATTCTAATGCTTCATCTGTGAAGGAAGAATGAGCTGGGGTTTCCCTATCATTTCCTTCCCCCAGTCTGTTGAAGCCAGCATTAAGGACAGCAATATACCAGAGAATTTGGTCCTATATTTTTCAAATAGGTAATACAAGAATATCAGTCTGCAAAAATTCTGTCTATCTTGTATTTACCTTGCCCGGATTTTGACAATTTCCTTCCTATAAAAGCCTTGGGGTATGATTTATTAAATAGTATGATTATAGGTAATGTTTCTTTAATACTAGTGTACTTCTATTATGTCATGAGAAGGCATTTGCAATTTGATGATATTTTGTTTCATTAGAGGGCATCATTATCACATAATATCATATTTTTCAGATATTTTTACTCTGTTGCCCTCGACAGACTAGGTAAAAATGTCTCAGGAATATTTTGGCCTTTTGTCAGTATCCAAACATTTGGTTAACAATGTTTAAGGACATGCCAAGTTAGGGATCAAGCCATCGTCTTTTCTGGTAGAATCCACGTAAGAGGACTCTAATGCAGAAACTTTTCAATGAGATCCCCTCAGTGAGATAATACCCTGTCAGAGTAGGAGAGACAAGGGAAGGACTAGAGTTTGATTCTTTGTAAAAACTCAAGGATTCTCCCACAAATCTGAGGAGTCAATTGCCATCCTCATAGACTTTGATGTCTGGCCTATTGTTCACCCAACACGGTGCTAATGATCACAGCCACTGCCATCCCAATAGGCCACCATAGAGAATAAATCTTTGTCTTCCCCCTCCCCCATTGGACAAGCACAGAGATGATATGCATCTCCCTCTACCCCTCCCCCTCAAACCCAAACTCCTTTGTAAACCTCCCTGCATAGACCCTACATCTGTGTGGAGCCCTCCCTATGGTCTGGGAAATTGGAGAGGGGAAGAGAATGGTACTTGACAATCAGTCAAGTCTCTTGCTCCATGGTAGGTGAGTAATCAACAAATGGAAAATTCCCTCTATGTACAGGTCTTGGGGGAGATAGATGAGCCCTATAAGTTTTAACTCCTCTGATTAAGCACACTGGGTGATACAACATTTTATTTAAACAAATAGGATTAAAAAAATCATAGCATTTAATTTTTTTTATTATTCATCAAATGCGAAAACATACTTATAATTTTAAATATGTAAAACAGATTTTTGCATAAATCTTCAGGACTTTAGCCAGTCCTCAATGTATTCTGGGCTTTTAGGTCTTTCTCTGAAGGATCTGAGATGGCCATGACTGGGGATAGGACAGTGGGCAAGGGTATGCCACTACTTTTAGGTGGCACTAAGCATTCTCTCACATGCTTATCTGGTCTTGTTCTTGCCTGCAACCGTGGCTCAAGGATTAATGGTTGACATATGTGAGGATGGGAAGGAATTTCCTCCGCAGGTCACACTGACAATGATCTTTTGGGGTTTTGGCCTTCCTGTGAAACATGGAATGAGGGTCACTTTCTGAAATAATCTATGTATATCTCACTTAATCGATGCCCTCATCTCTCCTCTTCTCTGCTTGTTATATATAACAGTCTCCGGTGAGCTGTAATATTTTTGTCTAATTTTAATTGTTGGGTTTAGTGTGTGGTTGTTGGATTGCATTGGTGGCCTGTGATGTACAGAAGGTCATATCAAGTGATTGGTGTCCCTTCTTGCTTTAAACTCTAGTCTTGTCTTCACTAGATTACTCCATTGGATCCACAGTCACTAATGCAGGAGCATTGATTGAGCAGGTCGGGTGAAGATATGCCCAATTGATCTCCAAGCTCTTCTCTTGCCAACTCCAGCACTCTACTGGAATAAGAAGCATAAGCTATGTCAATGGAAGAACGTCTCCCATTGACATAGAGTAGTGAGGGCAGTTCAGCTTTGTGAAGCAAGGTATGTCAAATTCAGTTACATTACTTATGTAACATAACTTGCATACCTTGCATTGACAGAGCAGTTCAGTGCAGACAAGTCCTCTGACTAAATCTGGTACTCTTGCAGATGAACTATTAAACTAAAATCCTGTGCTTTACAAATGTCACTTTAACTCAAGAAGTGCTAATATGTACTGTACAGTCACCAATACAGCAGTCAAATAAGAACTATCAAACATGCTCACTCGCTTGCTCTCTGCACTTTCCTCTCCTTTCAGCTGTCATGATAAGTTTTAGCATATAACAACTCATACTATAAACTGTCACTATAAACACTATGTAGTTGTAAATAAATTTGATATAAATTAATCTGAAAACTCTTCCATGTTTCGAACTAAGAGATCAAAGCAAATCCCACATGGGAAGCCATCGTTAAAAGAAAAAAGATCCCTTAGTTTGTTAGGCAAGCATAACTAAGATAACTTAATTTAAATCAAAGCAAAACTAATTAAGAGCTTAAAAGTGATAATTTATAAGCATATAATAGCCTTGAAATGTAATAGAACTACATTTATAATCATGGAAGTCAAGCCTGGATTAATGCAGCCCCCATGTTAAAGGGGCTGGTCTGGCCACTTGGGATCTGCCAGGCCCCACCAGAGGACCCCATTCAATGGCTTGACAGCTCTCCCTGGAGCGCCACCAGTGGTCTGCCTCCATGCCAGCCCTACGGCACTCCTAAGCAAGCTGCTTAAGTCAACTTAAGCAAAATAAAGTCAACTTAATGAAAATTAAGTCAACTTTACTAAACCACCTTTCTACTCGACCTAAGGCTTAATTCAACTTTTTAAAGTCGAATTAAGCCAGTGTAGCCCTGGGGTAGCCCTAAGTCGATTTAGGGCTACCCCAGGACTACACCAATGCCCTCCCTGCCTGGGATGCCCCCCAAAGGGCAGGGCATGTGGGCAGGGTGTGAGGCTGTCTGGATTTAGGGAAGCATTTATGATATTATTTTCAGTGGATATCTCATAAATGCTATAATCCATAGGAATGATGTCATGTTTGGTATCAATAGAAAGGTAGTAATTTGCTGGGAATGATTATATAGTTTATGTCTAGGAATTCTAAGGAGTCTGTCAGGTGATATGGTCCCAGGGAGTAAACTGATGAGCCATTAAGGACACAATGGTTGTGTTCTTTATGTCCTTAATGGCTCATCAGGATACTCCCTGGGACCATTCTACCTGGAAAATTCCTAAACATTAAGGAGACAATGGTTGTTCACACCCTCCCGTCTAAGGCATTCCTTCAGAATGACACAAATTAAAGTATGAATATAACATCAAATTCCTAACTTCTAATCGAAATAGAATTCCTAGACATCAACTATATAATCATTCCCAGCAAATTACTACCTTTCTATTGATATCAACATGACATAGTTCCTATGGATTATAGCATTTATGAGATATCCATTGAAAATAATATCATAAATGCTTCCCTAAATCCAGACAGCATCACACACAGTGCTCTGCCCTGCCAGGGTCCCTGCCCCCCTTTGCCCCATTGCACACAGGGGGTGCCCCCCCCACCACCACCCAAGGTCACCCTAGCCCCACAAAGTCAATCTAGAGCATCCAGTGTGGATGCTCTAGGTAGACTTTGTAAGTTTCCATTTAAGTTGACTTTAATTTTAAGTGTAGACACACTAAGTCAACTTAACTTAGTTAAAGTCGACTTAAAAGTGCAAGTGTAGACATAGCCCTAGGGAGGGAGTTCCCACTCCTGGAGCACTGCAGCCACCGTCAGCCTGCTCACTCTGCCCCTAGGTTGGCTGGTCACTGGGGCAGACCACCCAGCCCTAAGGTGGGGCAGAAGCTGGGCTGCAGGCACCCCCAACATCAGCCCATTCCTGGCTGAACCTGTAGGGGGACCTGAACTCCCCCTTTCTGGCCAGTCCATCCCAGTGCCAAGTGCTGGCCTGTCCTGCCCCCAAGACCGGCTGGGCCATGGACCCTGCTTCCCCAGAACTGGTCTGGCCATAGGCCCTCTATGTGGCCTGCCCCACCCTGAAGACAGGCTGATTTGTGGGTTCTGAATCTGTGGGTGTCACTGCAGTGGTGGTGGTGGGGGAGCACAAGAGTGGGAAGCCCCATGCCCCCAGAAGCCTTGAGATGGCTCTGGTGGCAATTCCACATCCAAAATCATGGTGAAAACAAGTGACTAGAAAGCTTCATACAGCAAATTGTGAAATGTTTAGCTTTATTTTGGTTTTGTGACTGATGCATCTTTCTTCTTTCCTCCATCAGTCTCTCTGTTCTGATATTTTGAAAGGAAATGAATTATATGTACAGACAAACCACTTTTTTACTTTTCTGGGAGTTGGGAGTTCCCTCCCAATCTTACCTTGGAGAAAATTCCTTCCCAACTCTGAATCTGGCGATCAGTTTAACCCTGTGCATGTGGGCAAAACACATCAGCCAAGCTTCTTCTACACAGTGCACAGAAGGAAACCTCCCAGCCCTGTATAATAGACTCAGGCTAGCAGAATTCACTTCCCTAGGCTTAAGACCCTGAGCTCCAGCCCAGGCTGCCACTTCAAAACACTATCGACACAGCTATTTTTATATTACTAGTGCAAGCACTTGTTATCCTGAGTCTATTAGCTGCATCTAGGAGGCTCACTCCTATCGCTGAGAGAGAGATTCAGTGTATCATCCCAGATCATTGTCTGTCTTGTCTGGTGTCCTGTGGCCAGCTGTTGCAGATAATTGAAGCTGGAGGAGAATAATAACAAAATACATCTTTTCTGGATCAAAGACTTTGGAAGGTTTGCATTTACTTTGGGAACTATTTTAACTGTGTGGATTTCTTTTCCATTTTTGTTTGTTTGTTTGTTAGTTTTAGGCTGTCTATTGAGAGCTGAATGAATATATTCCAGGTTCTAATGAACCAACAATCTACCTGGCTATTTAAGTGTTTACATGCTGCCATATGGGAGGTTTGATTTTTGGGTTCCCAGGGGCTCTGAGCAGATGGAGATTGAGAGAACTCTGAAGACAGCACACCAAGTACTTTGGGGGTCTCAGGATGAATGATTGAAGCATCTAAATGAGCAGGATATAGGTCTTCTAGTTGAGTGGAATTTTACCACCATACAAGCTCTTCAAGAGAATGGGGAGTGAATGTGGGAAAAGTAGGGCTTTTTGGAAGTTCAAAATGTAAAAAATTATACCAATAATCATTCTAGCGAGAAATGTAGTCACTTCCATAGAAAAATTTTGTATGGGTAGTCACTTAATGTAAGTTTCCTTCATGTTGATGATAGAAATTACACTCTGTGTGTGTGTGCGCGCGCGCGCATTAGCCTGCGCGCACTTAATATTTATATAAATTTCTCCTCATTTTATGGTTTTATTTTAAAACACTATTGAACTTCTGTTCATAATTTTCATCTACCTAAATAAGAACAACCCAGATACCTATGACATATAACAGTCAATGTGATCACAGAAAAAGGACCTTTATCCCTCTGCATCATTTAGGATTTAAATGCGTGTCTACAAAGGGCATATGTCTTATTAAAAGTGCAATTCTCCTCATGCAAACAGACATTGGTCACTTCCTTGCATTCAAAGTATTTTTGTGCTCATTTAGCAATGGCTGCTTTCTGGGGCTATGAATATATAAATGTGATAACCTTTGGAAATTGTAAATAAGAGTAAATATATAGTCTTGATGGAATTTTTGGTAATCCAAAATAAGATTAATTGCATGAGATTAATTATTTAGTTCCTTACGATATTTCCTATTCAAACTGCTTAGAAAATAAGGAGATTTAAAGCTTTTTCTTCCTAAAAGGTCTGTCTTATAAAAGGAGACATTTTCAGTAATACAAATGTATTAATTTTAACACAAAATCAGTTGTTTTGGTGAAACTTAAATTATAAAAAGTACTGCCAGGTGCTTAAAATACAGGATAGGAGCACTATCCTGAGGGAGGTAGAGTTTTCGTTGACCCATAGAGAGTTTATTTCTAACCATCTGCTCTGTATAGCACAAAACATCCGTATGTTAAAAATATGTGATTTTTTTTCTCCTCTGGGGGCCTCACTGTGCAGCATACAAAGAGCAGATGAAAAAAGAATGGGAAGAGGTGTCAGTGAAGGAAACCATTTCTTTGAATTTAGTAAGGAAACATATCTTACATGGTCCATTTTTTTAACACTCCGTATTAGTCCAGCATTTATAAGTAACCAGTTTGTCAGATTTCAAAGGACCTACAAAAGCGATAACCAAAAGGAAGATATATTTGTAAGGGAAATTCAAAAGAAAATGAAATTGGAAAAAAACATAATTTAAATGCCTATAAAATGGTTAGTGTTAGTGACATCTTATTAAGCTTCATTTCAATCAAGAAACTACCCCTTCCCCAATGTATTTTGAAAATTAAAAAGTAGGGTTTTTTTTTCTCTATCAGTTTTCCTGGTGCTAAAAATCATAAGAAAGCAAAAGGGTGAGATTTGTAACTTTCCATGCTATTGAATAAAGAACTAGATTTAAAAAGACTTGGTCCTTGATAGACAAAGAGGATTAAAAAATCTGTAGTCACTAAGATCCATTAACAAAAATCAATGTGTTTCTAGAAAGAAATTAGTATCTGTATTTCTGTGGTTCTATCTATTCTCACCCTAAATTTTCTTCACACAACAGAATAGGTTTTCTGTGTCACACTCGTTACCCTTGAACATAAGACATTTCCCCTCTTATATATTTCCTGACCACTTGAGCATTTATGATGCTATTCAGAGTCTTGTGTCATGCATTTCCGTTCATTAATGCTGGCATTAGAACTGTTCTGATGCATTTTGACTGGCAGTTGACATCAAGGAGGAAAAAGGTATTTTATTAAGAAAGATAAAGGTTTAAACCATAATAGAATATAGCAGAGGAGAAAGATCTTTAAATTAATGATAATATAGGCTCACAGCTTGTCTCCTGTCTGCTGTGTTATCACTTTCTCAGAAGTGCAATGTCTAAGGACTGTGCAGGAATTGGACTCTATTCCTTTTTAAGAACTTACAACTAACTTGTCTCCAGTGTCAGTCCTAGTAGCTATGGATAATGCTAACTCAGATCTACTATGATTCTTTTGCAGTAAAACAAATAAACAAAAATGCCTGGGGCCCAGACCCAGAAAACTACCACTGACTTCAGTGA
The DNA here is from genome assembly GCA_007922175.1 of Pelusios castaneus. Classification (NCBI taxonomy): domain Eukaryota; kingdom Metazoa; phylum Chordata; order Testudines; family Pelomedusidae; genus Pelusios; species Pelusios castaneus. Next base: position 19,496,333 of record ML685777.1, on the reverse strand, counting down.
CCCTTAATCTGGGCTTCTTCACATTGATTCCAATCTTAAATAATTTTCCTGGAATTGTTAATTGATTTAAAATGTAATTTGCTCGAGTGTCATTGCTTGTTGCAGTATATAATTAAGCGCAAGGGATTACATTTAAATCAGGTAATGAAAATAGTTGCAGATTTCTCCCTTCACCCAAATTATTGCCAATCAGACTTTACAGAGAGGAAAAAAAAAATATGTCTCACTCTGGTAAACACTTATGAATGTGAGTATTTTTGAATCCCATTGAGACTGCTTGTGTGCATAGCTACTTATCTGCAAATGTATTCCCACATATCACAGCTTTGTTGTAGTTTTAGTCAACCATGACCCCTTTTTGCTATTAGTTCTGATAATCAATAAGAAATTAATATTATCTAATATATCATTTAAAATATTTCAGTATTTCTCATGAATCTTAGCTTGTATATTTTTAAGGACTGTTCATTAGTATCTGAGTTTCTGAAATTTCCTAGTAGTATAAAAATTGACATTGATAAAACTTGAATACAATATTATGAATCCTACTGAAAATTTATTTAACATTCTTAGCATTGTTGTGAAACCAAAGGTACCAAAAGCAGTATGTACCGTGCATTATCAAACTGCAGCTGTATAAATGAATTCACACATGAGGTGTATTTAAATTATATAAATAAGTTGGCATCTTGATTAATTGCTTTTTAATATTTTTTGTACTACATATTTTCAATCACAGGTATGGGAAGTTGTGCATAAATAGTTTTGTATTAAGATATTGATTTTTTGAACTTTGCATCACTGTTGGAAATGATAGTAAATTGATATGTGTTGACACATATGGATTTCTGTATACAAATCCCCTTAAGAAATTATAACCTCTAACTGGCTTAACTTTTTTTTTTCTCAATTATACTTCCAGGGCCATTTTTGCAGGAAGTGGTACATAAATTAAGAGCTTTGAACATTTCCCCTAAACAACTTAAGGAAAACTGCTTCCATGACCTACACTTTTAATTATACAAGATTTTGGGGGTTTTTTGTTTTTTTTTGTTTGTTTGTTTTTAAGAAAGAGAAGATATTTTTAAACAAGATTGCTTGAATAGCTTTGCATTGTAGGCTCTTTTACTAAATATGATAAATGAAAAACATACAAAAATGCTCATCCTTTTAAAGAGCAAAGAATAACACAGTAGATAATTTTGAGCAATCTAAAATGTCTATTTCCATAATAGTTGAAAATTCACTCCATAAAAATGTGTAATCATCAATAGCTTCAGAGGCTGACCTTGAAAATATCTGGGTACAAAATTAAATAGGCTAGGTGTAACAAGCTGCTATTTCCTAAAGGGATAATATATAACTGTCCCTAAAACTGTGCAACAGTAAGAATTTTCTTTAAAGCCCTAAGACTGCTTTAGCAAGTACACCAGAGGAACATCTTGCCCTGATTAGGCAATACTATACATAACTGTTGTCAAGGATGACAATTACATTGCTATGAAGTTCCTTGGATTTTGTCTTCATACGACTATTTTACCATTAACACTTACACATTAAATGTTCATTCTTAATTATATGACTACAAATGAAATCCTTGATTATTACAAGTGTTCAATCACATGCAGTAGCAAAACAGATCTCATGTCAGAGCCTGACATATAATTACAACTAGAAATCGTAGTAATGACTATTAGCTTTCAATATGAATGGAGCTGATAGACTAATATAGCAATGGAATGAGGGAGCAGGCCCTAATGTTCCTGTCAGTTTTATTAGTTTTACACTGTTGCAGTACCATTGGGTGCATCTACACTTGTAAATTAAGTCGACTTAATTTATTCTGCGTCTACAGTACAATTTCCTTAAGTCGACTTAAGCTGTTGCTTAAGTCAACTTAAGGAAATTTTAAGTCGACTTTATAAAACCTAGTTTAAAGTTGACTTTACTGGCTATGTCGACTTTATTAAGTCGACTTAGCCAGTGTAGATGCAGATTAGCCCTAAATTGACTTTAAATTGACTTAAAGGGCTCCCAGGGCTCCCCCACTGACCTCCCTGCCAGGGTGGCTGGTGCAGCTGGAGCCTGGCGTGCCCACCCACAGGGCAGGACACAGCCCTGCCCACCCTGCTCCTATACACTGCCCCTGTCCCTGTCCTGCTCAGCCCTCATTATACCCTGGTACAATGGGGCAAATGCTGAGCCCCCTGGCACTTTGAAAGGGGTGCCCCCCCTCCCACCATGGACCACTCCCAGGTCAATCTAGCCCCTAGAAGTTGATTTAGGCATCCAGTGTGGACTCTCTAAGTCAATTTGGCAAGGTCTGCTTTAAGTTGACCTAATTTTATACTGTGGACATGCTAAGTTGACTTAACAAAGTCAACTTAAAGTCAACTTTATTAAGTCAACTTAGCAAAGTCGACTTATTTGGCCAAGTGTAGATATAGCCATTGATTAATAGTTACTTCTGTTCTACAATGATGTAAGAGAGAAGAAGAATCAGAGAGGCGCTGCCTGCTAATCTGCAGCATGGCCTTGAGGAAGGTACTGCTGTATTTCACACATCCGTAAAAGGAATAGCGTTTACTGCACAGAGGTTTTGTAGGTTTAATTAATGATAGCATAGTCCTGCGTTACTTTACCCTGAAAGTTCAGTAAGGCAGGTCTTGGTGATTAAAGCCAGCAGGTGTTTTTGGTATCCACTGGTTGCAATGTTGGTTCTTTAGGGCCAGTGTTTTAAACTCAGTTTACAGTTTTATAGTCACAATCAGCAAAAATGCCATCTAAACATCTAACTATATGGTTGGCAAAAAACAATTGTGTTATTGCATACTATCAATTGTGTTTACAAGCAATAAAGGGCCTTTAAAGAAAAAACAAATAACCCCAAAAATAAGTCCATAGTGTTTGTAAAGCAATATAGAAACCTGGAGTATTAATATTATATTAACTTTGTAACATGAGATGTAACTTGAATTTAATAATTCTATATAAAAATAGTTAAAATTATGAGAACTGGGCCTTTAGTTCTCACAGAAGACCTTTCCTGGAAAAAATCTTTGATTTGGCTACACAATTTATTAAAGCTTTTTGGAGAGAAAATAAGAAAATCCCATCATCATTGAGTCATTTCATTCAAAATCATCATTTTTCATAATAACCAGCCATTTTGAGACAGACAGATAGAGACAAGGTTTGCTGGACTCCATAAAATGACCTAGATGATTTTATGATGATATCTTTGGCTATGTCTGCACTTACTAAAGTTAGTTCGAATTAGTTAATTTTAGTTAGTTCGAATTAACTTAATTAATTAGCAAATTGCATTGAGTTCAATGGGCTGGTTAGTTCAAATTAAGCAATTAGTTTGAATTAACATGGCCACATTGGTTAATTCGAACTAACTGGTTCAAATTAACCCTTAGTTCGAATACCATATTTGAATTTATTAGTTCGAATTAAGGAAGCCTTTAATTCAAACTAATGAAAGCCTAGTGTAACCATATTCCAAAGGGGTAGCCGTGTTAGTCTATTGTAGAAAGACAACAGAGTCCTGTGGACTCTGTTGTCTAGTGTAACCATAGTTTAAGTTAGTTCAAATTAAGCTTCCTTAATTCAAACTAACTTGCCAGTGTAGACATAGCCAAGCGATGTTTCGGGTCAGATTATATTATCCTTATTCATGTCTGGATGGACTGTAATCTCTGAATTTACTTTAGTAGGACTTCCCAGAGACTGCTCAGTCTAAGTAAGGGCATTATAATCTGGCAATTAAATATCTCATTTGAGTTTCACCTGATTATCATTTTTGTGTGTATTTGTTATACTGTCCCATTACATGATCATACTGTTTTATCACTTTATTTTCATTCCTCTGATAATCATATCATTTAAAAACATTCTCATTTTCAGAAGAACAGCTGTGTGACATAGGAGAGTTTCTTTGCAACGATCATGCAACTTGTGTGTCTCAAAATTGGCTATGTGATGGAGAACCTGACTGTCCAGATGATTCAGATGAGTCTTTAGATACCTGTAAGTAAAATGTACCACATGTTATCCTTATTTTCCTTTGAAGTGTAACATGTATAACTCTGATTTATGGTCATAAGAGTGGATTTTGATTTTTAAAAAAATCCCAAGTGAGTCTTTGTACCATGGAGAATAGGTTACACTCAGTGTGCAGGTGTGAGATGAAAGAACTGGAAGGTGTTTTGCTCATGTGTCATTTTATAATGAATACTACCATTAGAGCATATGTTTCTTACTGATTTAGTAGAATAGCTATAGAGTCCAGGAGTAATGGTAGACAAAGAAAGGAAAATAATGTTTCTTCAAAAAAGGAAAATAATAGGGCAACAAAATGTATGAGAGAAGCACTGAGACCTCAAAGGAAGGAAAGGAAGCTGGGAAGGCAAAACATGGAAAAGTGTATTAAGAAAAAAGAGGCACGGTATTTAAAAAATCAGGAAAATATTTAATAAAACATGCTTAATCTGAATTTAAAACCTCTTATTTTCTCTGTGACTGAGAACTACTGGAAACTACAGCAGAGTCCTTGAAGTTTCTCAGATTTCTGGACTACTGCTGAAGTGATATTAAATGTTAATGTTCTCTTCTTTCCTACATTATGAGGAAAATGAGGGAACTTCCTGCTCTATGTCTCCATGATAATCAGCTCATGTTAGAGAAGATACTGATAAAATGCAGTGTTCTTTTTAGTGTAAGATAAAAGGTAGAGATTGGCTTTACGAGTTAAAAGTACAGAAGTCATGTATCAAAGCAAATTAGGGATTATAATCCTAGGGTTTTTTTTTTTAAATCGTGAACAGGGAGTCTATACAAAATGGGATGTTATGTGATATTAGATGAGCTTCCTGTGCCAGAGTTTACACATCTGTAAAATAAATATAATAGTTACCTTTTGGGGGTAGTATGAGGGATCACAGTGTAATGGTTTGTAAAGCAGTTTGGAATCCTCAGGAGAGAAAAAAAAATGTATGTAAGTATGAAGTATTTTTTAAAATCCTCATTAGTGCTCATAATTAGCTGTGACATATTCCCTTCCCAATACATTTCTTTTTCATTTAAAGCTATGATGGATTCTGTGGCTGTATTTAAGCATAATTTGGGAATATTAGCTGTGAAAATGGGTTAAAAATGTACATGCACAAACATATTATGATACCAGTATTGCCTCCTTCTAATTCTTTAGAATTTTCCAGTAAAAAGACCTCATGATTTGGCAGTAAGTGATCAGTCCAGGTAATAGGTATCAAACAGATACTATCAGTGTTGCCTCCTTCCAGGCCCCCTGACAGGAAGGGGAATTGCTTGGGGGACTGGTAATTTAAAAAGGCCCAGGTGGGTGGGAGGGTAGATACACATCTTCCATTCTTCCACATACACCCTCACGGCCGGATTAAGACACATTGAGGCCCTAAGCTATGTTAAGATTCAGAGGCCTTATACCATTAAAAAAAAAAAGTATGTTACATCATAACAGAAAGGGTAATGAAAAAAATGATAAACCATCTCATTGTCTCCTCTTGGTGTCTGAGGTGAGGTTGGGCAACCTGTGAATGATGCTAGTGGTCCGGGAAGGGAAATTGATGGGATTGGATGTGGATTGGGATGGGGCGGTCGGGGTTTAGAATTTTGGTGCCAGATTTTATATGAAAGGTTATTTAAGACACAGCAATTTAAATTATGATACATTTTCTTAGTTATCTCCGACATATTTAGAGGCCCCTCATAATATGAGGCCCTAAGCCATGGCTTACTCCTCCGGTACTGCACACCCTTCTACCAAGGCTCTCTCACTCATGCTCTCCACCCCTTCTCTGAGCTGAGCTTAGTTATTATATGCATGCAGATTCCTGGGCAGGCTGAGGAGGTGATATCTACTAGTCACCTTCCCAGGTTCATCAGTTATCTCCCTGGGGCGTCCAATGGACTCAGGACCTGAGTAGCAGATACCAGATCCTTAGCTACCCAGGAACTTTCATGGCACATAATAAATCAGTAAAAAAACTTTGGAGAGAAGGTCACTTGGACCTCAGTCATCCTTATCTAGGTGGGCGATTAACGGTTCTGCTGTGGGGACTGGAATTGCTGTTGGTAAGCTTGCCTACTTCTCTCTCTTTTGTTCACCTGCTGAGAACATCTTCTCTATATATTTGTTCCTAAATCATGGTATTAATCTTAACAAGTTGGGTTCTCATATGTCTGTTGAGACGTGTATGGCATTTGGAAATGGAATACCATGCTCTTTCATGTTGCCCAGGCCAAACACATTCTACTATATATAAATGTGCATAAATCCCTACCTACTTCTGTTTCCCAACAATAATTAGCACCAGAGAAAATCACTCAACTGGTAATAAACATATACCATTCCTTTTCTTGGGACCAATCCACAGATGGTATAAATCGGCATAACTTCATAGGCAACAATAGAGCTACACCAATTTACATCAGCATTTACATTAAACCCCTTCTGTTTCATTTGCATTTTGAAGTGTGAAACAGAATTTTTTCTGATACTGTGCATGAACCTACTCTGTATTTGATCATGATTTTCTGAGTAGCTGATGCACATAAAGAAAAACATCTTTAAGAAGGCTGGATGAACCATCTCCAAAATCTCAGTGCAAATATCAATGCTTAAAATGCAATATTTTGGTTGCTTAAGTGAGAGTACACTCCAAGAGGCTTCTACGAAATCTAATCTAAGCTCAACATATAACATCATAGTTCACTTTTCTAACTAGAACTTGTGTATAGAACTCTAGGTAAGAGGACTGTCCCTTTCAAACCCTTCTGCCTATCCATTTACCAGAGGATGAGTCAGTGTCACAGCACTTGTCCCCTTTTGCAGCAGTTTGTCTTCTCCCTCCTCATCCCACCCGCAAACCTGCCAGTCATAAAGCAGTATTCCCTTCATTCAGCAAGCCAGAGAACCCCCCCCTCCACTTAAAGATCCTGTGCAGTCATTAGCAAAGGAGTATGACAGATCTGTCCTGTCACTGCCTAAACTGTTCCCAATCTGAGGATATGGGACTTTCATCACCACACTGTCAGTTTGATACTTTTCACTAGTGCTAACTGTACTCACAAATAGTTTCAAAAAAAGCAAAAGTGAATTCGTACAGCAAAATCCACTTACCCTGATGTGTTGTTTTAGCAATGATTATTTCTTTTCTCAGAGGAGTTTTTGCTCTTTATAGTAACAAAAAACAAACAAAAAAAAAAAACACTTAAAAGGCTGGTCTAGTAATTCATAATGAATAATTTATTGAACATTTTTTACTTATTTTCTGTTAGTGCCTTGTCCATGAGAGAATAGATAGATAGATAGATAGATAGATAGATAGATAGATAGATAGATTCATTCTTTGAAATCATTAACCAAATAAATTCTCTAACTGTTTTTGGACTGTAATTAGTTCATGGTGGGTGAAAAACTGGTTGGATAACCACTCCCAGAGAGTAGTTATCAATGGTTCACATTCAGGCTGCAAGGACATAACGAGCAGTGTGTCACAAGAATCTGTCCTGGGTCCCATTTTGTTCAACATTTTTATCAATGACTTAGATGATGGCATAGAGAGCAAACTTATAAAGTTTGCAGATGATACCAAGCTGGGAGGGGTTGTGAGTGCTTTGAAGGATAGGTTTACAATTCAAAATGATTTGGACAAACTAGTGAAATGGTCTGAGATAAATAGAATGAAATTCAATAAAGGTAAGTGCCAAGTACTCCACTAAGGATTGAACAACCCATTGCACACATACAAAATTGGCAATGACTGGCTAGGAAGGAGTACTGCAGAAAGGGATCTGGGTGTAATAGTGGATCACAAACTAAATATGAGTCAACAGTGTAATACTGTTGCAAAAAAAAGCAAACACTATTCTGGCATGTATTAACAGGAATATTGTGAATAAGACCCGAGAAGTGATTCTTCAACTCTACTCTGCACTGATTAGAGCTTCAATGTTGAGTATTGTGTCCAGTTTTGGGTACCTCATTTCAAAAAGGATGTGGAGAAACTGGAAAAAGTGCAGAGAAGGACAGCAAAAATTATTAGAGGTCTGGAACATTTGACCTATGAGGGAAGATTGAAAGAGTTTGTTTAGTCTAGAAAAAAAGGCGACTGAGAGGGGATATGATAAGTTTTCAAATACCTAAACTGTGTTTTGAGGAAGAAGGAGAAAAATTATTCTCCTTAACCAGAGATGATAGGACAAGAAGCAATGCGCTTAAATTACAGCAAGGAAGGTTCAGCCTGGATATTAGGAAAAAATTCCTAACTATCAGGGTGATTAAACACTGGAATAAGTTGCCATGGCAGGTTGCAGAATCTCCTACATTAGAAGGTTTTAAGAACAGGTTAGACAAACACCTGCCAGGGATGGTTTAATGGGGGTACTTGGTCCTGCCATAAGTGCCGAGAACTGGACTCGATGACCTATCATGGTCCCTTCCAGTTTCTATGGGTGCATCTACACTTGTAAATTAAGTCGACTTAAGCAGGCTTAAGTCGACTTAATTTACTCTGTGTCTACACTTGAGTTTCCTTAATTCGACTTAAACAGTTCCTTAAGTCGAATTAAGGAAAAGTTAGTTCGAATTAGTAAAACCTTAATTTACTTCGAACTAACCCTAAATTCGAACTAGTTAGTTCGAATTAAATCAATGTGGCCATGTTAGTTCAAACTAACTGCTTAGTTCGAACTAACCGGCACATTGCGCTTAATGCAACTGACTAATTCGAACTAAGCAAGCGCCACGCATGGCACTTGCTTAGTTCAAACTGGCAGTCTTGTGGGGCCATGCTAGTTCGAATTAAGTTAATTCGAACTAACTAAAATTAGTTTGAATTAGTTAGTTCGAATTAACTAACTCAAGCTAACTTTGATACGTGTAGACATAGGCTATGATTCTATGAGCAGCTTGTATTCAGAATTCAAAATTCCATCAGTTTGATTAGTCTCTAACAGCATGAGGACAGATTCTCCAGTTAAAAAAACAGTACAGCTCAGTTGAAGGCAATGGATTGATATCAACCTACTCCAGCTGGGGACCTGGCCCATTTTATTTTACTTGTAGATGAATTCAGCCCTTAGCTTCAAGATTTTGTTGTGAATGTCCACAGAGCTTTTGCAATTGCTTAAAATTCACTGTTTCCACAAACATTCTATCATGTCTGTAAACTCATTTGCTAGAATATTTGTAGGAAATAAATACAGTTGAAGCAAATGCATTTAAAAAAAAAATCAAGATTTTTGCCACATTTATCTAGCTCTACAAATGACCTTGAGTAATAATGTCTAAATACTATATGACAAAATCCATGTTGTCACCCATTTGAAGCATACAAAAACCTAGCAACATTTAGCATCCATGCTTTCGATTTTAGTATCCTTGTTACCAATATTAGCCTCTGATAACTATATACACTTGCCTTTTTGAGCAGCTGGTGACTGATTTGAGATAGAAAATTCACTAATCATACCTTGAAATGCCAACTGCCTGTACAATATTATCATTTCCAGAAACAGATTTATGTCCAGCCTGTCCTGTTCACTTGTTGGGTCTCTGCCTAAAATACTCATCATACATATAATCCATACTTCCGCCAACAAGTGTGCTTCCAAACGAAATCCAGAATCTTGGATCATGCCTCATACATATTTCAAGGTATTATTTTTTTCTCAGTGATAGTGTTAAAAATTCAAAAATACAAAACACTGACATCCAAATGACTGTTGTCTTTACTATTTAGAAACGTTTTGCGCTAGGAACTTCAGGATTTATACCTGGCTTGTGCATCTCTCTCTCTGTCCTTATTCTCAGACCGCTCTTTGCCAGAGACCACCATGATGAGGAGGAGGAAAAAGAAGTGGAATAGAAATCAGCCAGCCCTTGCTGATTTCTCTGTGAAACTGCAGACATCAGGCTAAAAACCAAATCCCTCCTTCCCTTCCTCCCTCACAAAATTGTGCAGGCATCTCAGGAGCAGTTCCACCACGTGACAGTGTCTTCCTCAGAACTCACTGCTGTCCTCTGGCCATGAGGTGGAGACCTTCACTCCTAAAAATGTGGTGTGCAAAGAGAGATTGAGGAATGGTGCAAGTATACACAGAACTTTCTCAGCATCCCCATTTGGCTTCAGACTTTACTGCCTGTCTGAACTGGCCTTGACATCAAGCATTGTTCTTATTTCATGAACAGCTTCCAGAGCCAAAAATATCGTACTGTATACTTGTTTCTCTGACAACATACAAGAGCTCTGCCAATTTTCAATCCATTATTTAGCACTTTAAAAATTTAGAGAACAACTTACTTATCCCAGTAGAACCAGTGTAAGTCTGAGACAGAGGAATTGTAGAGTCTTTCTTCCTATCTTTCATATTCTTCATAATTTGTTATACTTCTATCTTAGATCTCCTTTAAGAGACCTCTGAACCACTTTCACTAGAAAACAATCAGTTTCACCCACTTTATTTGGGGGGAGGGAGAAACGGATCTTGGTGAGTTAGGATTTTATAAGGGCCCCAAGCTATGTGGTAAATGGCCTGTGGTTCTGACTGAAAATACTACTTGATCATTTTAAGATCCAATATCTCATGAAACACCGGAGGCATAAATACATTAATATGCAAGGGATAAACCTAATTCTGTTTTTTCCATCATACTTACCAGTACTGGTTCTTGAGATATATTTTTAAATTGTATAATTATAGATTACCATTTTGGCTTTCTTCATTCATCTTTCATTTCTGACTTAATTTTGCTGAGTGAGTACCTATTATTAAAATTCATAGTACTTGAACCTATACTATATAACTTCTGAGAGTGGAACAAACAAGGAGTCCTGTAGCACTTTTAAAGACTAACAAATGTATTTATCACATTAGCTTTCGTGGGAGAAATCCCACTTTGTCAGAAGCTTTGAAGAGTGGGTTAAATCATTAATTTTTCTAGGGGTGTGTCTACATTACAATTTAGGTCGACTTAAGGAGGCTTAAGTCGACCTAAATTACTCCCTGTCTACACCAGACTTTCATTAAGCTGACTTAAGAAATTCCTTAAATTGACATAATGAAAGCTTAAGTCGACTTAATAAGAACCACCCATTAGGTCAACTTAATCCTTAAGTCGACTCCTTAAGTTATCTGGAACTGCTAAATCATCTGTGAAGGCTGGAGGGATCTAAATATTTCTGCTGTCACCACTTTTTTCACAATATATAAATTTTAGAATTAAATGTCTACATTTTGGATAAATACAATTTTGTCTTGATTGAAAAACTAACAAGTAAGTTGTGCTAAGGTAAGCAATGTTAATTCTCTATGATAAAAGCTTATTTGAACAAAACAACAACAACAAAACAGTGGAGAGCCTGTCATTTTTTCTCTAGTCTTATTTTTACACTTCTTTGACTTTAAATCCTATTTTATATAATAGTTCTTTTTCTTATTTTATTGAGTATAACAAGTGACTTTTTATTTATTTATAATAAATTCGAGGACTTGAGCAGAACTTCATTTATTGAAAGAAACACTCAAGTAAATGCTATGATTAACTGTAGATTTCCATATATTACCTTTAATCATATGAAAGTATCAAATGATCATATGTTAAAGAGAAATCTGTGTATCCACTGTTCAAGTTATATTATTCTGTCTGCTATGTAATAACTGATAAATCCAGTCTCTAGATTTGTTTCAGCAAAAGTAGTTGGTAAAGTTTCAAAGGCCAATTTAAAAATCTTCATATAATTTGGGCATGTTCACAACATCATTTGGCATTATTAGTTATCTATGTACATATCTAAACAAATCTTCAAAATATTCCACTGAAATTAGTATGCTGTATTACATAAACATACATAAAGAGGTGATAGTATCTCAGTTGATTGACTCATTAATCATAGTTCACCATTTGCAGATGTACAGCAGAAAGACTGTGCCCCATTTCAATCTTACTTAACCCAAATGGCACCTTACAGTAGGTGTGGCAAAAGTTAAATTTATTTGGGTTTGGGAAATATTTTGAGATTATTACGTGAAATGTGCTCTGGGTAAATGTCCCCTCTCTATTGGGTGACATCAATAAGGGTATCTTCCCATTCACATTCGAAAAATTTAAACCCTAGATTTCTGCTTACTTCCTTTGGTTGAGTTTCTTTCATGCAGTGATCTTACAGGGTATGTCTACACTAGAAAAAGTTACCGGTAAGTCAACTTTGTTAAGTCGATTTAATAAGGTCGACTTTAAGGAGACTTAAAGTCGACCTTATTAAATCGACTTAACAAAGTGGACTAAGTCAACTTAAAGTTAAGTTGACTTAGTCCACTTTGTTAAGTTGATTTAACTGGCCTTAGGTCAACTTAATAAAGTCGACTGAAGGGTTACTCCTCATCCACACTGTCCTTAAGTTGACTTAAGGAGTTGACTCAAGGCTTAAGTCAACCTAATGGGAGGTTGTTATTAAGTCGACTTAAGTTTTCATTAAGTCGACGTAAGGAATTTCTTAAGTCAAGTTACTCAAAGTCCGGTGTAGGCATGGAGTAATTTAGGTCAACCTAAATTGCTAGTTTAGACATACCCATAGTGCTTTATAAACATGAATAAGTGAAGTATTGCCACATCTCAGTATGGAAGGTAAGAGCTGTAATAGATCACCTTATCCACCACTTTAGTCAGCTCTAATACGGAACATATAGCTTCGGTTTCCGTCATTCCTCCCCTGAAAGTTACCAGTTATTAAAGGGGGGGGGAAAAACATCAGTTACAATTGTAGTAGGGAAGGATTTAAACTGCATCAACATTTCACCAACAACAAAATATGAACTTGGGGAACATTAGCTTTTCTTCACTTTTTGGTCTGGAAGATTATCTTGTCCATAGGTTGTTCCAGAGCAGGTTTTGTATATGAGGGAGAAATCATAATTTAAATGAATGCTTTTGACAGTGGTTCTCTTACTTAGGCCTTGTACACACAATCACTTTATCACGCATTAACAATCATTACCGCGCGATACCAACAACAGCGTACACACGTGCAATAGGGCTGTTGCACGTTAACTGCCTTGTTGTAGCGCAATACAAAAACCACCTCGATGAGGGTGGTAGCAATTAACGCGGAACAGCTGTTGCGCCTTTCCACTCGTGTGTACGCTTACCGCGCAATGATTGGCCTCCGGAAGTGTCCCAGCATTCCAAAGTCGTCCTCTCTGGTCTTCCCCCCACCCGCTCTGTGGCCATGACGAAACAGTCCCTGCCCTGATCAGATTCCCGGGATTTTCGAATTTCTCGACTGTTTCACTTCCTGTTCTCTTCCTCGTGGAGTGAAGTGCAGCTCCGATCTTCAACAGCAATGGCGGCCAGTCGTGGAAGATGCACACCCCTTTGGAGCACAGCAGAGATACTGGACCTGATCAGCATCTGGGGAGAGTCCGCTGTGCAGGTGCAGCTACCCGGCAGCAGGCGAAATTATGATACATTTGGCATAATTTCTCGGGCCATGTCAGAGAGAGGTTATGATAGAGACACTGTGCAGTGCAGATCAAAGGTGAAGGAGCTAAGAATAACCTATCACCGAGCGAAGGAGGTCAACCGCCGTTCGGGATCAGCGAATGCTACATGCAGGTACTATAAGGAGATCGAAGCCACCCTCAGTGGGGACCCCACAACCACTGCAAAGAGTCCTGTGGACACATCAGTCCCCCCTCATCCAGTGAATGCCAGAGCCAAGCAGGATGAGGACGTGATCGATGAGGAGGAGGAGATGGAAGATGACCTGGAGGAAAGCGCAACAGCGTGTAGCCAGGAGCTCTTCTGCACCCCCGCTGAGACGTCCACCCAAGACATGAATTGCAGCGTGTCCTCTGAGGCGGCAGAGGGGGGTTCCGGTAAGTTTCTCTTTTGTGCAGCTATGGCTCCTGCTAAAATATCATTGTCCGGGGTGGGGGTGCTTGCTGTCTCGGTCCCCGCTGTGCACGCTCTTTACTCTGCATTCGTTAGAAGTGCATCAACACAAGCAGAGATTGTTAAAAAATCATCTGTATTTAGGTCAGTAAAGGTTTCCTCAATGTACCTCCAGAGCCTACTACTCAGGTTAGATGGGAGAGCGTTTGTGTCTACGCTCCCAAAGATGGATACTCTGCCTCACCAGCTGCAAAGCGCAGCCCTGGGAACCAGGGCAGCACACAGTGCAGCAGCATACGGTCCTGGCTTGCAACCGGTGGCATGTAGGATATGTATTCTAGCTGGCAGGGGCACTCTGAGGAGAGAGATATCGGGTTCCATCTGTGTGCCCTGTGCAGAATGTTAGCCACAGTAAGCTTTCTATTAGGACGTTCCTTGTCCGCTTCAGCGAAGCATAGGATGTTGACTCCCCTTCACCTTCCAGTGGAATGTGCTACTGGAAGGTTACATTGGTTATCTAGGCTAGGTGTTAACAACAGCTTTATTATTATTTTTTTTATTAGATTCGACCTTCACAAGGCCGGTGTCTACCCCAGCTGACCGCATGAGAAACATTCGGCGGCGTGCTTGAAGAAACAGGGAGGATATGTTTCAGGACCTGATGAATACAGCACAGGAATCCACGAGGGAGAATCGAGCCTGGAGAGAGGAATCCCAACAGAGGAGGCAGAAACACAGGGATGAACTGATAAGCGTCATGAAGGAGCAAACAGAACTGCTCAAGAGCTAGATTGCTCTGCAGACCCAGGCGATTAGTGTAAGGGCTCCACTCCATACAGTTCAGCCATGTCTGCCTCCCACACCCCGTAGTCCTTCAAAGCATTTCTTTGAAGGTCACCCGTCCTCCTGATATACTGCAACATCCAGTCCCCCCCAGAGCTACTTTTTAGAGACCCGCAGCTACACCCACCTGTAACCCCCTTTTAGGTTTTAATAAAAACAGTAACAAATAATTTGAAGAGTGGCTTTATTTGTACACATTGAAAATCTCATAAGGTGCACCTGATGCATCCTGGAAGTTAACTAGGGGACAGCATCATTGAAATGGTCCCTGAGTGCCTCCCTTATGCGAGCAGCTTCTCCTTGGGCCCCCCTAATACTCCTAGTGGCTGGCTGTTCGTATGCTTCCTCGAGGCGTTGTGCCTCCATAGCCCACCCCGGGGAAAACTTTTCTCCCCTACTTTCACAAGTGTTATGAAGGACACAGCACGACGCAATCACAGCAGGGATGTTGTCCTCCGCCAAGTCCAGCCTCCCATACAAACATCGCCAGCACCCTTTTAAACGGCTGAAGGCACACTCCACAGTCATTCTGCAGCGGCTCAATCTGTAATTGAACCGCTCCTTGCTGCGATCTGGGTTCCCGGTGTATGGCTTCATGAGCCATGGCATCAGTGGGTATGCTGGGTCTCCGAGGATGACTATGGGTATCTCCACATCCCCCACTATAATTTTTTGATCAGGGAAGAAGGTACCCCCTTGCAGCTTCCAGTACAGACCAGTGTTCCTGAAAATGTGGGTATCATGCACCTTTCCCGATCACCCAGCATTGATGTCCGTAAAACGCCCCTTGAGATCCACGAGTGCTTGCAACACCACGGAGAAGTAGCCCTTCCTGTTGATGTACTCGGTCACGAGATGGTCTGGAGCCAAAAAAGGGATGTGTGTGCCGTCTATGGCACCCCTGCAGTTAGGGAATCCCATGGCAGCAAAGCCGTCCACAATCTCACAAACATTGCCCAACATCACTGTCCTCCGTAGCAGAACGCAATTGATGGCTCAGCAGACTTGTGAGAGGGTTAATCCGACGGTGGACCTCCTGACTCCAAAGTGGTTTGCAACCGACCGGAAGCAGTCAGGAGTCACCATCTTCCAGACAGCAATCGCAACACGCTTCTCCACGCTTAGGGCTGACCTCATGTTGGTGTCTTTACATCGCAGGGCAGAGGCCAACTCTGAACACAGTTCCAGAAAGGTTGCTTTCCGCATTCGAAAGTTCTGTACCCACTGCTCGTCTTCCCACAGCTGCATAACAATGCGATCTCGGTGCTCGTCTCTCGCGACCAGAAACTGCGTTGCACCATGTGCAGATGATCGGTGAAGGAGCTGAGCAACGCGGTGCTGTTGCTCTGCATGGCATCGATCAGCCCTTGCTCCTCAGTGTCCTCGTCTGACTCGGAGCTCATTGCGTACTGAGCAACCAGCCAAGATGTATTTAGAATGCTGAAGGTGACAGTGGAGATCAGAGCAGGATCCATGCTGTCGTTGTTGTGATTGCTCACAAGTGGTGCGATGCGTCACTGCACTGTTGAAAATAGGCGCAAGTTGCTATTGGCAATGAGGAAGACGCAGGGGAACACAGTACACCACGGGAAACTGAGAGTTTGCCCATGGCGCTTTGCGTTGCTTTCCTTCATCCCATGATTTCAAGCACCGATTCAGGGAAAATTGAACTATGGGATCGGTGCCCAGAATTCATTGTGCTACACCGCGATATTGCAAAGAATTCTGTTGTGTTGCAAGGAGCGACGTGTGTACGTGCTCTCCCACAATAAAGGTCACGTGTTTTTTATAGCGCGATTGCCATGTTGCGCTTTAATCTGATCGTGTGTACATAGCCTTAGATTCTGGAAAACACTTAACTGCAGTACAGGGGCAGAATAGGATCCCTAGACAATGGTGCTAATTCCAAAATTTCAGAAACAATTGGATTGTTTTGGGGATTAATTGCTTGCTAAATTGACCTTTCTACACTGAAGCGGTTGTAAAGTGCGACCCTCAAAAATACATTTTATCCTGATATACACTCATACTTTTTTTTTTTAAATGAGAAAATCAATCTTTTGGAAAACTTATAAAATAATTCCTATCTAGACTGAGACTTTGTCACATTTTTAGCCTAAAGCAATTTTATTTTCTTACCTAAGACATAAATCACCAAACAACAAGATTTGTGATGGAAATGCTGACATTAACCTGAACTTTAGCAGTGCTGCTGGGCATTAGAACATGTTTCTTCATTCATATCCACTTTATAGCCTTACTTTCAGGCCACTCTTGCTTCCACCAAGATGCAAGTGAAAACTGTATTTATCTCATTTATCAGGTTCCCTTCCTATCTAATCTTTCTGCTCTATTGCTCTAACCCTTTATTTCCTTCACCTTTGTATTGAACTGGAGGGAGCCCACAGTATCCCCTTGTTGTTAGAGACTGGTGTAGGCAGGGAACAGCACAGAGTAAGGCGAATGTGGGTGGCAGCACAGCAAAATTCATTCCTTTCCCTCATTTACTGAGGACCTCCTCCAACCCACAGAAGAGGAGCTAATCCCATGCAAAATATAGGTGGTGCACAGCAGTAGGCCTGTTCCTGAAAAAGTGTATGTCTTCCTTGGAGAGGCTTAGAAAAGAAGATGAGAGGTCCTTGACATCCTTCCTGGTCTTTTGGAGGCTCAAGATATGCTCCTGCCTTCAGGAAACCAAACAATCAATCCCTCCCCCACAAGTGTTAAAATATTTATTTGTTTGTCACTGAAAAGCTTCAAATGAACCACCAGATATTCAAGAAGTGTAAAAAGAGTCCTTGGGCTCCTATTTTATTTTAACTTTTTTTCTTCTAAATTGTTTAGATTTCAAGACCTTTTAAGTTTTGATTGTATTCTAAAGAATCATCTTGATAAAATATCCCATATAGAATCTTAGAAATGTAGGGCTGGAAGGGACCTCGAGAAGTCATCTAGTCTAGTTCATGTGCTGAGGCATCACCGAGTAAACTGAGACCTTCCCTGGCTGATATTTGTCTAACCCAGTGGTTCCCAACCTTTTTGGTTCAAGAGCCACAAATATAATTTTTTAAACCCTGAAGGGCTATCAGTCTATCTAATTAAAATTTAATTACTGTAAACCATAATTAATTGATTAATTACTTTTCATAAATTATTTTTACTTAAAATTTAATTTTTATAAAGGTTTTGTGTTTTATTTTGTTTTTTTAAAGAGAGGGGTAGGGATCTGGCAGGAGGTAGGTGGCCGCAACCTGGATCCCAGCCAGTAGCAGGGGAACATGGGCCACTTTAAAAGGTCCCGTGGGCGACTTTTGGCCCGCAGGCCAGGGATTGGGAACCCCTGGTCTAATCTGGTTTTTAGTCCCCACCAATGGAGGTTTTTCACAACCTCCAGAGCTTAACTGCCCTTACAGTGAGCAAACTTTTCCTAATAACTAACCTAAATCTCCTTACTCCTGGTTATTACTTTTCCTCCCTCGAGTGTACATGGAGAATTATTGACCAGAGTCCTCTTTTTAATACACCTTAACATATTTTAAAACTGCTATCTGGTCCCCTCTCAATCTTCTTTTCTCAGACTAAACATGGCCCAGTTTTTTTAATTCTTCTTAATAGGACAGTTTTCTTTTGTGATTCATTATTATTCATTCCTAGATCCTTTTCAGTAATACTTCCCCCTACCAATTTATTCCCCATTTTTGAGCTGTGTGTAAGATTGCTTTCTTATTAAGTGCAGTGCTTTGCAATTAATTTTATTGAAATTCATCTTGTTGATTTCAGTCCTGTTCTCCAATTTGTCAAGGTCATTCTGAATCCTAGGTTGGTCCTCCAGAGCATGTGCAACCTCTATCAACCTAGTATCATCTGCAAATTTTATAAGCATATTCACCATTCAGTTATCCAAGGCATTAATAACAATGTAGAATAGTATCAAACTCAGGATTAACCCCTGTGCTTCCCCACAGATATCTCCTCCCAGTTTCACAACAAATCACTGATAACTACTATTTTTTTTAGTATGGTCTTTCAACCAATTGTGCACCCATCTTTTTGTAATGCCAGGTAAACCACATTTCCCTACAGCTGATCTGTGCACTGCGGTGCAATAATTATTGACAGGATTGGATAATGCTGGCAGACAGGATGAACACGGCTGCCCAGAACTGCAAATGTTGACTTTGCTTCTTCTGGTATTCAGCTCCCTCTGAAGCTAGGAACACTGCTGGTTGTCAGACAGCTGTTGCTGTGTGCAGTTCTTGCCATCTGTATGACTGTGACATCTGCTACATGAGGAATGCTCATGAGATTTCTAACAGTAGAGGTGATTGCCCTATATAGCCTGAATACCTCTGGCAGTGTCTGCCTGCCCACAGAGTCCAGGCTCCAAACCTGTTGAAGTTCCCCAAGCCTCCCCCTGTTGCCACTGTGCTGGTGTCATCCTCTCAGCTGAAGCAGTCAGGCTCGGGATGGAGTAGCCAGTGGAGTGGCCAGGCCCATCTCTTGCCCTGCCTCACCCTAACCTGCCCCTCTCCTGGGAATGGAATGGCCAGCCCCAGACCCCTGCTGGGGAAGCAGTGGCTGCCGGAATAGCCAGCTCTGCGCTTCACTTCACCTGCTGGGGACGGAGCCTGCTGTGCCTTAAATCTTATTGTCTAAAAGCAATGCCCCTGCTTCCCAGCCCAGCCCAAAGTGTGCTGTGCTACTGTTGAAAGGGAGCTTTTCTTTTCTTGTTCTTTTCTGATTCCTATGCAATGTCCATCACCATGAGACTTGAACCTCATTTCTCTCTAACCCACCACTACTGCTCTGGACATTTGCTCCTTCTATACACCCTGCCCTTGCCTGGGAATAGCCAGTCCCTGATTTTATTACACTCATGTGTGCACTCTTGGGGAGATCCAAATCCTTCAGGAACCAAAAGAAGCCAAAACCCCACTATCAGAAGGGACCAGTTTCCCTCCTAACCAACTAATCAATGTCCATAGTCCAGAGGATGGATCTAAGGATACCATCATTTTTGCTGTAAGGAAAAGTGCCTCCAAAATGTATGGGGAGGAAAAAGCAGGCTGAATTGAAAGGGTAAAACTAGGATTGAGGGATTAGACAACTAATAGTGAGAAGAGTGCATTACTGATGGATACTTCAGGAGGTTGAAGGATGCTGGGCTAGATTTTTTTTTTTTTTTATGAGGAAGAGTATTTTGTACAGGGAACATCATCTCTAACACTGACTGATGTGCAATATTTTTTGTGAGAGCTATTTATTAGAAGTTTGGAAACACCTCTCCTTCTCCATTTCTTATCTTGCCTTTTTTCCTTTCATTGGCTGCATCCACACTGGTAAATTAAGTCGACTTAAGCTTGGCTTAAGTCGACTTAATTGGCCCTGCGTATACACTACAGTTTCCTTAAGTCAACTTAAGCAGCTTGCTTAAGTCGACTTAAGCAAAATAAAGTCGACTTAATGAAAAGTGACTTAATGAAGTGACGCTGTCTGGATTTAGGGAAGCATTTAGGATATTATTTTCAATGGATATCTCATAAATGCTATAATCCATATGTCATGTTTGGTATCAATAGAAAGGTAGTAATTTGCTGGGAATGATTATATAGTTTATGTCTAGGAATTCTACTTTGATTAGAAGTTAGAATTTGATGTTATATCCATACTTTAATTTATGTTAAAACCATTGTGTCCTTAATGTTTAGGAATGTGCCAGGACAATGGTCCCAGGGAGTTACCTGATGAGCCATTAGGACACAATGGTTGTATTCCTTATGTCTTTAATGGCTCATCAG
>ML685777.1:19464971-19475350 GCA_007922175.1 Pelusios castaneus | reverse complement strand
ATAATCATTCCCAGCAAATTACTACCTTTCTATTGATACCAAACATGACATAGTTCCTATGGATTATAGAGCATTTATGAGATATCCATTGAAAATAATATCATAAATGCTTCCTAAATCCAGACAGCATCACACCCTGCCCATATGCCCTGCCAGGACCCCTGTCCCCCTTTGTCCCATTGCACACAAGGGGTGCCCCCCCCCGCCACCATGGACCTACCCAAGGTCCCCCTAGCCCCACAAAGTCGACCTAGAGCATCCAGTGTGGACTCTCTAGGTCGACTTTGTAAGTTTCCCTTTAAGTCGACTTTAAATTTAAGTGTAGACACACTAAGTCGACTTAACTAAGTTGACTTTAATTCGACTTAGTTAAAGTCGACTTAGTTAAAGTCGACTTAAAAGTGCAAGTGTAGACATAGCCATTATTAGTGTCTTCTAATTTAATCCGTCCCGGTGGGCTTTTTTCCTCTCTTCATTTCTATTCCTTCTGCTCTAATCCTATTCTCCCCTTCTTTCTATCTCTTTCAACCATTCCAGTGCCTTCCCTACTCTGTCTCCTTTGCTGATCAACAGCTCTCACACTTGGCTTCTGTCCTCTTTTTGTGACTGTTCTTCCCCCCCCCCCACCCTTCTTTTTAGCTCATCATCTTCTCTTATATTCCTCCTTCATACTCTACTCCTTTTAGTCCATTTCACCTTCTCGGCTTTTCACCCTCTCAGTGGTTCTCTTCTTAGCTTATTCCCTCTCACCCCCACATCTTATTTTTTCCTTCTGTACACATATCCTTCTTACTTCCTATTTTTATCACCTATCCTTAACAATCCTTGTTCCCTTGCTATCCATCCCTAATTTAGGAGTGTAAATAATGGTTCTGACCTACAACTGGGGTTGAAGAGTCATCATCAAGAGAAGAGATCTTGGGAAACTGGGGGAGTAGATTTGAACTCAGCCTGGAGGATAATACATCAAGATTTCTCAGAATTGTGTGTTAGTGGGTGCACTCACATTCCCTGGCAGGCACTGTTTTGGTTTGCTGTCGGGCAAACTACTGCTCAACATTTCTATTATTTAGATGATATTAAGATTTTTAAACATTTTTTTAACATTACAGTTAGGTAGAACTAGCAAAGGTCTTTTGATTGTGCTTGTACAAATAGGTAATTATAGCTTTTACAACACATGGATTTACAAAATTGCAATAACCCTTTAGAGTAAACTTTTTTGTTGAAATGCAGTTGCCTGAGATGATGCCACTTCGGCTTGGACCCTCGTTGCAAAGAAACCCATTACAAAAGCTCTTATTATAATAATGACATGTTTGGCCTTTAGACACTGCACTAAAAAGATGTAGTATATTTAAAAAGTGGTTGGATGTTCTTTATTTGGCACTTGAAATTATGTGGAAGTATAATAATTTGTTTTCCTCCTCAAAATTACTGATGAAAACCATTGTCATTCACAAGTAGGTGGTTTTCTGGAAGAAGTGTGAAATTGCTCTTTTTAAAAGCAGAGTTATGATTTAAAATAAGGATTTAGGTGTTTTATTAGCCATACAGTGCAAAGCAGTTTTAGTCAGCAAAAGGGCACTTTATTATGGACTGAGAAATAATGCAAGACAGAAGCT
The DNA here is from genome assembly GCA_007922175.1 of Pelusios castaneus. Classification (NCBI taxonomy): domain Eukaryota; kingdom Metazoa; phylum Chordata; order Testudines; family Pelomedusidae; genus Pelusios; species Pelusios castaneus. The sequence continues at coordinate 19,473,725 of ML685777.1, read as the reverse complement.
GTTATTCAGTGTATAATGTATAAGTATGAAAAATTACTTAACTCACTAGTCTTGATTCAACTGAAATACAGTTTAGCCTTTTTAATAAGTCAGCTGAAGTGTAACAAAAGAAAATGTCAAAAGGAACTTTTCTAAATATATTCCATTAGGATTCAGTTCTTAATAATTAACTTATGGGTATATGGTCCTGATCCTGAAAAACTTTACATGCAGAAGCAGTAGTACTTAGCCATGTATGAGTAAGTGAAATATGACTCTGGGCAGAGAGAAATATCACAAGGTCTATGTTGAATTACAATTAAAACACTGTTTTAGCAGTGCATGACATGAGGGTGTGACTGTCTGCCAAAGCATTGTAAATTGCAGCACTGGGATCAAAGGTCTAGATCTTCAAAGGTAGTTAGGAGCCTAACTCATTCATTTCAAGGGCTATGTCTACACTTGCACTTTTAAGTCGACTTTAACTAAGTCGACTTAACTAAGTCGACTTAATTTACCAGTGTAGACGCAGCAAAGGAGAGTTAAGCATCTAAACAGCTTCTAAGGAGGTGGGCCTAAGTCTTCCAAATAGGTCTTAAGTGGTGTACAAGCCTTAGGCTGCCCTTCTGCTTAAACTGAATTTAATTTTCCTCCCAACAACTAAAGTCTACTCATGCAATTGAATGCATGTAGGATTGGGCTCAAAATATGTTGTGTAAATTGTCTTTACTAGTTATTTTGGCTTCCTTGGATATCTAAATTCTTATAAGAGATAAATCCACTCCAAAATCTAAAGCAGCAGTTCTTAACCACTATGTCGCAACACACGCAGCTGAGTTTGTCACCAGGAACTGGGCTGCCACTGAAAAAAACCTCCGCAGCTGCCACTGAAAACAAAACCCCACTGCTGCTGAAGCAAACCCAGCAGCATGGGGTTTCTTCTGGTAGCCGGATGAATTGGAGTGGCTGGGTCTGCTTGTGTGGTGGCGAGTTCAAGCAGCAGCCTTTTTTTTTTTTTTTGCGACATTGGGGTTTTTTGGCAGTGTGGGGCACCTAAGTTGGGCATGGTTGGCCATACTGCCAACTATGTTGCAACAACAAAAGTCTGAGAATCCCTGATCTAAAGAAACAGGTAACATCAACTATGAAAAGAAGTTTCCTATAGTACAATGGCATAGCTAAGTGTATTAATGGGTGAGAAGTAAATGTGATGATTATTTTACTTGTTCTTGTTGTACAATAAAATTGGAAAATAACCTGTCTCTAGGGCATGATCCAATGAGCATTTAAGTCAATGGTCTCTGCATCAGAATCAATGATTGGAGGGTGTGGGTTTGTGGGACAGACAGACAGACAGAGATTCCTATCGGCCAAATTTCACTTCCTTTTCTTGGGCTACCAGTTCTAAAGATTTCAATGGATCTACTTTAGTGAGCAAGGCCAGTACAACTTTGCTATTTATGTATAGACATACTTATTTAATTTGATTAATATTACATTATTCATAAAAAAAAAATTGTAAGTGTAGGAATATCCACCAGGTCTTTATCCCTAACACTTTATTCTGGATGGCGAGAGAACTTTTGTGAAAATACAAGGAGATTCTTATAGTGTGAAATTTAAATTCTTAAAGATGATGAAACCTCTAAAGTAGCTAAAACATTACCCCAAAAACAAACAGTGCAATTGATCCTACTTAATTACATGCTTAATAATTTTATGCCATTGTAAAGCACTCTGACTATGTATTAATCCATTTCATATTCACTGCCACTATAGACTTTCTCCTTGTTATTTGCTTTGCATCTCATCATTACCATACACATAAAATTAGTATTCTTAGAATTTTTATAGTATTATTTCCATATAAAATGAGGAAAGGACTAATATATGAATGCTAAGCAGCTCATTAATATGTTTTGTAACATATCTATTCATGATAAAAGCGGCTGAGAAGTGCAGATATAAAACAGTACTTCAGTGCTAGAGTATATCTAAGATTAGAAGAATCATGCTTTGGATAATAAATACTTTGGGGGAAACAGCCTTAAATACAAATAAAATCAAAGCAAGTGTTTTGTGTGCTTAATTAAATACACTAACAGACGGCATTTATTTCAGCTAAATAATTACTATATTATTGGCATTGACCACCTGTGATTTTTCATAAAAACTATCATGGAGATTAATGGGGTGGTTTCATTTTAAAAGACAAAAAATTACATTTTTTGGTCTGCCTTTAGCATGAAGATTCAGTTAGTGACTGAATTACTGAGCATACAGTTTGATATGGAAGTAGAAATCTGTGCGTTGGTCCAAGACCCCCAATTTCTCAGTGAGCTTTGCACATGATTTTCTTTGTACCTATACCAAACCTGAGGAAAATCAATGGCTATGTCTACACTTGCAAGTTAGGTTGACTTAAGGAGACTTAAGTCAACCTAATTTAGTCCCTATCCACACCAGGCTTTCATTAAATCAATTTAAGAAATTTCTTAAGTCAACTTAATGAAAGCTTAGGTCGACTTAATAAGAACCACCAGTTAGGTCGATCTAACCCTTAAGTTGACTCCTTAGGTCGACCTAAGCACAGTGTAGATGCTTACGTCCACTTTATTAAGTTGACCTAAGGGCAGTTAGGTCGAGTTACTAAGTTCCTGTTCAGGGAAACCTGTGTGTTAAATCGACCTAATAAGGTCGACTTTAGGTCAACTTAAAGTCGACCTAACTTTTTGTAGTGTAGACATAGACGATGTGACTCCATGTAGGTGGAAGATTGTACCTGTACAGAGCAAATTGCAGGACAAAGGCCCAGATTTGGGAAGATTAAATGCTGCTATCTGAAATTCCATTTTTTGGTTCAATTCAGCTTAAGCTTGATTTATATTTTAATATAGATTTGGTTTGTTTTTTAAATTAATCCATGTGTTCATTTTTATGTTTATTACGGTACTAAAATATAGTACCTGGATTATCATTTAGTCTCACTTAAGTAAATTTCCCATTAAGTCATGTGAGTTTCAGATTCAACGTTATGAGTCTCATTTCTCTAATTTTCTCTGATAAATATAAGAGGGTCATATCTGGCCCTTGAACTTCGCTTGGTTACTACAGTAAAGAGGAGGACATGTAAATAAGACAGACCAATTCTATAGGTAATTATACTTTGAAGTCAATAAATGTATTTTTCATCAATTAACTATTATTATATGAATTGATAATTTGCATGCCTGGGACCGATTCTAGATTTTCTTAGGTTAAAAAAATTCTATTATCAGTAAAACACAGCACAACACACAATACCTAGGACTTAGTACTACTGCCTGCTCAGCACTGATGAAAGAAGTGGAAATAGGCAAAACATTAGCTCAGAGCTTGTGAAGTGAAATCCTGACTCTGTTGAAGTCATGGGCAAGATTTCACCCTCAGCTTTTGCTTTCCTCTGCCGGGAGGCGTCAGGAGAAACAGTGATAGTGTAGAACAACATGACTAGACTTCTACATGCATGGAGAGAAATATATACCTATGCAGAGGACCAGTATAAGACCTATCCACATTTTTGGCTTATGTCGATGGTCTAAATGGGGTTTCACTGGTGAATAGACATTGCGCTGGCCCTCTGCAGAGGGGTGACTCAGATCCATGATGAAAGGAAGACCAGAAAGTCATTGTGCCTAGGGCTGAAGATATACCTGCTCAGGAAACCGTGCACCAACATCTTAATTAATCACTTAACCATTTCCCACAGTAAAAGTACAGATGGGCAAATTCACCAGACAAAGGGATCTAATCTCTTAATGTAAAATAAACTTTATCAAAGAATTATATTTTTAATCTCTCTCCATAGATAGAGGGAAGGGATTACAAGCATAAAATTACTGTAGAACTGGCAATATTTGGATAAAATATATCTTACACGGCCTGGAGATAACAGTTTAAAAATAAAAAAAAGAAGAAGAAATCAATATTACAAAATGTCCTCTTCCATTTTCTGAACAGCAGAGAACATGGGAATGCAAAACCATAAACTTTTATGTCTGCAACCATAACAAGATTTATTTTGAATGAGTTCAGTTAAAAAAAATAAAGCCAAGTGATTTCTGTGCGCAGATGATAGATTAAAATGATGCATGTAGTGTTTCTTGACTTCTGAGACTTGGCTTCTTTATTTTTGGGCTGATGCTGTCAGGCACAATACCCACAAAAATGAGAGCACACTGACGTTCAGACAGCCCTTATCTGTATTGCTGACACAAGTTAGTAAAATCAGTGATACAGATAACGATGCTGTGAACAATGGAACAGTCCATTAAAAGAAAACGTAAATGAAGGTACTGTAAGAAGAATAGCTAAAGAATATTTCCTGGCATCAAGAAGGAAGCTGCAGAGAAACGGGTGACAGGATATGATCCTGCGACTAAGAGCAGTGCACACAGTTCAACAGAAGCCATGCAGCCTCCACACTTCAAAATTTTCTTAAATCACAGTTTCTACCAGACATTGACATATGCAACCCCCTAAAGCTGTGATCTAACTAACCTGCCAGCTGCTGGAGTCATGGTCACATCATCACACACTCTCCCAGACAGTGAAGCTAGAAATAGGTACCTGCTTTGGCTTCAGACCTCATCTTCAAAGTTCAGATCCACATCTTTCACATAAGCTGTCATCTTGCATCCAGTTACTTTGCTCTGGGCTCTCTAATGAACAGGACCAATTTGTAAGGGGATGTACTCTTGCTGTACAACAGTAAGCATCCTAACCTCCCACTGAATTCAGTGTAAGATCGAAACACCCACGATGGCAGGAGAAGGTTTGTAAAAAAGATAAGCCGTCTTATTAACTTGTGGCTTTGGTGACAGTATTTCAATTAGATCAAGGCATAGTAAACTGCTGGCTTTAAATAATCTTTTCATGACTTTTTCCTTTGTTGGAGACACTGGGTCTCACATTCACTTACATTAGGGACTTTTCACACTGCAGTGGTTTACATTTACATCCAATCTATGGCCTCTTTCTGCTGCCAGGGCAGTGTAAATGGTGAGTGGCATAATGAGGTTCAGGCCTTTGTTTTATCATGATCTGCTTCCTATATGGTCCTTTTAAATTAAATATTCTTTAGTAAAGTTGAAGACTATGGCACAAAATCCTAGTACAGTATTCTCTAATGACTCTGCATTTGTAAATTGCAGAGAGTGCCTAATTTTCAAACCTGTCCCCTTGAAAGGAAAGCTGAATCATAGATTTGGACATTCTAATAAGGATCCTCATGTTTCATATGTGAGCCCTTATGTGAAGCTGGAAGTATGTTTATCAAATCACTCATGTCTACTGGAATCATCAAAACAAAAAGGTTCATGAATAATTCTGCATTTAGGTAAGAACATTTCCACATGAAACCATACCTAAACACCACTAACTCATTACACATTCACCAATTGTATTACAGTATGTTTCCATTTTACTGTCATTTGTTATCCTGATGAATTCACTATAGCAGAATGTTTTCAGCTGGATAAAGCTTGCACTAGTCAATCTGCATCCAATAATGGCATTTAGGCAGTGATCCATGCCTGCCCTAATAAATTGCTTCCAATAAGTGATCTTCGGTGTAAGGCTCTGTGGCTATGTCTACGCTCGTTAAATTAAGTTGACTTTAAGTTGATTTAAAAAATTTGACTTTTAAGTAGACTTTGTTAAGTCAACTTCATGCGTCTACACTAGATATTTAGGTTGACTTAAGGTCGGCCTTGTTAAGTCAACTTAGAGTGTCTACCCTAGATGCTTAAGTTGACTGGCTAGGTTGACGGAGAGCTGTGGCTCCCAGGGACAAGGGGAGCCACAGATCCCTGGCAGAAGGGAGCTGGGGCTCCAGGGACAAGGGAGAGACGTGCGCTTTCCCCGGGGAGAAGGCAGCCGTGCGCGGATCCTTTGTTGCAGGGAGAGCCAGACGTGCATGGCTGCCTTCTCCCCTGGGACAGCTGCCCACGGCTCCCTTGTCCTGGGGAGAGCCAGTCGTGCGCAGCTGCCTTCTCCTCGAGAAGAGCTGTCCACGGCTCCCTTGTCTGGGGCAGAGCACCTTGTCCCCGGGTAGAAGGGCTTCCTTCTTCCCGAGCTGGCTCCCCCTAGCCCTAGGTCAACCTAAGGCATTAGGTCAACCTAGGGCATCTACACTGGCTTAAGTCAACTTAAGAAGGTTGACTTAAACGTTAAGTCAACCTAAAACGAGGTGTTATTAAGTCGACTTAAGCTTTCCTTAAGTCGACTTAATGAAATGCTTAGGTCAACTTAATGAAAGCCCAGTGTGGATGCCGCTTTGTTTAGGTCGACTTAAGCCTCCTTAAGTCGACTTAATTTGTAAGTGTAGATGCACCCTGTGGCTATGTCTACACTTGTTAATTTAAGTCGACTTAGCATGTCTACACTTGAATTTTAAGTCAACTTTGGGGGGACCCTACAAAGTCGACCTAGAGCGTTCACACTGGATGCCTAGGTCGACTTGTAGGGGCTAGGCAGACCTGGGACTGGTCCACGGTGGCAGGGGCACCCCTTGCCAAGTGCCAGGGGGCTCAGCTTTTGCCCCATTGTACCTGGATACAATGGGGCAAAGGGGGACAGGGACCCTGGCAGGGCATAGGGGCAAGGTGGGCAGGGCTCTGTCCTGCCCTGTGGGGGGGGCATGCCAGGCTCTCCCTGTGCCAGCCACCCTGGCAGGGAGGGCAATGGGGGGAGTCCTGGTGAGCCCTAAGTCAACTTAGACTCGACTTAGGGCTACTCCAGGTCTACACTGGCTTAAGTCGACTTTAGAAAGTTGACTTAAGCCAAAAGTCGACTTAAAAGTAGGTTTAACAAAGTCGACTTAATTTTCCTTAAGTCGACTTAAGCAGCTGCTTAAGTCGACTTAAGGAAAATGTAGTGTAGACGCAGAGTAAATTAAGTCGACTTAAGCAAGCTTAAGTCGTCTTAATTTGTAAGTGTAGATGCACTCTGTGTGCCTGCTTGTGTGTGCTTTCGTTGGACTCATTAAAATGTCTCACCAAACTAGAAGACACCAACTATATTAAGTACTGGGCTATGGAAGGGAAAACACAAATGCAGCAGGTCAGGGAGATACATAAAGGTCCATCCAAATCACTGAAAGATCATATGTGCAGTGGAATTAAAAAAAAAAGGAGATGCAATAAATTGCAGGCACACATCTGCCCAGCTAAAGACAAGGGGAATCCTTCAGTGGTTTCAGAATCAGGTCCTGTAGCTCCATTCATCATCATTCTTTTGAAGAGAATAGACCATTTATTACTGAAATGATAGACTAAATGCAAAACGAAACACAAAGTAGAAAACTAAGGACTGTACAGATTCTTTGCATGAAATTGTGTATTTTTCATAGGTGCTTAGCAAAACAGCAACCTTAAAACCAGTGGAAGTGGCCAGCAAGGGATTCTGCTCATAGCATAAAGCTAGAATAGAGCAGGATGGCCTGCTTCATACCACACACCATAGAAAGTATTCAAATTCCAAAGGGGTAGCCGTGTTAGTCTATTGTAGAAAGACAACAGAGTCCTGTGGCACTTTTAAAGACTAACAGATTTATTTATCGCATGAGCTTTCGTGGGAGAAAGTGGGAATTTTCTCCCACGAAAGCTCATGCGATAAATACATCTGTTAGTCTTTAAAAGTGCCACAGGACTCTGTTGTCCATAGAAAGTATGTATATGATAAAAGAAGGTGTTGATAGAGTAACCTATGCTTCAGACAACCCCAGCTACCATAATAGCCATTTTGAGGTCTGGGATAACCTCCATAAATGAAAGCAGCCCTCATGAGAATTCCCAGAGATTGGAATAGCACAAGATAGTTTAATATTACTTTTGTACTCATTCTTTAAGAAAGTCTCTGGTCCTAGTCTCTGTATGTTTATATAATTATAGTAAATGCTCTATAATACGTGCGGTCTAGTTCTTTTCCTGTGCAGAACAATATACAACATCTGCAGTAATTATAGTTGTTAATAACTTACTCTGTGAAGGATGTAGAGACTATAAGACAAATTCAGAGACAAGCTAAAAGGTTTGGTGAACATAGTGTGGGATTCCAAAGGGGTAGCCGTGTTAGTCTATTGTAGAAAGACAACAGAGTCCTGTGGCACTTTTAAAGACTAACAGATTTATTTATCGCATGAGCTTTCGTGGGAGAAAATCCCACTTCGTCAGACGCTTTGAAGATAGGAAAGTTACAGAGTGGGAGGAAATTAAATGCAGGGGAGTGTATGACATAGCATCAGGTCAGGCTGTAACAGCAAATCAAAATAGGTGTTAGGATTCAAAACACTGGGGAACAGCACATAGAGGAGGGGGAGGTCAAATCACTTGTTGTAATGCGAGAAAAATCCATAGTCCCTGTTTAACCCCAAGACAACTGAGTCAAATTTGCATATAAATTCGAGTTCTGCAGTCTCTCTTTGAAGCTGCGATTTGTTATTCATCTGTTTCAACACAGCTATTAACAAGTCGTCAAGGGAGTGAGCAGGGAGATTGAAGTGTTCCCCTACAGATTTTGCAGTGTTGCAATTTCTGATGTCAGATTTGTGTCCATTGATTCTTTGGTGTAGTGTGGGATGACAGAGAAGGATTTTAGGAGGGTTCAATGTAGGCATGGGTCCAGCATGTAAAAATTTAGATATAAAAAAGAGGGGCATAAAGCAATGCTATAAGGAGAAGGGATAGGTTTTCTTTCTTTCTTTCTTTCTTTCTTTCTTTCTTTCTTTCTTTCTTT
>ML685777.1:19429922-19458620 GCA_007922175.1 Pelusios castaneus | reverse complement strand
TTTCTTTCTTTCTTTCTTTCTTTCTTTCTTTCTTTCTTTCTTTCTTTCTTTCTCAGATTTCAGGAACAGGGATTCTTGGTTTGGAGTTTCTCCACAATTTACATAATAACTGTTGGAATTACATGAGACTTACATTTTCAAGTCTTGAGATTTTACTTACCTTTTAAATGGTTAAAGGTTTTCACTAAAAAGTTTTTTATCATTTCTTTTATCAGAAGTGCTTGTACTAAGTGAATAATGGAGTTGGAGAAAAGAAATAAAAATGGATGTGGAGTGATATCCATGTGAAATAAATGTAGAACCCTGAAATAGTTTCAAACATGGAAACTGAATGTCGAAAGTAACATGCCAGCTATAGTATACTCTTAATTACAATCATGCCCTTTAGAAGCCAACACATCTTCAGTGTAAAGTGGGGTAAACCATGGAATATCTACTTAACGAGCTAAAGGATTTTTCAAAGATACTGATGATTCTCTATGACCAGTAGATCTAATTTTGTAATGTATTCACAGTTTAGGATTTACTGAGGAGGAAGAATTCTTGGAAGCGATAAAGGGATGGAGTTTTAGATAGTATTTCTTTCAAATACAGAGTTGATTTTTAAAGAAATGGCTCAAAAGATGATAGGTAGATGATTTTCCATCTGAACTCTGGCTTGAAGTCCCCCCCCCACAATAATTCACCACTTGTGCTACCACTAATTCTGCTCCACTGACTCAGACAGGGTTTACATTACTCCCAGCATTCTCCATCTGGTCAGAGGATGGCAAGGACAAAAAGTACTCTGGAGCTGTGCTGCACTGAGACAGGATAGGCAATACAATGTTAAATCCATTAACAGCCACAGATGTCATGTGTGCACTGAAGCTTCACCATGGCCAGCATTGGTGGATTTACACCAATGGTCCCAAGGGTGAGAACTTATTTAAAAATAAAATGCATTGCATGCACAGCAAAACAGTCTTATCTCAAGAGTGCAGTTTATGAATTTCTTTGTTGAAATTGTTTGTCACTGAATTTGAAAAGATGCCATTTCACTATCCCAGGCTTCAGACTTAAGGGAAACTGCAGGACAGATGGTCTTTGTGGTGGGGAAGGTAGCTCACCAGAGTAAAGAAGGAGTTAATGGAACCCAGGAGAGGCTGTGGCCAGAGCAGTCAATTAGAAGGGTATAAGGGGAAGGTAGAAGGGTATAAGGGGAAGGGGAAGAGCCAGGCAGGTTCATATAAGAAGGGCTGCCAGCTAGATGGTGATGTCAGACACTGTTAGGAGCTCACAGACAGAAGGCTGGATGGTCTGAAGGGTAAAGGTAGGTTAGTTCCCTGGGATAGAGCAGTGGCAAGCTTACAGGAAGGAGCTGCCATGAACCCTGAAGCAGGGGCTGGGGTGGACTTCATTTTTTATCCACTTGTTGAATCTTTTGATGTTGAGAATGCTTTTGATACCCTTCCTTCTCCTGTGACCTTCTGAACAGCATCATGTAGTAGAACGTAGAAAATCTTTCTTCTGAGCTCTCTATCATTCCCTTATCCAGAAGATGCGGTATTAAGAGATCATTACAAATGGCTGACTGGATCATGAAAGAGTGGGATGGAGTCTGTGTCTTGAGTATTCCTGGCTCATTGTATCCAACCACTTGTCGGCGGTTGTTGAAAACCATTCCTATAGGAAATTCTACCCCTTTGCTTCAGTGCTAGGTAGTTCTAGGTAGGCTCCAGGGTAGAAACAGCCACTGGTTTCTGGAATAAGGGCCATACAGAGAAGGCAGGGCTGTCTGTAGATAGGGAGCAGCTGAACCCTTAAGTAAGGGCCTGACTGCACTTCCATGGCCATTAATACAAATGGCAACAACTTCTGAAGCCACACACCAGCGGGAAGAGGGAACAGCAGGGACTGAGTCACAGCTGGAGAACTATGCCAAAAAGCAGACAGCGGGCTTGCAGAGAGATGTGGGTCCAGTAATGGAAAAAAGATGGTTGACACACCACTGGAGAGGCACAGTGGCCACTAGAGTGATTCCCTGAGATGGACTTGAGGAGGTGCTGTGGTGGTGAGCAGGGACCCCGTCACAGTCCTATTTTTCTGTTGCTAGTAAAGTCCATCCTCTTGTACAGTGTTGTTTTTGGAGTGATATTACTTTGTCAGTGATTGGTTTAAATATTTTATTAGTCCCTTGATTACTGGGTTTTACACTTCTTGACAGCTAGCAGTAACATTGATTTTTCTCAAGGAACAGCATCCCTCTGTATATTGCATATTAAGGAGTCATCTAGAGTGACGGCACGAGAAAAGAATCTAGCACCCTACCCACATGAGGAGTGGGAGAAGCAACTCAAAATATTGGTAATAACAAGTAGCAGAGAGAGAGAGAAGGAAGACGCTTAAGCCCCACATTGGTGAAAGGGCTGAACATCTAAGAAATGTAAAAAACGCTTTCTTTTGTGTTCGTGATACCATTAGTTCTTACTGTTTTAGACCCAAAGAATTTCTGATTGAGTGTCTTAGAAGAAAAGTAAAGAAAATATTGACACATTTTGTTTCAAAGTACAGGAGCAGATCTTTAGTCCCTCTTAAACATACTTTGTGTTTCTTCATCTGGGTGAAGATTCTGCTACTCTAAGGGAATCTTCAGGTAGTAAAGGGGGCAGAGACGGAAGCAGAGATCCATGTGTCAGGGCAAGAGGGACTGTGGCTTGACTGAGCTGCACTTTTCAGTTCTAGGGCTAGCAGAGCATTCCCCTAAGGAAGTTTTTCAATGAGGAGACATTAGACAGCCCTGGACGTGCTCTAATTTGTACCAGGGGATGATTCAGTCACTGATTCTCCTTGGATAATCCACTCACCATCTTCCCTCATGTGCACTGAGTGCTGCTCTAATGCAACTGGGGACCTAGTCAGTCATTTCTCCATTTTAAATTACACATTTTCTTGTTCTGAGTTTGGGTCCCAGATAGTGTTTGTTAACTTATTACTGCAGACAACCCCCTCACCCTCCCCACCTCCACAAAAATGCAAAACCCCATTAAGCATCAGCTGATATATCCAAGGTAATGGACTAAGAATTCATGTCAATAGTGGGAGCATTGATAGATGCAGAGCTCCACAGTCATGACTTAATTTCTAGGGGGCACTGCATGAAAGAGAATTATTTTTTCATCCTAACAGAAGGAGCTTCAGCTGTTTAATTTTCAGTGGGCAGATTCCTAGAAGTCTGTGCACATTTTTCCCTATAAAGTTTGAACTCCTGAGTTGTTCTTTAGAATGATAATGGCACACAATCCTGTGGTGATGGCTCAATACATTTCCAACTGTTCCACAAATTGTAACCACAAATGAAGTAGGAGAATAAAACTGACTCACTGAGAGGCAACTGAAGCCTCTGAGTCATTCTTAGTATGTGATTTCAGTTCAGTGGCATGTATGTGGTCAGAAAATTATACTAGGACTATGAGTTGTGGTCTAATGTACACTTTATAAATTTGCCAGTCGAGAGGAGCAAGACACATACAGTATACATTTTAAGTGAAGAAAAGTTTAGCATGTAAGGCAAAAAGAGAAAATGTTTTATTTATAACATTATTTATGAATTTTGCTCAACACTGTATCCTACTTGACAGGGAATACAGCGTGATGAAATACCATTTATAGGTCTCCAGACATGGGGCTTCTGCACTGTGAATTGCTCCAAAATCTTTATCTGCATATCAGGATACACTTTATCCCTCATTACGTTGTAAAACTTCCATTGTCAGCTGTTGGCTTGGTTTGTGTGTTCTCATTGCATGCTGTACTGGTTCTGGTCACATAGCCTGTACAGTAAGATCCAATCAAACTGTCCCCAAAAGACCAAAGACTCCATTCAATAATGAAGACACCTCAGCCAGGTTTATTATTTATAAAGCATCGTCCTAGAATCCTATATATGGTACAGGTAAACTAACACATATATACTCATTACAATGTACTTAACTCAGTGAACGCTAAGACAGGACACCCCCTCTGTGACCCTTCTTTCATACACTGGTACAAACAAGCTACATATTTTTCCCTCTGATGTGGTTAATTGCCACCTTTTACCTTGTACATGTTGGCTTGATCAAAACATCTCTATTCATCACCCTTATCTTTGGGAGAGGTCAATGTGTCTGCATTATTTTTGGGGAGTGTGTTCATACTATACTTGGGTATTGGGGTGCTCTGGTACTACCCTTCTGAAATGTGTTTACTTGCACGTCCTGTGCCTTGGACTTCTTAGGAATTGTTTTGCAATTGTTTCTGCTAGGTTCTGTGAACTAGCAGTAGGCATGTTTTCTAACAAGGGCCTAGATTTTGCTTATACCTTGACTCTTGCTAAATGTTGCTTTAAATGAGCGGGGCCTGGCTTTAGTACAAGCTTTGGGCCATACACCAGTCACCTTATAAGAAGCCTCATTGTCTTAGGCTGCGTCTCCACTGGTAAATTAAGTAGAATTAAGCTTGCTTAATTTACCCTGCATCTACACTACAGTTTCCTTAAGTCGACTTAAGCAAGCTGCTTAAGTCGACCTAAGGAAAATAAAGTTGACTTAATTAAAATTAAGTCAACTTTATTAAACTACCTTCCTAGTAGACCTAAGGCTTAAGTCAACTCCCTAGAGTTGACTTAAGCCAGTGTAGACGACGTGGGGTAGCCCTAAGTCTACTTAGGGCTACCCAAGGGCTATACCAATGCCATCCCTGGCGGGGGGGGGGGGCACAGGGGGAGCCTGACATGCCCCCCCACCTGGAAGGGCAGAGCCCTGCCCACCATGCCCCTATGCCCTGCCAGTGTCCCTGTCCCCCTTTGCCCCATTGTACCTAGGTACAATGGGGCAAAGGCTGAGCCCCCTGGCATTGGGCAAGGGGTGCCCCCCCCTGCCTCTGTGGACCTTCCCTAGGTCCCTCTAAGCCCCTAGAAGTTGACCTAAGCATCCAGTGTGGATGCTCTATGTCAACTTTTTAAGTTGCCCTTTAAGTTGACTTTATTTTTAAGTGTGGACACACTATGTCGACTTAGTTAAAGTCGACTTAAATTACCAAGTATAGACATAGCCTTAGGGTCTCTCTTTTTCAACTAGAACTTACTTTACTTTTGTTAATAGAAGTCTATTCTGACTTATGCTGGAAAATGAAATTTTTCATATTTTATGACTTTTCATTAAAAAAAAAATTGTGTAGCAAAATTGAGTGACCTATATTCACAAAATATTTGCAGCTCCCTGTGCCAGGAAGGTGCTGAACATCAAAGACTGTAATTTCTAGGACAGGGCAGTTGTCTAAATCGGCTGTTCTTTATTGTTTCCACCAGGGAAGCTGCTTTACAATTTCTTTCAGGCTTCATAAAAGCCCTGGAAGCAGAAGTTGTGGCAGGGATGAATTCCAGGTTAGTTCTTTCTTTCAAATAAGTCAGTGGTAAAGTGTTCATTGACCTCAGTGGATTGGAATAGAGTCTGGACCTATGGTCTCTTGTCCCAACCAATATTACTCATTTTGGGGTCTGTTCTTCATCTTTGTGAGTCCCCCTAGAAAAAGGAACTGTGGGGATCATCCGCACCCCAATGTGAAGCATTTATGCCTCTGTGGAGCTACACAATTTCTCTTGGTAAATATCTCCTACATTTATTTCATGTCCACAAAATACAGTTTTTTTCTTTTTCTTTTAATTTAGAAATTGTAGCTTTATTTCAATTAGCTTTTTTAACCTTGTTATAAATCTATTGTAGCTTGAAAAACATACAGAAGTGAAAAATATAAGTATAAATACACCAGTTGTTAATCTTATGAACCTCACTCACTATAATATTTTAAGAAATAGAATCACATATTTCCTTAAACATTTTGTATATGTCATCAAATATGTCATCATATATTATCTTTTCTAAATGTGCCAAGACATTGAAGCCTGAGGAAGGTATATACTGCTTGCTGATTTTTTATAATTAGTGGTTATTCTCTTGATGATCATATTAGCCTTTAGTAGAAAGACTTCATGGATCACATTAATATGTGTAAGAGTCTGTGGAGCTTCTGCTTAGATATTTGCGTGATGTTCACATAGTTTGAGTTTTATGTGTTTCTACCTCTTCACAGAAGTGAAAGACTCTAACTATAGCACAGCATAATCACTGTCTGTGCTAATTCTTCCCCAGTGCAACACTTGTTGACTGTTTTCCCTGTGCCTCTTTCCAAGGGCCCAGTATGTTCTAAAAGTGGCTTTCTGTTGACTGACATTTAATCGATGATAGATGATAATAATTCATACTGATAAAATAATGATATTTTAGCAGGTGTTACTCCATACTCTAAAACACTGGAGCATCCCCATTTCTCTGTGCAGGATAGTCTATGTGTGAAAATAGTTCCCAAGAGAGAGAGAATTTTTCTAGGCTTTTATCCTCAAGCCTGGTGTCAGCTGTGAATTGCTGGTATCATGATGGTACTTACAAATGTTACCACTCCTTAGGGCTTCCAAGTAATGGGTTGAAATTGCTTTGACATTCATGCCTGTTTTTCTTTTCTGGAGGTTGGCTTGCATTATGAGATCTTTTTAAGCACCAAGAAGGCTGCTGAGTGTGATGGTGTGTGTCAGGACAGGGCAAGCCTAAAGTTTCTCGTTTTGTATTTTTCATTTTGTAGTGGATATAGGGTTCTAACCACAGATGGGCTTACACTTTAAAAAGTTACAATGTTATGTTATCCAGTTATAAATAAGCTTATTTTTGAGTTTATATTATCAACAGCAAATGTTGATCCTTAAACTGGGAACAGGAGATTGTGATTCCATACTCCAAATGATAGTGGCAAAGTCACATAAACATCTGACATATAAGGAGGTAATGTATGTAAGTAAATGTGTTCCCTTGTGGAGGTCATGGGAAAATAGTTTGAGGCCTGAAAGAAGAAAGTGTGGGTAAGGACCCTATACCTTTTTTTTTTCTTTTTCTTCAGGATTTGCAGGTTCAGCTTCAGGTTTGTGCCAGGGAAAGTGCAGAAATTTTGATGGGTTGCTGTTTCTGTTGAACCAGTTGAGATGCCTCTCTAGTTATCTGAGGATTATAAAGAAATTTACAAACTTTAATTAATTAATCTACATAGCAGTCTGTAAAGTAGATAAACATTTATAATCCTTGTTTTGCAGAAAGATAAATTGAATCACAAAGAGGTTATGTGACATGTCCAAGGTCTGATGGTGAATTAGCAGCAAACCTCAGAAGCCCTGACCCTCAGCTCTCTAACCAATAACTGTTCTCTCCATGGTCTTGTAAAGGAATTTTATTTGGGACTTTTAAATTAAGTCCCTTACTATCAAATATTGCTGAGGAAAAACAATACATTTGTATTTGCCTTCAATTTGGCACCTAGACATCATCCAGCTGTGCAGAAAATTCATACTTCAATTGCCAGGTTTCTATACTAGATTATCCAACTAAATTTTTTCCTGGTAAATGCAGTTTAGTGGAAGGTACTGCAAAGCACTAACATACCTCAGGAAATTGTCTCATAAAGGTAATTTCTTTAACATTCTGGAGAGAAGAAAACTGAAGTTTATATATTTTCTAAGGCATATAGTATCCTCTCATGATTTTTTCCCTCTGTAACATCCTCCATGTAAACCAAATTAAAGAAAAGTGTAAAGCATCACTACAGAATTAATATCCTGAACTAAACTCAGCATACTGTTCTAATTCTAGCTCTGATGCTGACTGATTTAGGCCCTACATGAACTACAGAGGTCACTATTAAAAAGATAAGTTTTGACTGCTCATAACATGCAGTTATTCACTGTAAAACTACCACAATTATTTCTAATGCTGCCGTGTGCAGGACCTCAACTCCAGAACTTCTCAGAATTTAGATTGTAATGTAAAGCGTGCCTTTGTGAGGAAGCCTTCCACCAAGAAGAGCACTTTTAAATAATGGCAGTGGGGCTGTCCCTAGGGGGGAGCAGGCCCAGGGTCAACTGGCCTGGGAGGGGCCCCCTCCCTACCCCATGGTGGAGGGGGGAAGAGTGTGCCTGCTCCGCCCCCAGCAATTAAGGCTACCCCCATGGAAGGTAAGGGTTAGGTAGGGGTAGTGGGCCGGGGCTCACGACGGGGGGCACACAGGTGGGGGCAGGGGCATTGCTGCCCCCCAAAAAACATTCAGGGCACACAGCCCCCCACAGCATTCCTTGCCCCCCGCCCCCGCATTCCCACTCCATCCCCATCCCCTGGCAACACCAGACCTTAAGCTGTGCTGTGGCCATGCTGGGCCAAAAAGCCGGGCCAGACCACCAGCAGGAGCTGTCCTGGCCGAGATTCCTGCTGGTAGCTGGCCCTGGCTGGGAGCCTAATGAGGCTGCCATCGCTGGGGACCCAGGCACATCCGGGGACCTAAGGCCGCCGCCGGGGCTCGGCCACCGCCAGGAGCCGGCCCTGGCCGAGGCAAAAGAGGCGGGGCCAGCCCTGCCCCTGTTGCAGATGCGGACCCTGTGTGGGGCAGCAGGCCAGCCTGGCCTGGCCCACAAACCTGCCCCGCCCCTGGGCCGGCTGGCTGCTCCTCCCTGGGGGCGGGGAGGGCCGGCGGCCGTGGGAGGGCTACGGCCTGAGCCCCGCACTGCCCCGCTGGGAGCAGGACAGAGCGAGGCCCACTTAACCACGGGGCCTGGGGCAATCACCCCATTCAGCCCCCTTTCCCTCCTTCCCCCCCCCCCCCCAGGACGGCCCTGAATGGCAGAAAAGCTCATATACTTAAATTCTCAATTTACATGCCTTTGTTATTTCAGCTGCTGTGAGAACATCACTTTTTGTTTTGAGTTGTGCCTATTCTGAGATTTGATAAGTCTTAACTTTGTATGGCACTCAAATACTGAAAGAGGAGCCACCACAAAAACTTCATACATTAGCTGGATAAAATAGTGGAAACTGCTGGCAAATGGAGGTTAATTAATAGTGATCACTGTTTTTACCTCTGAGTATTCTGCTTGAAAAAACAGCATCAGAATATTGACAGGGTTTGTTTTAAGGACTGATTACTTACAGTTAGGTTGTGAGTTTGCAATTGCCCTAAATAAGGGATCATGAGTAGCTGTGATTCTGGGAGCCACAATTCTTTTCCAGATTCCAGTTTCACTAAACCAGTAGCAAATTACATCCCTCTCTGTGTCATATCAGCTGTGCTGGTGAGGATATTGAAGGTGGCAAAGTCAAGGGGAATATAACACACACAGAGGTGCAATGGGTTGCTTTATGCCTCCATGCATGTAAGGCAAACAAAAATCTTGCCTTTAATGTGTATATAGCATGATGAAGAGGGAAAGGTGTATGGTATGTGTGACAGGCTGCTCCCCAAATCTGGTATGGTGTGTTGCTATGACACCTTGAACCTCACTCCTGAACCCCAATTCACCCCAATCTGCTAGGTGATCACTCACTCCTGAGTCAATCCACACCAGCCACCAGAATGTAACTGATCCCAGGCAGTGGGTGTAAATCCACTAGCCACACAGGCATCAGTCTACAAGCAAGCACCCCCAACCCCAGATCCCACACCGGGAGTCACTGTATTACAGGTATTGGTACCCACTCCCAATCACCATAATCTCAAATTCATCCACTTAACAAAGAAGTGGATTGTGCCCAGCATCCCATATCCACACCCTCTAAAAACCACACAGCTCTAGATAAAACAAATACTAGTTTATTGATCAGAGTACGATTTCAAGTGAGAATATGACCAATCAAGGCAGAATCATGCTATAAATGAGTCAGGAGTGACCACTATCAAATAAAAGGTACAAACCGCATACTAGTCTAACATCTGTACCTAAACTGACCTCATAGTCCAAGATTATGTGCAAGGTGTTTGGCTGTTCAGTGTTTTACAGCCATTCTCTGCCTATTACAAGGCAGGGCCCAGATCTTGCTTGAAGTTGGTTGCAAAATGGTGTCTTCCCAGGCCAAAGCCTGCAGCTTCTCCTCCTCAAACAGTCTGTGTCTTTGTTTTTATAAACTCCTGACAGTCCCTCTCCCTCTGTCCTGCTGTGTGATTCTCCTTACTTCTACCTGAGCCAGGGTGTTCATTAGCATTTCCTTTGACATGTAATTGTCCAGCCTCTCTGCTAAAGATAGTCCTGAGAGTCTGAAGTCTGTAACATGCTTCATATCTGTACACACATGTTGCTCTAGGAAACATGGCATCACAGCAATTATGTAGAATATGTTAGGAGCATCCATAAAGGAACCTGGTATAGCGTATTTGGCATCGAATCACACAATTACATTGCAAAACTGAACAGAAAAGTTACACATATTATACCCTACGGGTGCGCGGATGTGTATCCTGTGATGGTATGATTATGGCTTCCAAACAATATCATACTAAGTATGCTTTGGCACCCCAAATAGGCAATAGAAAAACATGTACAAAGCTAGTGCCAGATGAGACCATCTAAGCATAGCACTAATGAGCATTGGCTCACCTAAGGATTATAAGGAACTCAGCTAATTCAGCAATATACAGGATGAATGCAGAATGAATCTAGCCATCAGATGGGCAACCCTATTAGGGGGATTCTCCTACGTGATTATATCTGCAAGTGTCTGGCTACCAGAGGTAGAACAAACAGCACTGACACGCACAACCAATGAAACTGATTCAGATTGACTTGGGAAGAGTTAAGAGATAGAAAAAAAAGACGAAGAGAGTCACAAATGGTTGTGACCAAACTTTCTTGTATGATTTTCTCAAAAGTATAGGCTGAAAAAAATCACTGGTCATGAGTAGCCAGAGACTCCCTGAACTTGTATTAAACATCATGGGTATTATTAAAAAATTAACATTTACTATGTCAGAGTTCCAAGGTTTATCACACACCCTTATCAAAGTGTTTTCACTATTCCCTATACTCACTATGGAAAATTCTGCAAACGCCATGAAAAAGAAATGTTAACTGCTGCTGAAAATCCAAGCTTTAATAGTGTCCACTGGTGGGTGAAATAGCTTGGATAAAATACAGATTGAACCAAACCTTTACTCATATATGAAATCAAATCTCATATCATGTCTAACCTTGTCTTGTTTTTATGCACCTCTGAATTTCTGGCAGAAACCAAAAGTGAAAGTCTAAGAAAGTTACTATGTTAAAAACCTGTCTGAAGGAAAAAATTTGGACAACTTTCTAGATCCAAGAATTTTCAATAAGCATCTATAGAGACCACAGTAGGGATTAGTTATCCTAGGGCTAAATTTTCCCAGAACTTGGCCCATAGACTGAAATTGAACATAGGGCACCATGGGGAAAAAAAAATCAAGCACTTCAACCGCTTCATCTCCTATTTCTATTTCACACCACTTTCAAAATGCTATTTGATTACATGTAAAATGAAGCTTAGTAATATTGATTTTATTCAAATCTGTTTTTAATAAAATTAAAGGGCGTCAATCTCTTTTATGTATTATTGATTTTCCATTTTTACAAATCTTATTTTTATATTTCTTGAAAATATAGGCACTGCATCAGAGATTAGACAAGCTGTTGGTAGTATATTTACAAGCAAGAGACATAATTGTTTAGAAGAATGAACCATGTCTATGTACATGTGGAGCCATAAATTATTGCTTGCACTTTTGCCACTTACCAAAAATGCAAAATAGCTCTTTGAACTCAAAGTAATGGTTACATTTAGTTAATGCTATTTTCAACTTAGAGAAATGACACATTGTTTCCTGTTTCTCCCTAAGAAAAAGAAATACAAGACTATAGAAATTTACATTAAACAAAGTTTACTTTATATTGACGTTTATATCTTACTTCTGAGATTTTGGAAAAAGTGAAATTAAATCAGGTCAGACAAGTCTAAATAAGAAGATATTCCTTAGAGCTGGAAGATCAGTGACGCACCTACATGCAAATTAAACAAAAACATACTTGGCACGCAATTCTTCATGTGAGTCACCTAGAAAAAAGTGCAGGCTTTATTTAGGGTTTCTTGGTGGTAAAAAAGTCTAAAAAAATTCTAAATTTCCAATTTTATTTTACTAAGAAGCTCATCAACAATAATTGGACATTCATTGTTCCATTTGTCTCCCATAATGCAGTTCATAATCAATGTTCAAGCCAGAACAGAAATTTGTCTAGAATCAGGGTGTTTTACTCACCACATACCATTTTGGAGGGGTTTCATTAATTATAATTTTTAGGGGGGTTAGTCACTGCATATAATTTTGCATCACATGATATCACTGGCATTTTATGCTCTAAAAGCTAACTGGCATTAGGGGATTTTAACATTTGGATAGGACAAACACACTGTATAAACAGATGATAAAACGACTTTGTTTATAAGTTTAGCACTTGATATTCTGATACATTAATCTGCTGTTTAAAAAAATAAAAGGAAACCTCTACCGTTCTAGCAATGTATATTCTGTATACTTTTTGTTTGTATGGTACTTATTTCTTCATATTTATCTAAGCAATTATTTACATCCTGTTCAGAATATGAAATTTTGCTTAGGAGGCAAGACTGCAATACCTTTTGTTCAGCAGAAGCAGCTGTTGTCCTGAATAGATCTGTAAGGTCTTCTGTATTTTAGAGGGATTTTTTTTTAGTTGTTGCATTAGTATCTGTGATACCTTTAAATAAATGAAAATTAACATTTTGTAAAATATAACATTACAAATCTCTCAATTATGGGGTGGCAGCATTGCAATTTCACTTCTGCTGATGTTGAACATTTTATAGAGTCTTTCTAATCCCCTGTATAGCTGTGTGTTGAATACAGAAACACTTTCGCCAGTGAAAGTGTTTGCTTAGAAGTGTTTTTTAAAAAGTGATGGTTGACTTTTCACACGGCTATATAAAGGGTTGTTTTGGGTTTTTTTTAACTCTGACTTTTAGTAATAGCTGTCTTTTTTTTTCCCTTCAAAGTCACCTATTCCTAAAAGAATTTTGCTTTTCTAATTGAAGTTTATAGGTCACACCCAAATTCCATTCCAAGATAAACATTTTACTATGTCCACAACTGATTTAGATCATAATTCAAATACAGTATACCTGTTAATTAATAATGGTTGCACTATAGCACTGTGTTGTGCCATAGACATTATTACCTGGGTAATTACTTGGGTAATTTTTTATATTATTTTTTTATCATTAGTGGTGTAGACACTGGGGTACAAAACAGAGAAGTAATTCCTAATTCAAGAAGCTCATTAGTGTCTTATAATCCAAGTTTGACACAGATGCTGTGATTCAAGTCTGTGATTCCCAACTTTTTTGACTCAAGGGTCACAGATATCACTGTTAAAACCCAGAACACACAAGTCTCCACCAGAAGTCTACCCCCCAACCCCCAGTGCAGCCAGACAGGAGTTCAGCAAGAAGGATGCCTCCCTCTTCACTGATCTCCTGTCCTCCTGGCTGCAGCAGGGAAACTGCACGTGTTCTGGAGTCCTGTGTGCTCTACCTGGGTCCCTAGGCAGTGGCTCCCTTTTGCAACCTGGGGGGATGGGAGATCAATGCTCTGCTAACTCTGGCTCCAGCTGGAACCCCAGTGCCTAGGGACACAGGTGGAATGCTTTGCTATGCTCTCTGCTACAGTCAGAGGGAGCGGAGTTCTGATCTCCAATCCTATTGGCTGCAGCAAAGAGCCTACGCCAGTGTTTTAGCCCCATGGCAACACGCTCTGCCTGGGTCCTTATTAGGCAGAAGCTGTCTTCTGCAGCCTATGGAAGGGTAATGGCAGGCCACTTTGAAAGTCCCTGTGGGCCACAAGTTGGGAACCATTAGTCCAAATAATTCTATAACAGATGAAGTTCAAACATCATACAATTAATTAGGGCTTGGCTGGTGTTTTGTTTGTTTCATTTGTTTATAAAATCATCAGGATGATCAAAGCAAAATTAATGATAGAAAATCATTGACAGATCTTGTGGTCAAAGTATGTTTTGAGAAAGAACTTGCACAGAGAAAGACCTCTGAGAGGTAATATTTCTTGCAAGGTATTTTGTTCTGTTGTTGCTGGATGATCCCCAAAGCATCCCAAACTCACCATGGTTCAAGCATGTTCAATTCACGTATAAATAGGCGTGTTATATATCACTTTGGAACAAAAGGACATTCATTATATCTTGTCTATAGTACGTTTTCAAAGAGCTGTATTATGCTTTATTTTACTGACAAGCAATTACAAGGGTCATTTTCTTTGCACGTCCATCTTTCAAGGTGCACAGGTTTGTGTATCACTGCCCTCTATTGGATAGAATGCTGGTCCTGCTAATTCCCTCCCCTGACTGAGATAGAGCAGGTGTTTTAGCTCCTGGGGAGAAGACCCTTGATGGCTATGGGACACTGTTGTATTTTTACAACTATCTAATGACTTGGGATGGCCCTGTATCTTTCTAATACAGTAAAAAGGTTGATCTTATTATTAATTAATTATAATTGTTGTCATTGATTTATTTGAAAAAGAAAAGGCTGAATGTCAGAAGAAGCTTCTTGATTACTAGATACATTATGCTGTGGATACATTAGTCTTCACAGGGGAAATGGTGTAAGATCCATTGTTTAGACGTTTTAAAATTTAATGAGACAAAACAATTGGAAATATGCCATTGGGAAAAAAAATGCAATGACAGGGAGATGTACTGGACAGTCTTTTTTGTCTCTTCTATGATGCCATGCTTATTTATTATTTATTGAGATTCATTTGTGTTATTCAAAACAACTGTAATACAATTCACATATTACTAATAACTATTCTTTTCATTGTGACACTTCAGTACAAAAAATATGCAGATTTCAGTTTTAGGGCATTTCCTACTTTTAAGTTCGGAATTTAAATAGGCTCTTAAATGAATAATACACACAAGTCAATGGCATGCTCTTTATTGTGCTTGTACAGTCCATATGCAGTAACAGCCTTAAAATGGCAGTTTTTAAAACTATTCATTTTATGTAAACCACATACAATACCAGTACAAATGATTGCTTCTTTAAAAAACATGTGCTGCCATTTAAAAACATATATACTGATTGTGTGAGGATTTTTATATTTAATATAAACACAAAAAAATGACAAGTAAGACTGTATAACATATAGGTATTCCTACAAGTAATCAGCAATATAGGGAATCTTCTTATTGAATTTATTTAGCTTTGGATCAGGTAAATAGACTCAGGCCTTGGTCCTTCAGTAGGACTCCTCTATTTCTTAAATTTGAGCATGTGCTAGTACTTTGAAGCAAGAACTACATGAACAATCTGACTAATCCCAAATAGGTAATTAAAGAATTCAGGGAAGTCCTAAGAGGAAAAGGTATGCAAAGCAGTTTCTGGCAGTAAAAGTGAGATGAAAACCCAACCCCTTGGGTCAGCTGCTTAGCAGGAAGCTAGCTTTAGTAAATGTTGCATCTAAGATTGTGAAGCACTCATTCCACACTTCATTGATCAGTCCAGGGAGAGCACAACCACTGAGCCTCTAGTTGCTGATTTATTCCACTGTGTTGCAGTTGACTAGATAAAGTATTGGTTTCCCTTATCCTCATGAGTTCTGGGAGACAGTCATTTGTGCTTCACTTGACACTGATACCCGAACAATGACAAGAGCAAGGCAGTCAAGAAGTATTCAGGATAGTTATAAGTCATTGAAAGAAGAAACTGTACTGAGACAAAGAGAAATCATCGAAGAGAAGGCAGAAGGAAAAAGGAACAGAAAAGACCATCAAAAGGGATTTAATGAAATAAACAAAAGATAAGGAATAAAGAACATTTTAAAATGAAAAATTTGAAATTTTGGAGAGAGAGACTGAGATTTTTAAAACAATAGAAAGTGATGAGGGGGAGACTACACATACTTTGTGCCCTTGGATAGCAATAGTGACATGTACTACAAGCTTCCCAGGAGACATTGTTCTGAAAATACTCTTGATTCTGAGTTGCATTAAGAAGGTCTTGCTGAGGTTGAAAAGCTGTTGAGAGCTAGAATTGGCAGCAGTGACCTTTTGGCAGGGTTGCATCAAAATTATGTTATTGGGCATTTTGTTGTAATTAAGACCTGAGCACTGTTTGACTAAAAGGAGACTGTTTGTTATACGAGTCGGTCTAAATTGGTATTTATTTTTTTAATTCCAGTCTCTTGTTGTGACATACCTCATTCTGTTACAATTTAAATGTAAATGTATTTGGGTTGCTTTATGTCGGTAATTCTACAATTTAGTGTTGTAATAAAAGGAGTTCAATTTAACTGTGTACTGCTCCCAATGGATTTCTGTCAGACTGACACATTTTATTGTGTTTGAACTTGACTAAAAGACCAAAAGAAGGATGGTCTTCCTTTAAGATGTTTGAGTTCTGGATTCTATTCCTGGCTTGTCCACAGATCACCCGTGCAGTTTTGGGAAACCAGTAAACCATATTCATTTACTTTATCACAAAAAGGAAAGAGTGGTATTAAATTGGAGTCAAGGATGTAAGAAGACAAGTGAATTTAACCCAGGTTGTGCCTTTGCTTACAGAAGTTTAATGTTAGCTCAAATTATTTAGAAGAGTTTATCATATCTAACTTCCTCAGAAACACTAGTGAATTTAGCTTCACAATAGTCTTACGGAGTTCTTCTCATTTTTCATTTGAGGAACTGATTCACAAAGGGGTGAGGTCACATAATAAGTGTGCCAGTAACTGAACTTAGATATTCTATTCCCATTTCATTCCTTAGCCACAAGTTGGGTATGTCTACACTTGCACCTTAAGTCAACTTAATGATGCTTAAGTTGACCTACAGAATGCTTCGTCCACATTGGGCACTTCCTTAAGTCGACTTAAGCGCTTCCTTAAGTCGACTTAATAACTCCACCTCTGAAGATCAGCTTAACAGCTAAGTCGACCTTGTTAGGTCGACTTAAAGCCAGTGTGGATGGGGAATAGACCTAAGTCAACCTAATTGGAGTTGGGCTGGAGAGAAGGGGACAGCCATGGCTGGGGAAGATTGGGCTGGGGTGAAGGGGAGAGCCGCGGCTGGGGTGAAGGGGAGAGCCGTGGTTGGGGTGAAGGGGAGACCCACTGCTGGGGTGCAGGGGAGACCCATGGCTAGGGTGAAGGGGGAGGCACAGCTGGGGAGAAAGGGAGCCACGGTTGGGGGATCAAGCTGGGGAGAAGGAAGAGACACAGAGGGGGTTGGAGAGAAGGAAGAGAAAGGGCGGGGATTGGGGGCTGGGGAGGAGGAAGAGACACGGCTGGTATCAGGGGCTGGGGAGAAGAGATGCGGGGAATCAGGGGCTGGAGAGAAGAGACACAGCCAGGATCGGGGCTGGGGAGAAGGAAGAGACGCAGGGATGGGACTGTGCGAGGTGCGCGGATATGTGGCAGCCCCTGCACCGTCACGCACCAGCAGCTTAGAAGGAACGTAGCTCCAGGCCCCCACGACACTCCTTCATTGACCTAGCACCTGCCAGTGTGGATGCAGGCAGTCAACTGGAGTGTTTAGTGTGGACACTCTAAGTTGACTCTGGACTCAGAAGTCTCAAATTTATATTGACTATAATGAAGGCCATCTCTGTGCTACAGTGTTAAGATATGTCTTCATACTGAATGGCATCTGTAAAATAAAATAGAATAAGAAAGATAGGCTTTTTTCAAGTGTATGTCTTATTATGGGATAATTTTATCAAAAGGCACATAAAGAAGACTAAAGTAGAAATCAAGCTAAAGCAATCAATTATATTCATAGCCAGCTCATTTGAATATTAACAGGGCCAATTTGGGGAATGTATAAGACCCACAAACAAACACTAACTTCCTACAATGTATATTTGGGATATTCTGTGAATACATAGCACGAGCTCCATGATTAGAACAGCAATTAATCAAGTTAATTTTGATGATACGGGGCTTCATTTTAAAAGCTCTCAATGTGGTAGTTGAATAATATGACTGCAAAATTAAATAAAAAATACCTGTATAATTCTAGGAATAAGCTGATAATCAGAAAACTACTGGCACCTTTCCATGATTTTGTCATCGTATTGGAAAAAATGCAAATCATCTTTCGGCTTAAAGCTGTGTGTGTGTGAAAGCTTTTAATTCTGTTTAAATTAATCATCTGCCATTATCTTATGATTAATACCTAAAAACAGACTAATAAAAACCCATGTATTTAATAGTTGTTGTACTTTACCATTAAGCAAGGCAACAAAATAGATAATAATCTCATTTTACCACACAAAATACAGTACAAATTTCATAAGTGGTTTTCTTCCCTCTGTTATGTATACTAATAAAAATTAGCAGAATAATGCTATACAGTATACAGGTTTGAAATAATATTTGCATGTTGAAATCTTGAATGTGTTTACTTCTTATGGAACCAAAAGTGAGGTAGATGCTTTACAAACAAAAAAAAGTCTTTGGGTAAAGACATAAGGGATGAAAAATAGGGTGACATCATAGTAGAGGTCTTCTATAGACCACCAAAACAGCTAAAGGAGGTAGATGAACTTTTCTAGAACAAATAACAGAAATATTCATAAAACAGGATTGGGTAGAACATCTGCTGAAAAAAATAATATGGCAAAATACAAAATTCCCAGTATTTTTTTTTAGGAGGTATTGAGTGTAGTTTTGTATTGGAAAAAGGAGAAGATGTAGAAGATGGATGGGCAGTCATTTTAGACTTGATTCTGATCCAGAGGAAGGAACTGGTAGTGAATGTGAAGATGGAAGGCAGTTTAGGTGGAAGTGATCATGAAGTGATACATTTCATGATTTTAAGGAAAGAAAGTAGTGAGAGCAGCAGAATAAGGCAATGGACTTCAAAAAAGCAGACAGACCCAGAGAACTGATAGGTAAGAATCTAAAAGAAAAAGGAGTTTGGGAGATTGGTCAGTTACTTAAGGAGATCATATTAAATGACCTGAAAATTATCCCAGAGTGAAGAAAAGTTAGGAAGAATAGTAAGAGGCCAAGCATATAGGGATACAAATCAGAAAGATTGAGACACAAAATGATTTACATCTAGCAAGAGACATAAAAAACAATAAGAAGAGGTTCTTTAAATAAATTAGGAGCAATAGAAAGACAAAGGAAAAAGTAGATTCTCTTCATGCTTGTGCTCTTCTTTAATATTCCTTTTTAGCAATGCATTTGTGTATCCACTTTTTGCAAGATTCCTTTCTGATTCCCAGATCATTAAAGAGTTCCTGAGGAAGCCAAATTGTCCTCTAACTACAAGATAACCCTACAAGATAAGGGTTATAAGAAATAGCATGGATCTTACAAGAAAACTTGATGTTAAAGCTACCTAACGTTCTCCTCTCACAGGGCTACTGACCTAGTACGTAATGGGGCTGTGATATAGCTTGCTTTTACTAAGGCTTGTGTCATAGTTTCACATGCCGTTCTCTCAAGCAAAATGGGGAAATATAGTCTAGAGGGCTATGTCTACACTTGTTAAGTTGAGTCTGTTAAGTTAACTTAACAAGATCAACTTTAAGTCAACTTAAAGTCAACCTTGTTAAGTCGACTTAACGGAGCGTCTACACTTAAAGTCAACTTAAGTTGACCTTGTTAAGTCGACTTAACAGAGCCTATAGTATAGACATACCCATCTACACTGGCTTTAAGTCAACTTAAGCCTTAAGTTGACCTTCAGAGGTGGTGTTATTAAGTCTACTTAAGGAAGCGTTTAAGTTGACTTAATAAGCGCCCAGAGTGGACTCAGAGTTCTGTAGGTCGACTTAAGCATCCTTAAGTCGACCTAAGGTGCTGGTGTAGATACACCTGATGAAATTACTGCAATGTGGGTGCACTGCTAGTTCAAAGACTGTACTCCAAGAATAGAGCTCAATGATTTGCTGTCAAAGTGGGAGGGTGTATCTAGTTGGGACCCACATGAGTCAGTCCTGGGTCAGAAACTATTTAATATTTTCATTAATAACCTAGATAATGCAGTGGATGGTATGCTTATAAAATTTGTAGATGACACAAAATGTTGAGGGGTTGCAAGCACTTTGGAGGACAGCATTTGAAAACAAAATTACTTGAGCAAGTTAGAGAATTGCTCTGAAATCAGCAAAGGTAAAATTCAATAAAGATTAATCAATACCATTAATAAATAAATGTAATAAAGGCAAAGCGCTGTCTGGGATGCTTTATTTGGGGTTTGTCCTGTTTTGAGAAGGGGGTTGAACTAGGTGACCTCCTCAGGTCTCTTCCAACCCTAATTTTCTATGATTCTATAAAATATAAAGTACTACACTTAGGAAGGAAAAATCAAGTACAAATATAGAAAATGGAGAATAAGTGACTAGGCAGTAGTACTTCTGAAAAGGTTCTGAGGGTTATAGAGGATCACAAATTGTATATAAGTCAACAAAGTGGTGCAGTTGCAAAAAAGGCAAATATTGTAGGCTGTATTAACAAAATATCATATGAGACATGGGAGGTAATTGTTCCACTCTACTACAGATGGAGCATTGTGTCCAGTTTCAGGTACCATACTTAAAAAGATGTGGCCAAGTTGGAGAGGATCCAGAGGACAACAACAAAAATGAGAAAAGGTTTAAAAATCTGATCTATGAGGAAAGGTTTAAAAAAAACCCAAACTAGATATGTTTAGTCTTGAGAAAAGAAGACTGATGGGAAACCCGATGAGTCTTCAGATATATTAAGGGCTGCTATAAAGAGAATGAGGATCAACTGACTCCTTATCTGCTGAAGGTAGGCCAAGAAGTAATGGGCATTATCTCCAGCAAGGGAGATCTGGGTTGGATATTAGGAAAAGCTTTCTAACTATAATGATAGCTAAGCTCTGGAACAGCCTTTCAAGGTTGGTTCTGAAGTCCCCTTCATTGAAGGATTTTAAGAACAGATCAGACAAAACCTGTGAGCGATTGTATAGGTTTACTTGGTACTGCCTCATTGCAAGTGGATGATCTGATGACTTCTGAAAATCCTTTTTAGCCCTATATTTCTATGGTCCTATGATAAGTATAAAGATTGAGATGCAAACCCAACAAAGCTGCAACTGCAGGGCTGAAGCAAGGTTGCAAGTTATATTGGGTGGTGCAGCTTCTGCATTCAGATGCCTTCATGATGTGGTCTGTGTTCACAGGGAATATTCAACCTTCTTTGTCAATCATCTGGCATGCTGTGCTTGGACTGGTGTGCAGGGAGCAGGGCTACGATCCGTTATCTAGAGAAGCCTTCTGAACCCCTTTTGTTGTCCTGCTCCCAGAAGAGAGGGAATTGTGAGCAAACAGTTCCTGTGCTCCCTAGAGATTGGCACAGAGACTGTTAGTGTACCTCTTGTAGAGCAATATGAAGAGGTCATGGTCCTAGACTCTCACATGTCTGTACCAGTGCAACACATGGTCTGACTCTAAATACTAACAGTCCTTTAACTTGCTTATCTTTTTCTCAGAGATTCAATAATTAAATATTCTGGATTTCTTCCTTTCCCATCTTGGAGCAGTGTAGAATGTGTTCAGGGTTAATCTGAACAAATGTGTAAAATGTTCTGTTTATTTTACTACTTATAATCGATTAACCTTTATTTTGGGCCATAATTATTACATGGAAGGGTAAGTTCAGCTGCTAAATGGTGACTTTATTCTAATGAGCAAACTTCTATAAATGGCATGCACCTCATTCTCTTGATTTATTCAGAGATAACACAAAGAGCAACATAAAAGATTAGTAATGCCAGAGATACAGCAGAAAAAAATTACGTCTTTGAAAAAGCAAAATTTGCGATGGAGCACAGTAGGTTTGAATTTGAGATAACTTCTATTCTAAGTGTGCCAGGGGAATATTTTCACTACTTGTCTCACCTGAATCTTGGATGCTATAAATCCCCAGATTACCACACCTCTACACAACCAGTCCAAGGACTATAAATGTCCTTGAAGTTAGGCATATACATAAGTATCTTGCTGAATCAAGGCCTCTCACTGTTTTAAATAATCAGCATTAATATGATCACAGATGTTTACATTCAGCATGCCCCTATTTTGTATCATAGATAAATTTAATTAACAACATGGTTTAAATATGGTCATACTCTTCCAAATTATGAATGAAAATAAGGAATAAGAGTACAGATAACATTTTCAAAAAGCACTTCACTGACAAAGTTACTAAGTAACTTCTGAAAATGAGACTTAGGCTCCTGAATCACTGAAGTGGTTTAGAAAAATTTGCCCTAGACCTATTGCAATACCAGCCATTATCCACTTCTCTAGATGTTTAATATAGTGTCATAGAGCACTACTCTTTGGGTATGTCTACACTAGCAATTTAGGTCGACTTAAGGAGGCTTAAGTCAACCTAAATTACTCCCTGTCTACACCAGACTTTCATTAAGTTGACTTAAGAAATTCCTTAAGTCGTCTTAATGAAAGCTTAAGTCGACTTAATAAGAGCCACCCATTAGGTCGACTTAAGCCGACTCATTAAGTCGACTTAAGGACGGTGTGGACGTGGAATAACCCTTAAGTCCACTTTATTAAGTGGACTTAAGCGTGGTTAGGTCTACTTAACAAAGTGGACTTAGTAAGATTGGCTTTAAGTCGACTTAAAGTCGACCTTATTAAGTCGACTTAACAAAGTCGACCTAACTTTTTCTAGTGTAGACACAGTCTTTGTGTGTCCTCAGCAAGTGGCTAGAAGATTTTTGGTGCTCCCTAAAGATTGGCACAGAGACTGCTCTCATTGAGGTAAAATGCCTATTGACTTCAATGAAAGCAGTTAGGCTGATAGTGAGACATTTTGAAAATCTCACTCTAACTTTTATTGTAAAATTAAATACGGAAAAGTGAGGAAAAAGTGTGTTGAGCTCCCTTTGGAAATAAAGTGATGTTATTATTGTTCAGTGTAGGCAGCCAGGGCTACTAGGACTTTACAGACTGCATTCATGCTGGTAAATATCTATTAATGGTATAGATATGAATAAATCTATATATTGGCACAAGTATGAGTTAAACCTGGCCACATTTACCAAAAGTGTGCATACAGAAGTTCTTTCATCAGCTTAATACATACAAGAATATAAAGGCTTATAACTAGAGCTGACCAAGCAGAATCTGCATAATATTCCTTTTTAATACAAACGTTTGGAATTTAGAAATTCTGTGTGGAAGGAAAATTCTGAAACAAATCATTTTGAAATAGAAATTTTTGTTTCAAAAATTTTGAAAAGAAATTTGCCTCGGGAATAGAGCCCAAGTTACTAATGCTTCCAAGTTCTGATGTTTTCCAGATCTCCTGCTCTAGAACTGGGAGACTGTACACTGAGGGTATGGATAAGCAACAGTTAAACCCACACAGCTGACCCGGGTCAGCTGACTGGCTCACAGGACTCAAGCTGTTCTCGGACCTCATGCGTGGGAGAGTCAGAAAGCTTGCACTCCAGCCTGAAATAAAACTTCTACAAAGCCATTTTTAGCTCAACTGTGATCTTGGCCACTCACAGCCATGCTGGAGGTTTTTTATTCCAATGTAGATGTACCCTTAAAAACCCAGCTATGCTATTTTCCAATGGAAGAACATTCTGTTGGAAAATTTCCAACCTACTCTATGTAAAAGCCCTGCCTTGATAGATTTTTTTCTACCATGTCAACTCAACTGAGTTAAATACAATGAAAAAGCCCTGTCACTAACTGTGTTAGTGAGCAGTGTTTTAGATGGAGAGGGAAAAGCCCAGCTAACCACAAATGAAAAACACACATAAATTGATTGGTCTGCCTTTTCCAACAAAGTTCAAAACTGTGTTCTAAAAGGTTCTTCCAGTCTTCTTCCAGAAGAAAAGAAACCATGGAAGGGAAACAAGCAAAACACACTCCACTAAATTCATAAGGACCAAAGAGTCTGTCTTTATTTATTTATTTTCCAGTTGTGGAGGCCTCTTCCAGATATGTTTTTTTTTTCTCTTGACTTAGCATATTTCCTCTTTTAAAAATATAATTAACTGGAACATGTGGGATACTTGTACCACAGCATGGTCTATAAAAATTCAAAAGGACATAATTAATTGGAATACCAGGAAACAGCATATTTCTACAAACACAGTAAAATTTTAGATAATAATTTTAAGCTAATTTATGTTCTAAATGTTTGGAAGAGGAAAATGATTGTAGGAGCAGTTGAATCTCAAAGTTTTGCCTTAAAGACAATATTTTGAGGACTTCATTGAGGAAAGAAAACTAGTATGGAAAGTATAAATCAGTTGTACAACAGACCAGCAGGGAAATATGTAACCAAAAACCTAATAAAAGTATTAGGATTGTTTGGTTCTTTCTGCCATTATATGCTCTTCCTGTTTTGTTGAAAAGCAATTTTATTCATGTTTTCTAAAAAGTCACCTTATTCTATTCTTATGCTTGCAGCAATTCTGAATGTTTTTTTTTTAATTATACTTTTTATTATTTATTGTGGCACTCAGAAATTTTAAATAAAATTTACATTTCAATTGGGTTATTTAGTTACAGGGAGACGGGGGAATATGTCTACACCATGAACTTTTATTGCCAGTTTTCGAATAGATTAGCATGGTGATGTCCATTTTGTGTTTGAAGTATTAATTTAATGGTTGGTGAATACCCACTATTCATGGGTATCAGTACTACACATAAGCTAAATTGGTTATGTACTTTGGACCTTGTTGATTTTGTAGCTCACAAGTAAGGTGAATATTTTCTTATCTGTGAAGCAACTACAGATTTACCTCATTGAGTGAGAGTTTCACATGAATAATACAAACCAACAATTCTCACATTCTTCTATACTTCTATATTCCTCCCATTGAGTCATAAGGATAGGGGAGTGGTAATAACCTCTAGGTTTTAAATCACCCCACCTATGCTGCTTACTTCTTGCTCTGATATGAGATAGCTCTTTCATGTTAGTAAACATAATATTAATGTGCAGCGAACAGTTTAGCTCCATGTTTCTTCAGTTGCAGGTCCCACATCCCAGATACAATTTTGATCATATCAAGTACAGTTAAAATAAAAAGGTTAATTTAATACAAACATACAATCTATAATTAAAACTATTGATTCATTGTCTAAAAACTGTCTCAAACTCTATTCAATCAATGTGCACTCATGTGTCATGGTCAATACAAATTGGCCCTAAGAATGAGGGACAGTAAACAGATGCCAGTAGAGAACATAGACCAGTAGAACTGAAAAAGATTCTAGGAAACTGAAACTCAAACTGTGTGTCTGACTATATACTCTGTCACTTTGCAGAATGTAGAGGATGAAACATTCATTAGGTCATAACATAAATAAATATTCAAACTTTTCAAATCGAGTAACTAGCCACTTCTAGCTGAGAATAGAAATTGGTCACAGTGAGGTGTCTTTGATGCAGTTTTTTGTTTTTAATTTAAAAAAACAGGGCGGGGGCTTAAATCCTGTGTCTCTGAACTCAGAAGTAAATAAACTAGCATGAAAGAAATTCTTTTGCTACCAGCACCAGAAACACCATTCTTTCTACTGCTTCTTTAGACACTCTGTCTTTTCAGTGTTTTTGTCTCTTCGTAGTTTGTGTGTTCTCTCATACACCCACATTCACCTGGTCACAGATCAGAGGAACTTTCCACCCACATGGTACTAGTTTCTGGGCAGATTCTAATAGGCCTTGGTTTAGATATGACCTCCTAAACTTCTCTGATAACTATTTTAAGTGAAGGCTGAACTCCCACAGGAGTTTGAATGGGGTTTTAACTGAACCAGTAACAAGCTTTCACTCAGCTCATAACAATATGATAGTTCCTCACTTTGGAGGCTGGGGATGAGGGGTGGGGTGGGGTGGGAATGGAAAGCTAAATCAATTAATTGCAGGCTATTGGAAATACTTACATGACTATTTGTCATATATCAGTTTAATATTTCTTTTTTCCTCTCTCGATGATTCTGCAAGTATAAAAAGTTTTCCAAAGAACAATTTTAATTGATTGATAGATATCTGTAGACTTTGCACAAGAAAATTGCCCCAAATATGAAAACGGCAAAAGGTCCCACTGAATCAGTGCTGAAAACTGTTCAAATATTAGTATAGACAAGAAAAAAGCTATTTTTAGCAGCCTTAGAGAAGTTATTCTATAGAACTGAGCCTTATTCACACTAGGGAATTTTATCCTGCTCCCAAAATTTCCACTGGGGCTAACACTGAGTCAGTCTGGGATAAGCAAGGCTCCTGTAGCCAGACCTGTTTAGATTAGACCCGTTTTCAATAGATTTAGCTGACAAGTCAAGCTAAATATGTCAAACTATATCAGTTGATTTGTCAAGCTGCAGGTGCTTTGTTGTTAATAGAACCCCCACTGATGTTAACATTGGATCAGCTTAAATTAATTTTGTTCTGTTTGTTTGTTGATAAGTTTCCTCACCTGACTTTGTTGGAGCACATCTTCAGGAGTGCTTTGTGTAATGGTTCTGAAAACTATTTGTTCTGTGTACACAAGGAATTAAAATGATTTTCACAACCCATCAAGCAACCATCTTCAAAGCCCTCACAAAGAAAACAAACCCTACAGGTACAAGTGCAGGGTTTGCTGGGATAGCTGTGCATAACACTAGAAAATTCTGCTGTCATGGTTACATTGATTAAGGATCACACCTCTTCACATACCTGATTGACATAGCTGTGCTGGTAGAAGTCTGTAGTGTAGATAGGGCCTGTGTAAACTCAAACCCTGACGCCATTCCTTTGGTTTGTCCCTAACTTCCCTTGCCTATGTAGAGCCCCCTTCATCCTTTCTGCAGAGGATAGGACATGCAATGGATCTTAGTATTTGCTTCTTTATCCATGAAGCCCCACTGTGGAATTTGAAGATATGGATGACATTGTACTAAGCCTCTGTAAAATTCACCCTTTTTGAATATCGATTTTGATTAAATAATTATTACTATGATAATTACTAGTATGAATGAATGACGGAATGAATAAACGAGACTCACCAATGGCATAAAATCAAATCTCTTACCTTTCCCAGAGATATATGTTACAAAAAGATAAGCAGTTCCTCTTCTCTGGGATGTCTGATAAATTATGTTATTCAATCAGCTAAGTTACATAAGAAATGTTCCCATCCTAAACGTCTCTGGCAACTGATATTCGCTTGCCATTTTAAGTGGATGAATATATTTGAGAGGTATCCTAAGAATTAACAGTGCTTGCATTTTGGCATACAGCCTTTTCATTTTGGCTGCGTCTACACTAGTAAATTAAGTCGACTTAAGCTTGCTTAAGTCGACTTAATTTACCCTGCGTCTACACTACAGTTTCCTTAAGTAGACGTAAGCAGCATGCTTAAGTTGACTTAAGGAAAATAAAGTCAACTTAATGAAAATTAAGTCGACTTTATTAAACCACCTTTTCATTAGACTTAAGGCTTAATTCGACTTTTTAAACTCGAATTAAGCCAGTGTAGCCCTGAGGTAGCCCTAAGTCGACTTAGGACTATCCCAGGACTACACCAGTGCCCTCCCTGCCAGGGGAGGCACAGGAGGAGCCTGGCATGCCCCCCAAAGGGCAGGACATGTGGGCAGGGTGTGACACTGTCTGGATTTAGGGAAGCATTTATGATATTATTTTCTATTCATATATCATAAATGCTATAATCCATAGGAACTATGTCATGTTTGGTATCAATAGAAAGGTAGTAATTTGCTGGGAATGATTATATAGTTTATGTCTAGGAATTCTTTTAAGGAGGCTGTCCACACCAGGCTTTCATTAAGTCGACTTAAGAAATTTCTAAGTTGACTTAATGAAAGCATTAGGTCGACCTAACTCTTAAATCGACTCCTTAGGTCAACCTAAGCATAGTGTGGACACTTAAAAGTCCACTTTATTAGGTCAACCTAAGAGTAGTTGGATCAACTTAAGTCAACCTAACAAAGTCGACTTAACTTTTTGTAGTGTAGACATAGCCATAAACTCTTCTTCAGAGTCCCACATTTTGTCAGATTGATAGAGTGGTTTACAAACAGAACTCAATCACAGATGGATATGTAGTTTGCCACACATACCACTTCTTCCATTGTTGCTGTGTTCCCCTTTCAGATTAAACTAGTTGAAAACATTCAAGGCATTTCTGAAACACATAGAATGATACATCTCTTTCCCCAAAGAATTTACAGTCTAAAACAATCAAACAAAAAAACCTCCAAGATGTAGGAGAAAGGAGGAATAAACATACAATCAAGTTCCAAAGGGGTAGCTATGTTAGTCTATTTCAGCAAAACAAACAAGGAGTTCTGTGGCACTTTTAAAGACTAACAAATTTATTTATTGATTGCATTATTTATACATTTGTTAGTCTTTAAAAGTGCCACAGGACTCCACATACGATCAAGTAGTTATGGTGATGACTGGAGTTGTTGGTTAATTCTATTTTTTATTAAATTATTTATTTTAAAGAAATAAGAGCACAATAATATGAAAGGGAAGAAGGAAGGATAAAAGGATGCTATGAGACTGGTGGAGTGAGCATGTTGTCCACACATCTAAATTATGTAAATCACTTCTGTACCACAATTCAGGGTGTTATATAAAATCCCAAATCAAATAGAAGAGAATACAATGTGGGAAGTGGGGGGAAAAGGAAGGGGAAAGTTGCTCCCTTTCCATGTACATCTGTTTTCTTTCTTTCTTTCTTTCTTTCTTTCTTTCTTTCTTTCTTTCTTT
>ML685777.1:19326723-19420550 GCA_007922175.1 Pelusios castaneus | reverse complement strand
AATTAAATGCAGGGGAGTGTATGACATAGCATCAGGTCAGGCTGTAATTTGCTGTTACAGCCTGACCTGATGCTATGTCATACACTCCCCTGCATTTAATTTCCTCCCACTCTGTAACTTTCCTATCTTCAAAGCGTCTGACGAAGTGGGATTTTCTCCCACGAAAGCTCATGCGATTAATAAATCTGTTAGTCTTTAAAAGTGCCACAGGACTCTGTTGTCTTTCTACAATAGACTAACACGGCTACCCCTTTGGAATGTTACTGTTTAGTAGCTCTACGGTAGATCGTAGTGGTCTTTAATATTCCACTGCAACATCTCTGATGAATGACAAGCAGTTTATTCTTCTCTTTCAGCCTGTATTCACGCATTGGGCAGGTCACATGTGTTTGCTTGCACACAGACACCCAGCATAGGAAATATCTGATGAGTAGCAGATGAGCTATTAACTTTAAATTCTGCAGCACCAGCAATGAATGGGTCCTTCTGCTGCTCTTGCACTGCAGTTTGACTATATGTTGTGTGTGGAGATGCCCTAGAGTGCACTACATTAATAGAAAAACCTAACAAAATTTATCAGAGGTGCCAGTGGAAAACATACAGCTGTTTTCCTGTGCACTTTTTTGTCTTTATAATTTATTTTCATTTGTTCAAAGCTAGCAAAACTATTAATTCTTATGGGAGCAGTTTTGGTACTGAGTAGGAGGAAGATAGTTCACAGCTATGAAAATGATCTTAAGAATGTTGTAGGCCATTTCCTTTTGAATAAAGCTGATGTCGATCTAAATGCTAATTTTACAAAGCTTATAAGCGTATTTGGGACTTTTGAGCTTTTAGTGGTTCAAGCATAAAAACAAGAAGTCCAATAACTGAGCTCTCTCAGTTTCTTAAACATAGATAAATCAACATAAGCAAAGAAATTCATACATACCGATCTGAAGAACAATTTTTCAGCAGTTACATTTCTGTCTCCTCCAAATTGTGAACTCAGTTCTGTACTGTATATTTCTCTTGTTTATAAAATATTTTTCAGGGTACAAAGACATCTGTGCCAATCAGCTCTACCTCATTGCACCAGCCATCTCTAGCGCACTGTTTATTTGGAAAGTTTAAACAGAACATACATCTTGACTCTGACAGATTCTATACATACAAATAACTGAGATTATATACTAGTTTAGCTAGTAGTAACTTTCCACAACAGTGTTTATCATGAATACAAGGCATTCTGGGAATACAGTTCACAGTTAAACAGTTTAACATAAATTCAAAGCATTCTGGTTCATATGTTATTGGCTAAAAGTGCATACTTAAACACATTCTTCATTGCTTTTCTGAATCAGGGTTTGAGTGCTGGGTTGAATAGAGACAGACTTAAGCATGTACTTAACCATATACTTCACTTATGTAATTTGCAGGAAAAAAATACAGAATTATTATTTTCCAGAAATGATGAATTACAGAAAGTTAATAGCTTAGAATTCAGACAAACATGTACATCAGTATTGTTCAGGAAATGTGGTGCCGTGTGTGACCTTCCCCTCCTGTTTAGACTGTGATCCAAACTCAGATAAGCTTCTTCCCTGCTTTACCCATCTGGCACTAGCTACAAACAGCAAAACACATGCTGAAGACAAATATGTGTGTGTGCGTGTGGTTTTTTATAAGCAATAATTCTGACAGTTGTGGTCTGAACTACATAAGAAAACTTGAAAATTGTTCAAAGGATGCACTACATAAGCTTTCCTGGGATTGCTCTGTCCACATCATTTCTATATCCATTGCTTGAATGGCACTTGTCCCTGAGGTGTCCCTGGCAAAGAGAAGTGTGGTTCCACTTTTTGTTGCCACACATTCTACCCCAACAGATTTAATGTATCTAGGTGTCCTGTGTCCCAGATGACAGTTTTAACTGGGAATGATTCCTAGCATCTCTACCACAACTTTCCATAGCCAACTGGTTCTGTTTAAAAATGTCACAAATGTGAAGAAACAGATACTTGAACAGATAGTTTAACTGTTGTTAATAGTCAAATTATCACATTCTTATGACATCCATCCCATTCCTTCAAAATAGATCCAACTTTCCAGGAAAGGTTCAAAAGTTGCAATCTTTTATTAAATATCCCGATTGAGTTCAGAGCTTTCAAATCTGCAGTGTTCCTCTTCTTCTGAAAAGCTATAGATGTTCTTTATTTCCAGATATTCAATTAAAAACAGTGGAAACAAAGTTTTGAGGTGTACCTAGACTTACAATTTTCACCAGTGTATATTGTGTCCCCTAGCTACTTGATTCAATGGTCTTTTGAGATGATCTCACCTTTGTAGCTGTAAACTTGTGTCTGTGTATTCTGCAGACTTAGAGGGCAATATTGGCAATCTCATTTGTGGGCTGTGTGATGTTAATCAGTGTCACTACATCTGAAATACTGCCATATCTTTTATTTTGTGACCTTGTTGTCATAAAGAGTGTGGGAGAAATCCCGGTAAGCAGTCTGAAACCAACAAGGCTCATACTGCAGCAGTCATTCTATTTTGGCTATACAGTTCAACCTCTGTGTTCCATGTAAAGTGTCAAAGAGCAGTCGGAGAAATGCCCATAAAAATTCAACAATTCAATGACCTCCTTTACAGCCTAAAAACAGGACACTCAACAAATTCTAACACCATTTTTTTATAAGTAATGATAATAAATCTTGAAAGTCTATTTATTTTTAACTCTGCCATTGGTCAGCAAATAAGCACAATAGAACATTTTCTGTGATAGGGTGGAGGTTGGTGTTTTTGTTTTGTTTTTTTTAAAAAGGCATTTGTCATTGCTCATTGTTTCTTTGCACAGACACAGATTTGCTAATGCAGTAGTTTACGCTCTGACTCATCATGTGGATGATGCTGTACCAGTGGTTTTTCAAATTAAAAAAGCACTTTCCAAAATAGAAATGTTCACTGGTAGAAAAAAAGGTAACCCCACACTGACTACCAATGAATACATGCTAACAAAGAAACTAAGCGTTAGATTACTGTTCCCAAGAAATCTGGAAATGAATATGAGCAAGACATTCTTGTTAGTAGAAAGGTCACATTGTCTTTAATAAAAGTTTATTAAAATAGAAGAAGACATTTATAGAAGATCAGTAATTATTCTATACTTAAAGTAAACTCAATAAACCCAAATATTACATTTCCCGCAGCCAACATAATCTTTCTTAAATTTTGTATTCTGCATTTCATTTCCAGGCAGAGGTTTCCTGTGAGTTCAGGTGAAAGCTCAGAATCTGTTTTACTTGTTATTTATTGGCCTTGTAAAGGAAAAATGTCCTTTAGTATTTGAAGATGTTATTTAAGAAGGGGTTAAAAAGATATAAATAATTGTTTCAGTTATAAACACTTTCAATATTATATAAATACAAAAAGGCTAGATAATCCTCTCCTTTCTAATCTATACCTATAAGGGTCCTCCATGGGCAGGCTTCCCCTCCTTTTTGCTGAATGGGAGCTTGGAAGCTTGAATGACACTCTTCTACTGTCACTAGCCTGAAACCCGTATATGCAGGCCAATGCCCATAGAGCAGTAGGGTTGTAGTCAAAGGGAGGTTTGATGGACAGGGAAGCAACTCTCTGCTGCCCCAAGGTAGTTAGCTGGAAAAAATTGTTTTTCCCAAACTGAATGATTTTTACACAGAGAAACCTGGGATCCACAAGAGCTACCCAGAAGGACCAGATAGCAATTGTGAAAAATTGGACGTGGGTAATAGCTGCCTATGTAAGACAAATCCCCTAAGATTGGGGAATCTGGTTACCCTATCAAAAGATAGATTGGAGTAGATAGTGTGTATGGGGCTTGTCAGCAGCAGGTAAAGGATGGGAGAAGGAGGACTCCTGAAAACTTAAAAGTGGTGGCAAAAATATAAACTTTATTAATCTCCCTCTTTGGGGTGCAAAGGGTTAACAATTGTGCTGCCAGTCGAGCTAGACTCGGAAGTCAGCTTCACAAGTAACAGGAAAACCACAGATGATTATCCAACAGTTTGAACATACAATGATTTATACAGGAATAAAACTTTCAGAATAATCCCTCCTCTTGGACCCTCTTAATAGCCCGGAGACAAAATATAAAAAGACAGAATCCAATACATAAACCAGTAAGCGTAAAAATAATCCCCAAAGCTACACCAATTGTAATACCTTGGGTTAAGATTGAGGTAGAAGCGTTATTTATATCCAACTATATATATTTTAAAGGGAAGGGAAACAACCATGAGAAGTAAACGTGGGGGATAACTCGGGTTCACATATGTACCATGACTATCAGGCAGGTGACCAGCAACAGCATGATGTCTAAGACGGAGGTTGAAATCAACTCAGGCCAGCACTCTCGGGAGAACTCCTACTGCAGGGTGATCAGGCCTGGCAGTTAACTCGTGGAGACTCACTCTGCTCCATGCGGCATGGTGGCTTTTATGGCCTAGGCCACTTCCTGCCGAGGGCTGTGATTGGCCAGATTTTGCTGCAGTAGGAAGGGGGGCGAAAGGCTGCCCGGTTTCCCCTGTCCTTATTTGGGCAAAGGAATTTTCACCAGCTCTCTAGGTTCCGGGTCAGAGCCTTCTACACCCCTGGGAGGAGGGGGGGGGGCAGAGCAGCCATGATTGACTTGCCCTCCAGATGCCCTCACATGGGCGAGGGAGATGACCCACCCCTTTGGGAGCTGGCTGAGAGTGAATCAGGGTCCGAATGAAACCTGTGGCTGGTCACAAGCCTAGCAGTCATGAGTTACTCATGTGAGCCGGGGGGAGTGTCTGGTAAACAACATCTTGTGACTTTATATTACAAGGGAGGTGGTGGCCATTTTATGGGGTACTCATAACAGCCCCTTAACAGGGCTGGTGACTAGGAGCTACACTGTCTTGAGACAAAAGTCAGTGGAGGCATGTTCTGCCTGGAGTAGCAAATAGCATGGAGCAATACATCTCTCTGAGTGGAAAGTTTCTTGGGGAAACAATAGGAAGGGAGTATGGACACTGTTACCATTAAGGCAAAAGTCAAATATTACTAGATAATTATAAATGGATCCCTCAAATAGGAAATGTAATTTTATAATCCCCTAATCATGTATTATTTTGATCTTTATGATTTTTTTTTTTTTAATTTTAAGGAGAGAAATTAAGGTGGGGAGCTGTCATAATTTCAGTCAGCTGGTGGTGACTGATGAAAATTTGGGTGGCTAACTGTAACCCTTAT
Organism: Pelusios castaneus; assembly: GCA_007922175.1. Lineage (NCBI taxonomy): Eukaryota > Metazoa > Chordata > Testudines > Pelomedusidae > Pelusios > Pelusios castaneus. The sequence continues at coordinate 19,415,312 of ML685777.1, read as the reverse complement.
TATTTAGTTATTTATTTCCAGACATTATTGCATTTCTTATGCTCAAGGGGTTGACTCCCTTCCCCCCCCCCCCCCCCAGGAGAGGAGGGAATAGGGAGCAGAGAAGGTTGTTTTGAAAGGAATAGAATTTTTGTAAAGAAACAATTAGGTTATTTGCTTACATTTACTGAAATATACTTTCATCCTTGACACTCTTCCAGCATTTAATTTAGTCATGGAAAAACTGAAACAGAATAAAGTGCACAGTATTGTTAATCCTGTCTAGCCATAAGCATGCCATACCAAAAAGCCCAGGAAACTATAAAATTTTTTGACAAGTTCCAAAGAGGTAGTCATGTTAGTCTAGTTCAGCAAAACAAAAGAGGAGTCTTATGGCACTTTAAAGACTAACAAATAAATGTGAAAGATAAATGTGTTAGTCTTTAAAGTGCCACAAGACTCCTTTATGTTTTTCTTATTCCAAATAATGGGGAAATCAAAAGGTCCCAATGTTCAGAGATGCATCTAAACATTTTGATTCCTATTGAAACTTGATTTGAACTATTAATCTCCCGGGTCTTGTTGGGAAGTAAGGGTTCCTTTAATCCTCTGCTTTCCCCACTGGTACTCATTTATATTTTCTTTTCCCACAATTCAGAACACATCAGGGTTTCTGAGTCAAACAAAAGAAAGGTCCTTTCCCTTCTCTTCCTTTAATGAAATGGGAGACTATGAGGGAAAGCAAAGAAAGGCACAGATAGCCTATCTCTTGTGCAGGCTTTCTGAATTCAGTTCTAAGCTTGGTCTTTCAGGCTCTGTTTCCTCTTAGTGGGATCTTCAGCCCCTTCTCTTGGGGAATACTGCTTACAGCTAGTCCATACAGTATCTGTGGAGAGAGTGACCATCTCTTTCTCAGCTGACCTATCTCTATTATTAGAAGTCTTTGAGGTGGTGGAACAGCCCATTTATAGCCCATAATATAACTTATGATTGGCTTCCATATGTACATCCATCTTTATATGTCTTGCATTTCTAGGTTTAAGGGATCATATTATTATAGATTATAGCTTTGAAAGACAATATACACATTTCATATTAAAAGCTGTATTGCAAAGTACCACACAGGCTTCGGTAGAAATTTGACTGGGCTTGTATGAGACAGCTAAAGGCATAGGAGTTTATAAGTTATACATATATATAGTTATAAGTTAGCATATGATAAATTGGCATGAGATGGACTTGTTTGTCCATTAGGCAGTGATATGGAAATTCAGAGGCTATATTTTGATTGTGAACTCTGTTTAAAGTAGCATGAACTCTGTTTAAAGTAGACTAGTAGACATCAGAACAAGAAAGGACTTACTAGTCTAGCCCCTAAAATATATAAAAGTACACTACAAAACCTACAGAAGTATCTAGACATAATAAATGTGAAGATAGAAGAACATTCTGGAAGAATGGCATACATCAATCATATGCACAAACCTGCCAACCTATAGAATAAATATACCCCAACAATTGTGGGGGTGAAGCACCCATATTTGGGTATAGAAGGAGGACTCAAACTGACCCTGCTATACAAGGTATAGGGGGATTGACCCTTTTGCCGTCCTTTTCACCGCTTCTTTCTGAGGCAACTTTTCCCCTTTTAAGCACCTCCCCCTCTAGGCAGAACAAGCCATACAGGTGCTCCTCATTAGAGCTGAACAGGCCCAGAAGAGTTTATTAGTCTCCCCTCCACCACAGTGGGAGCATTTCTCTTTGCTGTCTTCAGACTATTTCCTGAAATTGATACTAAGAAAATAGACTTTGTTGTTTTGGCCTTTTCTGATGTGGGCTCTAGCAAGAAAGAATACAAAGGTTTTTGGTTAATTCCTAATTATATAAAAATATGTGAAAACTATGGGCCAAATCACTACTTCTTGCCAAAGAAGACAAGCACCCATGTCCCTATAACTCCCCGAGCGGGTTTGCCAACTCCTGGAGCTCTAGACTGAGCCTTCAGGGTTCCTTACTAATAGGACTTTAACTAAGATGGCTGCCAAGCCCTCTGACTGTTTCAAGCATCCTGAAGCTAGAGGTGGGGACAAATGGAGCTAGAAATGCCTTTTAAGACCAACAGGAAGTTTCTGCAGGTAATCTGGAAAGCACTCCACTGAACCAATGACAAGCCAGGGCTGTATAGACACCAGTGAGGAGATAGAAAGGAAAAAAGTATGATGTTAATTTGGAAACAAAAAAAGAGACAGCACAGTTCAGGAAGTCCTTGCTGAACTACTATTCCTTTCAGTACTATGAGACTCCAGCTGCATGAGTTCTAACATTAAAAAAAAAAAAAAAAAAATCAAACAAACAAACTCAGGCTGGCCCTACAACGGTTACCAATATACAGCTGAGACCCCCAGGAGGATTCCAAACTAAAAGAACCAACAAGCCCTGTGGGATTCATGAGAGGACCCTGCTACAATCAAGGGTGATGAAAAGGTAAGGTGTTTTTTTTTTCATTTTAAATGGGTCACTGTCACAATATTTCAATATTTCATCTGACTACACACAACTTTGGTTGCGCACCTAAGAAAGGTAGTAGGGTGGGACCTGAGGTTTGGAGTATATGGATGGTAGGAGGTAGGAAAATTGTTTGTTTATAGCTATTTATTAATGGCACTTCACCCTTTTTAACCCAAAACTATTTTCCTGTTCCAGTAAAATCTTCTGTCTATTATGCTGTTTATTTTGGAGTGGTATTCCTTTGCTGTTGTTGGTTTTCTTTTCTTATTGTCCCCTTGGGCTTTACACTCCTTCCCAGCTAAAAGTGTTGTTAGTTTTCTACATAGACAGCACTCCCATGCACATAATACAGTAAGCAGTTATCTTGGAAGAACCTTGCGTGCCAGGAGGAAAAAAAAAAAAGGCAAACCACCACTAGAACCTTACCCATCTAGGTAAAAATAAGAAGTTGTTCCAAATATGAGTAGTAGCAAGCACAAGGGAGAGAAAAGGAAAGAGGCATTCATTCAAGGCATTTTCTTGATCCTTCTGTTGGTGGAAGGGAGTGAAGTTTGCCCTCCACAACCCTTGTCCCCTTCTGCTAGTGCAGCAAAGTTGACCCCTAATATCTTCAGGTATAATTAATTTTTCTGCAAAGCATGAAGTTGTCTTTTCCTTCCTCTACATTGCTTCTAGATCTTCCTTGCTAGTTTTCAGGCATGCTTCCTCTCCTACTCACTGTTCAGAGGACTAGCTTGAAATTGGATTTCCACAGCACATAAAGAACTTCTCTAAGATGTTAAATCAACTTCAGGTTGCATGAACTCAGACAATTTGATGTAGAGGTTATATAGATATTCCCAGCTCTGCCCCCTGTTAATTCTGGACTCTGCAGAGAGTCAAGGAAGAAGGGAAGTGCCCTGGAAACATATGATCCCCTGTCTGGATGGGACTGAGGAGATCAATAAGGACAGGTTCCCCTTTGTGCATGGATCCCTGAGGGATGTTTTGGCTGCATATGCTGTCTCTGAACATGTGAACAGACTCCTGCAGTAATTACAAAGTAAAAGGGCAAGTGATAAAAATACTTTTTGTGATGATAGTCTATTCTTACCAAGAAGACAGCTATTCTATGAATCTGCTTTTTATTTGATCATATTTCAAAGGGCTTATCTACATGAACAGCTAATTCATATCAAGATGGGGTATGAATCTACCTCGTACTAACCTGTCGCAGACTAACCATCCATGTGGATCCTACTGCTGTACATTGTTAGTTAATGCATTTTTTCCTAGTCCTCTCTGAAACCAGACTATATCAAAGTGCATTAATGAACTGTTAGTGCATATCAGCAGAGCTCCCATGGACATTTGATCTGTGGTAGACTTGTCACAATCCAGTTTGCCACAGATTAATTTTTCATGTAGACAAGTAAATGAAATGCCAAATGCTGAATCTGGTATATCTTTTCTGTGTCCAATTTCTCCATTGTTGATTTGGGTGGAACTGTTTAAGAGCAGCAAAATAGGGTTTGTTTTGCTGCAGTCTTTGAATGTCATTACTATCTTTGTTATAGAAAAGCACTAAGAAATATGCTTTCACCTCTGCATGCAGAAGAGAAATATATGAGAATTTTTATCATTATATTTGCTATATTGCACTGCTATTTTGTGTTTGAACAGAGTGAAAATCACTTTCAGAGACATATGCATGATAAAAAATACGCATGTCTCTAACCTTTTAACACTGGTGAAAAATTATCTTGTTTGACTCTTATCAAAATTACCTTGTTTGATCTGTTTAACAAGACTTTTGTGGACTAGCACTCATACGTCTTAGGCCAGATTGCTCTCATCTAAGCAAAATATTGCCAGATGTTTTTATTCCAAGAGATAAACTGAAGCACAGATTCTCCCCTTCCCTTCCCCGCTTTTTTTTTTTTTTTTTGTTCTGTGGTAAAATATCTACTTATTCACTTTTTCTCAAAAACAGTTAACCTTTCATCTTCTTATGTAAGGGCTTAGAACCAACCAAAATCTACTGCAATAGAAGTGATATAATGTAAACATTTGAATTAATTCACAGAAACTATTTTTAATTATTGATGTATAAATAAATTCTCTGCAATTAAAGTTTTCCTAGTAACTGATTATACAGTGCTTAAGTCTACTTCCAAATATCAGTATCTTCTTCTTACATCGATTAAAATTATTTTGATACAGTAGCTCATGTAGTACAGTCCTGATTTTATCAAGGGATGACTATACTTCTTGGGAAGTATACTTGTAGGAAGATAATCTTCTGCAAAGCTTTTAAAATCCTGAAGACCAATCTTTTGTTTCCTAAACTTCAAGAACTGAAGATCTCTCTTGGCCTGCCCTTCATCCTTCTCTGCTGAGCCCTTCAGATCTCTCTGTAGCTGGCATTTTTTCCCTACTTTTCCTCTATCCACAGGCAGATATGGCACAGGCAGTGACAGCGTAAGCTTCTCCATAACAGTCCAACAATGTGTCTCAAGCCTGACCTGAAGCCATCGTATTTAATTTAGGGTCTTCTGATGTTCCCCCCAACTTTATTATTTTATTCTACTGAGGTTTCTGTAGGATGCCCATCGCTATAGTGTCAAAGTGTCTTCTAGTAGGTACTGCCTGCTGTATAGCCTGTCCTTGTTAGTTAATTTTACATGCTGCTTTGAAAAACTGATCAAGCTTTAAGTCATCTTGGGACTCTTGTTTGGAGTTGAATTTGTGATTATGGCCTGTTTTCCATAAGTAATAAACTTTTTTGGTTTACTTTGACCAGAAGTGCCCATTTCCAGCAGTGACTGATTCCAGACCCATATTAATCAATATATCTGGCAGATAAATTTGAATATAATAAAAAATTGATACTGACAAGTTGGAGAGTCAGGATTTTTTTCTCAATATTTCATTTATTTTCAAATGTCCTTCACATTCTAAAGGATTTTGTGTAGCTGTCACTGACTACACACATGAAAATGTCAAAAGGCAGGTCAGCAAAAAAGCAATCAAGTTGTAGCACCTGAAGATTCTTTTATGATCATCTGGAATTTATAATTAAGTACAGCTTCTAAAAACTTCCTGTGTGGCATTAATATCTCAAGGGATATCTGGTAATCTAGTGGTGTGGCACAAGAAATGAGGAACAGAAACACATTCAAGTCAAATCTCAAATTTGATTTGAATTAGTGAGATGCAGTTAAATATGTTCTTAAAAAAAATCCTTGGCAATCCCCGCAGAATATAATTTTGAACAGAGATAGACATATTATATTCCCAAAATTGATTAGCCCATTCACTCACAAACAACTAACTGTTTTCTAGCAAGTGATGGCAGCCTAGACATTATACTAGCTGTGCTATCTTTGGCTGCCATTCTGTGATTGCACTTCTCTGTTGGAAAACCGCAAAGCCAAGGAAAGATGCTGCTTTAAGTAGCATTTACTTTCTGTAATTCCCCAAGTGGTTCATCGGCAATTCCTGGGCAGAGAACAACTAACTTTTGTGGAGGACAGAAAGGCAGTTAATTGGCATGTGAGAGCATGTGTCTTAGCACTTATATTTTCCACAAAGTCCCACCACGGCTTTTCACATCCCTATGCTACTCAGAGGGAGGAAGCAGAGTGGTGCAAAACTTCACCTTTTAATAGCAATATAGTGTGTTGACCCACAGTACATTTCTCAGACTGTGGAATCAATATTGAAAATATTTCATTAAAAGTATTGTTCATCCCTATACTATTAAAAAAAAACTACCAGATTCTTCAGCATTATTTGAAGAAAAGGAGATGATAGACGTGGGTGCTTTTAGATCCTCCATCTAGGAAGTATTTTTAAATACATCATTCCTGTAATCTGAAAATGCAATCAGGCAGCTTCTTATAACTCTGATTAGACAAAATATATTAAGGACATTTCAATTCAATTGAAATTGTGAATGGTTTTCTTTTTTAGGGAATTATTTAAAAACAAACAGATAAAAAGTCTCCCATAACCAAATTTAAAAATTTTTAAACCAAATTTAACCAGTTTAAAAGTCTCCCATAACCAAATGAGTAAGATGCAGAAAACTAGGGGTTTCTAGGTATCAGTAATTTAATTATTAAGCATATAATTTGTCTAGTATTTTATATATATTGAGATATCATAGGTGAGCTTTTGTACTAGCTCTCTAAGATGAGCAGCACAAAATTTAAGGGATTGGCAGTAAAGTGGTTCTAAGCCATCTTTTTCTGTCCTGAATTTCTGGGCTATTGGAGGAGAGCAATGCAGTCCCTAGAGTAATATAGACAGTTTTAAATTAGAGACAGATATGCTCAGCCTTGATACCCACTGTCACACCAGGACTTCTGGCAGGGAACTTGTTGGGCAACATAAACTGTCATTCACAAAGCCTACCAGAGTGGTCAGACTCAGGTCTCTAATGCCTCTTTTACACTGCAACAACATTAAAGGTCTACAGCAAAGGTGAGACTCCATCCCCATTTGTATTTGTAAAGTATTAAGTTAGACAGTTGGAAGGGAAAGTCTTGAGGCTGCTCTAACTTCTGCTGACATTCAAGCTGGCCTGTGGCTGGCATCAAGGTCAGACAGGAGTGTTTAAAAATGCTGTATTGCACCAATCTTGTTTCAGTCAGCCCTGAGGATAAAAATGGAAAGGTGGTATTTAAAAAAAAAAAAAAAATCAGTATCCGTTTATAAAGAAGTACACCTTGTAAATTATTTGTACACTTGGCCTTTCTACAAATTATTGTGATAAATCATCTGAAGTTTATGGGCCATGTAATTCCCCAGGGTAGTTTTAACGTTAGTGTATCCACACAGAAATACAGCGCTAAATGAAAAATTTATATCATTCTGTACTTAACAGTACACGGGGTAATGTCTTAAATGCTTTTCATTGCTATATAGCATTTCAGATGCCCTGAAAATGTAGGGTTTTTTCTAATTATTGAACTGTTTTAGCTTTGATAGGCACTGATGTTAAACATACCGTACTTAAAACTAGAAAACAGCTTGCATGATCCCTTATATTTGCAATATGGAATATCAATATAATTGGTATATGCATCTCAAACTTGCAGAAATTTTTAATATGCCAGAGCTGTTGTACAGTAGTTTAACAGCAAAAATAATATTTTATTCATATAGCATCATTCTCCACAAAGGATCACTTTAAACATTTATGAACTAATGAGAAATGGGCTCAAAACACAAAATTTTATATAGACTTACATTTTTCTCTCTGAAAGTTTTGGGTTGTTCAGATCTGGGGTTTTGGCATAGGCCCTAAAGTGCAATGTAGACATCTGCAACCAGCAAGAATGAATCTATCCTAAGATGTTTAATTTTTTTAATACCTGAAAACATTCTAATATTGACAAAAGCTTATAATGCTAAAATGTTTGACAGACTATAAAAATGAGGTAAACAAATTTTATTTATAGTATTAATGTCAGTTTTTAGGCTCTCTTATTACATTTCATTGAAAGTGGACTCCCCATGTTTGGAGTCCAAATGATAGAGCAACAATGGTTTGAAATTCATGTATGTTTGATGACATTCATATATGTGAATTGAAGTACTAAACCGTTATCCTATTTGTCATGGAATATCTATAATATTCTGTTTGATTAATAAATAGGAATTTAGAACAACTGAAATTTGTTCTAAGTGATTCATCTTCTAACAGAATTGAATATGTGTAGTAAAAGCAGCAAAATTGAGCGTTGTTTATATAGTCCCAGAAATGTACACAACACTCTTCAAACAAATGGCCAAAGAATCTCATAACTGGCTGAGATTTTTTTTAAAAAAATGGATGCAGCCTAATTTTCAGAAATGCTGAACACCCAGCAGCTCCCATCAGAAGCGGGGAGAAGGTAGCTTTGTGCCCCCATCCCCCACAAAAACCTCAAAACAACAAACAGAACAGGTTGATTCTAAGTGTTAGTCACTTCTTCCATGACTTTGTCACCTATCTGTCATAACGTGGAGAACAATGAAGAGTAATTAACCCTAGAGAAGTGGCAAGAAAAAAGATATAGCAAGCATAAAGGTTGACATTGGAAAACACATGAAATCAAGATCTTGTTATCTTATATTTTTCCACCACTGTAGGGATCTTTGAAATATTTTTGACTTGAAAAGGTACCTGCATTTTCTGTTTTTTCCATATGGTTCATGAGTAGCAGATGCTTGAGAGTGCATATGAAAGATGTGATTCATAGTGTCTGCTGGATTTTTCCTGGCGTTTTTTTGCCTTGGTTTGTCAAAACATTGCATGAAAGACTGTTCATTTATAGCGTTACAGAAAAAATCCTACATTTAGAAATTCCGTCGTAAATGCTTGAATGTAGTCTGGCTGTCTTTCCTGCCAAAGACTGTGAATGCTTATATTAGCCACCTGATGGTGTAGTGCCTTGTTGTTCACAAATGTCAATTATACATGAAAGAAATCACTGTTTTTTTTCCATCAATTTACATAATAACATTCAAACTGAGCTAATAAAGCAACTAGTTGTTGGCTAAAATTCATATTTGCTTTATTTTACAATATTGAGTACTCTAAAGTAGTTTAAATGGAAGCAACTTTAACAGCCTTACCTTGGTATGATTTCTCAGATTTTGGTCTTTTTGAAGGAAAAATAGATAAGATGGTGAAGGTGATGTCATATTTATTCTTCCCAGAGTTGATTTTTCCAGTTGCTGTGTTCATTTCTTATAAAAATGACCCTTATTTTACATGTTGTTTCTCAGTATAACTTTACCTCATTACTAGGGTAAAAGGCCATTCAAATTAAATAAGAATCTATACACACAGATTTTTTTAAGATGATGTTGGTTTGAGTAAAAAGTATATAATTTGCCATATTTTTCACTTGCTAAAGTGTACATGGGGATTAAGACTATTGATGGACCTTTTACTTCCTCCTTATCTCACTGCCCCCAAAAATCTGAAGATTCTATTTCTAAATCTAACATGACTGAATATCTTTTAAAATAGTTCAAATGAATGTCATAATTTTATTTGCTTTAACTAAGAAAGTTTATATTTTAAGAATTTTCTTCCTTATTTTTTTTAAAAAGCTCTTACATAATACACACTATTTTTGTGATGCTTCTTTCCCCACCTCACCCCCACCCCGCCAAATAAATAAATAAAACCAAGATGTTTGCAAAGCAATTATTTAAAATTGTAGCTGTGGAGTAATTCAAGTTTAGAATAGTCACTTACCAGCACAGTCTTAAAATAATTATTTCAAATTCAAATTATTTTATGTTCTGCAGACTCCCTTTTGATTTAACAAACACTGAAGAACCCAGTGATAAACAATATATCCTTAATCTAGATGAAAATGTAGTTTTTTTCAGCTTTCTACCAAATTGTAATGGGGACTTATTTATCAGAAAGTGTAGCTACTGCTGCCTAGAATTCTCAGAATCATTTAGTGGTTTTGATGTGAACAAGACAACAAAGGGCTGTTCAAAGGAACAGTGTCTTTCATGGGCTCAAATGGAAAATTGGATACCAAAAGAGAGAATTCTACTTATAGATATCACACATGATGATTAAATATAAATCTGTGTAAAGTATCTGTCTTTAAATCTGTGTAAAGTATCTGTCTTTAAAACTTCCTTAATCTTGATACCAACAAAAATGTTCACCATCTGCAAAAATCCAATGGTCAATATTTTCTAATTCAGGTGGCTAAAATTACCAATCATATACATATTTAAGCAAGTCAGTAGGAGACCTGTGTTTGGCTACTAATGGCATAACTTCCTGCATTATAGAATTCATGACTCGGGACATTTGTACAGTAAAATTTCTACCATTACTGCACTGACTGTGAGTAGCTACTGCAGACAACTGTACGTCTCCCATAAGAAGAGATTTGGCAATGGGATCCACAAAGTCTGAGATCCAGTGGCCACTTCTGCATCCTGTTTATAACTCCTCTTGTATGTGACGACGGAGAGAGCCACCTGAGGGTACAGGATTTCCTTACAAGGCTTCTCTGGCTTCTCCCGCTTTCTTTATACAGACCTTGTGCACTAGAACCACTTTCCTGACCTTGCATGCCTGCACAAGGTGATGGAGTGGAGGGAATTTTAAATGGATAGCTGCTTTCCTGAAATTGCTTAAATCTTCACAGATCTCAAAACATATACAATTTATTCCAGCCTCTCCTCACCAAAGCTCCCAGTTGTGGGATATTACAAGGCTGCCTTGTCACATCAATATGTACATGGAGCAATTAGGGCAGGCCACAGAGTGTGGGGGGAGGTGGGAAGAGAGAGAATTTGTCTATTACCAAAATGCAACCTATTATGAGGTATGTCATAATGATTCTCTTACCCTATTATCACAATATGATAGTTTATTTGAAGAGGAAATCGGAAATATTTTCACTAATTGAAAAATCGAAGAGAATTTAGGTATACAGTATTTAATTTCCCAAATCAAATTTAACCAGCTTCATACTTTCGGATCTTTAACCACAGGTCTTAATTATCTTCTCAAGTTTTATCTTTGAAATAAAAGATGGTAGTACCTCCAAGTTACATATACATTTTGAAAAAATCTCAAAATTCTCTGTCCCTTGGGATAGTTGCATTTCATATGGTAAGCAATTTAGTAGGTGTAAGATATAGAGTTAAAAATTAGGGTGTTCTGACAAAAAGAAAAATGTGACAGTATTAAGGAATTGGTTTTCACAGCAGGAATTTTCAACCCTACTTAAATCAGGCATGCTCTATTTACTTCACATGGCTTGCGTTCTGAAAATCTGCTTAAAAACCTCATTATTTTAGTGGAAAACAAGTAATAATGAGACCACCAGTAATTGTTTGTTTTGGACCGTGTGATAGTAAGGTGGTTTCCTGACTAGACTTGTTCTACTTAAAATAACCTTATATTGGAACACCTTACAAAGTATGTTACAGATTAAAAACTGGCATTTATAAATTACTCCGTTCCAAAACAAACATCTCTATGAAATCAAAATAGCTTCCAAAGTGGCAGCACTCGGTGTCTAAACTACTTATGTGGCCTAACAAAATGTATTGTCTTTGTAGATATATATAATCAAATATTATGTCTGTTAGTTTCACTATTGTGTCAGAGGTATAATTCAGTCATAATAGAAGCAACTTGCATGGATCATTAGTTATAACTATAGATACAGAAGATAAGAATCTTCTGATTCTTTCTATCAGTCTACAGGGCTTTCTACAGGGCTACCTGTACATATATAGTATAGTATTAGAGGCTATGTCTACACTTGTAAATTTAGGTCGACTTAGCATGTCCACACCTAAACTTTAAGTTGACTTTGGGGGGACCCTACAAAGTCGACATAGAGCGTCCACACTGGATGCCTAGGTCAACTTGTAGGGACTAGGGGGACCTTGGACAGGTCCACGGTGGCAAGGGGGCTCAGGCTTTGCCCCATTGTACCTGGGTACGATGAGGCAAAGGGGGACAGGGACCCTGGCAAGGCATAGGGGCAGGGTGGGCAGGGCTCTGCCCTGCCCTTTGGAGGGACATGCCAGGCTCTGCCTGTGCCACCACCCTGGCAGGGAGGGCAGTGGGGGAGTCCTGGAGAGCCCTAAGTCGACTTAGGGTCAACTTAGGGCTACTCCATGTCTACACTGGCCTAAAGTTGACTTTAAACGAGGTTTAACAAAGTCGACTTAAGGAAAGTGTAGTGTAGACGCAGAGTAAATTAAGTCGACTTAAGCAAGCTTAAGTCAACTTAATTTACAAATGTAGACGCACCCACATATAGGTTACAGGTTTGGTTTTTGGGATGAGCCAGTGTGGTCCATAGGTGGCCACAAAGAAAGTTACAGATTTTAATCTTGGATCAGCCACTGATTCATTGCATAATATTGGACAAATCACTTAACCTCTCTTTGCTGCCCCTTTTGTAAAATTTAGATAACCCTTAATAACTCTCAGGGATGCGACGGTTAGTTAATATTTACAACATATTTGGGGGGAGAAAAGCAAAGCAGTACTACAGAAGTACACTGACTTTTTCATGCTGTCTGGAAAATAATGTTGTTACTCTCCCCATAAAAATCTATCCCACCGCCATTCCTCAACCCAAATGCAATTGTTTTCTATGTTTTGGGAAGTCTAGTTAAGAGCCTGTCCTAGAGCCAGCCCAGCACCACAAAATTAATAAATAAAATAAAAAATCTCCCTCCTTTGAGATAATCAGCTCTGGGTTGGCTTGGCTGGCTATGAAAATCTTCCTTATTCAACAGCACTACATTGCTTTAATTTTGTTTCAATAAGCCACAGAATTTCATTGATTTGAAAGAAGCACCACAAAGTGCTTCATGAGTAACTGGCCTTCTCATTCAGCATTAAGAATTCATCAAAATAAATAGTTAACATGGTGTTTTCTGTGGATCTTTTATTATACATGATTTATGTATGTTTGTTATCCAGGTGTATGTTAGATAAAGACATTTGACATTTTACCGCTGTACCAAAAGACCCACATAGATTACATTAAAGTTGAAAAGCTGTATATACCTGTTTCATCTGTACTGTACATACATCCGAATACAAAATGTCTCATCATCATTATTATTAGCTGCATTATTAATGAGTTCCACAAGTTACAATAAAATAAACAAAATAATAAACAAAAGAGATGAAGACAGGACTTTTTCCTTTGCTGATGTATAAAAAAGGAAATATTTTGAAGGTCAAGTGTACATAGCGTATGTGTGTGAGAGTTTTCTCTCTGTTCTGTCTCAGTGTGTCTCAACTCTTAACCTGCTGAATTTTTTTCAGTTTAAGCTTGTGCTTCTCTGAGTCTTTTGTGAGTTGGCATTAGAAAATCAGCATTGGTTGCAGAGATGCTCTGTTCCTCACATCAAAACAGCGCATTATTTCCTATTTTTTATTATCTTTATCTGTAAATGTTGTTCATTATTTCAATTGCTGTCATTAAAGTTATTATTAAAATAGTGAAAAAAACCTGAAGAATGATAGACATCGACTGATGTTTAACGGATGTTAAAGATGATAGTTTTATAGACATCTCTCCTTTAAAGGTCCTATATTCAACCTGTCTAATGCTAGTGTTTTGAAAATGAATGGTTTGTAAAGGAAAAGAATAAAAGGAAAGGGAGAAAACTGCTAAATCCAAATGTATTTGAATATTATTATAAGGGAATGATATGCCAAGTCTATGAATTGAAATACCAAATGCTATATAGAAAGTTGTAATTAACTGTCACCTGGTATTAAACCAGATACAAGTTTTAGGAAGAAAACAGTTTAATATCTTGCACTGCAATGAAATAACATTGCCTCTGAAGAACATATTATTGCCTTTAGTGTTCTGCAGTGCATTGATAATGTGAGAATGGATTATCTTCTAAAGAACTTTTTAATGTGCTCTTTAACTCTGCCCTGCCCTGCTCATCCCTTCACCCCAAACTCAGTGACTGAAACCTCTGAATTTTTCTATAGCAAGTCTCTTTCCGACTATCTGTTTTTTGTTTTTTTTTCTTTTTCCCCTAACATGAGAACAATATGAGGGTCAGTGGGAAAAAAAGAAATTGAGGACCTGTTTTCTGTTCCTAGAACACTGCAAACTCTTATCAAATGGGATATGTTGATGGAACAGCTGGACAGTACTGCCCTTAGACTGGTTTGCAGGATTTTCTGTACAGTTTCAAGGCTCACTTTTCCCATGGGTGTTAACAGCTTTCCCACTTCATGGTGGTCTAAGAGAGTCTTATTGAAGAGGTTCAAAACTAAAAAAAAAAAAAAAACAAAAACATTTCAGTATCCTAAGGAAAGCATTCAGTGGTCAAGGAGCTATACTATTCAAAGTATGTTGTGATAAGGCTTATAGAATATCATTTTACCTAATAGGAAGTTAGAAATAAGGAAAGAGGTAGAAGGATTTATAGTCTAATTATCGTTATCCCCCAGGGAAGGAAGGGAGCATGTCAGGTTCTATGCCTGTATGTTTATTTTTTTATATGTAAGGTTGTTTTATAATGAAGGTGTGATCAGTTAAGGTGCAATTCAGTCTCTGCAACTACATCTCCACCATTAGTCCCCACTCTTGTGTAGTTCCACAAAGATCAGTTCTCTCTCCTTTTCAACACCTGTGTGCAACCACTAGATAAAATGGTCAGACAAGGACCCAAGTGCTAGCCACATGCAGATGGCACACAACTTTACCTATCCACTGTCCACACCACTTTGATAAAGTTGGCTCTTAAATGAGGAGCACCTGGCTAAAATTGGACACAAGTAAGAGGTGATGCTGGTGGGCAGAGGGAAGGTGCTATGAAGTGTTTGTGGCCACAGTCCAGTCATCTTGGATTGAAGGTTCCTATCAATATTTGATCAATTCAGCCTGTAGTCGAGGAGTCCTCTTGGATTCCTTGCTCACATTGGCTGCGTCTACACTTGTAAATTAAGTCGACTTAAGCTTGCTTAAGTCGACTTAATTTACCCTGAGTCTACACTACAGTTTTCTTAAATCGACTTAAGCAGCTTGCTTAAATCGACTTAAGGAAAGTCGACTTAATTAAAATTAAGTCGACTTTATAACACCACCTTTCAATTCGACCTAAGGCTTAAGTCAACTCCCTACAGTCGACTTAAGCCAGTGTAGATGTGGGGTAACCCTAAGTTGACTTAGGGCTCACCAATGCCTTCCCTGCTGGGGGGGGCACAGTGGGAGCCTGGCATGTCCCCCCACAGGGCAGGGCAGAGCCCTGCCCACCCTGCCCCTATGCCCTGCCAGGGTCCCTGTCCTCCTTTGCCCCATTGTAACTAGGTACAATGGGGCAAAGGCTGAGCCCCCTGGCATTGGGCAAGGGGTGCCCCCCTGCTCCCGTGGACCTCCCCTAGGTCCCTTTAAGCCCCTAGAAGTTGACCTAGGTGTCCAGTGTGGACTCTCTAGGTTGACTTTCTAAGTTCCCCTTTAAGTCGACTTTAATTTTAAGTGTAGACCCACTAAGTTGACTTAACTAAGTCGACTTAAAGTTGACTTAAATTAACAAGTGTAGACATAGCCAGAGAGCTCTCACATTGGTATGGCAGCAAGAAATGCAGTGTCCCATCTGTGGTTGTCTGGAAGGGATTTTCCCATATTGGTGGATGAAGACAAGGCCTCAGTTACTCATGCTCTCACCACCTCTGTACTGGATAACAGCAGTGAAACATACCTGAGCATGAAAATTTCAGCACTTAGAAGAACTCCATCGCTTGGGCCCAGGACACTGAATCGACTTTAAAGCTGAATGAATCACAGAATCAAAGAAAATTAGGGCTGGAAGGGACCTCAGGAGGTCATCTAGTCCAACTCTTGGTTAAAGTAGGAACAACTCCAACTAAATCATCTCACAGTGATTTGTCAAGCTGTACCTTAAAGACTTCTAAGGATAGAGATTCCACCACTACCCTAAACAGCCCAACCCAGTAATTTGCCACCCATCTAATGAAAACCTAATATCCAACCTAGACCACCCCCCTGATGCAACTTAAGAACATTTCTCATAGTTCTGTCATCTTCTACCACTGAGAACAGCCTAATTCCATCGTCCCTGGAAATTAAAAGCTGCTATTAAATACCGCCCTCCTTCTTCTCTTCTGGAAACTAAACAAGCCTGGTTCCCTTAGCTGCCTCACAAAGGCATGTATTCCAGCCCTTTAATCATTTTTGTGGGTGCTCAACACTTTAAATGGTAGGCCCAAGGTATCTCAGGTAGGATCCTTCACACTCGGGCACCCAGAATACCTGGCTGCTTTTCAAAACTTCAACCTCACTATTCTGCATTTCTCTGTTTTAGTTGCTCCCATTTTTGCACCAGTTTTCTGTTATTTCTGATTAAAATGGGAGTCACATAACATGTCAGAGCAAAATGGAAAGTGAATCTGGGTTTTGAAAAAATGCTCTGTTTTGGTTTTTGCTATAGTTATCACTGAAAGCATATGAAAATATTTACAGCAGAAGCAATATATGAAAAATAATTTTAATGACTTTAACCAAGGTCCCACAATGTTGCCTTGATCTCCCATGCCCTTGAAAGTTGCTCTTGATTAAAAATAACAATAAGTGATGACATCCACTAAGAAGAAACATCAAATCATACTAGTTAACCCTTAGAACTCTGGCATTTTGCAGACTATCACCCATATGAAGGTATACTGTAAGAGGACCCATGTGGATGAAAGGGTAAAAATATTGTTCCAGAGACTGGTACACTCTTAGTATAGCTTAAGCAATAAATGTAATTAAACCTATTTGTAAATATTAAGATTGCAAATGAACCAAACAAAGGCAGAGTGATTTTTGACAAGGCTATAGATAACTGACAGTGGATTGAAAAACATACTGGAAGAAGGCACTGTTATCCAACTGAACAGATTTTCCAAGGTTCTGAGTCCCCACTGAAATTGTTGCAATTATTTCAATAGTAGTCACCTAATTATATGATACTGTCTTGAAATTAAAAAAAAGAGGGTTCTCTGGCACCTTAAAGACTAACACATTTCTTCAGGCATAAGCTTTCCTGGGCTCCAACCTACTTCATCAGATGTATACAGATTAACACGGCTACCCCTCTGGAACTTGTCCTGAAATAGACAGACATGATTCTGGTCCCACTGGTCAATGGGAATGATAAGGGAGACAAGATTTCATTTAATATATCACCAGTACACAAAAAGAGGGTGATCACCCATCCATTGTCACCATGCATGTTCACATAGCAAGCTATAAAAAAAAAAATGTAAATATAACGAACACCACTTGGATTCAAGGACAGAAGCAATAAAATATGTTTGGTTGGTTAAATACTAAAAAAATAAAATATTCCACAAGCAAATGGACTGTTTAACCCTTCGGGAATAGGTTAATGCTTTTGTTTTTGAGTTCAGTGTTCAATATTTTCATATAATATAGATGAGCCGGAGGTAGTATGTAAACTTTGATTTATGTTATAGTGTGGGCTGTTGTAAGTGTTGTTTCCATACATTTTTAGGTGACTGCATTTCACATAGATAAGTTAATTAGGTCCAACCAAAAAAGTGCCAAAAAATCTCTGCAACACCCTGATGCACTGCAATCAATATAGTATTTAAGCCACAAATATTTGAGAAAAATTGCTTGGATTCTTAGCGAGTTACTATAGACACTGGTATTTTTGCTGTTTGGGTGGTGTTCTTCTTTATAAGAACAAAAGTTGATTCAACTATAGGCACATACAAATAGTAACTTATTTAAATAACGCATTAAAAACATCCTCTATTTTATCTGACACACGAGCTGAGAAATCATACAACAGCTCACCTATCCCCTGCACCCTATTCCCACTACAGTGACCCAATACTTCTCTCCTGGATGAAGAAGTTTTGTGTATACCAATTTCTCTGATCCATCATCCTTATCAAGATAAATTACTGCAAGACTGAGGCTCCAATCCAGCAACAATCTTAATTACACGGGTGCTTATATGTTTTACTGGTTCAGGGCCTCAGTACTTATTCAGGCGAAAACTTTTATTGGGCGCATCTACACTTACAAGTTAGGTCAACTTAAGGAAGCTTAAGTCGACCTAAACTATGCCGCATCCACACTGGGCTTTCCTTAAGGAGACTTAAGGAAAAGTTAAGTCGACTTAATAATACCTCATTTTAGGTCAATGTTTATGCAATGGATATGAGTAAATAAGAGGACTCTCAAATAATTAAACAAATTAATCTTAATTCTTTTAATAACACTTAAATAATAATAGAATGCCATTTATTTAATTAAATATTTATGGATGTTTTCCAAATTTCCCAGTATATTGATTTTGATTACAATACAGAATACCAAGTGTACAATGTTCATTTTATATTATTTTTGTTACAAATATTTTCACTAAAAATACATTAAAAATAGTATTTTTTCTATTCACCCCATACAAGTATGGAAGTACCATCTCTTAATCATGAAAGTGCAACTTACAAATATAGATTTTTTTGGTCCATCACTGCACTACAAAATAAAGCAATGTAAAACCTCAAAGGCTACAAGTCTACTCAGTCCTACTTCTTGTTTGTTTTAGCGACTGGCTGAACAAGTTTGTTTATATTTATGGGAGATAACACTGCTCACTTATCACTTAAAATATCATAGGAAAGTGAGAACAGTCATTTGTATCACACTTTATGTAGCCATTATTGCAAGATATTTATTTGCAAATATGCTAAGCATTCACATGCCCCTTCATGCTTCCTCCACCATTCTAAAGGACATGCTTCCATGTTGATGACTGGTTCTATTCAATAATGGTTCAGAACAATGCAGACTGATGCCCATTCATTTTCATCAGCTGAGTAAGATGCCCTCAACTGAAGGTTGATTTTCCTTTTTGGTGGTTTGGGTTCTATAGTTTCTGCACTGAAGTTACACTTTCAAGATTTCTAACAGCATGTTCCATTACTTGTCCTTCTTAGATTTTGGAAGGCGCTTCAGATTCTTAAACCTTGGGTTTAGTCTTGTAGATATCTTTAGAAATCTCACATTGGTGCAATCTTTGCATTTTTCAAACTTGGAGTGAAATTATCCTTAAATCAAACAACCCGTGTTTGGCCATCATCTGAGATTGCCATAACACAAAATATGTGGCAGAATGCAAGTAAAACTGCCACAGAGCAGTAGACTTACAATTCTCCCCCCAAGGAGATCAGTCATAAATTTAATTAACACATTTTTTTTAACCAGCATCATCAACATGGTCTCCAAAACACGAAAGGGCATATGAATGTTTAGCATATCTAGCAAGCAAATAATTTGCAATGATGGCTACAGAAGTGCCATGCCAAAGTATTTTCTTACTTTGAGGTGACATTGTAAATAAGTAGTGGCCATTATTATCTCTCATAAATTTAAATAAATTTGTTTTTTGCCTTAGTGATTGGCAGAACAAGTATTAGGACTGAGTGGGCCTGTAGACTAAAGTTCCGCATTTATTTTTCAGTGCAGTTCCATATCACTCATACAAAAATCTATGTTTTTAAGTTATACTTTCACAAAAAAAAATTGTACTGTAGTATTTGTATGAGGTGAATTGAAAAATATTATTTCTTCTATCTTTCTGACAGTTAAAATATTTGTAATAATAATATAAAATTAGCACTGTACACTTTGTATTACATAATGTAATTAAAATCAATATATTTTAAAATGTAGTAAAACATCCAAATACATGTATAATAAATTTAAATTGGTGTTAATGTTTAACAGAGAAATTACAACTGTGATTAATCACAATTAATTTTTATAATTGAGTTAATTTGTTCAGAGTTAATCACTTGAGATAATTGTGGTTATTTGATAATCCTTATAAATATATAAGGGTCCTCCCACTATTGTTTACTTTTTTTTTCATTTTAATAGCTTAGTTATAACTGCTGACAGACAGAGTTGTTAAAGTAGTCTTAAGAAATATTGATGAGAAAGCAGATTATTGTTATGTTAGTGATGTCTACGAGCACAGGAAAAAACGTGTCAGATGAGGAATCAGCAGTTACAGAGAGGGAAGAAGCAATAATAGTACAAAGAAACAAGTGTATTAGCTGGGAGGTCTCAAGATAGGAACAACACTGAAGATGACTGTACTACGTGAGAGAAAGTTACAATGTATACAAAAGAAATAACACAAAACAGGAAAAAGTAGGTGGAACAACATTTCAGAGCCAGGGCATTTCAGTGAAAAGTTATTGAAATACAGAGGCGGCTTTTGGGATAGGTGAAGCAGGCACATGCCTGGGGCCCCGTCTCCTGCTTTGCCTACCCCAAAAGCCGCATCTGTCTGAGTAGGCAGCAGGAGGGAGCTGCAGCCATAAGGGATCTAGAACTGGGGAGGGGGAGGGGGCAGGGCCAGTGGTGTGGAGCGGGGGCGGGGGGGGGCAGGGCCAACATCAGGGAGCTGGGGCTCCAGAGAAGGAGGGCTGGTGGCAGGGAGCCAGTGGTGGAGAGCCAGGCTTTTGGGAGGAGAGGGGATCAAGACCGCAGAAGGCAGGCCAGCGACGGAAAGCTGCGGCTGTGGAATGAGGGCCAGGGCTCCATGGGGAGCTGGGGCTAAGATGGGGGCTATGGGGGCCCCACAATGGGTCTTCTCCTAGGGCCCCCAATTGCCTAAGGCCATATCGACTGAAACAACATAGGACATGAAGAATTGAAGTGTTTTGATTAAATTGAGGCATAAGCTGTAAGGGGAGAGAGACCTTCTATGACATATAAAAAACAAATCTTATTGAAAGAAAAAATGTTTTTTTTTTTATTGTAAGGGACTAAGCAAGCAGGATGAGACAGAACAAAGGAATCCTGAAGATCTTTAGGAATTTTCATCTCCAAGGGCAGCAGAAAAATAAAGGCAGGAGCATTAACCACTATGCTTTAATATCTTAATGGAAGACATCTATCCATTTCATAAAACACATGGCCAGGCAACAAAAAGAGGTAGGAGAGAACCAATTTAATACGAATAATCTGAAAATATTAAAGAATGCATACAGGTAATTTCGTCCACTAATAATGTACTGTAGGTACATTCTTGCCAGCTTTGTTTGGGCTGAATTTAATGTTAATAGGCTCTTTGAGAAGAAATGTTAATGATTCTTAAGGCTTTTAAAATTATTTTCCCTGCCTCTACCTCCTGTGAACCAAACCTTTGGTACTTATAGCAGGAAAACATGGAACAATTACTCATATCATTAGCATCAATATACAAATAAATAATTCAGTTGTAGGATGAATGTTAGAATTTTGTTTGGAATTTCCAGGGTATATTTATCCCTGCAGTGCTTCCCAGGATGAATTTGATAAAATATCTGTGAAAGAGCGGAGCGGAAGCTGTTTCTGAAAGTTTTCTGTGGGCCTGATTCTCAGCTTGGCTTTCATCTGTTTTCCTTCTGTGCACTTGCTTTCCTGCAAAAATGAGTGACTTGAGTCCAGCATACAAACATAGGTGTTCATGTAATGTGTATCATATATATCTGGATATTATTCTTATGGTTATACATATACTTGCACACAGACACACATGCAACTACACTTATCCTTTTGATAGAGGTTGTTAAAAACCAAACCATTTTTGGTTTTTGCTCCTAGATATATATTTATTTATTAAGTTAGATGAACTTTTTATTATTTTGCTAGTAATGAAAGGCAATAAAATAAGACATTCCTGAATCTTAGCCTAAAAATTGAATTATATCCAAAATAAATATGGGTTGCTGTTCAAAAAAGTTCAGCTATCTCTATATATTTTCATACACCTGTGCACTTTTGGCTTCTGACTTTGATTGGAGCAAGTGCTAAAAAACTTTGCTGAAGGTTCTGTTCGTGGTATGGCTGCCCAAACAAAAGCAAGAAGTACTATAAATTTCACATGAGGGTCTGACCTCATGGATTTTCCAAACTTATTTTATGGGAGGTTATAAGTTTTCTCCCACCATTTTTTGAGATGCTCATCATAGTAGAACACTCATCATAACAGAACCCATGACTCAATAAGGGTTGCCCATCATAAATAATGAATAAATATTTTTGGAAACAACATTTTTTTTTATAAAAGTCATTTCTACTTTTTCTACAATGCTTTGTAAAAGATTCAATCAATGCTAAACTTTCTATTTATTGAATAAAGTCCAAATCTCCTTCCTGGTGTTTCTTCACTATGGTTTAATTGGTCATCTGTATGCATAAACATAAAAAAACCTCTTTCCTTCTCCCTTGGCCTAAGAACCCTGTAAAACACTGAACCATACTAGCTATATGAGCAAAAAGAGGGATCAATTAAATTATTACATAAATTCCCTTCGGAGAAGTTGGATAAAACTCAATGAACACAAAATATTCAGCTCTGAATGACTATCCAAAGGAATACACGTGGGTAATACTTTGGAAAAGAAATCCAGAAACTTAACTATTCAAGTACTAACTTTTGGTATAGGATTGGTTTTAAAAGTATCATACCTTCCTTCCAAAGCATTTTTGTTTGTTTGTTAGCTCATTGGTCTTGCCATGAGGATAATAATATGAGTGTTTAAAATGCATTATAATCTTGACTGAATACATACTTATACAGAGCTAAACTGTTAAGCAACTAAATATTCTTATTGTACTACAGTATATCATTCAGAGCTGTCAAGAGAGCAGTTTGTAATATTACCATTTCTATCATAATATATATTTTCTGCTGCTTATGCAATTATTTGGTAGGGGTGGGAGGGAGGAAGACAGTGATGGGGTCAGGAAATGACCATCTGATGTGTTAGAAACCTGAAGAATTATCTGTGTAGTTGGCTGGAAGATTTTCATCTCAATAAAATTTAATCAAAGCCAAAACATTTCATGTAGAGGTAATCATTTCAAGAAACCATTAATCAGGAAGGCGTAGGGTTGGAATTTTGTTTGTTTGTGTTTGTTTTTGTTTTGTTTTGTTTTTTGGTTAGAAATAGGAGTGGTAGGAGGTGATGGGAAATTCTGTTACTAGGTAGAGTGCTAGTGTGGAATATAGGAGACTAATAAGCATGATTCCTGAATCATCAAGCCTTGCCCTGACTATCTGCCTCTGCACATACTTCCCAAATCACAATACTCAGGTTTCTATCTGAAAGAACGGAGTGACACAAGACTGCTTTTGCTAAAACGTGTATATGTTTTTTTTTCCTAATGCAGAATGAAAAACAAAAGTCTAAATCTCAAAATTTGTCTCAAAATAAAATTGTCTTCTGGTCAGGTCTTATATCTGCCAGTCAGGGTGGTTTTCTGTCTCCCTTAGAAAAAGCTCTTTCCATGAATATATTTATGGATATGATAAGCCACTAGAAAGAACTCAGAATACTTCATTTTGTATAGTTAAATGAATAACTATTCCACCATGTTTCAGAATAGCCTTTCAATTATGATTATTGGACTACTCTGTCATTTAAATTTCAGGATTGATTTCTACTTTGTAAACTGACAGTGACATCTGACCCCTAAAACAGTGGGTTAAAAATGCATCATGATCAATAATGTTACATCACATTCAGCTCTGTCATGTCAGCTTCTGATATAATATTCCTTAACAAGACATGGTACAACCTAATCTGACATAAAATGACATCTTCAAAGGTTTTAACAATAGCACTTTCATTTGGCTCAGATATCTACTATCAGTTCTGGTAATGGACGTGTGGTGGGTGCAATTATTCATTGACCAACCCAATTATTTTTATGTAGTTGGGCACATTGCTAATCTAATCAGTCATGAACTATTGAGTGATTTTTATTTATGTTGGAAGCTGAAGGCATTTTAAACTGCTCCTTAGAACAATGTCATTATGGAAATAATTAGTCTTTTATCCTCAAAAGCAGTAAAAAGAAGGGAAAATGTTGGGATTACTTCTCATTATGTTGTTCTTTTTTGATGGATCGTGTGGGGTTTAGTGTTTTGCATTGAAGACTTCTGCTTGCAACATTCTAAAAGTAGTCTCAAATGGGGATGGGTGGGGAATACCTGAACCATTAGTGTCTTCTAAATTTGACATATCTTAAACTCAGGAAGAATTTAGTGAATTCCTGGGTATATTCATATATTAAAAATGATACTGGCCAATATCACAGGGTCTGTTCAGCCCTATACCAGACATAACAGCATCTGTTTCTCTAGATATCAATTCTTGACTTTCAGCTCTACGTTGTGTTGTCTAGCATCTTTGCAATATTGCACTGATTTATGAATCCAACTCTGAAATCTGATAACTTTTCAAGAGCAGCTTCACCTTGATGCAACAAAATATAGTCCATTATTCTGCAGCTGCCTCCATGCAGATTACTCGGTCCATTCACACAAAGTAAGTTGCAAGACAATGGCTATATTGAAAGAATCGTTCATTCAGTTATATTACATAGAAACAAGGATGAAGAACTTTAATAGAAGGCTATATAACTGCAAGCCCCAAACAAATATAGTTTAAAGAAAACTTCTGTCAGTGGTTTTATTTCAAACTCACAAAAAAATCAAAACAGAACAAAAACCATTTTCTAGTTTAGTGTGACAAGTAGGAATGTTCTTAATGTTTTCTTTGAATATTGTGTGTTCTGCAGTTTCCCCTGTGTGTCACTCAAGGATCTCAGTAATCCAACAAGGGTGTATGATCATTGAATAGACCCCTAGAGGACAGGTGTGACTGCCATCTGGCTACCTGGACACAGACAATGGTTGGTTCTCTGAACCATGGCAACTGATGGCCTGAACCTATCCTCCGTATGGACCCAACCATGCGTGTTGGAGAACAAAACATGAGAGGAAGGGCAGGTGATCTGTTGCCTCTGAAAGAAACAAAGGACCGAGGAGGAGCAGCAG
Organism: Pelusios castaneus; assembly: GCA_007922175.1. Classification (NCBI taxonomy): domain Eukaryota; kingdom Metazoa; phylum Chordata; order Testudines; family Pelomedusidae; genus Pelusios; species Pelusios castaneus. The sequence goes on along the minus strand of ML685777.1, from coordinate 19,390,427 downwards.
GGCATTACTGAAATTGGTGGCTGGAAGCTCATTGGGTCTCAAGGTCTGTTCTACGCTGTGTTCTTGAAAACAATAAATTCTTCTGTTTTCCAAGCTTGCCGGGATTGACTTTGGCTATGGAAGTGGAGTGCATGGTCCTTTGGGGGCATGTAATGCTTCCCCAGTTGTCCCCTACAGCTAAACTCACTGAAGAAAGCTTACAGTATGAACAGAGATGCTGAATCCCCCAACCTCAGACCCAGGATATGCTTAAGTAAAGAAGGCTTGGTAGTGTGCCCCAAGGGGGGGAGGCACTGAACTAGAGTCCTGCCTGTATTCGTTAAGAGCAGTTCCAGGGTGCTAGGATGTGTCCTCCTGACACTAAGGCCTTGTTTACATTCCTGGTTTACCAAAGTCTGGTTTACAGTAGCTCCATCAATACAGGGTATGTCAGTTATGTTATGTAAATACCTTGCATCGAGGAGCTGCACTACGTTTACTACGCTATAGCTTGCACTTTTCATTCCAGTGGAGTACTGAAGTTGATGGGAGAAGCGCTTCGCAATCGATTGTGTGTGTCTTCGCATGACCAGTGTTAAGGGAGCCCCCAGTGTAGACATGTCTTTAGTCAATTAAACTCAGAGAAATCACAAGTTAAGACAATGTTAACATGAATGCTGCATATTTATACCAAAGTACTGAATACCTTCCAGTAGTTTAAATAATGTGACAAACGTGTCTCATGTGGTGTGTGTTTGCTCATCCTCTCCTCAGGGGGAGAAAACTGTCTTGTTTTGATAGGGTTTTTTTTTGGGGGGGGGGGAGGAGTGAGGAAGTATATACATGTTGCTAGGTATTTGTTAGAGAAGACAAAAAGTCAAAGAAACTGATGCCTCATTTAAATCTCTGAACTATAGTTTCATTCTCCCCCTCCCCGCCCCCCCGCCCCCAACCTTCTTCAATGTTCTGCAGGGCCTGTGGAAAGTATCAGTAATAGATACTCATCTATGACACATCACTGTACCCAGAGGGACATACCATAAACAAACTCTCTTTCAGGTTCCTGTATATAGCCAGTTAATGGGCATGTTTAAGTAGGAATCCCACTGCTGAGGAATATCAAAATGTAGAGAGGAGTGGAACCACCATGGGTTTGCGAGGGAGGAACAGAGGTGTAAATAGGAAAATACTCAGTAGGGCTATAGCCAGGAACCAGGGAGAAAACAGAACAAGGTGTCAAAGGGAATGGAGAGACAACATCAGATAAATCTGAGCAATTCTGTAAGCTTTATGATGCCAAGTTTAAGGGTGTCTGATATGTTATAGGAATTTGTGTGTTTAGAACTTGTGGTAATTGTTTATTTATATAGAGGCCCCAAAATGGGTCTCATTAAGCATTTTCAAAAAACAGATCTTCAAAAATATTTTCTCTGTAAAAGTGAGTATCCATACCAAAAAATAAATATATATATACCGGTATATATATATATATATATATATATATAAAATAAAAAATTCACTTTCTCTGTGGAAAGTTTTTCTATTTGTAGACTCACTTTAGCCACTAAAGTGTGAAAACTAGAGATTTTAATCCTAAATTATGTCTTAATGCAGCCCTAACTATGGTGGTGGTAATGAAGTTGGCATAACCATCCTCTCAGAAAATGCTGAAAATTCTTCAATATTTTACACATCACATTAAAAGCAAAGCCTTAGAAATTATAGATGGAAAATCCTTAGACTGGAGGTTTTTTTGTTTATATATTCTCTTGTTCTAACTTAGTTTTAAAAGTTGGTTTCAACTAATTTGGGCTGTAGTGCAGAGATGCTCTTCGGCATTTGGAAAGCTACATCTAAGATCTGACAGAAGATGTTGTAAGAACCCTTTGGAAGATATTGCTATCTGCAGAGATAAAATATTCCAGTTTTAAGGTTACACTGAGGTGTTTACCTTTTTGTCTTCTCAAGCTGCTATTGTTAAATCATTCCTCTGAACAAAAAATCAGAGTGCCATCAAAATGCAAATTCATTGTCACCGATATATATTGTAAAACAGAGTCAGCAGGTATTCTTAGGTTGTTCATGGAAATATGTGTCATGTGGCAATTTAATAAACTACACAGGTTTTGAAAAGAATCAACTTAATTTTTCTCATCTACTGTGCTTCAAGTTCTGAAATGAAACAAAAACTGGGGCTGATCTTAATGTTGTTTCTAACCTTTTAAATTAATATCATTTAGAAAATGATATGCTGAAGATCAGATTTATACAGTGCTACTGATCATCAGCATTAAAAGTTATAATGAACTCAAAGTTAAGTAATACATAGCATCTTTCAACGGAAGTGTTCAAAATAGTTGTGCTAATAAAATTAATTAGGCTTTAAAAGATCACTGTAGTAAGCATCATTTTAAGAAAAATCAAAATGTGACAAGAAAAGGTAACATCATGCCCAAGGTCATGATGATTCAGAGCTGGAGTGGGGAACAGAACTCAGACATCTTGACTCTCGTTCCCTCTGTCTGACAGTGGGCATACAACTCTGTACTATTAGAAGATAATTATATGGAATAGGTCATAAAAGGCTAAGTTGCAATTTTGATCCCGCTCAAATGAACACTCTATTACCTGCAGTGAGCCCAGGATCTGATCTTTATAGAACACCATTTAAATATATAATTGATTTGATCTGCATGCTTGATTATTTCCTGTGTAAAGGGCCTTCATGTTACGCGACACAAAACATAAGCTGAATGAGACTTTAGCTCCGTAGCCTTAACTGATTTAAATGGGAGACACAGAGTTAACATTGTTAGCAATCTTTTGTAAATTTCAGGGAATTTATGTATTATTTTTCAGTTTATTGCTTGTATGTAATAGAAATTATAGAAAATGGTATGGATAATGTGTTCAGCTGACAGCATAAAAGCTCCTTCCAAAAGTAGGAGACAAGTGTAGGAGATGCAGTAAAATGCAAAATAATTACTGTCGAATGTTGTTTTATTGAATTCAAAAATCCTATGAATTTAATTTACATTAATTATTTTATTACATGTAACTGTATGGGGGTGGGAATAGTTCGCCTTCTGTGCTAAGACATTTAGGAATGGCAAGAGAGAAAGACAACTGGGGTTCCAGTTCAGGACAGTATCCCTAATTTGGATAAGATTTACGAACTTTCCTGAACCAGGATGCAAAGAGTTTCCCCCATAACACTCTGTTATGTTAGTAGGGCAGAACTCCCCTTATTCATGGAACAAGCAGTGAGGTTTTGGAGGCACAGAACCATTTGCAGGGAGACTATATACCTCTGCACCCTGCAACTTCCTCAAACAGAATCGCTGTGGCAGACACTCCCAAAATGTCCGCCTCTAGGGGAAATTCCCCAGCATGGAGAGACATCATACAAAAGCTAATGCAATCACTATGAGGTGCATTTATTGCTGATGTTTGGGGACAGAAAAATGGAGTACAGATACCTGCTGCTTTCATATCCTCCCCTTCTTGATGGTCCTCAAAGTCAGGGTGAGTCTTAAGAGAGTGTGCTATAGAATAAGGTGACAAGCACTTGTTCTGCTCTGGAGAAATGGAAAGTCATAGATTTAAAAATTTTAAAATTGCTGCAAATTGGGATAAATTACAAAAGAATGAATTATTTCATACTCATACTTCTATACTTTACAGTTATTCCATCACTTTTACATTGTGTACATTGTCATATCCCTGCAATTACCCTAGGTCTTTCCCCTTGCCTATGGCCTCAGTGAAAACAGACAGACGTAGCTTTAGGGAGAGGAGTAATGGAGAGAGAATTCTTCTGGAACCAAGACTGTTCTCCTGTCAGAATTTAGTTAGTGTGTGAGGGAAGGGGATGGGTGTAATCCTCACCAATATAATATGGTGGTTCTGGCTGAGTTCTAGGAGGGTGTTGGCAGTCACAAAGATTTCCCTGAATTCTTCTTTTTAATCTCTTTAGAAATATCTTCTGTGCTTGATATCCAGTGAACCAGGGACAAATGTATCACTATATCCTCTGCTTCTGCCCTCCCAGAAACTCATTCATGCTCATTGCTTTGTATTATCTTCTTGAGCTTCATGGCAATATTTGACGATGACGGTGGAGAGAGATAATGAAGCGGACCCATAGGAAAGGAGTGGTTGTGTAGGCAAACTGTGCATTGTAGTATTAGCAAGGGGATAGCATCCTCATCAAGTCTTTCTGATTCAGAGTAAACCTTTGTAGGTATATAATTCGTGTCTTTCCTGTGCTAAGCACTACTGGGTTTTGCTCATATGGGATTCTGAATGAGACTGTGTATTTTCTTTATAGAATGTGTTAAGTGCTGTAATGCTAAAGGGGGAAAAGTACTTTTTAATGATTTTTTTAAAAAATCATTTGAATTACATTAGTTACTATGGAAACAATGTTGTCACTGTAGCATGGTTGAAATTAGTGACATTCATGAGTGTAGGAAAAAAGTCAATTTATGCAAGTATTTACAATGTAGCCTGTAATTTATCAAATAAAGGTATTTTGTTGTGTCTGATGGCCTATTATGTGGTCTAAATTATCACATTTGGTAGGTTTAAAATAGCAAGATTTGGTCAGGTAGGTCATTTTATTTAAAAGCTATTTTACACATTAGCAGCATATTTGAAATCCATTTTCTGCACCATACAATACAACGTTTTGAAAAATATATTATTTTGACACTTGGAACTATTGTTCCTCAAGGGCTTGCTCCATTGTTAAATACAGATTTAAGTGTCTCTCTCTGAAGGAATCATCACTTTCAAACAAGAACAATTCACCATGCCAATATAAGGGTTGTATACAATTTTAAAAAAAAAACAGCAACATTGTTCTTGACTCAAATTAGTTTCCCTGATATATAAGGTAATACCTTCTCAGAAAGAAATGAAAGATAGTACCACAGCTATCCTGACATAAGACTCCTAAAGAATTAATGAATTTAGATGAAAAATACATAGAGTACGTGGAAATCTGAACGTGGAAATACATAGAGTACGTGGAAATCATTTTGTGGTTACTCACAATTATTGCTAAGCACATTTCAAGATGGAAGGAACACTTACAAAAGTAAGCCAAGGTATGAACTATTTCTTTGGTAAACATCTTTTTTTAAAAAACAGTATTAATGATTTACAAATATATAAACTCACAGAAAGTACTGGCTCAGAAAAAAAAAAACTAGTTAAGTATGCCCAACCTAGAACAGATTTGCTGGTGGGTTAGATAAGTATTTTATGCCTACAGTGCCATGTAAGAATCGTCAATGGATTTATCTTCACTGCAGAATATAATTTGTATTATAACATGTCTCTGAATAGCTGAGTTGAACTATCTGAATATACTTAACCTCACAGTTTGTGTAGAAAAGGATAAGTTCTGATGAACATAACATCAGGTACTTGTTTCAACACTACTGAGTTTAGCCATAACTAATTGACATGAATAGTATTTGACCTTGTCTGTACTGACCTCAAAGTCAGGGTAAGCATCATGGTAACAAACTTCATAGCCAATATAATAACATTTTGTAAAGAAGACAGGGTTAATAGGTTTGCTAGAATCAACTGCAGAGTCAGCTAGTCTTACTGGAGTTTATTAAGTACTTTTAATCAAGAAATGAGAACTGTGGGTATGTGTTGTGACAGCAGATTCACATATGATTTTTCATCACAATGTTAATTCCAACAGAGAGAGAGCCACCGAGTTCAAAATCTGAGGTGGAAATGTTGAAAGGGGTCTAAGGGCAGAGATGAGTTAAAAAATCCTCAAAATATGCAAAAGTAAAAATAAAACAATGACAAAGTATGCTCCTACGCTGTATGCAAGATTTATACACTTTGTGGTGGCAAAAGACCATAGTATAATTAAGAACTTTTTCTTACAGTGATGCCAACACTGTACATGAAGTAAAGGATTGAGACTTTAAACAATGATTAAATCTTCTCATCAGTGAATTCCTAATTGAGATACAGAACATAAGTGGTGAAAGCCTAATTCCACCCAATGAAGACATAGTTCACTACAAGGATATTGCCACAATAAATGACATGGAGCAGTCCATGTCACCATACTAACACTCATCCTTCTATGCTACTGAGCTGATAAATGTTCATTGTCTTCTCATTACTCTCTCTTGTTCTGCTCCTCTTCCTGTTTCTTATTTGAGACTGGAAGAATAAGAAGATTCATAACTAGTGTTATCAGTCCTTATTCTGGTGGGTAAATAATAGGTTCAATCTCAGAGAGTTTCTTCAATGGTATATTTTGAGGTTATTGACCATATTACCTTTCTTTTTTCAGGCATCAGCTGACTCTTGTTTCTCAGTTGTCAAATATATACCTGGGCAGGTTGAATTGTATATTATTTCTGACTGGGAACTACTGAATAAAACAAACAAGGAGTCCTGTGGCACTTTTAAAGACTAAAAAGAAAAAAATATTTATCACATGAGCTTTCATGGGAGAAAATCCTACTTCGTCAGACACTTAAACTTGGGAAACTTACAGAATGGGAGAAAAATAAACTCAGGGAAGTGTAAGTCATAGGATCAGGTGAGATTGTTACAGCATATCAAAGCAGTTTGTTTAAATTCAAACATTGGGGAACAGCATATAGAGGAAGGTAAGATAAAATCACCTGTTGTAATAGAAAAAAATCCATAGTCCCTATCTAACCCTAAGGCAACAGTGTCAAATCTGCACATGAATTCCAGTTCTGCAGTTTCTCTTTGAAGCTTTGATTTGTTATCCATTTGTCTGAGCACAACTATTAACAAATCATCAATGGAGTGAGCAGGGAGATTGGTTTGTAGCTGAATTTTGTGACAAAACCTTATTGGTTTTTGAATGTTGTGATTTCTGATGTTAGACGTGTGTCCTTTTATTCTTTTACACAGAGACTGTCCTGTTTGTTCAATATATAAGGCAGGGGTGTATTGTTGTCACACGAAGGCATAAATCACATTGGTGGACAGGTGAATGAACCCTTGATGGAGTAGTTGGTTTGGTTAGGTCATGTGATGGTGTCTTTTGTGCAGATATGTGGGCAAAATTGGCAACGTGGTTTCTTGCAGGGATATGTGCCTGCTTTAATGTTTCTGTTGTTTGGTCTATAGTTGCTGGTGAGTATCTGCTTAAGGTTGGGGGACTGTCTATAAGTGAGGAGAGGTCTGTCTCCCAAGGATTGAGTGAGTGAGCAATAGTCTTGTAGAACAGGCTATAGATTCTTGATAATGTGCTGTAGAGGTCTGACTTGAGGGTTGTAGGTGATGACCAGTGGTATTTTGTGTTCTCTCTGGGCTTCTCCTGTAGTAGTTGACTTCTGGGTACCCATCTGGTGCTGTCAATCTGTTTCTTCACTCCTCCAGGTGGGTACTGTAGTTTTAAGAATGCTTGATAGAGATCCTGAAGGTGTCTGTCTCTGTCTGAGAGATTGGAGCAAATGCAGTTATATCTTAGGGCTTAGCTGTAGATAATGGACCGTATGATGTGTCTTGGATGAAAGCTCAAGGGATGTAGATAACTATAGTGATCAGTAGGTTTATAGTATAGGATGGTGTTTATGGTGTGTCTATATTGGCAACTTAGATCAATTTAAGGAGGCTTGAGTCAACCTAAACAAAGCCTCGTCCACACTGGGCTTTTATTAAGTTGACTTAAGCATTTCCTTAAATTGACTTAAGGTAAGCTTAAATTGACTTAATAACACCTCATTTTAGATTAACTTAAGCCTTAAATTGACTCTTTAAATTGACTTAAAGCCAGTGTGGATGGGGATTAGCGCCTAAGTCGACTTAAAATGTTAAGTCGACTTAATAAGGTCGACAAAGGTCTATATCTACACTAGAAAACTAAGTTAACTTTAAGTCGACTTAACAAAGTCAACTTTTCTAGACATAGCCTATGCGTCCATAACTAATTTGCACTGTAGTGTCCAGAAAGTGGATCTCCCGTATGGTGTGTCTCAGGCTACGTTTGATTGTGGGGTGGAAATTGTTGAAATCTCTGTGAAATCTTCTAGGGCATCCTTACCATGGGTCCAGATGATGAAGATGTCATCAGTGTAGTATACGCAGAGGAGTGATGCTTTGGGATGAAAGTTGAGGAAATGTTTTTCTAAGTCGGCCATAAAAATGTTGGCATATTGTGGAGCCATGAATGTACCCACAACAATGCTGCTGACTTGAAGGTATACATTATCTTCAAATCTGAAATGGTTGTGGGTGAGTGTAAAGTCACAAAGTTCAGCCCCGAAGTGTACCATGACATCATCTGAGATAGTTCTTTTAATAGATGTGGTTTGATGTCACCTTCGTCTACATTCTATTCCCCAGTGTTTCAATCTAAACAACTGCTTTGATTTGCTGTAGCAGTCTGACCTGATCCTATGACTTAAACTTCCTTGCATTTATTTTCCTCCCATTCTGTAAATTCCCCATCTTTAAGTGTCTGACAAAGTGGGATTTTATCCCACTAAAGCTCATGCGATAAATACATTTGTTAGTCTTCAAAAGTACAACAGGACCCCTTGCTTGTTTTGCTGAACTAGACTAACACAGCTACCCCCTTTGGAACTTGGCAACTACTGAATAATAAAGTATAAAGAAAATGCCAAAGCACTACTCAGTTACAAATTCATTAATCTGTTTCTAAATGTTACCCCCGTGCCTCACTTTACCTGACTGTATCTATGAAATGTATTTAGAACTACTAAATGGAGGTAATTATAATGTAGTGTGCCTGCTTAATGCTCTAAACCTTAGGAAAATATGACTACAGCCCGTCAATCAAGAACAGACATAGGACAGGAAATTCTTCCAAAACAAATCTTATCTATTATTTGATAAGCGTTAATACAATGAAATTGCAATATTGAGTATATTTTGGCATAAATTAGATAAGCGGAAAGTCAAATGATGGTTAAGTAGTCAAATAGAATCTTGCAGCTCCGCTGAACCACTTTATCATATGAGCATTCAAATACATAATACTAATATTTATCATTAAAACTTATACTCTTATACCTTATAATGACTAAAATTCCTAGTCTCCTATGTCATTCAGCAAATGGTGATCAGTCATTTGCTGGATGGGTTGGAGATGAGCCCTTCTCACTCAAGCCGCAGTCACTCCACTTTATTAACTCTCAAGCTCCACAAGCGCAACTTCTGTTATACCCACAAACCCCTGAAATTGCCTCTGGCTCATCTTAATGGCTCCTTTTCTGTTCTGTCATTTAGGCAAAGGTAGCCAGAATTTGGGCAATATAAGTCGGAACTGAGTTAGCCAAGTTTGCCTCAAATCCTTAACACACCAATGCCTTACCAATAAATCGGGTCCGGGCTGTTAGCAGGATCGGGTCCGGTCTGTGAGGAATGGCTCCAGGATGTGGATGACAGGTCCAGGCTGTGGCGAACACATCCGGGCTGTGTTGGAGATCTGAACTATGGAGGCTGGTAGATCGGTTGACAGTTGATTTCTAGGACGCACTGATCCGTCAGTAGTTGCTAGGTAGGTTGCCTGATCTGGCTTGAAGTTCTTTTCTGGAGTGGCCAATCTCAGGTTGCGGTGTTCTGGCTCGTCACCAGTCGCTGGGCAGACTGGCAGCACCTCCCCAGGCTCTCAGTGTCCAACAGAGCTTACCTGAAATTGGCTGCCCTTTTATAGCCACTGGGGGGGGAGAGGCAGTATGGGTTTGCATGAGTGTGGGAGGGGTGAGGAGTGAAAACGTGCTGAAGCGCCAAATAAGAGGGGGGAGGGGGAGGAGAGGAATCACATGACAATGAGATCATCCCTAGAGGGGAGGAGGAGTGAGTGAAAAAAATAATTGAGAAGGAATATACCAAAGTGAGAGAAAGGGGAAGAGCAATTAAAGGGCAATTTTAAGGCTAGGAGGGAGAGAAAAGAGAATAAAAGTTTGATCCGGTAAAGAGATATAACATTATTAAGTAAAGTATGAATTGGCTTGTAGGTGTGCAAGGTTTCCCAAATGGTAGGAGAAAGGGCTATTAATGATTCAGTCTTAAGTTTCCAAAGGGTCTTATCTACATTGCTATCTAGCTGCTAACTATCCTAATTGCTCAACACAAAATGTCCTTTGCTACTGTTGCTAATTTGTAATTGTTTCCAATTATTACCTTACTACCTTGTAACTGACCCTAATTACTGTTGATACTTTGTAACAGTATAGAGCTCTATGCTACTGCTAGCCTGCTGGAATTTAAACCCCTTGGCTATGTCTACACTTGTTAATTTAAGCCAATTTAGCTAAGTCAACTTAACAAAGTCGACTTTAAGTTGACTTACCATGTCTATACTTAAATTTTAAGTCAACTCTGGGGGGACCCTACAAAGTCGACCTAGAGTGTCCACACTGGAAGCCTAGGTCGACTTCTAGGGCCTAGGTGGACCTGGGACTGGTGGACCATGGTGGACCTCGGCTAGGTGGAACCCGGTGGTGGGGGGGCACCCCTTGCCAAGAGCCAGGGGTCTCAGCCTTTGCCCCATTGTACGTGGGTACAATGGGGCAAAGGGGGACAGGGACCCTGGCAGGGCTAGGGGCAGGGTGGGCAGGGCTCTGCCCTGCACTGTGGGGGGCATGCTAGGCTCTCCCTGTGCCAGCCACCCTGGCCGGGAGGGCAGTGGGGAAGTCCTGGAGAGCCCTAAGCTGACTTAGAGTCAATTTAGGGCTACTCCACATCTACATTGGCTTAAGTCGACTTTCTAAAGTCAACTTAAGCCAAAAGTCGACTTAAAACTAAGTTTTATAAAGTCGACTTAAGCAGCTGCTTAAGTCGACTTAAGAGTAAATTAAGTCGACTTAAGCAAGTTTAAGTCGACTTAATTTACAAGTGTAGACGCACCCCTTCTGAGGCTTTTCTGCCAACTGCCTCTTTATATAGAATCCATAGCTTAGATATCTAGGAGCAAAAATCTCTGGTCACGTAAACACCCATTTCTAAACACCCAGTATCCTTTCAGGTGCTGACTGAGATAATAAAAGAATGAGTATATTGTTCCAAAAATTTGACCTTGGAAAGATGTATATGTATATAATGAAGAACAGAAATTGAAGTTAAACAGTGAGTCTAGAAATGTAAGTTGTATCACAAAGGCTTTCCTAATAGCTCACAGACTGTATTGAAATAAAGTTTAACTCTATTATTTCCCATGAAGGCAACCTGTATGTTTTTGCAGTGTAGATTTGGTGCTCTATTGCACTGGCATAGACAGTCATGTGCAGTCTTCAAATAACAAAACCCAAAGTCTGCACAGAACTATGGTCTTCAAATGATCGAGGAGGAGTACATAGCTAGTAAAACATTGTAATCTACAGGAATGAGGGAGTACAGGTTTAGGAATGGGAATTATAATCCTAGGTCAGTCACAATATTGTAGGTATGTCTACACAGCACTAGAAACCTGCAGCTGGCTCATTCCAGCTAACTCATGTTTACATGGCTTGGGTTTTGGAACTTTGTAAATATAATGTAGATGCTCAGGCTGCAGCCCAACCTCTGAGGCATTCGCACCTCAGAGTATCCTAGAGTTTAGGTAAAGGTGCTGCCTATGTCTAATTGCAGTGTAGACATAATTTGTGTGGTCGTAGGCAAGTCACTTCACCTTTATGTCTCTTTTCCAATTTGTAGAATGGGGATAACACTGCCCTTCTACACAGGGTGTTTTGTGGATTAAATGAATCAATGTCAGTAGCATAATTCGTATCAAGCATTATAAAAATTCTTTAAATTATTACAACTTTTCTTTTAAATATATTTTCATACTACATGTGGATATGTTGTTTTAATGTTCAAAGTAAATGTGTTCCTGACAAGGCAGATATGGCGCACACAAAATCCATTGCTATCAAGGTTTATGTGCACATTTTCAGTACTGTGTTTTAAAACCTTACCACTAAGACAATACTAGGGTGGAACCCCTCCACTATAAGTAAGTGAGTATCTTGTTAAACTGTGGGCACGTATCCTTTCATTTTACTCCAGTGTTCTGGTTTTGTTTTTGATATTTTTCCCAATCAAAAATGCTTTGCTAATGTCTAGTCAGCTCTACAAAATGGGCAGACTTACCTCTTGTGGCAGCCCCATATAATCTTGTTTACTGTACCTTTGAGCCTTTATTTGATGAGTGCAGTAGATTAGACTGTATGTGGGCAGAATTTTGTATAATTCTTATTTGAAATATGAGGAGACAGCACTCTTTGATTAGATTGAAACACAACTAGGAGTTTCATTTATTTATTTTTTTGCAGTTTAATAAAAAAATAGAATTTAATGTTAATTAATGTTAATTGTTAGCCCATAAATATCAGGTATATGCTGATCTAGTGAGGTATGATGGTGTGATACCCCTAGGTTATTAATAAATGAAGACAACAGTAGAAGTGTTGGAAACATTAATTATTTGCACTGTATTAAGATTCTACAGGAAGAGTTGCATTTCTTTTTCTATATAATTTATTTTCTGTAATATGATTATTTATTGTTACTTATTTACTAGACACAGAAAGCAAAATGTACTTCAGTCTAGGTTCTCTCCATCTAAAATGAAGAAAAGTAAACAGAACAGATATATTATGGTGAGTGTGAGGATATGAGTTTATTATTTTACTGACTCTTTAATTGGCTCAGTGCATTGTCCTCTCTCCACTCTCACCCCACAAAACCCAGGACACACAAACAAGAATCATAACATCTTTTCAATATTTCCATCACTATATAAGCCGCATTTACACCATTCTTAGACAAATCAGGGTTTCTAATCAAACCCTGCAGAGGATATTATAACTGAAAAATTTGGATTTCAGAAACTCTGGAGATTGACCCTTTACTGTACTGAACTCAGTATGTTACCAGTTGTATTTTGCTAACAGTGTTAGCTGTTATTTCATGTATTGCTCATCACTACTTCTAGACACATCTCCTGAGATAGAATATTTCTTTAAATGAATATGTGTATATCATCAAAAATATGTGTGATGGTGCCAGGGCTTCTGCCTTACAGAGTTATTTTCAAAAACTGTTGCGGTATAACAAGTGAATGGATAAAATAAGCAGTACTTATGAATAGATGTAGGTACCCTAAATTTTCCCATCCCTCTAAACTATCTTACATAAATTAAATGTGCTTATGTGATGATCATAGCTCAGTTATCAGGTGTTGCTAGGTCAAATGGTGATTTGGAAAGTGAGATGAAAGCTTTTGTAATTGAACAATATGTCCAGTGTCATATATAGTCAATAAATATAAATCATCACTCACTAATATTACAGAAACCACATCCCAGGGAGAGAATGCCGGGGTGTGATATATATACCTCTAGAAACAGATGGGATCTCATTCTTTTATTTGATATATAAACAAGTAACTTCTGTTGATATATAGACTATGAATATTTCAAGTCATTTTGTCATGTCATTCTTTGGTGGCTCAGGCACTATTTTCACACTATGATAAGTAGCTTATTTAATTACAGATGATGGTGCAGTTACAAATTTCATGCAAACAGAAACATGCAGTAAGCTAAGAAAGAGATAAAAGCCTTTTAATGAAGATGCCAGTGAAGAATGTTTGGAGCTCTACAATTTACCAGTCAAACTGGTGTCATGTAGAGGGACTTGGCAGCAGAAGCTCGCAGTAGTGCAAGTGACTAGCAAATAGGCTTTCCAAATTATTATATACTGTTCTAATTGTTTTCTCCTGTTACTCTTTTTAATCAAATCTTAAATCTTTTCAAAGATCTGCACTTGTATGTGTTATTTCAAAAATTGTAACTTGAATCTTCCTTTTCTTATGTACAGTGCTGCACACTGCAGCACTCAAATATTTTGAAAAGTTGTATCCAGTTGAAGGCTGTATGGATTTATCACTAAATCCCAGAAAGAAGGCTAAAATGTCACATCTATAGGGATCAGAAAGTTTGTTGCTGTAAGTCACTATTATTATATTATACTATATTATTACTATATTATAAATAGACTGTGATAGAAGCTACAGCGATAGGGTGAGATTGTCGAAACTGGGTTCTTTTGTGACATTCTGGCAATGTGTAGGAACTCTATTCAGGTTGTAAATGGTTGGCAGAGAAATCTCTTGGTGAGAGAGGCAGCTATCAGTTGTCATAAAGCTACCAGAGCAGGTTCTTGCACCAACCTATACAGCCACCCTCACATAGACGGGGCATATCAAAATGGGAGAAGGTGTTTGAAAGAAAGGGTACAGAGAGGCAGAGCTTTGTTTCATGGATCCTCAGTTGGTGTATGGTCCCCTAGAACTATTTGTTATCCATAGGCTGCTCTAACTCTGTCAGGCCAACTCCAGCATAGACTGGCACATCCAGAATCAGGAAGCCATATCCAACTCCTGAGTGGCCCTGTGTTTCTCCTGCAGAAAGCAGATCTCAGATGGAAGAGAAAAACTGCCCCAAAGTCTGAAGATCCATGCAAATTCAAATCACACTGAAAAAGGAGCTATCTGAAACTATTGATTACAAAACAATTTTTCACTGATTCTTTACTGTTGTTTCCTGAAGTACTAATTTTTCAAGTGTGTCTTTCTGGGGAAAATTGGATCCTTTCAAATTATAGTTAACATTTTACGTGCTGAATATAAGAAATAGCTCTCAGCTAGCATCAGATTTAAGTGTTGCATCCACTACAGGCTTTTGTTTCACAAAACTGAAACCCAATGTGAAGAGGTGCAACTCTTGTTTCTCTGTCTTTTAGGCATAGTTTTGATATGAAAATAATTAAAAAAAAATTGAGCACCCAATTTTAATACCATCTACTCAGGTGCAATTTAATGTACTTCAAGGGAATTACTCCTGGTTTATATTTGGATACATAGCTTTTGCTGTTATCCCTCCATTTGGCTCGGTTAATTTACCAGCATTAATGAAACTGTTTTACATTGTACACATGCCACATACAGTGATGTCTCAGGTTACTTAGGCCATTGGGGTTGCCATAGTGATAAATGGGAGAGTTGCTAAGAGGTTTTCCCAAGGTGCGTGAAGCAAAAGCAATAGGCATTTTTTCTCCTGAAGGCATAACGTGGGACAGCATGGCCCCAACTCCATAAGGCATTGCAGGCTAGCTGTAGTGGTAAAGACGGATCAAAGTGTGTCTGAACCCTTGAATTTGTCAATGTGAGTTTAACCTTGTTTAACACAACATCACAGGATTCAGACTGGGTGTTGCCGTGTTCACCTTCTGTCTGTTCTACTGCATGTAGAACTTCCCCCTCGTTTCATCAGACTGCCGGCTCATTTTTCTCCAGCTCATTCCTCTTGGCTCATTCCTCTTTTGTTTGCAGGCATGTTTGATGTGTCCAGTTCTTTCCTAAAAGATCAAACAAAACATATATACATGAATGAGTAACTTTTTCTTTCTGTGAACATTTATGCAAACAAATATCATTTGTATTAACATTTAACAAAAATGAGTAAAATGAATCTTGAATAGGATCAAAGCAAATGCATGGCTTTTATTTAAGCAAATGTTAGCTTTTGTGGGTCTTGCTGTTGTTGTTGCCATCCCTGTTTAACAGCAAGATGGCCGACCAACTTGAGGTCTACCTAAGCATCACTGCCTAATTCTTATGAAGAATTGTCTAGCCTTTAATTCTTGTCTCTAAGGCTATGTCTACACTAGCAATTTAGGTTGACTTAAGTCGACTTAAATTACTCCATGTCTACACCTGACTTTCATTAAGTCGACTTAAGAAATTCCTTAAGTCGACTTAATGAAAGCTTAAGTCAACCTAATAAGAACCGAATTAGGTTGACGTAAGCCTTAAGTCGACTCCTTAAGTCGACTTAAGGATGGTGTGGACCGGGAGTAACCCTTAAATTGACTTTATTAAGTCAACCTAAGGGCGGTTAGGTAGACTTAACAAAGCGGACTAAGTCAATTTAACTTTAATTCGACTTAGTCCACTTTGTTAGGTTGACTTAATAAGGTTGGCTTTAAGTTGACTTAAAGCTGACCTTATAAAGTCGACCTAACTTTTTCTAGTGTAGGCGTAGCCTAAAGTATTTAGCAATTGTGTTTAATACAGAAATAAATTGAACAGTTTATGCAGGTTTCTTTCTATATAAAACAGGCATTTTGGAAAATCACAGATAATGTTGAAGGCCTGTCAGTTAAAAATAGGTTGCTTAAAATCCACGATGACCATATTGGGTAAATATTTGTCCTACAGTTATACTATAACTATATTCTACCTCAGTATTGGGAGTGTTACCCTGTTCCAATCTACAGTACAAATCCATCAATCTATCAATGTTTCAACTTATAGAATGCTAGTAATGGAAGTCATTTAGAATGGAATATATAATAAGTGTCTCTTAGGCTGCGTCTACACTGGTAAATTAAGTTGACTTAAGCTTGGCTTAAGTGGACTTAATGTGCTTGCGTCTATACTACAGTTTCCTTAAGTAGACTTAAGCAGCTTGCTTAAGTCGACTTAAGCAAAATAAAGTCGACTTAATGAAAATTAAGTCGACTTTATTAAACCACCTTTCTACTCAACCTAAGGCTTAATTCGACATTTTAAAGTCGAATTGAGCCAGTGTAGCCCTGGGGTAGCCCTAAGTCGATTTAGGGCTACCCCAGGACTATACCAATGCCCTCCCTGCCCGGGAGGGGGCACAGGGGGAGCCTGGCATGCCCCCCAAAGGGCAGGGCATGTGGGCAGGATGTGACGCTGTCTGGATTTAGGGAAGCATTTATGGTATTATTTTCAATGGATATCTCATAAATGCTCTATAATCCATAGGAACTATGTCATGTT
Organism: Pelusios castaneus; assembly: GCA_007922175.1. Classification (NCBI taxonomy): domain Eukaryota; kingdom Metazoa; phylum Chordata; order Testudines; family Pelomedusidae; genus Pelusios; species Pelusios castaneus. The sequence goes on along the minus strand of ML685777.1, from coordinate 19,373,605 downwards.
TGGTATCAATAGAAAGGTAGTAATTTGCTGGGAATGATTATATAGTTTATGTCTAGGAATTCTATTTCGATTGGAAGTTAGAATTTGATGTTATATCCATACTTTAAGTTATGTTAAAACCATTGTGTCCTTAATGTCTAGGAAAATTCCAAAGGGGTAGCCGTGTTAGTCTATTGTAGAAAGACAACAGAGTCCTGTGGTACTTTTAAAGACTAACAGATTTATTTATCACATGAGCTTTCGTGGGAGAAAATCCCACTTCGTCAGACGCTTTGAAGATGGGAAAGTTACAGAATGGGAGGAAATTAAATGCAGGGGAGTGTATGACATAGGATCAGGTCAGGCTGTAACAGCAAATCAGAATAGCTGTTAGGATTCAAACACTGGGGAACAGCACATAGAGGAGGGTGAGGTCAAATCACTTGTTGTAATGAGAGAAAAATCCATAGTCCCTGTTTAACCCCAAGACAACTCAGTCAAATTTGCATATAAATTCGAGTTCTGCAGTTTCTCTTTGAAGCTGTGATTTATTATTCATCTGTTTCAACACAGCTATTAACAAGTCATCAAGGGAGTGAGCAGGGAGATTGAAGTGTTCCCCTATTGGTTTTGTAGTGTTGCAATTTCTGATGTCAGATATGTGTCCATTTATTCTTTGGCGCAGAGACTGTCCTGTCTGTCCAATATATAAGGCAGAGGGGCATTTCTGGCACATGATGGCATAAATCACATTGGTGGATGAGCAGGTGAACGAGTCCTTGATGGAGTAGGTGGCTTGATTAGGCCCTGTGATGGTGTCATCAGTGTAGATATGAGGGCAAAGTTGGCAGTGTGGTCTGTTGCAGGGATATGTTCCTGCTTTAGTGTTTCTGTTGTATGATCTGTAGTTGCTGGTAAGTATCCTTTTAAGGTTAGGGGGCTGTCTGGAATCAAGGAGAGGTCTGTCTCCTAAGTCTTGAGAGAGTGAGGTATCATCTTGTCAAATAGGCTGTAGATCTTTGATGATGTGTTCAAGAGGTCTGGCTTGGGGGTTGTAGGTGGTGAACAGTGTTAGTCTTTAAAAGTGCCACAGGACTCTATTGTCTTAATGTTTAGGAATGTGCCAGGACAATGGTCCCAGGGAGTTACCTGATGAGCCATTAGGACACAATGGTTGTATTCCTTATGTCTTTAATGGCTCATCAGGTAACTCCCTGGGACCATTGTTCTGGCACATTCCTAAACATTAAGGACACAATGGTTTTAACATAAGTTATGGATATAACACAAAATTCTAACTTCTAATTGCAATAGAATTCCTAGACATAAACTACATAATAATTCCCAGCAAATTACTACCTTTCTATTGATACCAAACATGACATAGTTCCTATGGATTATAGAGCATTTATGAGACATCCATTGAGAATAATATCATAAATGCTTCCCTAAATCCAGACAGCGTCACACCCTGCCCACATGCCCTGCCAGGGTCCCTGTCCCCCTTTGCCCCATTGCACACAAGGGGTGCCCCCCCTGCCACCGTGGACCTACCCAAGGTACCCCTAGCCCCACAAAGTCGAGCTAGAGCATCCAGTGTGGACACTCTAGGTCGACTGTGCAAGTTCCCCTTTAAGTCGACTTTAATTTTAAGTGTAGACACACTAAGTCGACTTAAAAGTGCAAGTGTAGACATAGCCTTACTGGACAATTCCTAAATTATTTGCCTATATGCCCTTTCCTTAACAGATGGCCAACTACTGCAGGAAATGAATTTAGAAGTAATATCATACACTCTGAGAAGAGCAGTGGAAAGTAGACAGGAAATTCCTTGGGGGAAAAAAAATTGTTTCCAAGACAAACAGTAAAAACAGAAAGCAGATTACTCGTACATATAAGATGAGAAAAGGGTAATATAGTTACTTGAGCATCATCAGACTCAAAAAAAAAAAAAAAAAAAACACACAGGATAAAAGAGTACTCTATTATTACCTACAGGATTAAAGCAAAAATGCAGATATTTTAAAAAAGATACAAAAAGGAATGAAGAGAAGAGATATGGTAACTGAAAATGCAAACCACCTGTCAGACTCAGAGAGCCATAGATTTGCATGCTCAACCCTGAGTGGAGGACAGAAAATGTCCTGTTTAGAAATCAGATGGAAATTAAAATGCACTACACCATCTTCAGGTCTTGTTTTCAGTTTGAAGCCTTTGGATAGCTGCCAGATTTCAGTAAAAAGCTCCCTATCTCAGTTCATATAATTTTGCTTAGGGAAAGTCAGCGTGTAAAAATGAGACCCTGATGAGACTTTTTATTTATTTTCAGGGCTTTTTTGTGATGATACTCAGGGATACCGAGTACTGGCACCCTTTTTTCACAGCAATGCGGCTCTGGCTCATGCTGCTGGTGGCCCCAGATCCCTGACCGAGTACCGGCACTTTTTTTTTCTTTTAAAAGCACTGTTTATTTTATATATATATATATATATATATATATATATATATATATATTCAAATCTACAGTTATTCTATGTAATGTATAGACAACAGAGTTGTATTTAGAAGACAGATTTTTTTTAAAAAAATCTGTAATTCTCTAACAATCCCACTCAGTTGCAGTTGCCTCTCCCCTGCCCCCCTCCCCCCTCACTTCCTTTCCCACCTATGACTGGAAGGTGTTAACTGGCTACTTCCTCTTGAATAGTCCCTTGAAATATGTATTAACTACTTAAACTAAACAATCTGTTCAACCTTATGTTTAGCTACAATACCTTGTGTATGTTTTGCAAACCTGGGGAAAAATTCTGTGTAAACTCTAAAGTTTGTCTCTCTCACTAATAGAAGTTGAACCAATAAAATATATTACCTCACCCACCTCATTCCCCACCTTTTCATCACTCTTTTAATAGCATACCCCACCTTTTGTGCCAAGGTTATTAATGAAACTTAGTCCCAAAACTGAACCCTGAGGAACTCATGTGTAACTTTCCTGCAGTCTGTCAGTCAACCTTTCAGTATGATTTGTTGATATAAGCTCTTAAACAGTTCCTTACCCACCTTTCAAAGCTGTATTTATTCCTATCTTCTCCAATTTAACTAATACTTTCCCATGTGGAATTATATCATATGACTTACTGAAATCCAGTTAGGTCAGATTTGATACATTACCTTTGTCTAAAAAATCCCTAGATTATCCTTAATATTCATCCCATCCTCAGTGTTTAGCAGTCCTACTTCTTTCTTCTTTTTATTTATATTGCTACTGTACCTTTTACTATTGGTTTTAATTTCTTTTGCAAGGTCCGGTTCTGCTTGGCTTTTGGCAAATCTCACTTCTTCCCTACACATTCTGATTTTCAGCAGGTAGCTTTCCTTGCTAACCCATCCCATCTTCTGTTCCTCGTATTTCTGCTTTCTCTTGAAATGTCAATGGTCAAAATGTTGTGGCTACAATGTATCTACTCCCCATTCCTTCACTAGATTTTAGGATTTCAGAGGAAAGCATTTTTGAAGTCCATATCCAAATTGCCTGTTGTTTGACCTTTGAAAATTCAATGTATGATTGGTGTTCTGTGAAAATAAAATCTGTGTTTCTGATTTTCCACTCATATTTCACCATGAGGTACATTTGCTGTGTATATAGGTACTTGTCTGTTACTGTAGCATAGTGGCCACGCTTAAAGGTAATATTTGCTCACACTTAAAATGCCACTGTGGTACAGTGAGTATTTCTCTACCCAAGTATATGGAAAAACTATGATGTATCAGATATCATTGAATGACAGCTGTAAGCAAATGATGACTAATGTAGTCATCACTGTATCAAGATATCTGGTAAAGTTCTGACTTTGTGTACAAGATTGGTCTCTAGTTGCTGACCTACAAACAGGGTAAGTTACTCATCATGACGTCCATCTGGTGGAGAACTGCTTTAATTCACATGGAATATCGTTGTGGTTTGCTGCTGAAGTAAAAGATTCTTTCCCAAGGTCCATAGGTGTATGTGCATATGCATGATTTCTCTAGTAATTGTATCTGTTGCCTCCAGAACATAAATTTGTTATAATGTTATCTTAACTTTTAACTGATTTAATGATGATCTCCAATAAGCAGGGTCGTTAATGATATTGTCATGTTATTTTGATGTGTAGAATTATAGGTATCGGAATTTACCTCTGATTGATTTAATTTATCACTCTTGTATCATGACAGAACTAAGTATTTAATAGGAGTAAATCTTTGTTGTCATATCTAAGGAGTGTGGTGTGCTCTTCTAACAGTGGTGATACTCACTATGAATAGTATAAGCAATTCTCTTACATATACTTATAATTCAATATTACTATGCCGCACATTATAATTCACTTTATGAAGCTCTGAATATTTGTAGCAGCCCTGTTTAATCTGTAGTAATATAATTTGGGAACCAAATGTTGACCTAGGAATACTAATGGTATTGTCTGAAAGGCTATGTCTACACTGGCAAGTTAGTTAGAATTAAGGAGGCGTAATTCGAACTAACTAAAGCCATGGCTATGCTAGGCTTTAATTAGTTCGAATTAAGGGCTTCCTTAATTCGAACTAATAACTTAGAATAGACTATTCGAAGTAAGGGTTAATTCGAACTAGTTAGTTCGAATTAACCAATGTGGCCATGTTATTTCGAACTAATTGCTTAGTTCGAAACTAACCGGCCCATTGAATTCAATGGAAATCGCTAATTTGAACTAAGCAAGTGCCATGAATTTGAATTAAGTTAATTTGAACTAATTAAAATTAGTTTGAATTAGTTAGTTCAAACTAACTAATTTGAACTAATTTTAGTAAGTGTAGACATAGCCAAAGAGATCAATACCACAGTACATACATATACCTGTAACTTACTGCATTCTGGTCTGGATACAAAATTTTTATGATGTAACCAAAATTACACACAACAGATTTAAAGTAGCCATTGACATGTTTATAACTTAAAAAAACCCATATTTTTATATCATTCATCCAGAAGACATCATCACTATACCAATGTTGATTAACATTATACTTATACATCAGTAAAAAGATTTAAAGAGTCACTTCATAATCTCATACTGGCTATTTTTGTGATGGTAACAATGATGTACCCATGCAATATTACAAGATTTTGTAAGAAATGGCACAAGATATTACCCTGAAAAAGTAACATGACTGCTCATAGTCACTACTCTATACAGCTATCTGAACACTATTTAGTAGTAGTTTGTAGAGTATATCATTTTTCTTGTTTATATTCAGCAAGTGCTGTGCTAAACACTAACACCAGCTGTTAAAAAAAATGACAGTAGTATTTTATTTCCGACTGCTGAAATCCTTTATGGGGAGAGGTTTTTTTTTTTTTTTTTTTTTAAACAGCATGTTTCTGTCTAATAACACTGACTGATGTGATGAATTACAGTATATTTTTCAGTGTTCTTTTGTAATGTAAAATAGATTATATATAAAAATTGAGATAGAAGTATTTATACTTAGCAAAGTCAGATCCCAAACTTGAACTTGTTCCAATTTTGTTACTAAGCTACCTGATCCTGAAATAATGATATGGCAAAAAGCCCTTGAGAATATTTAGCATAACTAGTAAAGCAAACCTTCATTCTGTCTGGTGTTCATATATCTAACCTCTCCTGATTCTCAAAAAACTAAGGCACTCCAGTGCACTGCATGAGTTTATAGTATCCAACAACAATTAAAAAAAAGTACTGGTTGACCACCTCTGTGTGTAAATCAATCTAAGAGATACAGCCTCACAGGCAAGAACATTTTGATTAAAATGAATGTCAAGAAAAAACAGAAATGAAAATTTCCACATTTTCATTTTCCAGCCAACTTTACTTATTGGTTAAGAGAACAAGACTTCTAGGTTAATTAATCATCATCTGGAAGAAGAGAACTTCAGAATTTTTCTCTCTGCACAGATATTATTGTCAGTAATAGTTTGTTCTATTTTCTTTAGTTTTAAAGTTAACAGAGGTAAGATGTGCCCTGTGATGTGCACTAGAAGAGGCAGTTTTTGGCCCATAGCAATTTGATAAATTCACAGTAGGTCAAAATATTTTATATGGAATGAAATAGATGGTTTTTTGTTTTTTTTTCCTGAACAATCTAAGGAAGCTGTGATTTGGGTAGAACATTCACTATGGAAAAATCTCTATGACTTTTTGAAAATTACTCATTTTATTGAATTTAATAGTACTGGATTTGATTCATATAAGGATTGAGGGCTTGAATGCTGTTCTATTGAAATCAAGGGGAGTTTTACCATTAAATTTAATTGGAACAAATTCAAACTCAAATGCACAGAAAATCTATTCAATCTGGTGGGAAGCAATCATGTTTTAGTGAGAATGACTTTGAAAGTTTCTATGCTCTCATGAGCCCAGGAAAACCTAAGGTCTGTGGAAACTTAAAAGCTAACAGTTATAACCAGAAATAACAATAATAAAATTATAATGAATCCTCTCATTAAAAATAAGATGCCAAATATAATTTAGTCAAGGAATGGATGATGCTTGCTGAGTGGGTAAATGGCATGCACATCTGGTTATTTTCCACACTTATTTACAACATTTCTTTGCCCCGGTCTTATCTTATTATTTTACAGAGTTTGCAAGTTATGTCTGCTACTTGGTGGGAGCAAGGTATGTCCTTGGTCAGTACCAGCTCTGTTTTGCTTATCCACAGGTTTAATTTTTGATCAGATCTCATTAATGGCGTCATCACCTACTAACAGCTTATCATGTTACAAATTCTTCCGCTGGGCACTACATGCCCCAACCCTCATTTTTTCTGCCACATAATCTAAAATGCTGGTGAAGGACACTAATACTTCCACATTTTATTTTACAAGTTTGTTTTTTTTAGACAGTTTGGCAATATGTATGCCCATTTTCTCTCTTAATTAGTTATTGCCCAGTCAGCATAGCTGGAGCTGCTAAGTGCATCAGTGGTACCATGGGATTCATGCTTAAAGGATTCCTTTTATGCTGTTGTATCCTCTCATCTTGAATTGACATTACAAGCCACTTATCACTCTGTGTCAAAAGCTATTTCAACATCTTTCCAATGAATAGAGGCACTATGTCCCTTTTTTCACCAAGTTTCTTTTATAGCTGTTGATGCAATTTCACTATTGTCATTTTATTATGCTTGGGAGTATATGCTATTTTTAGTGAACTCAGGGCTTGTGAAAGGTTATAGACTGCTGCAACTGGTGAGTGAAGCCTTTTGTTTATCCATGAAGAAAGTCTGATAAGTAGGTAATTCAGTCTTAGGCCTTGTACACACGATCACTTTATCGCGCATTAACAATCATTACCGCGCGATACCAACAACAGCGTACACACGTGCAATAGGGCTGTTGCGCGTTAACTGCCTTGTTGTAGCGCAATACAAAAACCACCTCGACGAGGGTGGTAGCAGTTAACATGGAACAGCTGTTGCACCTTTCCACTCGTGTGTACGTTTACCGTGCAATGATTGGCCTCCGGAAGTGTCCCAGCATTCCAAAGTCGTCCTCTCTGGTCTTCCCCCCACCCGCTCTGTGGCCATGACGAAACAGTCCCCACCCTGATCAGATTCTCGGGATTTTCGAATTTCTCGTCTGTTTCACTTCCTGTTCTCTTCCTCGTGGAGTGGAGTGTAGCTCCGATCATCAGTAGCAATGGCAGCCCATTGTGGAAGATGCGCACCCGTTTGGAGCACGGCAGAGGTGCTGGACCTGATCAGCATCTGGGGAGAGTCTGCTGTGCAGGCGCAGCTACGCAGCAGCAGGCAAAATTATGATACATTTGGCATAATTTCTCGAGCCATGTCAGAGAGAGGTTATGAGAGAGACACTGTGCAGTGCAGATCAAAGGTGAAGGAGCTAAGAATAACCTATCACCGAGCGAAGGAGGGAAACCGCCGTTCGGGATCAGCGCCTGCTATATGCAGGTACTATAAAGAGATAGAAGCCATACTCAGTGGGGACCCCACAACCAATGCAAAGAGTTCCGTGGACACATCGGCCCCCCCTTCATCCAGTGAATGCCAGACCCGAGCAGGATGAGGACGTGATCGATGGGGAGGAGGAGATGGAGGATGACCTGGAGGAAAGCGCAACAGCATGTAGCCAGGAGCTCTTCTGCACCCCTGCTGAGACGTCCACCCAAGACATGAATTGCAGCGTGTCCTCTGAGGCGGCAGAGGGGGCTTCCGGTAAGTTTCTCTTTCGTGCAGCTATGGCTCCTGCTAAAATATCATTGTCCGGGGTGGGGGTGCTTGTTGTCTCAGTCCACGCTGTGCACGCTCTTTACTCTGCATTCATTAGAAGTGCATCAACACAAGCAGTGATTGTCAAAAAATCATCTGTATTTAGGTCAATAAAGGTTTCCTTGATGTACCTCCAGAGCCTACTACTCAGGTTAGATGGGAGAGCGTTTGTGTCTACACTCCCAAAGACGGATACTCTGCCTCGCCAGCTGCAAAGCACAGTCCTGGGAACCATGGCAGCACACAGTGCAGCAGCATACGGTCCTGGCCTGCAACTGGTGGCATGTAGGATATGTATTCTAGCTGGCAGGGGCACTCTGAGGAGAGAGATATCGGGTTGCATCTGTGTGCCCTGTGCAGAATGTTAGCCCCCAGTAAGCTTTCTATTAGGACGTACCTTGTCCGCTTCAGCGAAGCATAGGATGTTGACTGCCCTTCACCTTCCAGTGGAATGTGCTACTGGAAGGTTATATTGGTTATCTAGGCTCTGTGTTAACAACACCTTTATTATTATTATTATTATTTTTTTTAGATTTGACCTTCACAAGGCCGGTGTCTACCACAGCTGAACGCATGAGGAACATTCGGCGGCGTGTTCGAAGAAAGAGGGAGGATATATTTCAGGACCTGCTGAAAACAGCACAGGAATCCGCGAAGGAGAATCGAGCCTGGAGAGAGGAATCCCAACAGAGGAGGCAGAAACACAGGGACGAACTGATAAGCGTGATGAAGGAGCAAACAGAACTGCTCAAGAGCATGATTGCTTTGCAGACCCAGGCAATTAATGTACGGGCACTACTCCATACAGTTCAGCCGTGTCTGCCTCCGACACCCTGTAGTCCTTCAAAGAATTTCTTTGAAGGCCACCCGTCCCCCTGGTACACTGCAACATCCAGTCCCCCCCAGAGCTACTTTTTAGAGACCCGCAGCTACACCCACCTGTAACCCTCCCCCCCTTTAGGTTTTAATAAAAATAGTGACAAATAATTTGAAGAGTGGCTTTATTTGTACACATTGAAAATCTCATAAGGTGCACCTGATGCGTCCTGGAAGTTAACTAGGGGAGGGCATCATTGAAATGGTCCCTGAGTGCCTCCCTTATGCGAGCAGCTTCTCCTTGGGCCCCCCTAATACTCCTAGTGACTGGCTGTTTGTATGCTTCCTCGAGGTGCTGTGCCTCCATAGCCCACCCCAGGGAGAACTTTTCTCCCCTACTTTCACAAATGTTATGAAGGACACAGCACGACGCAATCACAGCAGGGATGTTGTCCTCCGCCAAGTCCAGCCTCCCATACAAACATCGCCAGCGCCCTTTTAAACGGCTGAAGGCACACTCCACAGTCATTCTGCAGTGGCTCAATCTGTAATTGAACCACTCCTTGCTGCGATCTAGGTTCCCGGTGTACGGCTTCCCGAGCCATGGCATCAGTGGGTATGCTGGGTCTCCGAGGATGACTATGGGCATCTCCACATCCCCCAGAGTAATTTTTTGATCTGGGAAGAAGGTACCCCCTTGCAGCTTCCGGTACAGACCAGTGTTCCTGAAAATGCGGGCATCATGCACCTTTCCCGACCACCAGCATTGATGTCCGTAAAACGCCCCTTGTGATCCACGAGTGCTTGTAGCACCATGGAGAAGTAGCCCTTCCTGTTGATATACTTGGTCGCGAGATGGTCTGGAGCCAAAATAGGGATGTGTGTGCCGTCTATGGCTCCCCTGCAGTTAGGGAATCCCATGGCAGCAAAGCCGTCCACAATCTCACAAACATTGCCCAAAGTCACCGTCCTCCGTAGCAGAACGCGATTGATGGTTCGGCACACTTGTGAGAGGGCTAATCCGATGGTGGACCTCCCGACTCCAAACTGGTTTGCAACTGATCGGTAGCAGTCAGGAGTCGCCATCTTCCAGACAGCAATCGCAACACGCTTCTCCACGGTTAGGGCTGACCTCATGTTGGTGTCTTTACGTCGCAGGGCAGGGGCCAACTCTGAACACAGTTCCAGAAAGGTTGCTTTCCGCATTCGAAAGTTCTGTATCCACTGCTCGTCATCCCACAGCTGCATAACAATGCGATCCCAACACTCGGTGCTCGTCTCTCGCGACCAGAAACAGCGTTGCACCGTGTGCAGGTGATTGGTGAAGGAGCTGAGCATCGTGGTGCTGTTGCTCTACATGGCATCGATCAGCCCCTGCTCCTCAGCGTCCTCGTCTGACTCGGAGCTCATTGCGTACTGAGCAACCAGCTGAGATGTATTTAGAATGCTGAAGGTGACAGTGGAGATCAGAGCAGGATCCATGCTGTTGTGATTGCTCGCAAGTAGTGCGTCACTGCACTGTTGAAAATGGGCGCGAGTTGCTATTGGCAACTAGGAAGACACAAGGGGAACACAGTGCACCATGGGAAACTGAGATTTTACCCACGGCGCTTTGCGTTCCTTTCCTTCATCCCATGATTCCAAGCGCAGATTGAGGGAAAATTGAAGTATGGGATAGGTGCCCAGAATTCATTGCGCTACACCGCAATATTGCAAAGAATTCTGTTGCGTTACAAGGAGTGATGTGTGTACGTGCTATCCCGCAATAAAGGTCACGTGTTTTTTATAGTGCGATTGCCATGTTGCGCTTTAATCTGATCGTGTGTACATAGCCTCAGTGTCCTTTAAATCCTTTGTCTTTCTGCTCGGCGTGCCAACCAGGTGTTGGACTGATAGATGTCTGCTCTTGCATTAGGACTGTTCTGATAAGCTGTGCAGCCTCTCTATCTTTATTGATGATACTATGGTACTAGTTCTTCAATTTATCTTCTGTTCCTTTTTTGCTTTTGTTTCTTCTCCCTTTTTGGATATCCTGGTTGATTTCTAATGCTTCTTTGTCCATATCCAGGGGTTTCCATCTTCTCTGTTTCCTTATCTGTTCATTTGTTTGCTCAGGTTCAGGGTCTCACTTAAATTCAGAGTCTTGCTTGCTTTTGGCACTAAAAGGACCATTGTTCCCAGGCAAATGGGAAAAAAAAATGTGAGTTGTAAATCAATCAAGGTTGGCCCCTAGTAAACACTGCTAGATTCCAAAGGAAATCCCCTAGGAATTCCTTCTTATTTAAAGTTGGTGACTGTTGCATCGAGTCCTCATTAGAGAGTTCAAAAGGGATGAAAATTGCTGTGTTCCTTGCAATTTCACCCCAGGGGCAGAGGATCTGATTAGGGGAAAATGCTGCCTCACCCTGTGCTTTTCAAGGATGCCCTTCTTTCTTGAATGGTTTATATATAATTACTCCCTCACTGTGCCTCATCCTATTAAAATGATCTATAAAGTGTTATTTTGGTTTAACTTCATTTTCTGATGTTCTCTTTTCCTCTTGAAGTCTCCCCATGATGCTCTAAAATATTTTTTTTCTCTTTGCTTCCCTTTCCTTCTCTGACACACAAGGGGAAAATGGTGAAAAGTATATTTCCATATTCATTCCATCCTCGCCTTCCTTTCAATATCTGATGGCCCTGCACAAACTCCCCAAAACTAAAAAAAGTCATGTTTGAGAATAAGCAAGGTTTGCCTCCTCTGTAGAGGGCCAACTCAAAACCAAAATGTTACAGAATTCCCAGGCAAGTCTTATTTTGAATGCTTTATTGGCTTCGAAATAGTACTCTCATACTGGTGGGTTTTACTCAGTGAGGTTGGTACTCAGCTCACTGTGTGAATCAGATCTGATAGTTACATGCTTAGAGCATTTTAAATTCTTGAGAAGGCTGGTAGCATGTAGTTTCATGGGTTTTTTTGTTTTTGTTTTTGGTGGTAGGTAATTTTCTGTTTTGTTTTGAGTTCTTTCCCCTATATTTTATTTTTGTTATGATAATAGACTTAGGTGGTAGAGATGGCCAAAAGGAAAATGTCAGTGACCTCATATTCATTGAGGGACTTGTTCTCTAAAGATTGCATCTCTGTTGAACTGCTTCTGGGAGCTCTCCAAAATGCCGATTACAGTCAAATCTGACAATCATTTCAATCTCTGTGCATGTCAACAATTGTTCTTAGATCAGGGGTGACAGAATGATCTCTAGCTATGTGAAAACAGATGTCAAGTCACTCAAGCAGTCTTCCCAGTTGTTGAACACAGATAATTTTTAAATCACCTTTGGTCAGGGAAAAGAATACTTAAAGAAGGCAGGATGAGAACTAGGTTAAAAAAGCAAGAGAGAGAACTGGAAAAGCTGCTTGCAAAAGCATCAATTCCTTCAAAGCATCAATAACTATAAAAGCATTTGAATTTCCTTCCTTAATTAATGCAACTCCTTGTGACAATAAAGCTTTCTAGCAAGCAGCTTGGCTTTAGAATTTTTCATTTGAGGGATTGAACTACTGGTCACCAGCAAAAGTGGGTTTTGAAGGAAGGGTTGAATGCTTGAATAAATTGAAGACATGTAGAGGTATCAGCAGTGATAATCCATTTCTTAGAACGTGCAGTGCACTGTAGAACTCCAAGATGAACATGATCAAAGTTTGCAATGTTCAAGAGCTGTCTGAGATTATATTGGCTTCCTGGCATCACAACAAGGCTTGAACCAAGGTCCTACTGAGACCTTGTAAAATAAAACAAAACAGCTTTCATACCTTGTGCAAGGTTGTAAAAATGGCATGCTTGCATAAAGTCTTGCTTTTATTGAAAGCCTCTGAGAGCAGGTGGGGAGATTTGGAGGCCTATGATTGTAATATTTATAGATGCATACTGAGGATTCTGTATGTTATGATTAAAAAAAAAGAATAGTTAGAAATGTTTATCATATTTTCATATTAGATTTAGAGGGAAATACCAAAACAAGTTTTGTTTTTTTCAGCCATGTTCAAACATAGAAGAAACAAAAAGCCCTTCCTTTATGAGGCAGTTTGCTGAGTTCACACAGGCACAAAATCAATTTTTCCCTATTGAAAACTGCTTTTCGTTTCGCTAAATGGTAATGTGTGCATGACCTGGAGGTGGAGCAGCCTGTCAAAACTGAAATAACTCTTGCTGCATCACTTGTTCTTGTTCTGAAAGTTATCTACCTGATCACAACTACTTGCATTTAATATGAGAAGGGGTGTGATATATTAGGCCTATAGAAGAATTATTAGAGAGAAAATTAAATGAATTTCCATACCCTTAGGCAAATTGATTCTGTTCTTTTTTCAGTTCACATATGTGTTTTATTTAAAGGAAAATGCAAAAAGGATATACTAAAAGAGGTTGCTCTAATAATAAAAGAAAAGTAAACCATGAAACCTTCCAGTGTAAAAAGGTAGAGCTAGAAGGTTACATGTGGCAGGAGCATCTCACCCTCTTCCAGAAATCATCGCATCTGTGTGCTTATGACATCTGTAAGGTGCTACACACATAGGCTATGTCTACACTTGTTAATTTAGGTCGACTTTAGCTAAATCGACTTAGCATGTCCACACCTAAATTTTAAGTCGACTGAAGAGGGAATTTACAAAGTTGACCTAGAGCATCCACACTGGATGCCTAGGTCAACTTCTAGGGGCTAGGTGGACCTGGGAGAGGTCCACGGTGGCAGGAGGGGCACCCCTTGCCAAGTGCCAGGGGGCTCAGCCTTTGCCCGATTGTACCTGGATACAATGGGGCAAAGAGGGACAGGGACCCTGGCAGGGCATAGGGACAGTGTGGGCAGGGCTCTGCCCTTCCCTATGGGGGGGCATGCCAAGCTCCCCCTGTGCCACTGCCCCTGGCAGGGAGGGCAGTGGGGGAATCCTGGAGAGCCCTAAGTCGACTTAGTGTTGACTTAAGGCTACTCTGCTTCCCCACTTTAGAAAGTCAACTTAAGCCTAAAGTTGTCTTTGAACTAGGTTTAACAAAGTCGACTTAATTTTCCTTCAGTGGACTTAAGCAGCTTGCTTAAGTCCACTTAAGGAAAATGTAATGTAGACGCAGAGTAAATTAAATCAACTTAAGCAAGCTTAAGTCGACTTAATTTACAAGTGTAGATGCACCCATAGTACCTAGGCTTATGTCTAAACTACAAAGTTTGACTTTCATCACTTTATCAGTCCGGGATACGAAAAAGTCCATATCCCACACTAACAACTATGCTGGAAAAGGCCATAGATGTAGATGTAGATAGATGTGTGTAGATAAGGCCATAGTGGCAAGAGTCCATTTGCAAGTACAGTTTATGTTGTTTGGGGAAGTGGATTAACTATTCTGGAATACTTGTGCACTCTCTCTTGCACTCAGTAGACAAAAGTTGGACAGGAACAAGAGGAACATTAGAGATAATGCTAAATATAAACCTAATTGTTCCGAAGGTGAGGAGGAGGTGGAAAAACAATAAAAACAAATAAAAACTTCAGCAGACAGAAAATGTGAAAATAAAACCAGCCACAAACATTGCACTGTAAATGAAGACAGAAATCCCTCAGCAGGTTGCCTGTATGTTATTAGATGTCTCACCCAACTATTACTGGTATCTGTATGTAATACCAGTGGGTGAGAGGAAAAATAGAGGTGAAAAACTGTGAAGTTCATAATCTCACCAGCTCTTATTGTGAAGAGGGACTAAATGAAACTGACAAGGCAAGGGTAGTGATGTGAAGCTGGTGGGACAGCTGAAGTCTTGATGGTAAATAACATTTTAAAGACCTAGAGAACGTGAAATGTAAAAAGAAAAGGTAAGATTAGAACTAAGAATCAGATTGACAGTAGTGAAGGGCACAGGGAATAAAAAGGAGGTACTTTCCCTCATGCACCAGTGTGAAATAATCTGCAACAATTAAGTTTAATTTATTTGGTGTATGATTTTTTTTCTCCACAAATACAGAGGACACTAATTATTAATTTTGCCATTAACATTCAATAAACTTCAGTAGAGGAAAGGAGATTAGCTATTTGCACTAAGAAATTGCCTACCAACTGCCCATGCAATAGCAGAGGCAGCAGTTCTGCACAGCAGACCAAGCATTAACTCTGTTATCCCCAAGACTCAGCCACTCTTCAAGCAAGGACAGGCTTAGCTGCAGCAAAAGGGCAGCTGTTACAGAAAAGATAACAGGAGGCTTGTACTGACTTTTCAAATGGTACAACAGCATTTGAATATTTAATAAATATTCCGAAATCCTCATATTGAAGCAACCAAAATGCCAGCAGCAGATTTATAGAATGTTAATGGTTCAATATACAGAGCTCATACAAAGCAACATTAAAAAAAAAACCCTCCTTCAAATTCAGATCTTCTCAGTAAGAAATAGACAGTTAAAACACACAGTTTTAAAACTACTACAAAATGCCTACTTGGACTTGTTTGTAGAGAGCAAAGGATTTTGGAAACTCAAGGTGAGATTTTTTATTTTTTAAAAAATGAGTGTCTAGATGTAGAAGCCCGAGTTCATTGAGCTTTATGGAAGCTGTGGAGTGCTCACACTTAAGAAAGGTGCTAAATTGGGATTTGCCAGCCTAACTTTGGGCTCCTTTTTTCCCTACATTTCCAAAGCAGCACTTACTCTACAGAACTTATGAGTGCACCAAGAAAGTCCCAGAGCCTGATAGAGGTCTCCAAGTAGACCCAGTGAAGGCCTTGAGATCATCTGTTGTGAAAAAAAATGTATCAGTCCATCTCTTTGTGGACATGTAAGCAAACAATGTACATGCAATATGCATGTAAATCCTTAATATCCGCCTTCTCCATCCGCCTTACTAGGAAGGAGCCAGATTTCTTGTCCAGCAGTCTTTTTAACATTCTACCTTAAGATTTTTTTTCCAGACAGTACAACTCAAACCTTTTGCAGTTTTCCTTTTTTTCTCTGTCTCTGACTCTGTTGCCTCTGAAAAAAGTTATGTCATGGATTGAGTGCCTTTTTTATGTTTAATTGTCCAAAGCTACTTATATGGTTGTTCATTCATTCAGATTCAAATATGTATTATGAATATACTAACAATTCAAATTACATTTTTTTATCTTTAGCTACATTTACAGGTGCAGTTCTGTGGCTGCTCCCCAGGCACTGTATTTGGAAGTAGTGTATATTGTTAATGATTCTCATGGTAAAAAGTATAAGCAAATCATCAACTGAAATAAAAAGCCCCCTTATTTCACTCTAACCCGTCAAATGATACACTAATAATAAATAGCACAAGAGCAGTTAACTTCTGTTTAATCAGAAAATAGACTGTCAGATCTCACTGTCTACCTGTTAAAGGGCAAATTAATTTTGCTCTTTATCCACTGAAAACAGCGTCCTTTCTATCCTTCAAAATTGAAAACTCTCTAGAGTAGGGGAGATTTTAAGGTTCTAAATGGCAAATTAAAAAAAAGGAGAGTGAGAGAGGGAAAATAACTTCTATTGTTGAGACAGCTAGAAAAGTATTACCTAATTCACCCCACCTCTCTAATATCCTGGGACCAATACGGCTCTAACACTTCATACAAAGTCAACAAATGGTGCTATATGCAAGAGTAATGTTGAGGGTGAGATAACTACAGAATGATCTCATGCTGAGCATCTATTTTCTAAAAATGTGCACAGAAAGACTGCTCAATGTAAGACCAGTAACTTTCAGAGAGCAGAGAGTGAAGTGCAGAGAATGAATTGATAACACAAGCTACACTTTAAAGTGTTATATTTTTAAAATAAATCCCAAAAGACTGAGATAAAAAGAGATGGGAGGAGGGCCCTCCCACAGCACACTCACTTTTTTTCCCCTCCATAAAAGCATCTAAAGGAAATTAGAGAAGAAGGAAAGATTGAAAACATCACTGTTAAAGCATTTGGAATTTGTTGTTTTAAAGTGTTCCAGAGACTGAGAATATGCTTTTCCCATGAGTTTAGGTTGTGGGTTTTTTGTTTGTTTTGTTTTAATGATCTGTAACATCACTCAAGGGAACTGGATAAGTTCATGGGGGCTAAGTCCATAAATGGCTATTAGCCAGAAAGGGGTTAAGAATGGTGTCCCTAGCCTCTGTTTATCAGAGGATGGAGACGGATGGCAGAAGAGTGATCACTTGATCATTGCCTGTTAGGTTCACTCCCTCTGGGGCACCTGGCACTGGCCACTGTCGGTAGACAGATACTGGGCTAGATGGACCTCTGGTCTGACCCAGTACGGCCTTTCTTATGTTCTTATGTTCAAGGACAGCAAAAGGCTTTTGTGAACAAAAAGCAAATATACAAGTTACACTTTTAAAACACTTTCCCCAAGAGTTCACTTACAATTTATATAACTGAGATGAGCAGGTCAAAGAACAGAAGAAAGAAATCTCTGATTATTTTTTTTTAAAACAGCAACAAAGTTCAGTAATGCAAAAATAAAACATAATTGCAATAGATAAAATTACATTATATGGGGAATTTCCAAATCCCAGCTACTGTTAGCAATTTTCTGTGTGCAAGGGTATGTCAAAAATTTTCACTGCTCACTAACCCATAGAGAAATATCCTTTTTTTCCTTAAAAACAGATTTGCAATAGTACAACCATTTCTCATTCTCATCTCCATTTTTTTTTTTTTTTTTTTTGCAGAGACTAAAAAGCAATTTTCACACAGGAATACTGACAAAGCAGAAGTGGGTAGTTTGGGAAAATATTTATTCCTACATTGTCACTAGATTCTAGAATGTGAAGCATACTTGAACTGGAAGCAGTCTATTGCTGTAGCTGATTTATCCAGCGAAACATCATGACTTGAAAATAATGTGTCAGTGCATCTGGTAAACAGACCCCACAGATTACAGAAGAAAAAGACAGCTATCCTCTGCCTCTTCCTTCATAATCTGAGTGTCTCTTAATGTCAACACTAATCTGCGCAATCATGTTGAATAAAAGTAAGCTTCTAGCCCTTCTTAGTTTTAAATCAAATTAATCTCCTAAATTTTGGGAATGTCCCAGATAATCATCTTGTTGATCTTTCCCAAGATCCTGACATTTGCCTTATGAACAGTATTGTGATCATTGCAGACAGGAGTTGTTAACTTTTCATTTCATTATGGAATAATTTTTCTTTAATTTTATTGTGCAGGTCCACTCAAAAATGTTGATCAACTGTGACCTAAGATCATTTTAAACCTTGGTAGAATAGATATGACAAATAATTTTTTTTGTTTGTCTAAGAAAACTTGGAGCAAATATTGGCAGAACTACGTTAGTTCCAATGTGGAATGCTCATATATACTGCTAAATCATCAGCTAGGATCAGGAGGAAATTCCCCTTGTCTCTCCACTTTCTTTTCACATCATGTAAACATTTACACTTTCTCCTGAAACACCCATTATTGCCCACTGCTGGAGACAGGGCATGGGGGGGGGGGGGGGGAGGGGGAATGAACAATCAGTCTGTTCTCGCATGAATTTTCCAATGGTCTTTGTATCTCATAATCAGCTAGTTTGCAAGCACCAGAAGTGACTTAAATTATTACAGAATTCAAGGGATCCCTCCTCCTTTGTTGACATTCTAAACTCTACTGAACTAACTGTTGAAAGACTCAAAATAATTTAAAAAATGAAACTCTGTACAGCATGCAAGCATAAAATAAATTAACATACCAGATATTCAGACCTCTAAGTAACCCACTGCTATTCCATCTGCAGAACTTACTGCATACCAGTTTCTGTGTGTTAGGTCAAATGAGGAGTGAAACAGAGTAGGAAGAAATTCTGCAGCTTAATTATGAACCTATGCTCACCATTTTACACTAATTTTTTACCCTTCATTTAATAGTCTCTGTTGATTTATCATGAAGTGTGCTGAAGGCCTGCAATACAGGAAAATTTGGAGAATATTTGTTTTTTAAAAGTATCCAGCTTGCCAATTAGTTGGGTTTCCCTAAGTTTTCACAGTTCTATTTAATAGCAAAAAAAAGTCTTCATTATAATTTTCTTTAGGAACTACTGCCAGTCATGACAGATGTGTCATCATGACCCAGACTGCCACAGTTGTCCACAGAGATTTCAGAAATCTAACTGGTGTTGTTTATTTGCCTATGTGAGATGCAAATAACTAGGTATTAAACTATTTTGCATGAGGAAAAGAACACATTTTAAAGATGTTGTTCCATCATAGCGATTCTCATGTAATCTCTGGTATTATCTCTCCTGACTATATATATTTCATCACTGTCATATAATATATTATTACCAAAGCATTCATTACGAGTTGTAAGTATTAATTATTTCTAGAACAGTGATGCTATTCAAACTGATTCTGTACTTTAAAAAAGTTACAACACTGGGATTCAAGTTTTTTTAAAACATTAAGAGAAAAATGTGTATAGAAAGTTTCTCTTTAATTTTTTAAGTATGTACTTTTTAATTCCCTGACACAGGAAGCAATATAACTCTGTCCACACTAAGAAAATTTGGCAAATCATTCAGCTTCTAATGTCAGCAAAACTGAGATCCTGTTGTAGTTGGCTTCTGCATGCATTCTACAAGGCTAACTGAGATAGCCCTGGAGTTAGGTTCTTGAATACCTTTGAACTATGGCCTTGGTGCACCCCACCAGCACATTCAATATAGAGACAAATGATTTTTTTTAAAAATGTATTTAAATAGAAAAAATCACTTCCATCTACTTTGATGCTGCTTAAACCCGGGTGCCCTAGGCGACCACCTAGTTCATGTGTGTGGTTGGCCAGCCATGGTTGTAGTGTATAATTGTTACTATTAGGGTCCTTGGGCTGGGACCAGGAGAAGTAGGTGGGCCTAGGTCCCTTCCCCTCCCCTCTTGCATTACCAGGGCATTACCAAGATGTCCAGTGCTTGGAAATAAGGGTTCCCACACGGGGTGCTCTGGCCCTCCAGAAAAAAAGACAAGTTTGGGACTCTCAGTAGAAAAATGGAGACTTCAGTCCAAGAGTCACATCCATGTGGGCAGGCCCTGCATCTGTACAGAGTCCTATTAAAGTACAAAGGAATTGAATACTAATTAGCAGTGTTAGTTAGTGTTAGCAGTGAAGAACAGAAGTCTCGTTGTACAAATGTTAGTGCATCCTTATAGACTCAATCCAGCAATTTACAACACCTAAATAAACCATTGGGATCAATGAAATTCCACACAGGTACAGTGATCTGCTCATGGACAATGAATGCCAGAGTCAGGGCATACCATTAATGAATTTGCAATGGGTAAACCTCTGAGCACCGGAGTTTGTTTAAATCAAAATAAAAGTTATAACTTTTTTAATGAAAAACAGCCTCATGTCTTCATCCAATAAATGGCCTCCTTGGTTAATCTAATCCTAGAGCAAATCAGAGGCAGTTGAGTAACACCAGAAATAATTTATTGTAAGACTAACAGATTTATTTATTACATGAGCTTTCGTGAGAAGTACTATACAGCTGATTGGCTAAGGAAATTGTTATGCTTGTCTATAGTTCAGCATGTCATTGTCTTTTTCTGATTGCTGTACTACATAGAAGAGAAAGGCATCTTTACTTTTAAAAAACAAAACCAAAATCCTCTTTTTATCCTTTTTTCAACTGCAAGAAAATTCATGGTTATGGCACTGCATTTTAGCATGAAATTGCAGAACAATGTACACATTCATTCCCAATACAGTGTAAGAAACCACTTCTTAAAGGTTATTTGCAAGTATTTCTGTGATTATTTAAGACAATTATTAATGACTATTGATTGAATAGGGCTTTTTGTGAGTGCAGGAGTCCATTCACACAAAATTCAGGAGAGGATCAGGGCTGAAGATTTTGAAATCGGTAACAGAACAGCAATGTAGACTAAACTGATGCAACTTTATATCTTGAAAACAAATTATTTCAGAAAGTCATTTCCTCTTCCACCTTCTTAAACCTGAGTGCAACATTCCATTTTTCTTCCTCTTGGGAAGCTGCAGAGCTATTTGTATTTCCTCTTTGTTGGCAAAAACCTTAAAAAAATCTAGAAGATTTCTCTAAAGAACCATTTTACTTTTATTTGCAGAAATATTTTCATGCGTCTTGTTTTAGATAATACTTAATCCATACTGAATATTCCTGTAACTTCTGTGATCATAGAATGGGCTTATGAAAACATAAAGTGTCTAAACTGAAGCTGCATTTTTTTGACAGTACAGCAGGCATCCTATTTTACTAAATTCTGTATAATAAAATATGAAATTTACAATTTTCCCCATAAACTAATCTTGACACTTTTTTTGGATTTGATGTTCTTAAAACATAGCGCCATTTCATCTGAATACATTTTAAAATCTTTATACTTGACAGCTAAACTTTACACTAATGTAGGAGCAGATGCTCTTAATACCTATCATAAATCCAGCTGAATATCCAGCTATATTATGATTAACTGAAAATCTTTTAACTGCTAGAACTGTGACTGTGTGAAAGTGATGGATTACTTTCAATAAACTGAGTGTTTGTGCCTATAACAAGAAAGGTGCGATTTCATTTTTTCCCCTCTAAGGTAGTAGATCTTCAGTTACTACAAAATCATCAGTATAAGTTCCTTTTGATTGCTTGCTTGATTGATTGATTTACTTTGGGTCAGTCATAGAACCATGGAAGTGTAGGAGTGGAATGGACCTTGATAGGTATTCTAGTCCGGTCCCTTACACTCTAGATAGGACTATGCATTAGAGCATCCCTGAAAGGTGTTTGTATAATCTGCTCTTAAAAATTGTCAATGACTGAGATTCCACAGCTTCCCTAGAAAAATTATTTCCATGTTTAATCATCCTAATAGGAAGTTTTTCTTAATGTTCTTAAGACAGTTGCTTTCTGTCCTGTACACAGAGGTTAAGGAGAACATGTCCCCCCAACCATTATAATACATTTTTATGTACTTGAAAACTTCAATCTTATCTTCTGTAGATTAAACAAACCTTTCCCCCCCCCCCCCCAAAATCTTCTCTCATAGCCTATGTTTTCTAGATCTTTAATCATATTTGTGGCTCTTCCCTGGACTCTCTCCAAATCATCCACATCTTTCCTGAACTGTGGTGGTACCCAGAACTGAACACAATACTCCAGTTTGGCCTAATCAGTGCTGAGTAAAACAAAATTACTTCTTGTGCCTTGTTTACAACATTTCTGCAAATACATCTCAGAATGGAGTTTGCTGCTTTTCCCCCCCAACATTGTTATACTGTTGACTCATATTTAGCTTGTGGTCCACTATGACCTCCAGATCCCTTTCCACAGTACTCCTTCGTAGGCAGTAATTTCTGATTTTGGATGTGTGCAACTGCTTGCTCCTTCCTAAATAGAGCACTTTCCATTTGTCCTTATTGAATTTAATTCTATTTTCTTCAGACTATTTCTCCAATTGGTCCAGATCAATTTGAATTTTAATCTTACATAGCACTTGCAATACCTCCCAGCTTCATATCATCTACAAACTTTATAAGTGTACTGTCTGTGCTTTTATCTAAACTACTGATGAAAATATTGAACAGAACCAGATCTAAAATTGATCCCTCCAGGACACCAATTGAGATGCCCTTTCAATTTAAAATCATAAAAGATTGACTGGAAGAGGCCTCAAGTGGACATCTAATCCTCCCCCCTTCTCAATGCAGGACCAACCCCAACTAAATCATCCCAGTCAGGGCTTTGTCAAGCAAGGAGTTAAAAACCTTTTTGTAGAACTTCCTTTTTGAGCTTCAGATCATAGAAGAGCCCCTGGCTATGCTTGGGTGGGCTCTTGCTATATTTCTATCTTTCCTATGCAGTAGAATAGTTTCTTCTTGTGCCCTTAATGTCTCTTTTAAAAATTCCCAGCTCTCTTTAATTGTTTTTCCACCTAGATTTGTTTCTCATGAGATCTACCTTGTCAACACCCTGACTTTGCGAAAATCTGCTTTCTTGAAATCCATTATCTTTATTGTGCTGTTTTCCTTTCTACCATTCCTTAGAATCATGGACTCTACCATTTCATGATCAAACAAGGAATCTTATGGCACTTTTAAAGACTAACAAAATTATTTATTAGTTATTTATTAATTATTAGTTTTTGAAAGTGCCACAAGACTCCTTGTTTGTTTTGCTGAAATAGACTAACACGGTTACCCCCCTGGGACATTTCATGATCACTTTTACTCAAGATGCCTTCCCCTTTCAAATTGTCTGGCTATACTGAAAGAAGGACAGGATACAGTTGATATAGATTTAATCTGGCTGCAATGTTATTACTAGATGTCTTGGATTACCATCCATATAAAAGAGTACAGTGCAGGCAACTCCATGTTCATTCAAATAACTACCCAGGGCTTCCACCAGTCCTCCTTCATTTTTCATCCGGGTCCCCCAGAAAACCATGGCTTGAACCTTACTAGCCACTCTCACCTTGTAGGAGGGTTAAGATGGGAGTGGGGGTGGGGGAAGGTGTGCTCCTTGCTGTATCAATAATAGGATTCCTGAACTACCATTCCCATTCTGTTTCTTTTACCAGCACCTCCTTTTAAAGTCCTTTTCCAGGTCATTTATCTGATCACAGAATATCTTCCCTATGGAGCACCTGCACTGGACATTTGTTCCACAGTTACAAAATGAGGTGTGATATATGGCTTAAGGCCCTTTACTTCTCACCATAATAAGTTATCCTTTTATCCTTAGCTGGAGACTTTCAACAAGTCTGTCTCCTATTTCCAATTCAGCTTCAATCTAAGTATATACATTTTTGTATGTATAAGGCAACTGCTCCCTTTCCCCCATCTGTCCTTCTTGAGTAAGCTATACCATTCTATATCAATATTCCAGTCATGTATATTATCCTACCATGTCTCTGTGATACCAAATATGACAATAGAAACTTCTAACTCCAACTTTACATTTAAAACAATATAAAGTAAAATAAAAACTTATGAAACAAAAAGCAGTTCTGAAAATGAAAAACTCACATTTTCCATTCTGACATTAACACAATTTGACATGTTATAAAAACGCTTCATGTTGGGCTTTTTCCTAAGTGAAATGTTGAAATTTACACACTTCCATAAAACATGTTTGGTTTTGATTAATTGTAATTGCCAAGCAGAAAAATATTCTGTTGCAAAATTGCAACGTATGTTAGTTATGCAGAATTCTTAAGCTGATATCCACCTTACTAGATGAACTGGGGCTTCGACCATGCTAGATAGAAGATAAAAAATGTGACTTCACTGAAAGAAACATGTCCTCCTCACGGACTCGGTGGCTTATTTTCAGGTTTGGAAGCTGTGTGAGTTAGGCATTAATTTTGCCACTCTGAGTCTCCTTAGCTATTGAGAAGCCCAGGGACAGATGCTAATTACCCATGTTGGTTCCTTGCCTCACAAAAGAAAGGGATGTTTCTTCTTCTACCTCCCAAATATGGGCAGCAAGCACTTGGTGCCCTTTGATGCTCTACTGGCCTGCAAACTGTACTGCTTGGAATGGGGCTGGATTTCCTTGGTGTGCTGGAAGCCTGGCCAGTTGGAAAGAATATCACCTCAGGGCAGATTTGGTACAGTGTTTTGGTTATTTTATCATTCTCAGCACACAGGAAGTCTTGCCGTGGAAGGCAGGTTCTTTTGTTCACTAGTGTGTTAGTTTTGTTCAGCAACTTTGTCTAGTATGGATTGTCTTGTTAACATATGTCATTCTGGGGAGCTGTGATTTTAAGGCAGAAGACATTAAGCCTGAACTTTATTACTATTTGTATTACAGTATCATGCTAGGGCCCCAACCAATGATCAGGGGTCTATTGTTCTAAGTACTGTACTAATGCACATCAGATAGGCAATTTCTGCTCCAGTCTAAGCAGCAGCAAGTGTTCTTTGGTATGCAGGGCAGGAGTAGAGCTTTCAATATCTCACAGAGCACTGATGCAAACTTTATATTCTGCATGGGGAAAGAGTGCAAGGGAATAATGGCTGCTTGTGCAGGTCCTTTTATTTGGCTAATAAAGGGTACGGGGGGGTATATCCTCTCCTTAGCCTCGGAGCTACCTTGGGAGCTGCACTTAGACAATGTTTACCACATAGTTTTTTACCATGCTATTTTCACCTATCCTGCCTGTTTTAAATTAATGGAGTTATAAACTCTGTTTAACCTTAGTTCGTGTCTTACTCACTTGCTGTATCTGTTACTTCTTACAGAACTTTGTCTTACATTGAGGAGAGATCAAATTCCTGAGAAAAACAAAACAGCACTGAATTAGATTATCTCCTTGTGCTGTCCTTCACTCAGAGTTGGTTGGTAGGGGAGCACTGCCTCGTGGTTAGGGCTAGGCTGGTAACATGCAGAGGGGTTGTTGATTGAGGAGCCTGGGCCGTTCACTCCACAAGGCTCCAAAACAGGGCTATCAGTGCTCTGACAACTGACATGGCTTAAGGCTGTCCTCCCTCGGCTACTTCCTATCATCACCCTGCAGTTGCACCAAGGTCGACATCTGTGATAAGTGTGAGAGTCACTGCATCCTCCTGCACCACCTCAGTCCAAACCTTCCCCTTCTGGGGTAGTCCAAACAAAAGTAAAGGGGATTATTCCAGTCCAGGAGAGTGTACTGCTTCCATCTCAGGCTGCCTCCACAGCAGGCCCTCCCTTCCTTCAGGGAGGGGCCTTTTGGAGCAGTTGTTTTGGGAGACATTCTTCTTTCCCTCAGGTCACCACCCTGGAGTTGCTGGTACCAGTTCTGCTTTCCTCCTTGTTCTACTCCCAAATGGGCTACTTTCCTGCCTTTTTAGCTCCTCCTCTAGTGGGTGCATTTGCTTCTGACGTGATGGGGTGGGGCTGGCTGATCCTAGAATATTTCCTTAATTGTTGCTCTGTGTGGAATTTGTATAGCCCATAATGTTGTTTCTATGAGAAAAAAAAATGAGCAAAGCAAGTTCTGCAGGGGAGATACTCCAGGAAGATCACTTCACAAAACTTTTCCTTTAATACCCACCTTCCTCTGAAGGTCATTAAAATTTGTTGAAACTTGAAAACTTGTTGCAGGGCTGCTGTGTGTGCTGCTGCTCCAGTATTGCTGACAGCAGAAAGCTTAGGGTCCTGGAGACTCAGTGAGGTTTGTAGCTGATACTAGATTTGCCAAAAATGGCTCTTTTTTATATTGTAGTAGTGAAATGATAAAAATTCGTTGCAGGCTTGATTCATCATTGCTCCATAGCTCCAAGCTACAAAGGAACAAATAGCACACTGATGATATATCCATGGAAAAGCTGAGCGCCTTCCCACATTAGGTGGCATTAGGACACCGTATGGGTGCGACTACACTGGTACCTTAGATCGACCTAAGGACGCTTAAGTCGACCTACAGAACTCTGTGTCTACACTGGGCAGTTGTTAAGTCGACTTAAGTGCTTCCTTAGGTTGACTTAATAACACCACCTCTGAAGGTCAACTTAAGGCTTAAGTCAACCTTATTAAGTCAACTTAAAGCCAGTGTAGATGGGTATGTCTATACTACAGGCTCTGTTAAATCGACTTAACAAGGTTGACTTAAGATGACTTTAAGTATAGGTGTTCCGTTAAGTTGACTTTACGTGGTCGACTTTAAGTTGACTTACAGTCGACCTTGTTAAGTCGACTTAATAGAGTCAACTTAACAAGTGTAGACATAAGCCTATATGTCTTCTCTAGCAAGGCCCTTCTCGGGATAGTGAAATGCAAAAGATGTGTGAATCCATCTTTTATCCCACTCATAGTCTTTTCAACAAGCTTATTTCCAGTATAGGGATTAAATCAGCCCTTAGACTATTGGTTTAGAAAAAGAGAAAATATCTTCTCTATAGGAGAAGACAGGCAAATTCATACAAAGCCAAGTACCAGAATTGGGTTCTTAAGAATCTATTCAGTCTTCGCTTTGAACTTGGTTCCTGTAGTGTCCACTGATTTTAGAAATGTCACAATTCTGGTCAAACTCTCACTTCTGAATGCTCACCAGGCTGCTTTTTGGGGGGGTTCTACATAGATTTTAAGCTGTCCTTCAGGAACTTGTGATCGTTGAAGCAAATGGACACAGGGTTTGCAACAGGGGTTTCTAAAACAATTACTCTTAGGAGACATATAGCTAGAGGTAAAAACACTAAAACACCAATATGGCATCCCCTGCCTCAGTTTCCTCACTACTCTTGAGAGTTCTTTGGGATTTGGTCAGAGGCATCTAAGATCTGCCTCCTGCAGCTCATAGCTTCTCCTCTGACTTAATTAAATCTATTTTTTCTTTCTTTTCCGTCTTTTCCATCAGCTTTGACTGGTTCTTCACCCTAAAAGCCAGTCACTTTGTTCCTTTCTCCTACCCTAAGCTCCCTCCTCCTCCCCTTCTCTCCTCTTCCCCCTCTCTGCCTCTCCCCCCACGTCTGATCCACCCAGTGTCTGTGTTTGCAAAGGGCTGTACTAAGAAACGCCTCATCTCCATTTTCTCCCTTGGTGAAATTCCATTCCTTCAAATCTTTGTCCTCTGTAGACAAGTTGGAGAAAACAGATTTTATCTAGGACAGTGGTTCCCAACCTTTTCAGTAAAATGGCACACTTCAATGAGACGAACAATTCCACATCACAATCATTTTGTTCAGTTGAATTGATTGTTCATAAATGTTACATTTACTTACATTTACTATGGTTATAGTTTTACTAAAGAGCTTTGCAGCATAGTGCATACAACAAGCTAAAGAAGGTTGAAATGCATTAATGTTTTAAATTCACTGGACAAAATACACGCCATCTCAATTTTTCCCTTTGACCACCTAGGTATAGAGTGTTTATGTTTTAGATTCGAAAGACCAATACTTCTGTTTTAATTTGATCATTAATTTTCAGGAGTTGTATGAGTTGTAATTTTGGTTGGATAGAATATTGTTTAAAATGAAACAATGTTTGTTTTACATTGATTTTCATTACCTTTGTACTAAATTTCACAGCACACTTTTGGACAGTTCTCATGGCACACAAGTGTGCTGCGGCATGCTGGTTGAAAACCTTTAATCAGCAATGCAGTTAGTCCTTTGCCAAGGCAACATCTACTCAGAGTGCTGACCCTTAATGACCAATCTATTCATAAACAGATGCCCCAGCACCATTCCCTATCCCTTAGCATAAGGAATGAGATATCAGAATATAGTCAAAAAAAACAAAGACTTAAGAACAAAGACAGTTTATAATTGGAATCTGAAAGTTGTAGATAGAAAGATTTCTCATATTATCATAATCAGGTATTAAAATCATTCTTTGCATGCTATGAAGAAGGAATGCCTCTTGGAGAGTAAATGTTTTGATATTGCCACAGAAGGAGAAAGGTGACAGCAAACAATGACAAGAACATGATCACCATGCTATGCAATACAGATAATGTTACTTTCTATTTGAAAGGAAGAAAAGTGCATATAATTTTACACTTATAGCCCTTATGTTGTAAATAAGTCTCTCAGCATTTGAAGTATGCACATGTAATTCTTATCTTTTTGACACACTCAGTGTATATTATAATGAATCTAATTTATAACTTTGCGTAATGCTAAGTTTTGTATTCACACAATTAAAACTGGTTCACGTAGTTTCAGTGCATGAGTGCATATGAATAAACAAAAACATATTTTATTTTAATTAGATTTAATTTACATTTGTGTTTTTATACAAGATAAAAATGAGCAAAAGTATAACTGGAAAATATCAAATCATATTTTTAAAAAGTATGAGGTGGATTTCCAAGTTATTGCTGTATTGCTGAATTAAAAATACCCTGGAATCTTTAACATGAGTAGGTAATCCAGATTTAATAGTTTCTTTGATTTTTTTCTTTATTTAAAAAGCTGGTCAAATGCTTAGAAGAAGCTAGTTGCTGTAAACTAGATATTCATTTTGTTTTGGAACATAGTGATGCTTTTAATTGTAAATTTCTGTCCTAAAGTCATAAATAAAACATAAATACAGTAGCAAATAGTACGCCATGAAGAAGAAAAAAACTTAAAATATTTGCATACAAGGTATCAAATTTTAATGATTAATATTTAAGATGTATTGTCTTGGATCTATTGGTAAGAATTATATATTTTTAAGAATCCTACCTAAGATTCGTCATTTGAGCTGTATGAAGATAACTGGTTAATTGACTCGTCAAATATTGTCTCTTTGCTTCTTTCTGTTCACTTTCATTTGCACTCAGTGGGTTTGTTTCTTTTCTTTACTTGCCTTTTAGTTATTCCAGATTTTATCTGCACTTTGGTGCTCGACCACCACTCCTCTCTCCATTGGTTTTCCCTATCTTCAGCATCCACGGGCCTCTTCTGTTGGCACTCATATTCTTTCAAGGTGGTTCCATGCCTCTTCAGCTGATGCCAGATCTGTTTCTGGATATTTATCCTGAACTGCTTGCACAAACTTCTCTGCCATTCCTCTCCATAATTTTGTGTACTTTAATCCACTTTCTTTTGATCATAGTTCCCTCCTTGTCCAATACTCTACCATAATATTGTAGATAATAATGCTTGTAATTTTTCAAATGATAGGGAGGCAACTAATGTACCAACAGGATAGCTTCCAGGCCTTTATAGACCTAGAAAAGGCATAAAGTAAAGTAAAGGATGCTTATAATGTTGCTGAGGAAATATGGAGTTTCTAAAGATTTAATAAGCATGCTGAATGTCATATATAGATTGCCATAAAGAATAATCCAAGTATGTTTTGGAATGACAAGCCACTTAGAAGTGAAAGTCTTGACTGCATTGGGGGGGTCTGCCTTCATTCTGCTATTGTGTATTATGCTGATGCGCTAGGTCAAGGAAAATCCCAATAGGAAAAAGTGAGAAGCTGCTTTATGCAGAAGACATAGCATGCTCAAGTGAAGATGTTGAGGAAATAGTAAGCCAGTGATATAACCAATTAAGTGGGCATGGGGTGAAAATAAGACTGAGGTTATGTGAGTCAGTAGAAGTACCACAGAGAAACTCAAACTTTTCTTTGAGACCTCATGGGAAACAGTTGAGGATCCAGAGGACTGGTAAAGGGCAAATATAGTATTTATATATAAAAAGGGAATTAAGGACAAACCAGGGAATTGTAGATCAGTCAGCTTACCTTTGGTACCCAGAAAGAAAATGAAGAAAATAATCAAACTATCAATTTTAAGCACCTAGAAGGTAATAAGGTGATAAGTAAAAGTCAACTTGGAATTGTCAAAAGCAAATCTTGTCAAACCAACTTATTATCCTTTGACAAGCCTTGAGGATGGGAAGGAGGCAGAATGAGTAATATGTCTCAATCTTAGTAAATCTATTGGTATTGTTGCACATGACCTACTCATAAGCAAATCAGGGTTACACAGCATAGGCAAACTGACTATTAGGTGAGTGTCCAACTGGTTGGAAGACTGTACTTAGAGAGTAGTTATCAGTGTTTCACAGTCAAGCTAAGAGCATATTGAGTGGGGTCTTGTAGTGATCTGTCCCATTCTAGACAATGATTCTATTCAATATTTTCATAAATGTTGGGATAATGGCATAAAGAGTACATATATAAAGTTTGTTGATAATACCAAACTGGGCAGGGTTGCAAATGCTTTGAAGGAAAGGAAGAGAATTCAAAATGATCTTGACATGAAGATCTTTGGAGAAATGGTCTTAAATAAATAAAATGAAATTTAGTAAGGATACATGCAAATTATTACTTCCTAAGTATAGTAAAGAGTAATCAAATGCACACATACAATATGGGAAATTGCCAGAAAAAGATCTGAGGTATATAGTGGATCACATACTAAATATGAATCAGCAATGTAATATATTGTTCCAAAATAAGCAAATATTCTAGGCAGGTATGTTTGTAAGCATTACATGAAATGTAAATCTTCCATTCTGCTCATCACTAAAAGGCCCCAACTGAGTATTGTTGCCAGTTCTAGGCCTCAGGGAGTATATGGACACACTGAATAAAGTACAAAGGAGAGTAACAAAAATTATTAAAGGTCTAGAAAACATGGTCTATGCGGAAAAATTGAAAACAGTGGCTTTGTTTAGTTTAGAGATGAGAAGACCGAGAGGGAACATAACAGCCTTCAAGTCCATAAAATATTGTTATAAAGAAGAAGCTGGAAAATTATCTTCAACAAAAATTTAAGATAATGAATTTTAAATGAACCTACCTTTCAGAAATCTCACTAAGAGTTTGACTTTTTAAAATTACTGTCATG
This sequence comes from Pelusios castaneus, assembly GCA_007922175.1. Classification (NCBI taxonomy): domain Eukaryota; kingdom Metazoa; phylum Chordata; order Testudines; family Pelomedusidae; genus Pelusios; species Pelusios castaneus. The sequence goes on along the minus strand of ML685777.1, from coordinate 19,342,260 downwards.
TTGGTTCTTACTTTATCTATGATAATGCGCCTCACCCTATAACTGCTTTTATATGCCTATCTATTGATTTCTTACACTGATCTCATCATTGTAGTATCTAAACACCCTTGTTAGAATATCAGATTACTCCAAATGGCCCTCTGATAACCTAATATGAATCCTGCTTTCTTGTCTAGGCCCACTGAAGTCTCAAAGTGATCACTGAATCCTGGGGTCACCATAGATCCTGTTACTATGAAAACATCTGTAATTTTAAGTCCAGTTCCACTAAAAATTGCCTTTCACACAAACACACACATACATTGGTGTGGGTCATGGTTGTTGAGACTGTACTGTCATGCTGCATATGGGAAAAAAACACTTAGGATCTGTAGAAAGATTTTCTCTGTCTTTTTTTGCCCTTTATTTGTCTGACAGAGTGCAATCTTTCTGGTTCTTCCCCACCCCCTTCTGCCGGGGTGGAAGGCGTACTAAATACATTACAATACGGGTTGAGTTCCATGGGATACAAAATTTCCCAAAAGAAAAAACCTGTTAGAGCAGTTGAAATGAACCATTCAAGCAATTCCATCCTCTCCAAGTATCCATTACAGTAGAAAATTGTATTCACAAGGTGAAAGGATATTTCAAATTAGCATGAACTGAAATGTATAAACCAAGCCTACCAACAAGCTACAAGACTGTTCATTATTTCCTCACGTCATCTGAGGGAATGTGGAGAGAGTAATGTGGACCTGACGTACAGAAAGCAGTGATAAGAGAGAAAACAAATAGCCAAAAAAGAAGGATGTATGAGTTTATTGGAGAGTATCAATAGCACTCTGTGTTAAAGGATTTGAAAGAGCCTTAACACCTGAAAAATGTAAAAATGGTTTAATGTTGGGTTTCCTCAAGTCTCTGAGCCCCTAGTTCCTTTTATCAGGCAATGATGATAGCACAGAAAGGCCACAGGGAATAGCAAGCAACTACAGTTTATTAATGTATACAATACATTTATGTGCAATATTTTGCATGCTGTTAAACCTGATTATGAAGTCACTCTTCTATGTAATATTAATAATGCTAGAACCATAGTGGAGGAATATATTCACTGGAGCTCATTTTGCCACTACCATGCTGGGCTAGCTTTGCAGATATTCTTATCAAGTCATTAAGAGTAGCATGCCAACACAATGTTATAAGCCATCTTTCTTCAGTTCATGTGAATGGGTCATTTGCTTTAAAGTCTGGAAGGACCTTATTATAGGTTAGTGCTTTAAACACAAGCCAGGATCAATGGCAAACCCTTGAATGGATTCTGGAAACTCTATCACTAGGACAGAAATGTTCCTCTTTTTATACAAATCACTATGAGACAAGACTAGGAGACACCCATGCATATCAGACGGCAGAATTTAGCCCCGTTGTTCTCTTTGTAGAAAGAGGCTCACATCATTGGCAAGATCCTCAAATGGTATAAATTTGCATATCTTCATTGATTTGAATATACCTATGGTGATATAGACCTGCTGAGAACCTAGCACACCATTTCTTCACTGTCTTTTACAACTTCTTAAGCTCTATACTTCCTGTTTGGCTTTCTTTGTGTCAGTGCTGTGTGGTTTTCTTTTTGTCAGTTTTCCTTTCTTCGTTCTATTGCGTGTTGTAGTAGGTCTTCCACCTCTCATCTCTGATGGCAATAACAAACAGTTCATACTGTAACTATATTCATTCCTCAGCTCACTTAGATTTTCAGTGCTACTGGGTTTATTTTTTTTCCTCATGAAATTCCTTTTTGGGGTCCAGGTGGTGGTGTCCTTCTGAGGTCAAAAGTCACAACCTTCTTGCATATGGTGGCATAATACTTTGCTCTCTTTTTCCAGAACCCCTATCCTTAACAAAAGAGTTAATAGCTGTTTCTCCATTATGCAGTTCAGAGCCATCCCTGTGGGGGAGGTGCATCACCCTGGGCCCTGCAGTTCGGCGGCCCCAAGCCGCCCCCACCGCTGCCTGTTCAGCCCTGAGGGTGGAAAAAGGCTGGGGTCACAGAGGACATCCTCCCTGAGCTGCTCCTCCTCCATTCCATAGCATTCCATACCTACCCCGCCCCTGGCCGGCTGGTCTGCCCAAAGGGGTGGGGTGGGCCAGCATATGGCTGGGGCTCTAGCCTCAGCCACACACCAGCCTGCCCCACTCCCTGGGACCAGCTGGCCGGGGTCAGAGCAGAAATGCAATGCTGCAGAGGAGCTGCGCAGGGATGGTGTCTTCTGTGACCCCAGTCTCCCCTCCACCCCCACAGCATTGAACAGAGCCCTCTCCTGCACTGGGAGCACGGGCTACCCCGCCACTATTTTGGCCTGTGCAGGGGAAGATGGGGGGCCCCCACAAGCCAATTGGCCCTACGACCCGCACCTCTCTAGGGATGGGCCTGATGCAGCTGAATACCTATATAATCTGTGGTTCCACTTTTGACATGTTTTCATTATAAGAGTGTAAACGTTTACTGAAAAACACAGAGCTGTCCCAGTGGTTACCATGATACCAGTCCTTAAAAATAAGTTGGAAAGAAACACTATTATAGATAATTAATTTTAAGAAACATATTCTACTTTTTCTATCATTCCAGCCTGTGTTTTTTAACTAAGACAATATTTGTTTTGTTTGTTTTGTTTTCTGGCTGACTCTGATTTGATGTTACAGCCTAACCTGATCCTATAATTTATACTTCCTTGCATTTATTTTCCTCCCATTCTGTAAGCTCCCCATCTTCAAAGTGTCTGATAAAGTGAGATTTTCTCCCATGAAAGCTCATGTGATAAATAAATTTGTTAGTCTTTATAAGTGCCACAGGACTCCTTGTTTGTTTTGTTTATACTAAGACTCCTTTATTCCATTCTGGTAAATTATATTTGTGACTACAGTAAAGTCCCTTTACATTGCCAAGCAGACTTTGTGTGTGTTAAAACTATATTCTTCCATAGTAGAGTATTTTTGTTTAAGCCCATATTTATACAGCGAGAACCTAAAGTAATTGTACGGATTACTCTTTCTATCTTAAACTATCTTATTGTACCTTAATTACAGTAATTAATCAACTCCATCAGTTAATATTTCAGAAGGAACATAGGTGGCCTCTATATGAAAACTGCATAAGAGGAGTGTTTGTGAGAGCTAAAAAGTAAGAGATTTTTGCCAACATTATGATACTATTTGTACAAACCAAGCATTTCTATGGCCTAGATCCACCCACTGCTCTGCTGGATCATGATGAGGAGGGCAAGTGCATAAAAGCCTCTTCCTCGGGCAAACAGAGTTGTATCCAAAATCACTGGAAAGATTCCCATTGACTTCTATGAGCTGTGGTTCAGATCCACAGCTGGGAAGAATAACTCATAGAAATGCAGAAACAGGTAGGAGAGAGGGGTTCTCTATATGTCACAAACGTACATAAAAATGTAAATCTCAAAACCATTTCACAAGATGGAATAGCTGACTTTCTCTGCTTAAGACTGCCCCAGAAGTAGAGCCACTGAAGTGTTGTATTGTCAGATTTCAAGGAAACTGAATACAGCAGTGAAGAATTCCAAAGGGGTAGCCGTGTTAGTCTATTGTAGAAAGACAACAGAGTAACTTTCCTATCTTCAAAGCGTCTGACGAAGTGGGATTTTCTCCCACGAAAGCTCATGCGATTAATAAATCTGTTAGTCTTTAAAAGTGCAGCAGTGAAGAAGTTTGTGTTGCACATCTCTGGTTAGTCTTTCAGTAGCAACTCATACATCTGATACTGACATGGGCAATTCACAGCAAAAACATTTTTTTTAAAAAGAGAAAAATGTATATTTAGTGAAAATCAGCACCCGTGTGGGTTTAATTTATGCATCAGCCCATGAACATTATTTTGGCATTCATTAATATAGGATTCACATGGTGTTTATCTGCTATAATTTCAGTACATTTTAGGGATCTGGAAATTAATATACTTTGCAGTCCTATTGAATAGAGTCTTTTTTTCCTAATCTCTAAAAGCTTCACAAATATCTTTTAATCAATTATTGTAATACCCCAGGTTTGGTACTTTATTTTCTGCTGAAAGAGATCAAGGAATTTGTTGAATAAGATAATCACTATCCATGATTTAACCAGGGATGAGGATCTGGATTTTGCTTGTGTTATTGAGAGCTAGCTGATGATGCATCTAGTACTCAATGCAGCCTGAGCTGGGAGCACTGCATGTTTGCTGGGAGAGAAGTTGTGTTTTCATAGGATTTCAGATTTAGAAGATTTCAAAAGTGGGACACTAAAGTTTGCTAATTCTGTTTGAACTGTCAGTCATGAAGGTTCATTGACTCTGTGTGCTTGTATGAGTGGCAGGGATTGAATTTAATTGATTCTATTTTGTCCCACTAAAGAGATCCTTCAGGGCGGAGCTGGGCAATTGTTATGAGGATTTTCTTGTGTGGGATTCAGCAGGATTCCCCTCTGCCATTAAATGTGTATATAAGGCTATAAGGAGAGTGAGAGAGATGATTTGTAATGAACTGCCATTAATGAAGGGGGATTTTCTCCCATGAATGCTCATGCAATAAATAAATGTGTTAGTCTTTAAAAGTGCCACAGGACTCCTTGTTTGTTTTACCTCACCAGTGTTATCTATGACTTTTTTCATTTCCAGATTAGACAGTTGCAAAGTGTTGTACATTGAGCTATCCTGGAACTCTACTTGGAAGCTGCAGCTAATACAGAATGTTGTTACATGTTTGGCAAAATACTGCACTGCCTTCCAGTTTACTTCCAAATCAAAAGGTAGCAGCAAAATCAGGAATAGAGTCCAAAATTCCAGACACTTAGTCTTCAGTTTTTAACTACTAGATGCACTGGTTCAATGCAAAGACTTTATATTTCAGGGCGGGGAATGTACTTTCTGTGGTTGAAGAACCTCTGGGTACCAAATGGTAAAGGACAGTGGGTCATATGGAGTGCAAGGATCCCAATGGGTTCATCAAAAGAATGTCATGTAAGATCTCCAAAGAAAGCCTGTATCTCCTTTGCTTTGAATGCGGGTAGTAAAAGGCAACTCTCAGACCTGGGTGTCCCAAGAAGTATCACACTTCCATACCTGTTGATTAAAATTTGGAAATAGGAAAATTTAGACAGAATACCAGGGCCTATTTACTGAGAGTAAAATGCATTAAGCTGTGGAATAGCCTTTCAAAGAAAGATGGAGACTAGCCAGTGCTTGGAACTTTTAGAACTAGACTGAACAGAGTAGTAAAAAACATATTGTAGGGAGAAGTCCTGCCCTGGCAAAGAGATAGACTAGATGATCTAATATCTATATCTGGTTTTTCTTATTCTAGGGATTTTAGAGAGATGATCTTACAGTGATTACCTAAATTCAATTTTTTAATTAGCACAAATCCGTTACACTGAATCGTAAAGTGATTTTATGATATAGGCAAAGGACAACTTAAAGTAGATTGCAACACTGAAATTTGTGTGACTCGGCCCTAAAATTATAAGCTTCCTTTGGCAATCTACCTCTCTAGACGATGCTATTATGAACACAAATTAAATTTATATTTCATTGTTAATCAATTCACTGTTTAAAACATATTTTATCTGACATGTTGAATGTGATTTTGTGTATGAAGACTTTTAATTTATTTTTTCCCATCACTTTGTTTGTTTCCCTGTACATACTTTCAAATTCAACATTCTGTTGAAAATTTGAAAATTTCAGGGTCAAGATTATCGTTCTTACTTTCGGTTCACTGTGATGATGGCAGTTGACTGGACCTGTTGCCAATAAAGAGAGTAAAAACTAGAAGTGTCATCCTGCACGATGTTCTGATATTTAAAATGTTTTGTCCCAAATCAGAACAAAAAGTTAAAATATTCTTATTGTGAAACAAAATGTGAAAATTTTGAATCAGAAGGGTGAAACATTTTCTTTCGGAAACAGTCTTTATCCTAAAGTTAACCAGTTTCCTCATGGCTTTCCTCTGTCTCTGTTCCTATGATTTTTTTCAGCATTTCCCCCCAATATTAGAGGATTGAAACATTTAAGGTGGAAGTTAACTATTATCTATCCTGAATGACTTGGAGGGGTTTTTTGTTCTGTTTGTTTGTTTTTCTCTTCTTCAGCCCATCACTCTTTGGTGGTGTTTACAGTTATACATTCATGTCTCTTGTTTTCTGATCCACACCCATATCTCCTGTTGAATTGTCAATCCTATACAACTCCCAACTCCTCTACCCTATAGTTCTCAGAATCTCCTTGCTTTGAGACCACCTTAGGAGAAAACAGGATTTTCAGATGCTCTTCCCCCATATCTGCCAAGAATGGTTCACTGGGAGGGAAGGGAGAAAGAGCAAGGGCACAAGTTGGGTAGGTACTTGCCTTACTAAATCTGTGCTTGCACTTTGCTTTTAAGCTAGTAAAGCAAGGAACAAGGGTTCTGTGGGTAAAGAGGGGCCCTAAAGCTCTTGTATACACAGAAACATCTAACTGTTCAGTGAAGACAGCAGGAATGGAGAGCACCTAGGAATGGGCCTTGCCTGTTGTAGTTACTGTAATGGATAATTGAAGTATGTTAGTTCTGAAGTTCCTTTTACAGACCCCGACTTTGTAGTTGTTTGAAGGCTTTCTGACGTGTGTCTGAAATTCAGTTTCAAATATAAATTAAATTTACAAAAATGTCCTGGTTTTACAATAACAATATGCTGGTGAAGGAATATGACCGACATATAGCCAGAGCAATCAATGTCAGAATAAGCACATTTGTATGTTAATCAGTCCTTCTAATCTATTACTTATTTGTTTTCACAAACAGTATTTTTTTTCCTTTTGGAAATATAGCTTCATGATTAATATATATGACCTGGAGTAGATTCACCTTCCCTTAAATCCTCCTCCTCCTTCACAATGGCATCTGATTTAACAAGTGGGTATGATTCTCTAACTGATTTGAAGGCAGCTGATATATTTAAAAGTGCAGTATATTTGTGTTTTGAGTTGATCTTTGTACTTCAGTAACAGATGTTATAGAGCTAAACCCTGAGGTCTTTAGAACAGTGGGACTCTGACAGTCAAACTGAATAACAGAACCACAGAATTTCACCAGTGTGTGAATTTTCTCCAGTATAAATGGTAATTAAAACATTCATTCTTTCCTATAAAATTCAAATTACAATGTTACAATTTTCATTTATTTTGTTCCATCTATTAAAGTATTTTTCCTACTCTACATCTGATAATTATGTGCTATACCTTTTTACAGGTGAAGATCTAGAAATTTGCAGTTACATGCAAATGATGCAATACCACAATTTGTGGATTGCATGAATATCCATTACTTACCACTTATGCATATTCTTCTTTTTTATTTTAGCAGAAAAAAAACTGAGTGTTTTCTACTCCTGCTTCCTCCTCCCAGTGTCAATTGCTGTGACATAGTGATTGGCAGGCTATAAAAATCAATAAAATAAATACATGTGCTGGACATTTATGTGCCTGTAAGTCCTTCTGTTACTGAAGCACAAATACAAGTTTTAGCACAAGTTAAAGGTTTGCATTTGACTATAAAAATATTTATTCACTAACAACTTGATGGAGTCGCATTATGTGAAATAGCAGCAGCCACTCAGATGTGAGCCCAAACTCCATAGCACAGGAGACAACTTAGCCAAAGTCAAGAAAATGCTGTATAATATTATAGACCCACCTACCCATCTCCTTGAGATGATAAAGGCCATCTCCAGGCTCCACAATCCCCTGATACCCCCTCTCCTATCCAATTTTTAACACCACCCCCCTTTTGTGTGTTAAGGGAAGTCCAAGACGCCCAGTTCCCTGTGCCCCCACACACAGTTTCTGTGTTCCGACAGGAAGTAAGGTTGAGAGAGACTCTACCAACCCTCTTCTTGTCCAGCCACAAACCAAAGCAACCTCATTGAGATTGCTAATATTAAGGTAGAGGAGCCCATTGCCACTTCCTAGTTAAGCCTAACTTCCAGTAGTACACAAAATTGGGGTCTCTTGGGGGAAAATGGGAGGTTTAAAAGATATGAACAGCAATAGTTAAGCATAAAAATGGCCATACTGTATCAGACTAAAGTCCATCTAACCCAGTATCCCATCTTCTGACAGTGGCCAATGCCAGGTGCTTCAAAGGGAATGAACAGAAAAGGACAAATATCAAGTGATCCATCCCTTGTCATCCAATTCCAACAGCTAGCAGTAAAAGACACCTGAGCATGGGGCCACATCCCTGACCATCTCAGCTAATAGCCATTAATCAATAAACTCATGGAGGCTAGGCCACTTTTTAAACTTCCATTACAGTTTTAGCCTTCACAATATCCACTGGTAATGAATTCCACAGGTTGACTGTGCATTCTGTGAAGAAGAATGTCCTTTTGTTTGCTTGAGACCTGCTGCATACTAATTTCATTTGGTGACCCCTGGAACTTCTTGTGGTACGTGAAGGGGTAAACAAGACTTTCTTATGCACTTTCTCTATACCATTAATTACTTTATAGGCATTTATCATATCCCTCCTCAATCATCTTTGTTCCAAGATGAATAGTCCTAGTCTTTTTAATTTCGTATAGAATATGTTTAATACCTCTAATTATTTTTGTTGCCCTTCCTATCTTTCCACTTTTAATATTAACAAAAAAAAATAGGATGACCAGAACTGCATGCAGTATTCAAAGTGTGAGCATAAAATGGATTTATACAGATGCATTAAGATAGTATTAGCTATCCATTTCCTAATATTCTGTTAGCTTTTTTTGACTGCTGCTGCACATTGAGAGAATGTTTTCAAAGAAATATCCATGATGATTCTAAGATCTCTTTCTTGAGTGGTAACATCCAATTTAGATCCCTATCATTTTGTATGTATAGGTGAGATGATATTTTCAAGCATGCATTACTTGGCATTTTTCAACACTGAATTTCACCTGTCCTTTTGTTGCCCAGTCACTGTTTTGTGATATCCCTTTGTAACACTTTGCAATCAGCTTTGGACTTAACACCAGTATCAGAGGTCTGAGAAAATAGTCCTCGACAGCTCCTAATAGCTGTATGCAGTCAGATACAGTATTTGCTGCATGAGCTTGATCCAGTGGTCTGTGATATCTATATATCTTTCCATTCATTTCACTGGGCATTCAGACCCTTTATACTTCCATAGTTCTAAAATACTGCATGAAAGGCCATATGAAAAATAATTCTGGATTGTAAATAATCACTTTTTTAGCATTCTAATGTACAAGGAAAGTCTGAGACATAGCACGTTCATATCCTTCTTTATATCATTTTTTGCAACTTTAATACAGACAAAATGTAATTTTTTTTCAATGGGAGGAGGAAAATATCACCTGAAATGTGATCATGAATGCCAGATTTTAACTAGTAAATCTATGTTACATACTCTAAATAATGGCCAGGTCATATCAATAGTGATACTTGCTGGCTTATCTGCATTGCAACAAGGAAAACTGCAAAAATCAAAATAATTCCACATGAAGACATTTTTTTTCAAAATATAATTTCATCAGATGGTCAGTAACAATTACTGACATTTGTTTTATTCTGTTTATTTAAAAAACATGCATAGAGCCATGTGTTCTTCTGCATTCCTTTGCACTGTTCAGATGGCAAAATGAATATGAAGGAGCTTTCAGCTGACCTGGTGCAGAACAGAGATACCCAAACTCTCTGCCAGTCCCTGGAGTAGGATGCTAGGGGTGGGTGGTGAGTGATTGTATCTCACTACACTGAACTCTATAGATCCTTGAGTAGTGTTGTCAGCTGCTGCAAGAAGGGTGCTGATGCGGTGCTAAACTATACAGTAATGTGCCACATACAAGCATCAACGTGATAAAAGCTGTCTCCTAACAGATTCCTCCACTCCCAACCTCATGTGCACTCTCCTCTACCTACTTGAACAAGAACAAGAATGAAAGCTTTATGGGGCTCAGATTGCATCTTACTCAGTGTCTATAAAATGCTGAGCACTGTGGAGATCTGACAAAAGTTGGTGCTATTGTAACCATCCAGCCACCCTCTCAAGAACTATTTTGTTTCTTCCCAAGATGGCAGAATGTAGAGTAGATATTACCCAGTAGCAAGAGGAATACAAATTCTGAAATGTAAAAAAGTGAATGTCTTCTTCTATGTTGAGTATCTGAGTTGTCCTTTTTTCCCTCTTTCTCTATATGGTTGGTGACATCCTGGCACAGGGTAAGGGTGACCAGACGTCCCAATTTTATAGGGATACTCCCAGTATTCTGGGCTTTGTCTTGCATAGAGGTCTATTACCCCTACTCCTGTTCCAATTTTTCACACTTGCTATCTGGTCATAGGGTTGTTTTGGTGTTGGCAGACTCATGTAATATTGAATATAAAATTTAAACCTAATTTAAAAATAATTTCTGCTCCTTACTGAATGTTTGCAAATATGAATTTCAGCATCTATAATCTTTAGAGTAAGGCAAGCCTCCCATAAAACCGTAAGTTGCATTACCTTCATTTAATAAAATAATCCTTCTTGAGCAGTTGATTTTCTTTAATTATACTAATCCTTATATAAGAAAGTATAATTCTACTGGTAAGCACTGAAAAGCTATGGAATAGACAAGTACATAAAATGCCTGTACCTAGCCTTAAAGTGGAAATATTATGCAAATATATTACAATATGCCATGCATTCTACCTCTTCATTTTTTGGGTATAAATAAAATGCATATGAATTCTTCTATATTCTTCAATATTCTTTCTTTTCTTTTCTGTTGTTTTTAAAAGGTCCTGGGAAAATAGAATTCAAGTGTCCCCTGAATCATATTACTTGCATTGGTACAAGCAGATGTATTCACTTGTCCCAACTCTGCAATGGTGTATATGACTGTTCAGATGGGTATGATGAAGGAGTACATTGTCGGGGTAAGTGAATATGTTAGAGGGAAAAACTTTCCACTAACTTTAGATCTTCTATCGGAATGTACTTTTAAGTGTGAGTTCCAAGTGATTCAGCAAACTTGGAAATCTTTTAATCATAGGTATTGAAAATATGTATTTTATTATGTTTAGTGTACATTTCCAAGGCAACTTTGAAAAAAATACTTTTGTGAACAAATAGAGGGTAAAAAACCTACAGACTTTCTAGCATTTTTCTGTAACAATTGCAAAGTTTTCATGAAAGAGTTCTTTGCACCAAAAGAAATATGAAGAAACCTCTTCTTCAAGGTATAGAAAACAGGTAACACATATTCACAACAAATCATTTCCCCCCTAAAACTCTTGTTTAAACAATATCAAATAAAAACAGATCTATGGAAACAATTTGACATTTAGACTGTGCTAAAACATTAGATTTTTCCAATCAAAATAATTTTTCTTTTAGGATTTCTTTTCTTTTAGGTTTTGTTTTAATAATGACTAACACTATTTGATTTCATCTCATTTTGGGGTTATATTCAAATAATCTTACAATTTGTTTTAATTCTGTCTGTAAGGAAAATATAATTGGAATTATGGAGGTAAAGATTTTAAGCTAGTCATAAATAAGACTCATGAAATTTAAACACCAAACCTCACCAACTCAAAAAACCCTGCTCAAACAAAAGTAAACAATAATACAGAGGGGATTATTCACATCTGATGAAGTGGGTCCTAGTCCACTGAAGTTTATGCCTGGATAAATTTGTTAGTCTTTACGGTGCCACAGGACTCCTTGTCTGTTTTGATTAAACATAATGTGATCTTCAGCTGATGTAAATGAGCATAGCTCCAGTGTTGTAAGTGGAGCTATGCAGTTTTACACCATCTGAGGTCTATAGGGTAGATCCTTTATTAAGTATATTTTCCTAGTTAAAGGGATCAAATGTCAAACATTAAATGTCTGTTTCTTAGCCCTCATTCAGTAAAACTCATTACGAGTTCAATGGATGTTTAGGCTATGTATTGACTTTAGGTTTGGCCCTGGACATAGTAATGAATCAATGAAATCAGCAAAAGCGTCTCTGAGGCACATTGAAGCTTTCTTAACTTACAAATAAGTACTAGATAGAAAAAAGTATTTATCAGTTAATCACAATTAAAACATAATCCTCAATATCTAAACTACTCTAGATAGAGGACTAAAAAAGGGTAATTCAAATAGTGGACAGTGGTTTTTGTTCGTTAGGCATTGAAAACCTTAAATACAAGGAGATTAATAGCATGGTGGAACCAGGAGAGGAAGTGATTGAAAGTTAAGGCCTTACTTAAACCACAAATTAAATAGGTTCTTTGTTTTCTCCAAATGTCATTTTTTAGGGCTAACCTTCCCTTTGGGCTAATGTAATAATAAGCTTAGGGTTAACTCTTTGGGGGACAGGACTGCAGTTAGGCAGTTGTTTCCTCTAATAAAGTAAGACTGAAGAAATGAGTCCAAAGACTAAAAGGGAAAATATATCTGACAAATAATTGGAAAAAAATGGGTCACACTCTATAACAAGGGCATCATAATCACAATATAAGTATATCACCTTTATAGTGGAAATTCATTGTAGTTACCTGATTTGATACTAGTAACTATCACTAAATCATACTCCATAAAATTCACTATATGAAATAATGACTAGGTAAATGCTGTGTAGTTAACATATTCAGATTATAACCGTATACATATTTAAGAGGACCCTAAAGAGTGATCGTGAATCAGTCATGTAGTTAGCCTAGTGCTTATATCAACTATTGTTTTTTAAATACTGAATATTGTAAATCCAATTACTTATAATATTTCTATTTTAAAGAGTAACCAAAATCTGAAAAAAATAAATTTGTTTTAGGAACATAGCAGAAAATGTGGTTTCTTCATGGCACTGATAAAAGATTCTTATCTGCATTCCTTGCTAATTAATGACATTGTTAATCTAAAAACAATCACAATGGTAATGGAAAAAATCTTAAATACTGATCTCGGACAATACACATGTTCACAAAGGTGACTGTATTAGACTGGTATATTACTTATGATATTGTGTATGCTTATGCATGTCTTTTACATAAATATATGTGGAATGTGAACAAGATAGAGGGCGTTCTCTAACTGATGTGCCCTTTCGAAATACAGGTCTTATCTCTTGGATCCTGGAAACCTCACATAATGCATTAAGAACTAATAGAATTCAAGCATTCGGTAGCTAGAACTATTCAAATTACTTTCTCAAAATGTTGCATTCTTATGTTAATTCATTATATTAACAACTGAGAGAGACATTACAGAGCAGGGTGCTTTCATTGGGCAAGGAAAATATGATTATATCTACAGTGTGAAAAGGTAATTCATGTGAATTTTGAATAAGATGCTAGTAGATATAATGCCATTACTATCTCTTCATTGTCTATCACAAGCACATATCATCCACCCCAGCCCACCTCCCCACCCCCTCCCACGGTGAGTGTAATGCATAAATTCAAATTCTGATGACCATAGGGAATTAAAATGATTGTATTATATGTGATTGTTTTTCAGTGTCCTTCAGAGCTAAGGGGTGTGTTTGGCTTGTTAAAAATTTATTTTACTTCAAGTGCTGTACCCTATGTGTATTCTATAAATAGTTGTGCATATGAACTGTACACCTAGACGAGAGAGTATAAGGGGAAGAGCAGACTGATTCCAGTTCCTTCTACCCATGTCAAGCCCTGAGTCAGAAACTTCTGTGTTCAGAGCTAGTCCCACATCCTCTTCATCTTTCGAAACATAACTGTTTAAACATTTTTAGTGTTTTATAATATTTTACATAATCTGTACAGCTTAGCTTTCCCTACCATGGGGACCCTTTCTTTCCCTCCTTTTGGGAGTAGACCTGTTCCCAGAAGTCCTGGATCTAAAAACTCCATTTCCTATCCTTGTTCTTTATCAATCAGTGAGGAGAGTGAGAAACACTTTCTCAGACATACAAACAGATCCCTCTCCAAGCCTCCAGATCCCTCCCAACTTCTTCCACAGTTCCCAGGTCTGCCTCTGCTTCTTGGCACTGCTTCATCTTTTGATGAAGACATCACATCTTGCTTCGTCTTGTCATCATATCCAGCATGTGTTTGTTCTGGTCAGACTGAAAACACAAATGTCTTCTGAGGTTCATCAATACTTGTTCCTCTTCTTATTCCTTTGCCAAATACCAATAACATGCTGGGTGTTTTTCAATCTCCAGATATCAACAATTCTTCCCTTTACAGTCATAAAATAGTCAAGGTGCATAGGGAGGAGCACAGGAAGGAGCCATGTATTATTATTTCTGATAATCGATTCTAAAATTTTCACTGGTTAAATTTCTGAGGAAAAGTGGGAGAAGTGGGTCATAAGGTGGTGGGGGAGGAGAGGTTAGGACAACACAGTGGAATTAGGCAATTACCCCATCCCATGCATAGGACATTAAGGAAGAAGGTGCAAAGATGGGAGAAAGAAAGAATGGAGATGATGCTGGAACTGTTACTGAAACAAAGGTTGTGAAGAAAAGTATAAGACATAAGATCTGTGTTATAGGCCGGGGCACAGTGGTTCAGAAGTTTGAATTTCTATCTTTGAATTTAGTAGACAAGGAAGTGTGGGATACACATAGGATTTTGTTCTCCAACAGTATTTTTTCTTATTTGTGTCACAGTCATGCTTTTTACTGGGCATTGAACAGACCCCCCAAAAATGTGATTCCTGCTACACAGAGTTTACAATCTAAATGGTATGTACACATAAATCGGACACCTCTGAATTTCTCCGAATTATGGTATTCCGTGCAATCTGTGGAAAATTAAACTGAGTACACAAGAATTAAAATTGTTAGTACCTAGCACATACAGCCCCATAAGAAATCTCAAAAAGGTAGGAAATAACAGCTATAGGCCAGGTGCTGAGAACTGCAAAGCTATGGATGTTGAGGGAAGAGAACTGGATTACTTTGGTGAGAGGAAGAAGCTAGATTTATTCTTTGAAAAGTTGTCAGAAAGTTGGCTAAGCATTTGTCTTTGAGGTGTTAATGGTGATAGTCTCAAAAGGTTTGAAAAAAGTTCAGAGAAGTATCCAAAGTTCTCTTAACTGAACCTCAAACCTTTTATTAAGTATTTTGACTTTCTCTAAAAGTGTAAAACCCTTTGGAATACAGCTCATATAAATTCCCTTTACTTGAACACTAAAGATAAGTTTAGTTCAAATAAGTGTGTGTGTACAAACTAATTATGGGTGAGGCACATATAGCCCAAAGGAAGGTACTGTGTATGCTGTATAGAAATCTAATACCTTTCGAAAATAAGACTGATACAGCTAAAAGAGAGTGTAGCACACAGTCAATCATCACTAACAATAACTTAGACACAGGAGCAATCACTGTTTTATCAACAGCTGTTTCTTCTTTGGTATGAATTGTTAAAGTACATTTTTCAGCAAAGATCTGTTGTCTTATTCCATACAACTAATCTCTGTTTTTATCTGTTCCTGCAAACCAAAATACTTGAAAGTATTGCTGACAAAATGTAGCTGTCTGAAATATAATGCAAAGTATATAGCCTAA
>ML685777.1:19234631-19326323 GCA_007922175.1 Pelusios castaneus | reverse complement strand
GGAGCTGCAGGGACGGCCGGCAGAGCTGCTTCTCGGCCAGGCCGCTCCCACCCTGAGCAAGCTCTGTCTGAGCATGCTCAGAGCAGGAGATTTGAATCTCCCCAGCCTGGCCTCAGCAAGACGTGGATTCAGCTGCTGCGCGCGCAGCTGCGTCCCTGCCATGCATATATACATCTCTCGTTTAGGTATATAGATCTGTTTTAAGTATCAGGAATATTCCAAGAATATTATCTATCATGCCAAACTAACTTGCAATGGCAAAATAGTCATGATTTTCAGAGTGAGCTCTCTTTGTCTGTTTGTATGTACCACCTTCCAGTTCAGGTATATATTAATATGAGAAAGATACAATGCAAACAAATATTTATTATAGAGAGAGATATTTGTTTAAGATTCAAGGTGCTACATTGCTATAGGTATATTACAAAAGCTACCATAGTGAACTTTATGTTCTGTGTATTATGTCATAATGGGGATGATGTGGAATCTTGGTAGTGATGCATGGGCTATAACAAACAAACACAAACAAAAGAAATATCCAGTTTTTATAAGGTATTTGGAGCACAGTTACAGATCTTAAAGGCACATGTATACTGGTAGGTGAAGATACACTGCTTGAACAGGGGCAATGTCGGCATAATGTTTCTAGAGATGGGGACACACACTTTGCTCATCCTTATCTAAAGTCCACTGAAGTCATTAAAAGTCTTTCCCATGATTTCCTTGGGCAATGGTTCAAGCCTTAGAAAAGGTACATCTTGTGCTCTTTACCAGCTCTTATGTTCTTGGTGGTTGCTAGTATATAGGGTGGCAAAGAGATGGCCAAATCGCCAATCCACAGAGTCAAGTCACTTCTGGATTGTTCAGTATTACCAGGATTTCTCTTCATGCATTAAGGGAGAGCAAGCAGTGCTGATGGGGTGGATAAAACCTGTTATCTCTCCTCTCCAGAACACCTGATCTTGGGCAGCAATAATTTGGCTCTTGAATTGTTATGCAGTCTACTTTTTTGTACTGTATGTTCCCCTGTGTGAAACTCTGAATATTTTAAAATTAGCTTCAATTATATTCTCTCACATTACAACTAGTCGCCACTACAAAAAGTCACAAGTGATGCAATCATCTGTTACTTGCAAAATTACAAATACAGCATTCTGTATTACCAACAATAGCCATGAGTATGCATTATCCACAAAGCTGACTCCATATCCAGATAATCCAGTTTACTCATAGTCCACTTTAAATTAAGATTGCAGAATCAGATTCACATCCTGGCTATTAGCACATCAACTTTCCGTGTGGGGTTGATAAAACTGATGAAGATTGATTTTAAAAACTGAAAATCTGAGCTTTATTCAAGGTATTAACTAGTATTAACTTAAAATATATTTTAGTGGTTTAATATCAATCAGGAGAATCTTGAGGGAGATCACAAAAGACCAGTTAAAGTCACTTGAGGGGAAATGTTTGTTTTAAAGAGGAAATTCAATTTAATGCAATTTAGATCTGATAGAGCCCTCATGAGATTCTGGATAATTTGGGTTCTTGTGAAAAGCAATGTATGGATTTGAAACTTAACCTTTGGTCAGTAAATTATATAAAGACAAACTCTAGAGAATTTAGCATAGAGAATAGGCATAAAAAACTGACCAACTAATTATTGCAGTTTTATTTTTGTAGTAGTGTTTAAACAGAGTATTAGTTTTATATTTAGACTGTTCTTTCTGAAAGTGCCATCCAATGATATTTAATGATATTATTGAATCACGCAGCCATACTGATGCTGTTACAGCACTTAAGCTCTTTACATTTTCTCCAATGCTGAACACTATTTAAAGTTGGCAATTCTATGGAATTTTCAAACCTTTCAAGAATGACAAAACATGTTTTGAACTCAAAACCTCCATGGGTCAGGTTCTATGGTGTGTGTGTATGTGTGCGTGCGCCCTTTTCTGCTTTCCTGTGGACATGTATTACATACAAAAATCCAAGTGGTTAGCATTATAAATATTCCCTAATTCACTTTCTTATTAGAGACAGTGAATTCCTCCTGGCGAAGAAATCTCCTTAAGCTTATTTGCTATGGCAGACAAACTTAATGTTGGTTGCCCATTAGGTTTGTGATGAAGTCTAATATAAGAACCCTTAAACCACCAGAAATTGTCAAACTGCTCCAAACAAATGAGTGGAGCTACTGAAACCATAAATTAATATTCAAAATGAGTCATTGTGCCATCAAATCTTATTTAGAATTGAACTTTTGTGCATGTGGGCTGAGGCTTGAGTGCCAAAAAACAAGAGGAGGAAAGAAAGGTCATGAACTGAACCCCAAAAGAGCACTTCTACAGCACGGTTGGATGAAATGGAATGAACCCATTCAAACTCAGGCAACTTGCATCACAGTCTTTGTGAGACCTCTATATAGATTTAAGGTTGCAAAATCCTACATGATCCCTCAAAGTCGGCAAATTGACGCCCTGGGGTCCAAAACATTTTAGTTCATAGGTTTGTATTTCACTGCTGTGGTGTTTCTTGAACATCGCAGAAGCTAGTATAAGAAAAAAGGAGAAGAGTGCAGGGGTGGAGACTGCAGTCAGGGAGAGGAGATCTTGGATCAATTTGCACTTAAAGAATTGAAAGTTTTAGATTTAATCTGAAAAGCTGTGATCAGTGTAACGATCTTGAGGGTTCATTAAAGACCACACTATTGAATGAGTGAGGAATAGAACTTTAATAAGACAAACAGGAGTGATTCCCAAGTGTGCAGCTGGGAGCAGCCATGTTAGATCATCTTTAGGGCACATCTCCCAATTCCCACAACACTGTCTGATATTGAGCAGTGTCTCTAAAATCATAACCTTCTACAAGCATATCTCTACAATCAGTCAGGAGAGAGGAAAGCAAAAAAGCTGCGTAAAACAACAATAAAACTAATTAGTACAGTTCTTCCTGAAGATTTGGTTTGTGTGGTGGTGTATCTGCCACTGCAAATTTGCAAGAGAGAATACTTTTTGTATGCTTATGCAGTAGTACAGCAGTATGATTATGTTTCTTATTCTTTTGATGTTATTTTTGTTGTCCATCTGAGGCCAATCAAGGAGTGAGAAATGAGTGGAAGTTTTATGTGTATGAACAAAGATGTAAAAACAACGTAATAAATAGCACTTTATTACAAAATAAAATATATTTGGCAAATGATACCGAAGTATACCATGACCCATTCATCACAAGAAAATGCGTCCAATAGGAGTAGGACCAAATTCAAACTTCAGAAATAAACAGGATCAGTAATTATATCCACAGTCAGTAAGCTCAACCAATAGTGGTGATTGCTCTTGATCTTTCTTGTTTTGTTATTAAGTCCCCTGCTTATCCCAACACTGTTATCCAGTTTATTGTGTTCTTTACCATCCTGTCCACCTTTTCCCATAGAAAAGTGTCATGCAGTCCATAGAAATTAGAGAGGTCATTCAGTCTGTCCCCCTGTCAAGAGAAAGAAGTCATGAGCTTGAAGATTTAATAACTTACTATTGCAAAACCCTTGCTGTGGTGAAGCAAATTAAAGCTGGTTGGCAGGAGTATATAGAAGTGAAAGATGTTTGAAGGATTTAATTTCATCCCAGCTTTTATGGGATGCCTCTAAAGAAGTTTTTATCGCCAAAGTAATAGGTATAGCAACTGCTAAATTGGAAGAGAAAAAGTGCTGGAAAGAAGGAATTGGAGACAGTGATCTGGAAGATTGAGAAGTCAAATGTATATGAGAAAGAAAAGGGGACATTCTTAATCTAATAAAGGCAATAGGAGAACTGTGATAAATATTAAGAGAAAAAAATTGTTAAATATACAACTCAGAAGATGCCAGATTTTTCAGAAAAGTAGTAAGTCAGGCTGGCTTATAAGATGATGCAGATGTGGGCTATGTGGAAGTTAAATATAGAAATTAAAAGTGTATATTCCACAATATTACTAAAAATACATTGGGCTACATTTTCAGCAAATGAAAATTCTCATAGATTCAAATTTGTTAATGTATTGCAATTGTATCAATGGAAACATTCTTGAATGATTATGGCTGCTCTTCTTCCTCTGCCATTGTTTTAGATTTAAATTGTAGGACTTTTTCTCCTTTAAAAAAAAAAAAAAAAGACTAATAAGAGAATGGTGTAAATTGGAAAAACAAATGCTAGTCACTTTTGGTCCCTCGATCACAAACACCTGTTGAATGTCACTTGTTTTGCTAAATCAATTGTATCTCAGAAATCATCAAGACAAAAGTATTAAACTTCCAGATTTTTGCACAAGCATCACTGCGCCATGAAGGATATTCTACCAATGTTTGAGCTACATACTGCATCATTCTTCATCATCTGTTCTGCAGTCAGAACAGATTAAATGAAATGTGAAAACCAGGGATAGATCAAGGGCCTGGGGGCCTGCCCACTCTTGTGGTCACATCCATCCTGGGGTCAGAGTGGTCCGGGCCTGCTTGTGCTGGGGGGAAGGGTCCAGGGCCTGGCTGGAGCTGGGGGTAGGGGGCTCTGAGGCCTGGCCAGCACTAGAGGGGGGCTCTAGGGCTGAACCCTGGTAGTGCTGTGCAGGTGGTGGGGGGACTGAAGGTGGTTGGGGCTGCAGCCTGGCTAGCTGACTGGGCCAGAGGCCATGCTCCCAGACCCAAACTGGATGGTCTGGAGCTGACCAGCCAGACTGGGGGCAGGGAGGCTGAAGGTGGGTGGTGGCAATGCTCCACTGAGGCCAGCTGGAGCTGGATTTGGGGGACCATGGGTCCCTTCTTTAGGCTGGGGCCCAGGGCTGCAACACCTAAAGCCCCTGCCTTAATCCAGCCCTTGTGATAACTCAAATGTTTTATGATATTTCCACTACTGCACTGGCTAGTAAATCTCTCAAAACATATTTTTAAAAAAAAAATATTTTTCAAAATTATGATAATCCCACACTACTAGATGGTTATAAACCAGATATGCCTAAGCCCCATCAGCAGGGCTAAGTGAGGCTGTTAGAAGGATATTATAGAAGGACCGGAAGATGGCTTTGTTTTAAACTACTCTCCAGGGATTTAGATCTAATTACCTGGACTTGTTGACTGCCAATAGACAAAAGGAAAAGTCCTTTAAAATGTTCAATACAGGTCACTACATTCTGTGGAAGGACTCTGTTCCTTAGGCATTTACACCTCAGCCCCAAAGAGATAAACCACAAAAACATGTACAGATCCTGATCACTCCCACCCAAATGTTTCACCATTAGTGCCCTTGAAAACAGGCATACAAATACGGAAGGCACAAAGACCCAGATAAGCAGTTTCTTCCACCTCTACTGCTCCTGTCCAAATCCACTCATCACATGAGGGTTTCTTGTGATGGGACACTTAAGGACCATTTACCAATTCTGATGATACACCATGCTGTATCCCAAACCTTTAGTGGCTATCTTGCACACTTTACACACAAATGGAGGGCAATAAAAACAGACAGATGGGTATTAGAGAGAGTACATTCTTGCTACACAGTTATTTCTCCTACCCACCACAAACCCCTTTGCTTGTCCCTCAGGGACTACTCTCCTAAAGAAATTTTCATCAAAAGGTAAACTCTCTCCTTCAGTGAGGGCTGTAGAAGAAGTGTTGTCCCAATATCAAGGGAAGGGATTTTTAACTCCCCATATTTCATAGCTCTCTTGGGACAGATTGTTTTATAACTTTTGCCTGCTTAGGAATTCATCATGGAAAATAGGTTATTTTCATTTTTTTTTAAAGAATGTTTTATAACAGGTGCAAGAGCATCAGACAGAGAAATTGTATTAGTTTAAACCAAAAAGGCTACATTGCTATAATCCAAGGACTGTTAAAAATATTAGATATAGACAATGTAAAGCTGGAAGTTAAGTAATTAAAATTGGTGTGTGGGAAACAAAGCTTAATTGGTGAACGAAATAATGAGGGGATGGGCTGTTCCATCCCACCATTCCTTCTGTATGTCCTAACAAATTAAAGCAGATGAAGAATAGGCAGATTCTAGTGAAACAAACTCCACCATCCCTCCCACACCCACCATCTCCTCTGACCCTGGATATTGGTTGTCCTAGTTCTAAAGGATGTTCTGAACAGCTTCAGCCAGCCAGAGAGAGAGAGAGAGAGAGAGAGAGTCAGATACCACCACCTGCGGTGAAACAGAATTATATTTTACAGCAGCTCCAACTCTTACCAACTAACTTCTCTTTTACCCCCCGAAGGACAGTGATTATCTTCTTTAATATGATCCAAGAAACTGTCAAACAAGGTTTTGTTCCCTCTAAAACCCTCTCCAGCTAAAAGGAAAGGAAACAATATTGTTTAAAATGCAAGTTTTATTTAATACTCTGAATTTCAAATGCTTTGCTTATTTTTCCTTCTTTTCTGTCTCTTTAATAAAAGGATTTTTAATGGTGTGTTTGACATAGTACTAAACAGGTGGACGTTTCTGAATGCCAAATCCTGGACCTTGTTTAAATCTGTAAATTTATAGACAGTCACTGGGTTATGTTTAATACCTTTGACACACTTATTTCATCTAAATTAACATAACAGTTCCCCAGAAATATGGAGAGTTTCTTACACCAACTAAATGGTTTTATTCAAGAATCACGACTCATGACACTGGCACCTTCAGGCATCATTGGGGATCTATGTAAACAAGGAAAAAAACAACTTTGATTTGTGTGAAAACTGTAGGTTTTATCAGGGCGAACTTAGACCAGTCACCATCAGTAATGACCTACTATCCTAAATTCCAAAGGGGTAGCCATGTTAGTCTAGGTCAGCCAAATAAAAGGTGTCTTCAAATTGTGTGAAGTGGGATTTTCTCCCACAAAAGCTCATGAGATAAATACATTTTTTAGTCTTTAAAAGTGCCAGAGGACTCCTTTTTTTTTTAAACCTTCCTAAGGGCAGTCATCAGGTTATGAATGGCCTGATAACTTAGGAAAGCCAGAATTCATATCAATCTCCTTTAGCTGAGGGCAGTTTGCATAGCCTGCCCCACATTCCTCCTATTCATACAGTTCCATCACATCCAAATAAAGTCAGACGCTGAGAGGGGAGCACAATCTTGATCTATCTGCCTCCCAAATGAACAAGAAATCTCTGTTGCTCCAAATTAACAGTATACTGAGACTAAAGGAGCACTGATCTTTTACTATGCTTTTCCTCACTCCTTCACCTTCCCCGCAACACACACTTGAAGTTGTGTGGAAAATTTCCAACAACAGGTTCAGGGGTATTCTCCAATTGCATCCAATTGGCCAGATTGTTTTGGTTTTCACATTTCTTACAAACGTCTTCCCATCCTGCCATCAGAATCTGACCTTATCAGTCTGTTAATTCAAGAGATGGTAGGAACAGACATCCCAATCCAGACATTCATCTCACTAGCTTATATTTTGATGGGCTACAGATCTGGAACATGCATGTTCAGAGGCTGTCCAAACTACCCTTAATCGCAGCAGAAAAGTTTCCACAACAGAAACTTTTATCACCGTAATCAACAGGTATTCCTGCTATTTTAGACTATTTCTTGTCCCTCAGACATCAGGTTTTCCTATTAGCTTGCTGTGGGTCCATCTGGACACTATCAGTGCCTTCCATCCCCAGATGGAAGGTCACTCTGTCTTTATTCACTCAATTACAAATCATTTCTTGAAAAGACTCTCTGGGTACATCCACACTGGAGCCTTAGGTCGACTTAAAGACAGTTAAGTCGACCTACAGCCTGCTGCGTCCACACTGGGTGCTTATTAAGTTGACTTAACATATGTTCAAATTCAAAAGTTTCCATAAATTCTAAAGAATGCCATATAGATGTTAGAGGAGGTAAACCTGGAACACCGAAGTGTTACCAGTGGAGAGATGTCAAGTTAATATCATACAATTATATGAAGACAACTTTGCTCTTGACATTTTGAGCAATAGCTTCCTGGCGTTGCACTCACATTTATAAAACACACTGCATAGTTAATTCTAAACAGATTTCTAGATTTTATTATATTCTGTCTGGAGATTTCAATCTTCTTCTCTCTCCCAAAATCTGACAGAGCCAAGAAAGAGAAAATTATCAACTTTGTCTTCATTTGTCTGTGGTAGAAGGGTGAGAGCTCTATTGTGAATACTCTGCAAAATGGCTAAGTAAAATTATTAGCAAGATGAAATGGAAAGAAGGAGAAGGAAAGAGGCAAAATAGAATTACTGGGAGAAAGGAAAAAGAGAAGAGGAAGAAAACAAGGGAATGTATTAACAGTAAATAAATAAGAAAAAAAAAGATATAGATACTGAACTAAGAATTAGGAAAAAAGGAGTGAGATGACATGGAGATGGGCCGATAAGCATAAGATTGTAAAATATGGGCTTTATATGAGGGGTAATAAAGTAGCATATAATATGGAGTAAGTTTGTCTAAGTACATATGGGTTCCAAACAGTGGATATGTTGCATTTCCATTTCCACTGTAATTATTGGGACAACAGCAGAGAACCCATGCAAAATGTCCGTACATCCAAAAAATGTTATCTGTATGGTGGAAGTGGGTATATCAGGGGTATGATGAAAAGTAGGTCTATGTGCATTTTACAATTCCATATGCCACATTGGATATGTCAGGGGATATGCCACATTGGATATGTCAGAGGATATGCTATATCACTAACATAGTTACTTAGTATGAAATATAAAAGGTCTTTACATAATTTAGTTAATATATTTTTTAAAAAACTTACTTATATAAACCATATAAACAACATTACACAGGACAAAAACCAGATCAATAATTTACATTCTATTAATAAAATATTCTTCTTCCATACCCAACACATCACACTGAGAAAACAAGTAGACATAACTTAATGGTCCCTGCGGCTATACTGCTTTCAAAATCTTTACTTCACACATACTTAAAAAAAATAAAATCAGCAGTGCACACCCAACAACATATTTCAGTTATGGCATGATCTAAATCCCATTGAAACCAATGGGAGTTTTCCATCTGACTTCAATGAGGTTTGGATCAGGCTAGTGTAGATGAAAAAAGGTGGCAAAGGTCGTGTGTGCGTGCGCGTGCTCTGAACTTTAGAAGGGATGATAGTGAATGATGAAGGATTGTATGGCATTGGTGAGCTGTCTGAATCTCTTAACTTAAATTACTTGTTTTCTGGAGAACTTCAAGCTTAAGCAATGTTTAAAGATGTTTGTTTTGTGACTAAATAGTAAAATGTGTGTAATTTTAACACAAACCATACATTAAAATAATGTCATGACTCTCAAACTACTCACAAAAGAGAAAACATTCTTAATCTAGGCTCCCATAATGCTTGCTTACTTTTAACATACTAATAAAATGCTCAGAGATATCCTGGTTATGAAAGGCATTATAAAAAACCAAATATTTTGCAAATATATGTCTAATACATTTCTAAAATAGTTGCTTGTTCACATGATATGTCTCGAGATCTGTTTATATTTTTATACAAAGGGGCTGATGGTCACAGTTTAAATACTTGATAGATTAGATTAAATAGAAGGATAGATTATATAGGAAAGAGGAAAAAATCTGCTTTCAAAAACAAATCATAAACTGTGCTGTGGCACTTCCCTGATTCCTGCATTACTATAGCTGAGATTTCATGCTTCTGTTGGGCTCCATAACTGATTTCACACACGTGGAGTCAGATGAGTCAGGTACAGTTTTGTGGCACTTAAAATAAAAGACATATTTAGACTCATTGATGAGTTAAATGCCCCCTCTTAATCTTGTTATATGGGGGTCCAGCACAAAATTGCAACTGATTAAAAAATGTGACCTTTTAAACAAATGCACCTTTTTAATTACCAGCCAGCAAATCAGCATAATTTGTTGCTGTCTAAGGTACTTTTTATTTTTAATGGTCTTGCATATTTGATGGTCTCTTCCAGAGTTATAGATTAGATGTAGATCTGCCACATATATAATTGATTTTCCCCTTTTTTAAACTGTGCATGTCTTAGAACCTTAGCAGAAGAGAACCCAGCTCTACTTAGAGTCAAGCGATTTAATTAACTGGTAATTGTTTATTCTGATTAATTAAACCTACAATGTAATATCAAGATGACTGACATCCTGATCTAAAGACCATTGACATCAATGGGAATCTCTTCATTGACTTCACTGGACTTCAGATCTGGTCCTAAAACGCTTTTTATACAGGTATTGTGCCTCTATTGCAGGAAGGTCACAGGAAATGTGAGACTCTCTCCCACTCTTTGAGTGCCCCCTACAAGGACCAGGACCAGTTGGAGCCTCTGGAGTCCACCGAGCAAATGACTTCTCCCTTGAGGTGTTAGCAACTTCCATCTGTAGTCAGTCATGCAGGAGGTATCATGCTGCCCACTCTAAAGGACAGTGTAGTTGATTGCTCTTTCCTCTGTTCACATAGAAATTCTGTAAGGATTCTGCTTTCCGGAGACACCTGTCCTTCTAGAAGTCCTTTTCAGACTGCAGCTCTACTGTCCCCTATTCAGAGTTGAATGTGTGTATATTATACGTACAAATGTCAAGATTACTGCAGAAACAAAGTTTTGATATGCATCTGCAAGTTCATATACTTTTTATTCTTTAAATGTGGCTCATGTCCATTCCATGTTAGATGCATGTGTATCACATGCATCATTGTTCAGTGCTACCCGTTTGGCCAGTTTTAGCACTCTCTGGTGCTGTGCACCCATGCACCATTATAAGCGGCCCAGCCAACTCCACACCCCCTCAGTTCCCTCTTACTGTTCATGACAGTCACTGGAACAGCTTCTCTCTTGCTTCGATCAGGTGATTTTTTAATGTTCTTGCAGTTGTTTTTCCCTTTCATTCCTCCTTTCATTTTTCCAAGAGTATTTGTCTTCAATTTGTCATCTTAGTCAGTGTAAATAATTAGTTGGACTCTTGCATCTGTTTTTCTGCATATCCTCCACTTCTGAAGTTGGCCATACCCTGGTCTCCTGTTTGAAACCCTGTGTCACCTCCATTAAGTCCATGTGAGTAACCCACCCTCCAGCTATTTCATGTGTCTGGGGGAAACTCGCATTGTCAGATCTTCCGTTAGCTCAAACCTCCTATGAAGAAGGAAAGGGAGGGTAGGTTAAAGTCCATCCTAATGGAAGCTGCCATGACCGGTGTCAGAGTGAACTGGTTGGGCTTAGCATTGGGTACTTTGGCATCGGTATGGTGTACTTCTGCTGTGGCGTAGTGCTGAGAAGAAGAGAAAGCAGCAGGCTGAGGGCTGGTTGACACTGGTGACAGCGGTCAATGGGAGATAAGCAAGCTGCATAATGTAGCTTGTGTATCTCCCATTGACTTACTTCTGATATTGTATTGAAGCTTCATCACAGAACTGCATCGACGAGATATACCCGCCTTACTTCTTTCAGGAAGGTGGACTAATTGAGTTGACTGGAGGGTGCTCTCTGATCAAGAGAGTGGGACCCTTTGAGCTGCATGAGTGCACGGCACCGGAAAGCATTAGAATCAGCCCAAGAAGTACCAATGAGGGAAAAATTTCCTAGAGGATATATAATTAACTATGAAGAAACAAATCCTTCCCCAAATAGCTTATGCTACTTTGCCCTAAACTAGCAATTCTCTTTAGGACCCTTTTTCCAAAGTGCTTCACTGAGAGGCATCGATTGATGCTAGAGCAGCAGGAAGCATTTCTGCACTAGTAATTCTTTATTTTTAGGTACAATAATTGATTTTCACAGGATGATCAAGAGCAAACTTTTACAGTCATGAACTAAGGGAGTACAGTGTCACCAAGAGCAGAGAATTTGGAGGCAGCATCTGATCTACCCATCCTGCCAACACTTACATCCTACTGCAGTACTTACTAACATAAATAGTTCCAGTGAGGGTAGTAAATGTTTGCGGGATTGAGCCCTTTGAGATTATCAGAGTGTGCAATTTCATATGGATTAATTCTCCCGCTTCGTGATAAAAAAATCAATCCTCGTTAAACTATGATGGTTACTTGTCCTTGGGGATATTAAAAAAATTATTCATTTGGCCTTAAAGTTTTCATAGATCCTTTGCATAATGATGTTTCTCTTGGCAGTGAATATGAACTTGCATTTTGATAGGTTCCCTCATCCTAATGAATTCCAAAGTTGTTTTCAAACATCACTAATTAATCATGCGAATAGTATCTAGGAATAAGTTCAGGCTTGAAATAAGACAAAGGTTTCTAACCATAACAGGAGTAAAGCTCTGGAACAGCCTTCCAAAGGAAGAACTGGGGGTAAAACTGAGTATTTTAAGATTGATCTTGATAAATTTACAAAGGGGATGGTGTGATGAGATTGCCTACAGTGGCGTGAAGCCCATCTGCAACTGCTAGTAGCAAATATCTCCAATGACTGGAGAAGGGACAGTAATTAGGGAAGGCTCTGAATTACTACACTGAATTTCTTCCCAAATATTTGGCTGATGGGTCTTTCTCATATTTGGGTTTTAAAAGGAATTTTCCTTCAGGTCTCATTGGGGTTTTTGCCTTTAGCTGTAGTGTGTAAACTTGCTAGTTTAAATTGGAGTGAATGGTGGATTCTTCTCTTTAACTTGAAATCTTTACATCAAGATTTGAGGACTTAAGTAATTTAGCCAGAGGTTATGGGTCAATTACAGGAGTGGATGAGTGAGGTTCTGTGGCCTTCAATGTGTAGGTCAAACTAGATGTTCATGGTGGTTCCTTCTGGCCTTAGAGGCTATTGATCAGTTTGCCTTCAGCTAAAACTCAGACGCCTCTAGCATGAAACACAGCAGTTAAGAATATTTAAGGACACAAAAGAAGAACACATTGAATTGAAATTTAAATCAAAATTCAGAACTACTTTACCAAACTGGAGTTTATTCAGGACTTGAGTTAATCTCCCTACTTTTGTGAAAAGTACCATAAGATACATTTTTTTTAAAAACATACAGCGTTGGGGGCTGACTTTTAAGTCTAATTCAGAAGATGGCTCCACCAGCAGTATTTGATCAGTACTAATTCAAAGTGAAGAATGCCACCTACCAAATCACCAAAATCACTGTCAGGACCACTTGTATTTTCCTGAGGTCTCCCATTCACAGACACAGACAGTATGAACAAAAACTGGTAGGAGTTTGATTCCATGCCTATTAAAAGGAATTGGTGCTTGCTGTAAATATCTCCAAATTAGGCTTAACTAGGAGAGCTCGAAATGCTGTTACCATAACCTTAAAGCAGTGTATACTATTTGAAAGAGTAATGGTCTCTTGATATTATTGTAAATATTCACAAATCATTTCAGTGCTAAGAGTTTACACATTTGGGGGGTTTATGGAAGTAAACATTTCCAGTTAACTTTATAAGTTTTCAATCTCATCATATGCATGCCTTAAAAAAGTCTATGTATCATATGCAATAAAAGAAATGCCCTTCAGTAATAGTAATTTTCTTATCATGTTTCTGGTGGCACTGTTGATCCACTTTGGTGGTTATGTCTGCATAGGTTAGTAAAATGAATACTCTGATACTCCTTTAATGGTATGCAGCCATTAGACTTCTTTACTGAATTCTAACTAAGGCTTTGTCATCTTAACCTCCTTTCCTGCACACCATCATGTGCCATTTGTGTGACTGAAAACGCAGTCCTGTACTAATATTACTAGAGCAATGTACTTCAATAAAGTCTATAATTGTGGTTTTGCCTGCATACTGAGTTTCAATCTAGGCTTTTATCAAGGAAATATTCTTTAAGCGTATGACTGATGGCATGTAAGACATCACTTGTTAAGGGTACCTTGCAAAAAACCCCAGCTAAAGAGACTTGGTGCAGAGATCTCAGCCGGTGTGAGGTTAGAGGACATCTTCTTGCCCCGAGCAACAGAGCTCTAGTGCAGCCATTATTGTGACTACTGCTACTTATCCTACAAAGGAGAATTTAGCCAGGAGATTCCTGTATTCACAGACCTCTTGGTTATGGTTTTAGCTTGCTTAATTCCTAAACCTGTTATGCTTTTCTCACTGCAGATAGAGCTGTCCCAGGGGTATCCATGCCCGTGCTTGCAACCTCTGTGTCCACCACTACCACCATCACCCCCAGGTCACAAAATGGAACCTTAATGAACTCACAGCATTTAGAATCTTCTGCTTCCAAAGGAGGAGAGGCAGAATGAAAAAAAAAATCCATTCTTCTCAGCACAGGAGCCTAAAAGCAAATATAGTGAGATGTGTTCACTGTATAGGCTGTGACTAAAACTGACATTTAACATTAGCTCTATCTCTACTTCTTACTTGCAGGGCTGTCCCTAGGGGGGAGTGGGGCCCAGGGCCAATCGCCCCCCCCATGCTGGTATGGGGGGGCAGCCTGCTTCACCCCCCAGGGACCCTGGTCGCCCCACCCGGGGAGCTAGCCCCGGAAGCCGTGGCCATCCACCAAAGGATGGCCCTGCTTACTTGTGTTTGTTAACTTAAGTATCCTGTCTCTGGGGCAGATCTTTGGGCCTGGCTATCTGCAGTCAACATAGGGCTCAAGTGGGGAGACAAATGAAGCTTTTGGCTACCTTTGCATGCCCCCAATTCCAAGTCTGCCAAATGAGCCATTATGCTAACCATGCCCTACTCCTGGCTATGTCCCTGGGATAAGGGAAAAGGATGGAAGAGGCTGGCATAGAGTTGGTTTGTGCATTGCTTTAATTGCTAGAACATTGGGCAGGATCTGGTCCTCTGTTTTTAATCTAACATTCATTATTTGGCACTAGGTAACTTTGGTGAAACTGCAATTTTCCTTAGATGAGTAGAATGCACCCTTGTTTCTTAGCAATTTATTTTCTTCATATTTGCCTTACCCTGTAAAAGGAGTTGGTAAAAAGCCATGGTAAGATTTCTTACATATTTATTTTGCATACTGAAAAAGTAACACAAACATTGGTGCTCAGCAATATATTTTTTGCCTGCTATAATTCTAAAATTTATTTTAAAATATTTCAGAAATTAGCTGTATCAGAAGTGCAATCTACCCATGTGAACTTTCACAACTCCATGGAAAACAAAGCTGATTTTAACAAACTCAGAGAAGTGCTAGAGTCAATAAGTTCCCATAGGAAAAAAAATCAACAGAAAAAGGAGTTCAGGAGAACTGGTAGTTTCTCAGAGACAATGTTTAAGGCATAACAGCAAATTATTCTAGGGCAAAGGAAAGATGATAAGAATGGTAAGAGTTAATATGACTCCATGAGAAGCTCTTTAATGATCTGAAAAATTGAAAAGAAATCCTACAAAAAGTGGCAATATGGACATAGATAAGAATTAATATAGAAAAACAGCTCAGGTGTGTAGAAACAAAATAAGAAAGGTTAAGGCACAAAATGAGTTAAATCCTTCAAGAGACATAAAAGGCAATAAGAAGAGGTTCTATAAATGCATTAGGAGCAAGAAACAGATGAAGAAAAGTATAGGTCCTCTACAGAGCCCTTTGCAGGGAGGGAGACCTATTAAAGGCTGACATCAAGAAGGCTGAGGAGTTTAATGCCTATTTTGCTTTCATCTTCACTAAAAAGATCAGTTGTGACCAAATGATTAACACAATTTAGTATTAACAACAAGATGGAAAGCATACAAGCCAAAATAGGGAAAGGATGGATTAAACAATATTTAGGAAAAGAAGATATATTCAAGTCAGCAGGACCTGATGAAATCTACCCCAGGAGACATAAGGAACTAGCTGAAGCAATCTCAGAATCATTTGCAATTATTTTTTGAGAACTCATAATGATGTCTGAGGTCCCAGAAGACTGGAGAAGGACAAAAATAGTACCTATCTTTAAAACGAGAAGAAAGAGGAGCTGAAAACTTAGACCATTCAGCCAAACTAGATACCTAGAAAGATACGTGAACAAATCATTAAATAATCAATTTTTAAGCAGCTAGAGGACAAAGGAGTGATAAGTTATAGCCAATGTGTATTTGTCAAGAACTAATCATGCCAAACCAACCTCATTTCCTTCTTTGACAGGGTTACTGGCCTAGTGGGTGGGGGGAAGCAGTAGACATGCATGATAGCTTGATTTTAATAAGGCTTTTGACAGAATCCCACATGATATTCTCATAAGTAAACTGGAGAAATATGATCTAGATAAAGTGAAGATCTAAGGTGCATGTTCAATTAGCTAAATAATTATACTTAAATAGTAATTTTCAATAGTTTGCTATCAAATTGGGAGAGGGAGGATGGATGTAGTGTGGTTCTAGTACTATGGAGTGGAGGACCATGTCCTGGGTTTGGTACTACTCAATATTTTCATTAATGACTTGGATAATGGGAGGAGAGACACAAAGCTGGAAGGGGTTGCAAGTGTTTTGGAGGACAGGATTAGAATTCAAAATGAATTTGACACATTGGAGAATTAGTCTGAAACCAACTAATTGAAATTCAACAAAGATAGTTGCAAAGCACTCATTGGAAAGGAAAAAATAAATAAATGCACAACTACAAAGATGGTAGTACTGCTAAAAAGGATCTGGGTCTTATAGTTGATCATAAATTTAATATGTCCATAATTTGATGCAGTTGTTTGCTAATATTATTCTGGAAAATATTCACCAAGATGTTGCAAGTAAGACACAGGAGGCAATTGTGTCATGCCACTCAGCATTGATGAGTCCTCAGCTCTAGTACTCTGCCTTGTTTTGGATGTCAGAAGCCCTTAAGGAAATCATTATTAATTAGTGGAATCCTTCAGTTGTTCTGTGGGCCATATCCCAGGTGTTTACCTTGTTTTTACTCACTTTGAAGTCACTGAATAAGTAAGTACCTCAGAATGTATGGCAAAATAGCTAGTTTTCTTTGTGATTTGACATTGAATTTGGGCTACTGTTTCAGAAAATGATGAAGTCAGGCGAATATATCATGCCCCATTGAAGTCAAAGGATAATTTGCAGTTGATTTAAAGGAGAGAAGGATGTACATAAATATATAGATCCCCCCCCTTGATATGACAATGCCCTGACTTGAAGTGACATTGGCAAACTTTGGGTTCTAGGTGAGCACAGAAAATCTGAACAGCAACAATCATTGTGGGTTTTATTTCTTTCTGATGTCCTCCTGTTAATATAATACAAAAGCTCTACCTATTATCTATATGCGAAAATGCTACACGGTGCCACAACCATACAGTGGTAGTCTTTGTTATGAAACTTCTTAGGGGAAGAGAGGACTACTTCCCCACAGCAGTCGATGTCATGGCACCTTTTAAATTAACCTCATATTTATTTGCAATAAGTTCACATAATAAAGTTAATGGCTAATGTATGGCTTCTCTGCATCACTAAACATAGTGTTGGTGCACACACAAATACGGCAGCTTCTAAATGCCACAGCTTCCTAGCTCTCCTTTTGGAAAGCATCCTCCTTTTTCCCTTTTCCAGCTACAAACCATCTCCTCCCATGTCTTTTAAACAGAGCTGGATGGAATGCCTTTCGTAAAACAGTCTTTTTTTTTTCTGAAAAAGAAAATGGCCTTGTTTTTTGTTTTTGTTTTTAAAAATATACTTTTTTGTGAAAATTTCAGTTTTACTGAAATTTTCCATTAAAAAAAAATCAAAATTTCTACTAGACCTTTTACCAGAATTAGTTTCAATTTTTGCAAAGCTTTTGTTTACTGAAAACTGAATTTTCATACTAAAACTTGAATATTC
Organism: Pelusios castaneus; assembly: GCA_007922175.1. Lineage (NCBI taxonomy): Eukaryota > Metazoa > Chordata > Testudines > Pelomedusidae > Pelusios > Pelusios castaneus. Next base: position 19,308,602 of record ML685777.1, on the reverse strand, counting down.
AATAAATAAAAATATTACAAAATGATTTAGGTATATTTTTGTAAAACGGTCAATAAAATATCACCAAAAAAATTGCACAAATGGGTCCTTTCTGAAGTCTGTAAAACAGAAGAAACTTCCCAGTGTTTCAAGAAACCATTTTCCTGTTTTAAAAGTTTCAAAAACACTCATCCAACACACATTGCACTTACAGCTCATCTGCTTTATTCTGCATGCTATAAAGTATGCTTTCTTATTCATTTTTTCAAAGTATTTGGTAGTGGGTTACATTCATTATGAAAAGAATTGAAAATAATCTCAGAAAAATGAGATCTCAGAACAAAGCTAGAAAAATGATGCACACGAAGAACATTGCATGTTCTCCATTATGGAGATGGATTGTGTCCTTTCTCTGTGATGGCCTGATGGGAGGGGATTTTACTTCTCTCTGTGCACCTCGTACAGGTCAAAGCTTTGTCGCAGTTACTACACTGAATTTTATAGTGATACCAAATGTCCTATTTTGTATTTGTAAGATAATCAGCAGCTATACTGGTATCATTACATGATGATTTGTGCTACAACTATGAGGCACAGAAATGGAGGAAATAGGCACAATTCTATTTTTTTTTTCTTGGTCTCAGTCAGAACCAGAATGTAGGCAGGCGGATCTAGTGGTTAGCAACCTGACTCAGGAGAACCATGTTCACATTAGCAAGAATCATTCAGGAGTCTGTCCGACTAATCCAGACAGAATCAAGCACTATTCAAGTCCGCAGGAGTCAGGCCAAAAGTCAGGATACTGAGACTCATACAAGTTTGAGTGCCAAGCAAGGCATCCAAGTAGCAGCCAGGAAATATCCAGTTGTGCAGACAACTTCCCATGATCTCTTTTGGTTTAAATAGGAAGCCCTGAGCAATTACAGGTCCATGTGTTTCTCCAATCAGTCCGTAAGACAGACCTACAGTTTTAGTTTCAGGTTTCAATGGTATCTTCTCCCAGTTGTTTGGTGGCAAGCTGCTCGATGAGCAGTGAGGAGTCAGTCAACCTGGAGCCCTGTGGACTGAGGTTTGAGACCTGTGGGGTTATGACGTCTGTCAAGAGATATGAATTAAGTTACAAATTGTGTGACAAATGTCTAGTCAGGATAGCAGGACTGTATGAAAAATGAACACATTAATTCCATCCTGAGACAAGCTTGACTCCAGTATGTGATGTGAGTAACAGTTATGTCCTGGGGACTTGGGAAGAAAGTTCTTGAAATATACATAATTTCAAGTTAGTTGTAGTTAACTGCAACATAAAAATAGGACTGGCCTTTCCTGCTTTAATAGTCTCCATGTTAAAGATTAGTCTTCAATCTTATTTTACATGGGTCATATCTAAAATATTCTACCTACTAGAACTATCTGTGTTAAAAGAATAAGCCAGAAGAGTCCATTCCTAATTGAAACAGTGAGTTTGTGCATTTCTTCCATTGTCTTCATCTGTTTGGGTTATAAAAGAAAAGATAAGAACATTGACACTGTATCTTAAAAACTCCCACAGCTCCAAGGCTGTCATGGAGGATGATTATTATTGTTGCTAGCTAACTGTTCTCTCCATCTGTGCATCGGTTGTGGGGGATATCCTCCCCAAATGAAAACAAGTCTCACTGCTGCTCGGCAATTTCAAGCAGCTGTGCCCTACAAAGGTACAGCTTTGTGTGTGTGTGTGTGTCACTGCTGAGACATCTGCAGTGTACACCACCACTGAGACTAATGGCTTTCTCAAGGTGGATTGGGAATGGGATCTGTTAGAGGAAATTAACAGCACATTGAAGAAGGAATGGTTATTTTTCACAGTTCTCCTTTTATCTCCACTCCATCTCTTGTCTCCGCTTTGTCTCCTTCATGCTACTTGTGAATACTGATGAAGCCATGCTTAGTACATCCCCAGGCAGTTACTTTTCAGTAATTAGTTTAATTTAGGTACCAAATATTTTATCCATACATCACAAATTCTAGTCAGATATAATGCAATTTACGTGGCTTCTTTCAAAGATATTGTCCATGCAGAATTTGAGATAACAAGGATGGAATGAAGAATGAATAGAACAGTGTCTGTTGGCTTTCTAGTCCTGGCATAGCATGAAGCCATTAGTTACAGAAAAGGGCATTAGGTGAATGCTTTTCAAAAAGGAAAAGGGTTAAAGTTCTCATGATGAATATGAGAAGTAAAAACAAAAACAGAGAGAAGCCAATCCATCCCCAATCCTCTCAATGGTGGGTCAGTGATGGAGGCTTCCTCTTCTTGGTGCCTACAATTACTCCTCTCTTAAAATGTAAAATAGTCTGAACAATGATGTAAAAACTTGGCTTATTAAGACTGACAGAATTCTACAGCATTTTTCGCAAAAGTTCAGGGTCCTACGTTCTATCTCAGGGCCATCTTATTCCTATTTAAAATTCTTCCTGTAATTTCTGTTGAATGATGCATTCTGTTTCCCATCCTAAATTGTTGTTGTTTGAAATATCATTGTATGATGTTAAAAAAGTTGCTGCATTCCATCCCAGCGCTGGTTGCATTTCAGTTCTGTGAGAACTGATACACCACTTCATAGTACTTTATGATCCTTCTGAATGAAAGAGACGCTGTGTGTTGTGCAGTGGTGGCCCATTCCATTCACAATGCCCAGAACTGTTGCAATTGAAACACCTGTATGGAGACAAAGAAGAAGTTCCTCCTCATCCCACTCAGCATTTTTACATTGAGTGACAGGGCTGCAGTGGGGTAAAGTGGCTTTGAACGCCCTGTATGAAATCCTGGCCCACTTGATCATCCCAAAACTACCACTGATTTCACTAGGACCAGGTTTTCACCCATTTCTAGCCAATGGAAAATTCTTCAGCTCAGTTGCTGCAGGTGACATTTGTAAGCTGCCTTCAGCAGAGGATCCTTTCACAAACCATTATGTAAGGGGCATACAGGAGACAAGGCTGTACATGCAGTGGTGTGGAAATTCTGAGCAGTGCCATAACTCTTAGGACAGCCTGTTGAAGCTGCTATAATTTGGGCTATGTTTACATTGCACAGTGATCCTGGATGATGGTCTCCTGGATGTGAGCACCCAGGTTAATTTACCCCATGTCCATTACCCATGTTACAGTATCCTCACAGTTACAGCACTTGCCCATGTGTTTCTGGGAGTTATGCCTGGTGTTCTTTGTGCTGAGACATTATAGGATTCTTTTGCAGTCAATTGTTCTTGTGGGGTGAACTGTGGGAAAAGCATTGATGAGCTATCTGCATATGTGTGATTTAGCCTCCATCCTCACTGCGAAGTGGACAACCTAAATTAAAGGGGAGCTGGGGCTCTAACACATGCTTCCAGTGGGGTAAACTAGCCCAGCCACAAATCATCTCCAGATGCAGATGAGAGGTTATTCTATGTGGATAGCATGGGAGTTGAGGCTAAAATTCATATAATAGCCAGAGTTAACTATGAAGCATAGACAGACTCTTTGGTTATATCTATTCTGTAAGCTAGGGGGTTGGTTTGCAGTTTGTGTACATACAAATGAACTGTAAGTGTAAATAACAGTATGTGTAAATACTAAAAACTACTGTATTTACTACAGTAAGTGTAAATAATAGTATAGCATGGGCAGCAGCAATGTCAGCAAAGGATAGCTGCCCCGAATAGGTTTCAGATGGGTTTGTATACAGCACAGCCCTCTGTGCTGCTACTGCCCATGATTCTGTGGTTACATTACATTTATATTCATGCTCCCTTGATAAAAGCCACAGTCAGCATGTGTCCACAAACTGAGAATCACATCCATCTGTCATCGTGTAGATATAGAATCATAAACTGGAAGGGACCATAAGAGATCATCCAGTCTAGTCCCCTGCACTCATGGCAGGACCAAGTACCATATTAAGCCATCCCTGACAGGTGTTTGTCTAACCTGCTCTTAAAATCTTACAGTGATGGAGATTCCACAACCTGCCGAGGCAACTTATTCCAGTGGTTAATCACTCTGACAGTTAAGAGTTTTTCCTAATGTCCAACCTAAACCTCTCTTGCCATTATTTAAGCCCATTGTTTCTTGTCCTATCATTGGTAGTGAAGGAGAATAATGTTTCTCCCTCTTCCTCATGAGATGTACTTGAAAACTATTATCCTGTCCACTCTTTGTCTCCCCTTTTCCAGACTAAACAAACCCAGCTCTTTCAATCTTTTCAAGTTCCAGACCTTTAATAATTTATGTTGCTCTTCTCTGGACTTTCTCCAATTTCTCCACCTCTATCCCGAAATGAGGTGCCCCACACTGGACATAATATTCCAGTTGAGGCCTAATCAGGTAGAGTGGAGTAGAAGAATTACTTCTTGGCTATGTCTACACTGTCAAGTTAGTCCTAATTAAGGAAGCTTAATGCGAACTAATTTAAGCCTTGGCCACACTAGGCTTTCATTAGTTCGAATTAAGGGCTTCCTTAATTCGAACTAATACATTTGATTATACCTTTCGAAATAACCCTTAATTTGAACTAGTTAGTTTAAATTAACCCAATGTGGCCATGTTAGTTTGAACTAAGTGCTTAGTTCGAACTAACCGGCACATTGACCTTAATGCAATTGACTAATTTGAACTAAGCAAGTGCCATGCATGGCACTTGCTTAGTTCGAACTAGCATTCTAGTGGGGCCATGCTACTTCGAATTAAGATAATTCGAACTAACTAAAATTGGTTCGAATTAGTTAGTTCAAATTAACTAATTCAAACTAACTTTAGTAAGTGTAGACATAGCCCTTGTGCCTTACTTACAATACTCTTGTTAATACATCCCAGAATGGTGTTTGCTTTTTTTGCAACAGTGTTACACTGTTGACTCATATTTAGCTTGCGGTCCACTGTGACACCCAAATCCCTTTCTGCAGTACTCCTTCCTAGGCAGTCATTATCCATTTTGTATGTGTGCACTGGGTTGTTCTTTCCTAAGTGGTATAATTTGCATTTGTCTTTATTAAATTTCATCTTATTTATCTCAGACCATTTCACCAGTTTGTCCAAATCCTTTCAAATTGTGATCGTGTTCTCCAAAGCACTTGTAACCCCTTCCAGCTTGGTGTCATCCAAAACTTTGTAAGTGTGCTCTTTATGCCATCATTTTAAATCATTGATGAAAATATTGAACAAAACCAGATGCAGAACCTAGACAGCCTTGATAAATATAGACCTAGACAGCTTTCATAAAGCTCCCCCACATGCTTGTCTTGTGTGCTCTTAAACATCCCCATCGTCTGAGGAGGCTGCAGCATTATCTATTTCCTCGAGGGCTATGGTACACTTCCTAGCCAGTGGCTTTGTCTTTTACACCCTTCATAGAAATGGAGTCTATTGGCCCAGGTACTCTAGCCTCCTCTGGATCAGATCTGACCCCTCAATCTCACTGGTAGCTTGGCACACCATTACCCAGCATTCCACCTTTTGGGTACTCTAGCTACAGTTTGCCACTTCAGGGACTTGTGATAATGGAAGCAACCAGACACAGACTTTGAAAAGACTTCTAAACCAAACACTCCTTACTGTATCTAGTGAAGAAATATACAGATCTAAGCAAATTAATAAAACAGGTGTATGCATTTCCATGCTTCAGTTTCTTCACAACTCTTCACCATTCTTTGGGCGTATGTTAGAATTCTCCAAATCATGGAATCTCTTTCCATTGAAACCATTTTTTTTTTTTTTTTAAATTTCCTTGGGTGGTCTCACAATTAAAAAGGACCTCCCTGCTGTGAAAAATGTGTTCCCTTTTCCTGCCCAAGCTTCTTTTTTCTCTGTGAGTCCCTCTGTGATCTCTGGTCTGAATCTTTCAGGCTCTCTGTTTTTTTGAGGACTCAGCACTAACATCTGATCTCCTTGTTCTCCTGTCATTTCCCACACTTCAAACACCAGCTCCTTGCCAAAAGTTTGGAGAAAACTGGTTTCACTTAGCTGTAGCCACCCTATTGTCCAAAGTTGCACCCATTTGAATAGAAGCCAGAAAGGTTTAATGACCATCCATTGTCCCTGGTCTGGGAGATGCTTGACACAATCCTGAGAGCAATTGATGGATTGTACCTTCAATGATACAATTTTATAGGTTATATATAAACAGATTCCCTACATCATCTGAGCCCCTTAGAGGCTTTCTGATGTAAGTGGATACATCATCCTTGAACTTTTCTCTAAAACAAATGTAAAGCCTTTGCATAGAAATAAAGTAGAAAAGAAATCACATTCATTATGCTACCTTTATTTGTTTTGTCAGTCAATCTAAAGTACAAGGTTATTCTTTGCCAAAGTATATTACACATTTTAAGTGGCTCAAAAAGATATATACTGTTGAAATAGAAGCCAAGTTGAAGTTGGCCTGTGTGCACACACACATGAAAAGTCCACTTCAAATTCATCTCTGTGAAGCAGAAAAATGAAACTGGGCAGTGTTTACACAATTTAAAATCAAGACCGTTATCAAGATTTGTATTCACTGCAGTATGTGGCAGTTGTTTGTCTGCAAAAATTAGATGTAGAATTAAAAGCAATTGAATTGCCAGAGACAAATAGTGCACCTTCCTTCCCAAATATTGGTTTATGAATGAATGAATGAATGAATGAATGAATGAATGAATGAATGAATGAATGAATGAAACTATTCCACTGGAGAGGAGTTTATAATTTGTAAAGAATGAGGAACTAGAACTATTCCTCTTCTCCCCCTAGAACACTAAAGTCTTTCTGTCATTATGCCACTCTGGCCTGGAGGTGGGAAGCAGAATATTTTGATCCTATACCCCACAGAGCTAACTAATGAAGGTGGGGAAGAACATCCAAATCATCCAAACCCACCACCAACCAATTGGTTCTCAAATCTGCTGATCTTGTATTCTTTTTTTTAATGCAATACACTTATATAACAAAATGTTGACACAGATACGTTGTTGCTGTAGTTGAGGTGTGTTGTCTAGTTTCATAAGAATGAGCATTCAGAGGCATTAGCATAAATACTTTCCACCATTACTCCCGTTTTCACTAGCTGTTGTTATTGTTGTTTTTCTTTTAGTTTGCCATATACTGTAGCAAAGTCATATTACTTTATGATGCTTGATTCATCAAAATTTAAGGCAGCTTGAGACAAAATGTAAAAATAAAGCAGTTTCAATGTGATTTATATGATACTTTTATGTAATAAGGAAAGAGGTAAGGGACTAGGAATTGCTGTATTAATCTATCTAATCTGGCATCCTCTTTCTAATTCTGACCCACAGCCAGCACTTCAGACTATCCCCTCTTCTGTCCCTAAATAAGCTACTAAACTATGCTGTCTACTAATATAGGAGAGAATGTATTCATGAAGCCAGCTGCCAATCATCTTGGCGATGTCTACACTTGCAAGTTAGTTCGAATTAAGGAAGCTTAATTTGAACTAATTTAAGCCTTGGCCACACTAGGCTTTCATTACTTCAAATTAAGGGCCTCCTTAATTCGAACTAATAAATTTGATTGCTTAGTTCTAACTAACCCTTAATTCGAAATAGTTCAAATGAAGTCAATGTGGCCATATTAGTTCGAACAAACTGCTTATTTCGAGCTAATCGGCAGATTGACCTTTATGCAACTGACTAATTCGAACTAAGCAAGTGCCCTGCATGGACATGGCTAGTTTGAACTAGCATTCTAGTGGGGCCATGCTAGTTCGAATTAAGTTAATTAATTAACTAATTAAAATTAGTTCAAATTAGTTAGTTCAAATTAACTAATTGGAACTAGCTTTTGTAAGTGTAGACAGCCCTTGTGCCTTGAAGCATGAAGAGTGCTAGCTCTGTTATTTAATCCTAAAATGAGAAAAGAAACAAATCTGGTATTTCCTATTCTAATATTTCACAATGAATAAAAGTTGCAATCCATTTTTAATGAAGTTCTATATTTTAAGTCAATCACAACACCCATTGTCCATAATCTACTCTAATGTTCCCTTTTGGGACATACATTGCCAAGACATTCTTATCAAATAGAGGTTTTCGGTTGCAAGTTCTGTTGTTAGCTTTTATTTAAAGATGTCATTACAAAAACAAAACTGACATTTGGCACCCTGAATATTCCATTTCCTAGTGTATGGACCTGTAACTAGTCTGCTATATTTATATTTTTCCTCCTACAGGAGATGCATTGAATATAAATGTATTAAGGTCTTATAGGAGAACAAGGTCAATGGAAGAAGTCGCTGGGAAGTTCCAAAGGGGTAGCCGTGTTAGTCTATTGCTGAAAAACAACAGAGTCCTGTGGCACTTTTAAAGACTAACAGATTTATTTATCGCATGAGCTTTCATGGGAGGAAGATGATCTCAAAAATGCACTTCAGTTTTGCTTTTCTAAAACGAGCAGTTTGTTCCCATTGCTAGTGTTTGTGTGTGTAGTTGTGATCTTTGATCTTTTTAAATGATACAGAAAGCCTCTTTAATCCTTTTGCTCCCCTGTGAGATGTGCGACTAAGAATTTATATCCTCATTTTAAAGAGAAGGTAACAAGAAGATTTAGTGACTTCTCAAGTTCAAGAAACCGGTGGCGTTGAACCTAAATCATTGAATATACAGATTAACACACTACAACAAATTACTATCCATTCATTCTAAGCATTCTTCCATCTTGTGTCGAGCTTTTTCCATCTGTGGAAAAGGACCTAAATAATACTTTACTTTCATCTCTAGATCACAAAGCTCTTAATAATAGTGAGTATTATACCGGTATGAGCAGCCTCATTTTATAGAAGGGATAGTTGACTTGCAACAAGGAAGTTTCTTGTGCCAAGTTTGTACAGCAAATAACTGTCATGCAAGTATGTACAGAAAATAACTGCCATTCAGGTAAATCATATCTCCCTTCTGTGTCCCAGATTTCCTCTTTGTAATATGGTTCTAATAATACTTTTCACTTGTATAGTATGTAGATGACTTGCAGCTTTATATTTCTTAATACATGGCAATGATTGAAGATTACATGAAAGCGATCTGTCTGGAATTTTTCAGATAAAACGAGGGAAGATTTGTACAGGATTTCAAAAGTGCCCAGCAATAGTTGAAGGGAGATCTCAGATTGCAACTGGATTCTCAGGTGGAATCAGTGGTCAGAGATGGTTTTTCCATCTGTGTTCATCATGACGTGCATCATACCACAGTTACTGTTCCCTTAGTAACTGCTCAACTGGATTACTGTAATGAGCTTTATATAATGTTATTCTTGAAAACCATTTGGAGACTTCAGCTAGTTCAGAAAATGCTGCCTGCTTCCTTTGTCTCCAAACACTGCACAGGGTACTGTTGATTTCTAGATAGAATTCAGTGTGTTGATTTTGATCTCTAAGGACTTCATAGCTGAGTTCTAACTAACAGATCATCTGTCTCCTAGGATCACTGTTACTCTTGAGATTAGTTAGGCATTTTTTGCTAACGGTTCCTAGATGGGAATGTCTGGAAGCAGTGGAAGGGTGGGTATTTTCAGGGAAAGGGTTACTGTGGAAATTGCTTTCCTAATTGGTCTTCCTGAGTCTGAGTTTTCTGATCTTCAGGATTTGGTGTAGGGTTTGTCTGTTCTTTCAGGTTATTCAGAAATGACCTGACAGGGCATTAATCTATTTAGTTAACATACTTGTTACATGTGGTGTTTTTTCTATTTTGTACAAGTAACCAATGCCTGATGGATGGACAGATTTTGCATATCAAATAAACAATTAAACCCATTCTTTGACCTGTGAATATTTTGGGCTAGATCATGGAATTAACATAAGCCCTGAGTACTGGATAATTTGTAGTTATATGGCCCCAGGAACAGAACTGTCAGCCAGGCACACAATTCAGTGTCGTTACTCCTTTGCATCAGGTGGGAGGTAGGCTGCATCAGCCAATATCTGGTGCACAGTGCTTCACCTTCTGTACTAGTTAGTACGTGGGGATGGGGGCGGGGGGAGGTGGAGTTAAGGTTTTATCTATTTCCTATCCCTGTCTGCTCTCTCCACGTGTGCAGGGGAAACTAGTGGCCCTCTGTCAGATTCTCTCCATACCCTGAGCGCAAACTGGAGATGAAGGTAGCCCAAGCAGTGGGATAAAGAGGAGCTTTATGTCAATCCCTTTTTCCTTCTTGGGTACATGAAGTGGCTCCTGACTGAGTCCTTTATGTGTTGTTATGATACCATTGAGTTCTTTCCATTCTGCTAGTGCTCTTTGGCTCTTTTTCTTCCTCTTTCCAGTTCCATTTCACCAGCTTTCCTTCATGTTTCATGTGTTGCTGCCATATAAGAAGCTTTATTGCTGTGGTATGGGACTGTGAGATTTAATTTCTCTCTCAATTCTAGGTCTCCCACCCACAAATTCCTCTCATTCTCCCTCTACTACAACTGCTTGGTGTAAGCTTATAGAGGTGACATTTAGTGTCCTCTGCCGCTGTCTTCTCTCCACATCTTTTCCCAACGTTTATTAGCTGTGACTTTGCTGCTGCTTGAAATTAGTTATTTGGGGTGAGTGGCACACATGGAAATATACACTAGCCATGGCCATCTTTGACTTCATTAGTGCCAGAAACCAGGCTGCCTATATGTCCTTATTGATTGTAAATAACTTTATTTGGAGTAACTGCCATATATTAAAACATAAATTGTTGCAGCACCACAGTCAGTGAAAAAAAGAGATGTTTTATATGAGTCCTCCACCCTAATAAATCTCTACATCCCAATGAACTTAGCTGAAAAAAAAATGATTTCTGCAGGGCCAAATGACTCTTTCCAGTATATGTCAGCTTGCCTGAAACCCAGACCTACAACCCTCTGCCTCATGGACTGTTATGGATCATTAGGACTCGTGGTTATTGAATTTATTGTATAAAGCATCTGGCTTTACCACTGCTAAATAGCTACCTATTATGAAAAAAATCATACGGTGCTTCCTTTTATGTCTTACAAGGAGCGATATTTATTTGAACTATGCCCAGAATTTTTAAAATAGAAGTTATTTTTTTCTGGTAAAGATCAGTGACCTTTCAAGTATACAAAAAAAGCATGTGTAAGGATACAGTGGTTTATAAACATCACTTTGGGAGACTTTTATTCTATTGCTGCAAATCAAATTCTCTGCATGAGAGAGAGTTTTAAAAATCCTCATCACAGCGTTCTCTTCATGCTTTTAATGAATCAATACATTCTAGCACTACTTTGCTCTCCTTATGTTTTCCTCCTGACATATTTAGAGTAATATTTTTGATATGTCATACTTTATATTCCATTATTTTTCTTGTCTCTTATAATAATCAATATTTGACACTGAAAGTCAGATGAAAGCCATCACAATTTCTTGGATCATATGAGGGAGGCCGTTTATAAGTTACAACTGTTAATGTTCATAACCCTATAAAGTTTACACACTATGGATGTTCAATCAATAGTCAGATACCTGCAAAAAATCTCAATTTAAATTCTCCCTTCACACTACTGCCAGTGTATAATGAATAAATATCACATATAATCTAAAATGACTGACAGAGAAAGAATTACAAAAAATTCTGTCTAGACTTTTTCTATTCCCTGTATCTCAGTAATATTTTTGTCTTTCTAAACACCCAATATTTGGAGGTACATACAGCAGAAGTCATTCTATTCAGACAGCCTTAATAGATGTTGCATTTTCTTTTTAATTTTTTCCCCAAGTTTGCAAATTTTCTTCAATTTAATTATTTTTCTATAATTTTATAAATTTGATATGCCAAGGAGTAACCGAGAAAAAAACCCTAGATACCTCTTTAGAATCGTGGCAATGACATTTTCTCTCTACTAAGTCCCTTTTTACTTTCCTTTGGTTCAGTGATTTAGTCATTCATTTAGTGTCAACAAAATCTATCTATCTAGCTATCTATCTAGTTATCTATCACCAAAGATATATATTGTATATATTGTTCAATGTAAGGTCAGAATCTCAGCTGCAATGAATCAATGAATTTGTTTGACTCCAGTGAGGCTATGCTGATTTAAATCCGTTCAGGAACTGGTCTTAGCATCCAATCATTTGGTCCTTGTTCACCTACATTTCTCACTGAAGTCAGACAGACCAAATTTATAAATTTGGATCCTGATCATGCAGAGAGAGCCATGTGAGCAGTCTCTAACCAATCACATTGCACAATATATACAAAAGTGTGCCATGAGTGATTGAAACCTAAATATATAGTCCTAATGTCAGAGGCACTGAGCGTCTGCAACTCCAGTTGAATCAACAGGATTCAAATTGTCTGAAAATAGGCCACCTATTTAAACTCCTTGTACTTAACCCCTTGCTTGCTGAATTACCTGCCAAGGGGGCCCATGATATGTACAATAGCCAAATATACGTGAATATTCTTTGCCATGTTTTTGAACATTATACAATTAGTACAATATAAGTTTGGATAATTTCTAGAGGGGTAGTCATGTTAGTCTAGTCCAACAAAACAAACAAGGAGTCTGGTGGCACTTTTAAAGACTAACAGATTTATTTATTGCATCAGCTTTCATGGGCAGAATCCCACTTCATCAGACACATGAAATGAAGGGAACAGTACGAAAGGGGAATTATAAATGCAGAGACGGATAAATTACAAAGTCTTTGTATATGTGATTTACACTTCTCTGCATTTATACTTCCCCTTTTATACTTTATCCTCCATTAGATGTATCTGATAAAGTGGGATTCTGCCTACGAAAGCTGATGAGATGAATACATTTGTTGGTATTTAAAAGTGCCACAGGACTCCTTGTTTGAGTTTGGAAAATTGTTACATTACTTAGTTAACTTTTAGTTAAAGGAAGGATAATCTCTTATAAGGTACATCATTTTCTCAGCACATTTGCGGCATGCCGTGCAAAGGGAAGCAACAAGTTCTTGTAATAGAGTCCTATGAGGAGAGTTTGCTTCCTGGCATCTCCACTGATTTGCTGTATGGCCTTGTGTAGCCATCTGCACTCAGCCCCCTACATCCCCTTGCTGTTCAGGCCCTTGGCCCGACAAACTACATCCAAAACCACTCTTGTATTTCACCCGTGCACTTTATTCATAGTGTGTTGCCACCATCATCTATTTATATAAGTAACCAGAGTCTTATGCGTCTTGCCTAGAAGCAGCAGGGTGCTTAGCCTTCTTTCTCTGGAGCATCCCCTGCTCTGACTACTAGGTCCTACTCTTCCCCGCAGCTGCTTCTTCCTAGGAGCTTTTATTGCCCTCCCATGCTCCACAGCTGGTCCTCATCCCAGCTTTTTAGCCAGTTTGCTCAGCTGTCTCTCTTCCCCCTAATTAGGGCTCAGTAACAGGGACTAACCCAGTGTAGCCAGCAGCGTGCTGTTACACCTTGAATAAATAAGGTACCTGCTCTGTGCCTCTGTTTTCTCATCTTTTAAATGGGGATAATGGTATTTACTTACCTATATAAAGCCCTTTGAGACTGACAAATAAAGAGGACTTTTAACACATTAATATTGGTAGGATGAGTTATACCATGACATATTTTGGATATGTATTATTGTATTACTTAGAGGCCTTACCCAAGTACCGAACTATGCTAGGCCCTGCACGTACACATAGGAAAACAGAGAGCCTTTTAAGGATTTACATCAAAGGTTCAGATTCTGACCCCTTACTCTGATGAGTAGTTTCTTGAATGGGTAATTCTATTGACTTCCCTAGGACTGCTAAAGAGAGTAATCCTAAATTCAGAAGGCAGACAAGGGATAAAAAAATTAAGTGATTTACCTAAAGCTGTACTGGAAGTCTGATGCAGACCTGAGGACTGAATGTAGAGTTGCTGAATTCAATTCCTGTGCCTGAATCACAAATCCGTCCTTCTTCATTATTTGTATTATAATGCTGCATAGTTAATTCATTCACTAACTATCTCTTCAAATGATACTAATGAAAATAATCTTTGGACTAATTCCAAATTTAGTTTTCTGTTTTGTCCAAACCATAGAACTGCAATTGTCATCTCATCTTACAAGAATCTAAACATGCTGATGGAGTGAGAGTTTTTGCTATCTTTAGGAATGATTTTTAAAATATGTATTGTTTGTATTTAACCCCACACTTTACTTATAAATCACCTGTTAAGTGATAAGGAAATTAGCCAATTATTAAAGTAAGGGCTAAAATGCTTATAGTATTTCCTGTCTGGATGACTACCTAGTAAAATTCAATTTATAGTTTCAGCCTGTATGGAAAATCCTGCCTTAATAAATCTCTTCTGAGTCTACCAAGCTGATAAAATGCATGTCAAATGTGACTAAGCTGTTTATTGTTCTAAGGCAAAGCTATACGTTTGTATATACCCCATCTCTTCTCCTACCGTTGGCTCTGAGTAAGCCATGATGTATCACTGATGGAAGAGTTCTGATCAGATATCTTTTTATACTTTTTGAAAATGAATATTTCTGCGTAAAAATTCATAGCACTGTATTGATCTTTTAGAAGAAAGACCCTTCATTGTTGAATATTTTGTGTTTTTCATCAAAATAGTATAACACTGAGTGACTAACAGCAAGTAACATTTAAAAATGTATGGAATATCAATGAAAATACAAATATTTTATTAAAATATATCTATTGACTGTTTTAAGAGAGTGGATGAAATACCTGTATAAGGTGGGAGTACCTGTGAACATAATGGAAAACTCCAAAGAGAAAGTCCATTACTTTTTCCCTTTTATTGGGCTGATGATATTGCTACCTTTCTTCCAACTGGTAGCAGATGCTGATGCCTAGTTGGAGAGCTTTCTGTTGGAGGAGAAATCAGTGACGTGAAGTTTGAATGTATTCTGAGTGTAACTTGTTTATTCTACACTACATACACCACTCCTTTAATAGAAGCAGCCAGAGACAGCACACAGCTTATCTCCTTTTTCTGCCCAAGCATTACTGCTTCTAATTTCTAAAAGGCAACTTCACTTCAGTTAACTCTAGTAAGAGAGTTTAAGACAGAGAGAACTTGCTTGCTTCTCATCACAGCTCTCCCAGAAAACATCCATCACGAAACGAACACCATAGAGTTTTTTTTCAAGAAAAAACAAACAAATAAAAAAATCACTTGTTCTCATGCTAAGTAAATAATTTAAAACTAACTTTATTATCATCCTCAGGTGACCCTTGCAATAGCAATATAATAACAAGATACTTTTACAGAACCTTTTATTTAGCGATCACCAAGCCCTTTACAAATCTGAATTAATGGTTATGATTAGAGCTGTGCAAAATCCAGTTCCTAAAGCAGACTGATTCAGTTAGTTAGTGGTACCCCCTACCCAATGACTGACTTCTTTAGTCAGTAACTTGCCCATTTTTCTAATCTGAACTGAAGATAAACTGTTTTTTGCTACAGGTTACCTAGAGATCTCCCCCCACCGATATCTTAACATAGGCACATTTAAAATCCCACTGGGCACCTATCTGCATCTTTAGATATTTAAATGTTTTAAAAAACCTCGCTCCTGGTCCTTAATTGCGCTGTGCCTCAGTTGCCCATCTGTAAAATGGAAATGATGATAATTCCCTTCTCTCAATCTTTGTCTGTCTTGTACATTCAGATTTTTTATGCTTTTTTACAACATCTAGCACAATCGGGGCTCCACTGGTGAGAAACAATGAATTTATTTTAATCTAAAAACAATCAGTTTTTACCCTCTTTATATTTAATCACTCCTGATTTCATTATTAAGAAGGAACCAAAGCATTTTGCTATTGGCAAACATATCTGTATAGCCCCTCTGGGCATGGTTGCTGAGTGTGTCTAAGACTAAACAAACCTTAACAGCAACTCAAGCTGTCATTCATCTCCCCTCCCGCACAAACACGACCATTAAAAATGTAAAAGCCTTGCTGTTGTTTTTCCTATTAAGGTGGCAGTATACCAATATTCCTGATATAGAGCCATGTGCAGATACAAAAATGTGGATCTGGAATCGGACCGCACCTGCCCAATGTCAGTCTTTATCCGATCCATGATCCACTTGCCATGTTTTATGTGGATCTGGAACCTCATCTGCAATGAGCTTGGGCTCACAGTCAGCATTTAAGCATTTGATTGGCTCATTCGCCACATGGGTCCCACCCATTTTCCCTTTTCTTGTTTGCAATTTGCATGCTGTGCTGTCAATCAGATTTCCTTGGCCACCAATGCAATTTTTGATTGACAGCATGGCATACGAACCACAAACAAGAAAATGAAGAAGTGGGTGGGGAAGGCATGGGGAATTAGCCAATCAAAGGCCAGCATGCTAACTGATTGACAGTGAGTGGTCTCTCTCCAAATCCCAGCCTGCTGTGACTGAGACTCTGATTGGCGGGCAGACCACTAATCAAAGCTCAACTGGGATTGGCTGCAGTACCTCCTTGTTCCCCTGTGTGCAGCTGATGACACAGATTATAGTAGCAGCTGTAGGGATCGTTCATAGAAATAGAATGTGTAGCTGCAGCCAATCCGCAACAATGGTGCTGCGGATATTTGCACCCGCACCCACGAATGCAGTTACCCGCGGATCTGCAGGGCTCTATCCTGAAATACCGAGAATCTTCTGAGGTAAAAAGAGAATACAAAGAGCGATTCAGAGGATTCTCGCCAAGCAACTCCAAATATCTAAAAGGTTCGTTGTGGAAACACTGTGGGAAGAAATTCTCTGAGGCAAAAGCAGACCTCCCACTACATGAAAATGCTTGCAATCCTCTTCTACATGCAATATGCTTTGACACTGCTGTAAAAAGGTAAAATAAAATAAAATAATACATTTTGAAAAACTAGTGGAAACAACTTATAAGTGACATAAATATATTTTACTACATAAATGGGTTTGTGCATTCTTTACCATCAACCTTACTAGGACACAGAGAAACTGAAAGCTGGACACCTGCAACAAGAGAGCTCACACAATGTGTCTGTGTGTATGTTAAATTATTCGTTAACATCTCATTAAATGGTAATTTTTTTTCCATCTCAGCTGACCTTACACAAAGCAATTACTGTATGTCTCTATAATTCTATCCAGAAAATCCTTCTCACACATTTCTCAAAAATGAACATTGACATTTTATTCTTTTGTTCAAATTACTATGTTGTTCAGGAGTAAAGACTGTGGGTGTGTTTGTTTGGCTACAATTAAGTATGGTTTCTGCATATCAAAAGAGATTGTGTGCAAATATTATAATAATTCTACTGTTGGTGAAGAAGCTGGTTGTAGTATTGAACTTTTAAAAGTTCTTAAAATGGAGAAGAAAACTAATGTGTTGATTTGAAGTAAACAAAAAAACTTTAGTCAGAATATTTTTTTTTCTGATTTCTATAGATTTATTTGGACATCACAACATGTGGTCAGGCCCAGTCTTGTGTGAATTGGAGTTTTAGATTAACTAAGGAGATTTACACAAGTCAAAAGCTGGAGCCTTTTGTATCTCTTTATAAACATGGCTGACAAGTTCTAACAAACTAGTAGAGAAGCATAAAACCTTTCTGCACTTAAGTTAAAACAGATCTAGCCTCATATTTTTACTATGCCCTTCACTATGGTAATGAGGTACACAAATTCTTTCTTTCTTTCTTTTTTTTAAAAGGCAATATTCTGACCATGAAAGGGATCCCACTGAAATCCTTAGTGAAAGTTGAATCACAGAATCATTAGTATACATTTCCCCATTAGGAGGATATGTTTGCATAGATTAAAAAAAAAAAAAAATCCATGACTTGACCAAACCAGCTAAGTGAGGCTTGCAGGACTCAGGCACTGAAAAATCACTGTGTAGATAATAGGAGTTGGCCTGGAGCCAGAGATCTGGGACCTTCCACCCTTGCAGTATTCCAGAGCTCAGACTGAAGCCTGAGTCCAAATGCCTACATAGTGATTTTTCAGTTCTGCAGTCTGAGCCCATGAGACTGAGGTCGCTGACCTGGGACAGCCAAAACCATGCTATGGATCTTTTATCCCTCTGTAGATGTAACCAAAGAGGATAGCTCACTCATAGTATTCTCCAAATTGGAGCCAGTCTATGGAGACTGCTAACAGGCATATCAATTATTATTATATTTGTTTTACCTAGTACTTAAAAAAACCAAGTCATTGACCAGGACCCCATTGTGCTAGTTGCTGTACAAACATGAAACAAAAAGATTGTCTCTGCAACAAGGAGCTTACTGTCAACATATAAAACAAGAGACAGCAGTTGGATGTAGATAGACAGGGGAGTACAAGTGAGCAATGAGACAATACTAGTTAGCTTTGCAAGAATGAGCAAGATTTAGGTACAGCCTATATAGAAAGGTTAACTGAAGATGTAAGAAGGCCTACTGCCTAGCCGAAAGACCTCACAATCTAAAATTTTACTGAGAGATAATTGTGGGTGACAAAAATACAGGGAGAACTGTGATGAGTTCTACCCAATTTTAAATGTGCATGTCTTGGTGGTTCTAAATGCACAGGCACCACATTCAATGAACAAAACAGAATATACACAGTAGAATGAAGATGTTTGTTTATATGTATTATACTTTTAAAACCAGTTACATCTATATCTGTTTCAACTTTTACACCTCCTTCCCTCTGTTCAGTCTGTTTGTCTTATCCTTGGATTAGCAGCAAAAGCTTATTTCCAGAAAATACATAAAGTATGCTGTACCATATATCAAGCCTTATACCCAAAATGAAAAGTTTTCTCTCATCTTTGAAACTTAAAAACCTGGACAGCAGAGTCAGAGTTTGATATGTACCACCAGGACCAATTATCTCTGCCTGTCCTAGAAGATCTCTGAGATTGTGCCGACATTGATGCCTTATTTTGTACACAGGCCGTGAGTGCTCTAATGACCACAAACCATGCTACCATTTAGAGACAAGGAAAGGCTGCTACCCCATTACTTTTAGAGGACTAACACACACAAACAGTCAGGGCAAATTTCACAGTTTATGGAATCCCTTTTTTCACATCAATGCCCACTAACATTGCTGCAGTTAAAGGTCTGTCAGCATTTCCATTATAAACCTAGTCTTTGGGGCTTTAGATCTCAGTTGTTATAAATCACAGAAGGCTGAAAAATGATGTTTGTCAGCAAAGTAAGAAGCTGCTTTAACAGCCATACCAGGTTACATATTTAAAATACTTAAAGGTGATCATGGTAAAGACTGAGTCCCTGCAACTACTTATGAAACTATACGAGTTCTTTTTTTTTTTTTTTTTTTTTTTTTTTTAAAAAAAAGCTCCTTTGAGACATGCTTATATGAATTGTTATTGGGAACTGTGATCAGCTTCATTCTGAGCAGCCATTCCCATGACAGCAGATGAGATAATGAAGAAATAGAAGCTCAAGGTACATAATCTAAATTCAGGTGGAAATGCGAACATTAAGTGGGAAGAATTCACTATCCCCTGCAGAAGGATTTTTCTGTTAAGCCGGAGTCTATGCTCATGGAAAAATGCCAGAATTCAACAATGTGATGGTGAAGTATAGGGTGAAGACTATAAAGGTTAAGGGTGATGAAGAAACATACTGAAAGACATTTTTTTAAAAATTTAATTTAATTTTATCTTTCTGATCTGACCCTGAGAGAATTTAACAGGTTCTCAGGTTCAGCATAATTATTCATCTAGACATAAAGTCAGGTTTTCTTGACTGGCTTGTATTTGAATCTATTCCAGATTCAAAATAAAACATTAGGCCTATTTTTCCTTTCTAAATTTCTGTGGAAGTAATTACTCTGCCTCCCCTTCTAAGTAGATTAGTTTTCTCTGCTGTGTAAAAGATCCATGAAATTAGGATTTAGAACAATTTACTTGATGACCATTGAGGCTAATAGAGGTAATTCAGAGAATATCACAGAAGTATATAGAAAATAGCCCTTATGGGCCACAGGATGCTTGACATAATCCTTTAAGAGACTGCAGCCTTTCCACAGAGCCTGAGAAGTTATGTCTTTGCAGAATTGTCTTTTAACTTCAAACCGCTTCTAATGGGCTCCTTTGGACCACAAAATTTATTGGTGTCTTTTCAATGCAGTAGACTCCTTCACAGAGTTCCACTGTTACTACCTAATGTTCCATTCACCACAGAGACATAAAGTATTTTTAATAACTCTTTGGGCATGCAGATCTCTCAGTTGGTCTCTGCCAGGTGCTGATTTCTTCTAGGAATCATTTCACCTGGAATTATGGAATTAATTTTCAATGTATAGCCCATTTGTTTCTAGACTAATTTTGTATTGTTCATGCTTGATAAGGAAAATTGATGTGACAAAGCATGCAATCTCATAGAAAACAAAGTACCAATAATATACTTTAAATGGACAAACTTCAACAAATTTGATGTTCAGGGATTGCACCAAAGCTAAACTTAGAAATCCAGATGTCTTGAATCTATGGCTATGTCTTCACTTGTAAGTTTAAGTCGACTTAGTGCGTCCCCCCTTAAAAATAAAGTCGACTTAAAGGGGAACTTAAAAAGTCGACCACACTGGATGCTCTAGGTCAACTTTGTGGGGCTAGGGGGACCTAGGGCAGGTCCACGGGGGCAGGGGAGCACCCCTTACCCAATGCCAGGGGGCTCAGCCTTTGCCCCATTGTACCTGGGTACAATGGGGAAAAGGGGGTCAGGGACCCTGGCAGGGCATAGGGGCAGGGTGGGCAGGGCTCTGCTCTGCCCGGTGGGGTGCATGCCAGGCTACCCATGTGCCCCCCCCCGGCAGGGAGGGCATTGGTGTAGCCCTGGGGTAGCCCTAAGTTGACTTAGGGCTACCCCATGTCTACACTGGCTTAAGTCGACTCTAAGGAGTCGACTTAAGCCTTAGGTCTACTCAAAAGCAGGTTTTATAAAGTCGACTTAATTTTCATTACGTTGACTTTATTTTCCTTAAGTCGACTTAAGCAAGTTGCTTAAGTCGACTTAAGGAAACTGTAGTGTAGATGCAGGGTAAATTAAGTCGACTTAAGCAAGCTTAAGTGGACTTAATTTACCAGTGTAGACGCAGCCTATGTGATTGGGATGAAAACCTCTTAAGAAAAGTTTTTCTTATGAGCTTTCCAGCACATTGGGCATCTAATCCTAGTCATAAATAGAGTGTCAAGAGTGAACTCCTTCTTTCGGATTTGAGCACCAGCTAGCCCAGCTTGAGGGAAATAATTGGCTCAGATGAGTTGTAGTAGGACCACAGGATTGGCTAGTCCACTGATGAATTCAAGGCTGCCAGCAGACCTGCTTTTAAGATCAGTAGCACTAGCACATTGCTGGCAGGTCAGTTCTTGTGACCACGGCTGTGACCCCTCCTGTGTCTTCCTTGTTCCCACTCTCATTTTCCAACCTGCTCCAACTCTGCTACCCTGCTTGTTCCTGAATCCAGCTCTGCCCCTTGGTTTTAGTACCTGTCTCAAAAAACTAAGTATGAATCCATTTCCAGCCTCTAGGCCTGACTGCCTATATCTTGGCTATGGCAGAGAAAACCATTCTTCCTGTATTTCCGAATGTCTTCTTCCTGCATGGGCTGAGAAATGCAGAGGCTTATGTTAATGAAAAAAAAACAAACAACCGTAACTAAACATATCAGAATCTCAAGAAAAGTTTTGGTTCTAAAAAGAGTCATAATTTTAGGAAGGAGGAAGACGTTATGTTCTCTCTTCCTCTCCAAAAATATGCTCCCTAATTTATAAGAATTAAACTATATTAAATAGTGTTCTGGGGGTATTTTTCATGAAACCTATCATAAATTTTGCTGTCTTTTTGGAGCATCACACAGTGTATTCCCAATCTCATTATTTTGTCAGGTTTTTTTTGTCACAGTACATGACTCACATGCACCACAGATCATACAATAATATTTACAACTGATGGCCCACATAAATTAGTGAAGATAGTCTAAGATTTGACAGATTCTTCTGTGGAAGCAAAAGTGGAGAGGTTGTAGGTAGGTAAAAACATTTAAAGGTCTTTAAGATCCAAAAAAAAAAATAAAAAAGAGAGGGAAAAATATAGTACATGTAACCAGCGACCCTTTACATAATTGACCTTGACATTAAAACTGCTGTACACTGATAGTCTATCAATTGAGGCAAAGTGGGAGGACATGTGCACTGTACTGGAACAGAAATGAAACTAAACCTACTGAATTTTGTGACAGAAGAAATCAGAATCAAACAGAATGTGTTCCAGAGTTCCTTATACTATCAGTTTGAACAGTTACCAGGCTAAAAAGTATGACATTGGTTTTTGGGGTACCTTATCAAATATCTGATCAGACTTCTTTTGAATAGATACTGAATGTGAAAGTTTCAAACTGCTTTATTGCATAACACAGCTGAATGAAGAAATTCGCCAAACTACTGATTTGACCTTTGTTGTGTAGGAAAAGCAGAAAATTTGTCAGTAGCACACACTGCAAATCAGTGGTGATCGCATCACAAAATGCTATTTTGTGGCTCTTGCTTCAATGTTGAGAAAATTGCTATATTAAATATCCACAACAATTCTGATCAAGTAAAACACTGGGACTGCATATATAAATCTTAAATATAAGCAAGCAAATGATTAAGTGCTTTGCTGGGTTGATAGGAATGGAAAGACAATATTTAAGTATTGCTCAATTTCCACAGCTCCCATTGATTTTATTACTTATCACCTTTTAGGATCTGGCCTGTTGAAGCCACTATATATTGCAGTTGTTTAGTACCACCCAGTTGAGATTCGGCCTTCACTATTTTCTCTGAGTAAGGAAGTATATAATTTATAACACATCTTCCTTTGGTCTAGTTTTCTTTACTAAGTTATTTATTTATTGTTTTTCACATTCTTCTTTTATGTTCATCTCAAATATGGTATGTTGTTGCTCACTTTACTTGGGATATTAGTCTTTTATAATTGACCTTTGCAGCATATTTGACTTGAGTATTGATTTTCCCGAGAGATGATGCCTAAAGCCAATTCCAAATAAATGTGTTTTCATTCATCCAATAGCCCACCTCCAAAGCAAGATTATACAAAGGAACAATTTGGGAATTAGTAATCTTTGATGTACAGTTTTATAAACAAAGTTGTAAACAACTCTGAGAACTACTAAGAAGTTTTCTGTAACATTCAGAAAATATGAGAACAAACTTAGAAATAAAACCATATTGTGCAATGTCTGACATGATATAATTCTAACCAACTCTTGTAGTAGTCTTTGTGGGTTGCCTGGAGAGATCTTGTCTAAAACTGAGAATTTTGTAGACCTGGTCTTATACTTCCTTCCACTTTAGTAAATGTTTTCCAATACAAGGACTTTTTAGTGTTTTCAGGAGCTATCTTACCTCAGAACATTTCACTAATTTGTACAACAATCAAATGTGCTTTATTCCATTGGGAGTTGTATATCAAAGTGCTAAGATAAGGAGTACCGGCTTATGTCATGATATTTTCTTCTGGATTCATAGAACTTAACATATTTTAAAGTTTTATTTTTAAGCATGATCCATCATGGAACATTCTCTTGTTAACTACAGATTACAGTAAATTCCTTGCTTTAAAAAAACAAACAGTTTTAGAAGGTGATCCACTATTTATTTCCCTTTTCTGCAAATGGTCATGTTTTTTGACTACTCTAAATCCTCAATTTCATTTATTTCTAATTTTTCCCTTTTATGTACATTTTGGGTACCCATCAAGTATCCAAGCACGTAGCTATTTTATAACCAAGCACATAGCTAATTATAACAGCATATTGGATAAAAGAATCAGATTTGCCTAGTGGAAGTACATTGATATCACTCTGTGTTCGTCTTATCTTCCGAGTAACATAATTAAAGTAGCCAAATTAAATAGTGCTCAGCCAAAATGGCAATATGATGACGCACACTAAATACTTTCCCCTATTATTTAATTATTTTTAAGGTTCCTTTAGATAGCTGAACCAGAGTATTAGGTGACATTTCTTACAAAACCAACTATTTTAACTTGTTTATCAGTCACAAAAAGGCCTTGGTGAAAGATTGCAATACTTCCATGGATATTCATTGTAATTTCTAAGCAACTCCTTTGTTTGCTGAACCAGACTAACAGGGCTACCCCTTTGGAACTTTAGTTTCACTGTTATATTTCTTTTCTCTTCCCTTTCTCCAAATATCCTGAGAACGTATTTTCAGGAATGTTTTCACATATCGAAGATTAATTGGTAATTAATTTTGAAAGTGTAATGGAGAATATTTACAGTAAAATCTTATTTACAAGATGCATTTATGGCTCAAATTTGCAATATGGAATATCTGCAATGAATTCTACATGAATAGACTACAGAGCAAGATCTATTTAAATAAATTATTTAGAAAATAATTGAAAACAACAAATAAGCAGTGACATTTTGGAAATTTCAAAAGCAAAAAAGAGATAACATTCATCCCATGAATATGTTTGCTATAGATTATTCTCCCAGCTCTACTCAGAACAATAAAGCAAAAAAAAAAAGAAGGCATAGCAAGCAAATAACTAGGGTTGCTTTTAATCAGGGCATTTGGGTGAGATTTTTTTTAAGTTTGTTCTTTTCAACAAAGACCTTTTCAAGAAATCTTCTGCTCCTTTTTTCTCTCATTCATTAGGATATCTGTTTCAGTCTTCAGTGCAATGTTTTTGATTGATACCACGGGAGTGTTTTCTACCAGTATGACTCATTCATAATTCCTTTTGACATTAACAGAAGTTTCATGTACGTATGGATCCCTAATTCTTTTCTTAATTGAATGATTTCATACATATCCACTTGGAGATCAATTGGTGTGCCATTGTACCACTTTGAAAGAACTTTGTTCCCAGGAACATTTAAGAGGAATTCACTATTGTGGAAATTGGTAACTACCCAGAGTGTAAAGGGGGTTGCTCTCTAGGCAGACATATTGTTAACAGCTATAATGTTGCTGCTTTACTGATTAAATATATTCCAAATGAACCTATTTGAGGTTCACCTGTTCATATTTATAAGCATTCTAAACTGATATGTGTTTTTATTCTCTTGAACTGAAATTCTCTTCTCTATCTAGATATCTTACTTGTTTATCAGAAGTTTCATATATAATATTCGGTCAAGTTGTCTAAGTAGTAGTAGTAGTATTATACTTTATTGTACAATCAGTAAAACAAATGAACATAAAACCTACAAGCAGAATAATGTAAAATAATGCATAACAGAAATTTATTTGGGGGCAAAGAAGACTGGAAAACTCCTTCTTCCAAACTATTTGTGCCAGTAAATATTCAGTAACAGCATCCTCTCTGCCCCCCAGACCAGTGAATGCTCTTTCCTACCTTTTGCTCTGAATTTTATGTGGTTTGCATGATCAGTTTCTAAAAATACTACAGTAGCATTTACCAAACTGAGGCACGACCCCCAGATGAGTAGAGAAGTATTGCTGGGGGATATGAAATGCAAGGGTTAGGCATTAAGGAAAAGAGAAGACATAGCTGTCTTAGTCCAGAAACAGCTACAGTGTGTATCAGTGATATACAGTTCCTCTTGAAGTTCCCTGTTGCCTTAAGAGTGGAGAAGTACTTCATCATTTCTTTGGGTGCAGCCTCCTACCCTTCCTTGACTGGTAGGGAAACTAAGAAATATGCCATGAAAATTCCATGTGATCTGTCAGGCCAACAAAAATATCTTGTCCTTTGAATTCTGACTATACAATACTCCAATGAACCTTTACAAACAAGACAGACCAAGAATTACTTGCAGATATTATTCAATAAATTATTTCCAAAGGCAATATGAATAAACCTGAGAAAACTGCAATCTTCTTGCAAACAATTAGAAACAAAAATAGAAGTGTAATTCATCTAGTAAATTGTTAATTAATAATTATTGGTTCATCTCTGGACTCCAAATAAGTGGAACTAGTTTGTTTCCTATGAAATATAGTAAAGCTTCAATTTTCTATATTTAGTTGATAAAACAGAGCTTAGAAAAGCATTGTAATGTCTGTTTCAGCTTTCTGTATGCAAGTAGTCATCCCAGTTTCAGCTGTGTATAGGAAGGGGCTTACAGGGCAGTGTGAGAGGAAAAGGTCAGGAGCAGAAGGAGGTGTTAAATTGGTGGCAGTGTTCTAGTCTTTTTCTCATACCAGTATTTGATAGAAATGCAAATTGGATATTCACTATCTGAATTAATGGCTGGTTTCCAATTAGACAAACTGTCACTGAGGTGCACCATCTACTATTCCAAACTGTCACTAAGAAAACGGTAAAACCAAAGGGATTTAACTCTTTATTCAGATAGGACCACCAGAGGAGCATCTTATACCTGATGTAACTTGAGGTTCATGCTTCAAGCTCAAATATAATGATTCAATTATGTATTCTGTTTGATGTATTGTCTTCATTTTTACTGATACTCTGCAACATGAGAAATGAATCTAGGATCCTGGGTGCCTTGGTTCAACCCTGAATTTTTATCACATTTGTACCATTCACTTTTTCAGAGTTCCCAAAATATAATAATATTTTGTGGGATGTTCAAAATTTAGTTTTTGAGGATACTGGGTCATCCTTCTTAATACTGACATTTGTATAATCCTCCCCCTCCCCCGCCTCCCTCCCCACACCTCCCTGCTTTTATCAAATGACATTGGATGGGGGAGGATTCCAGTTATGATTTCTCTTTAGTCCTTTTGCTTTCCTTGGCTATGTCTACACTTGTTAATTTAAGTTGACTTAGCTAAGTCGACTTTGTTAAATCGACTTAGCATGTCTGCACTCAAAAATTAAGTCAATTTAAAGGGGACCCTGCTAAATCGACTTATAGCATCCACACTTGACGCCTAAGTCGACTTCTAGGGGCTAGGTGGACCTGAGACTGGTCCACGGAGACAAGGGGGGGCACCCCTTGCCAAGTGCTAGGGGGCTCAGCATTTGCCCCATTGTACCTGGGTAAAATGGGGACTGAGCAGGACAGGGACACTTGCAGGACATAAGAGTGGGGTGGGCAGGGCTGTATCCTGCCCTGTAGAGGGGCCAGCCACCCTGGCAGGGAGGGCAGTGGGGGAGCCCTAGAGCCCTTTAAGTCAACTTTAAGTCGACTTAGGGCTAATCTGCATCTATACTGGCTAAGTCAACTTAATAAAGTCGACTTAGCCAGTAAAGTTGACTTTAGAGTAGGTTTTATAAAGTCGACTTTAATTTTCCTTTAGTCCACTTAAGGAAAATGCAGTGTAGATGCAGATTAAATTAAGTCGATTTAAGCAAGCTTAAATCGACTTAATTTGTAAGTGTAGTCGCACCCTTTGTGTTTAGCTATTACTTTTATTTTAGTATTTGGTAGATGTTCACTTTAGATTTAGACATTAGTGTGCCTCATTAGAGAGAGAGTCTTTTATTTGTCAGTAGGTGCTTTCCTGGGTGTGACTGTGGTTCACCCCAGTTTGGATTGTTGCAATATTTTTTCTATTCAAAATATGCACAATAAACCTTTGTCTCTGATACCTTACTTGTCCTGCTTTCGGGGAAAAAAAAACCAAATAAAACACAAACATAACAAAACTAAAGCAAGATTTAAATATTTGTCTGTGAAGACTGCTGCAATATGCAGAACTGAGTTTATGGGGGAGCTCTCTCATTAAATCTCTATCAACGTTAAGTCAAGAAATTAAAAAAAAAAATACCAGTCGGGAGTGACTCTCCCATTGCAAAGGTCCGCGTCCTGCTGAATTTAATGTTCCTCCTTGCTGCCTTTTTTTTGTTTAAAGTTGTGTTCAAAAGCCAACAGGTGTGATTAATATCATGTTGTGTACCAAGTGGTGAAGCCTTCCTGCAGTTCTATCCACTTGCGGACTGCTTGGAGTTTCCCTTCTAGTGCGCTGGCCACCTGCTGATTGCGTATCATTGTACTCCTGCTGCCCTGGCCATCTGCTGACTGTTTGGTACTGATCACCTGCTGCCCTCCACACCTGTTTGAAATTTACTTTTCAAGCGCACTGTGTCCCCCCCACCCTTTTTTTTTAAATGTGCTTTTTCTCTCACCTATCCTTGAGCTCCATTTATAAACAAAACACTTGGTGGGACACGTGCTTCCTCTCTTCTGCCCCTTGATAAAAGTTCACTGCATTCTTAACATGATCATTCAGAATCCAGTGCAATCCAAGACCAGTATATTCTTCTATAGATCCCTGGAGGCTGACTGCCCAGAAGCAGCATTTAGAAGGGCTTCAAAAATCCCTTTTAATTTACTATATGTTTCACCAACAGAGCAATTAAGTGCTGCCAGACAGTTATACTTCTAAAGACTTCTACTTTCTTCAACATATGTCAGGATCATTCCCTTTTAGCTGCTTCTGCTTCAAATAGTGCCTGGCTGTGTCTCTTCACATCTAATGTATGTCAGATATGGAAAGCTATGTCAGAAAGATCCCCATTTCAGCAGTGATGGATAGCTTTATGCACCTTCAGCTGGAAAACTGCACGGTGTCTGCAATTTGAAAAGCTGTGTTTGTCATACATAGGTAGACTGGACCTAATAAATTTTATTTTTCAAAAAGACATTTTGATGGAAAGTATTAACAGTGTTAAAGAACTTGATTTTTTTTTTCCCAAGACTGATACCTGTGAGAAATGTTTTGCGGCTGAGATGCATGGATCAAAAAAAGAATGATTTAAAAAAAAAAAATCTTTAAGATTCAGACAGATACAATATGCTCTAAATTATCCTCTTCTAAGAGGGACACAACTGAAATATGAAGGCACAGGATTAAATTCTCTCTGTTATGCTAAGGTATATTTAGAGTAAATTAAATTAAATCAACATAATTATTCCTGATTTACACCAGCGTCAGAGAGGAGCATTTGACCCAAAGCTTTTATTGTATATGATTGCAATATTTAGAATTTTGTCCTTGATGAACACAATCAAGGCTATTTATATTAGCTTATTAGCTATGAAACTCTTAACAATGGTTCATGACAGTTCTAACTGAAGATAAGGTGTCAATTAATTGAAAGCAACTGGAATTATCTTGTTAGCTGAGGCTTCTGATTAGATTGTTAGATTCTGCTAAACACAGCACTCAGCTCTAGATCTCACTGCTACATTTTGAAAAAGATCACTCCATATGAAACATCTTTTTCTAAATATGTTAAAAGCAGTCACCAAAAGAATAAAGTAATCGTCATGAATAGGATGGCAGGGTGATCGATAGACAAGCTTTAAAATAAATAGAAAACTAGTGAAGTGGGAATTTCTCTCACGAAAGCTTATGCGATAAATAAATTTGTTAGTCTTTAAAAGTGCCACAGGATTCCTTGTTTGTTTTAGTGAATATTAGATATATAGTCAGGAAGCCGACGGATGCTTCCTATGAAACCCAATCTTAATACAAATTCTTTTTCTTTCGTAAGTTCCAAAGGGGTAGCTGTGCCAGTCTAGTTCATGCCTTAGGCTATGTACACACGATCAGATTAAAGCGCAACAAGGCAATCGCGCTATAAAACTCACATGACCTTTATTGCGGGACAACGCGTACACAAGTTGCTCCCTGCAACGCAACAAAATTACATGCATTATCGCGGTTGAGCGCAATGACTTCTGGGCACCTAAGCCATCGTTCCATTTTCCCCTAAGTCGGCGCTATGAATCATGGGATGAAGGAAAGGAACGCAAAGCGCCATGGGTAAAGTGTCAGTTTCCCATGGTGCTTTGTGTTCCCCTAGCGTCTTCGTCGTTAACAATAGCAACTCGCGCCTATTCTCAACATTGCAGTGACGCAACGCACCACTTGCAATCAATCACAACAGCGACAGCATGGATCCTGCTCTGATCTCCACTGTCGCCTTCAGCATTCTGAATACATCTTGGCTTGTTGCTCAGTACGCAATGAGCTCCAAGTCAGACGAGGACACCGAGGAGCAGGGGCTGATCGATGCCATGCAGAGCAACAGCACCGCGTTGCTCAGCTCCTTCACCGATCATCTGCACACGGTGCAACGCCGTTTCTGTTCGCAAGAGACGAGCACTGAGTGGTGGGATCGCATTGTTATGCAGCTGTGGGATGACGAGCAGTGGGTACAGAACTTTCGAATGCGGAAAGCAACCTTTCTGGAACTGTGCTCAGAGTTGGCCCCTGCCCTGCGACGAAAAGACACCAACATGAGGTCAGCCCTAACCGTGGAGAAGCGTGTTGTGATTGCTGTATGGAAGATGGCGACTCCCGACTGCTATCGGTCCATTGCAAACCAGTTTGGAGTCGGGAGGACCACCGTCGGATTAGCCCTCTCACAAGTGTGCCAAGCCATCAATCGCATCCTGCTACGGAGGACGGTGACATTGGGCAATGTTCGAGAGATTGTGGACGGCTTTGCTGCCATGGGATACCCTAACTGCGGGGGAGCAATAGACGGCACACACATCCCTATTTTGGCTCCAGACCATCTCGCGACGGAGTATATAAACAGGAAGGGCTACTTCTCCATGGTGCTGCAAGCACTCGTGGATCACAAGGGTCGTTTCACGGACATCAGTGCTGGGTGGTCAGGAAAAGTGCATGATGCCCGCATTTTCAGGAACACTGGTCTGTACCGGAAGCTGCAAGGGGGGGGTACCTTTTTCCCTGATCAAAAAATAACAGTGGGGGAGGTGGAGATGCCCATAGTCATCCTCGGAGACCCAGCATACCCACTGATGCCATGGCTCATGAAACCCTACACCAGGAACCTTGATCGCAGCAAGGAGCGGTTCAATTACCGATTGAGCCGCTGCAGAATGACTGTGGAGTGTGCCTTCGGCCGTTTAAAAGGGCGCTGGCGCTGTTTGTATGGGAGTCTGGACTTGGCGGAGGACCAGATCCCTGCCGTGATTGCGTCATCTTGTGTCCTCCATAACATTTGTGAAAGTAGGGGAGAAAAGTTTTCCCCTACATGGGCTACGGAGGCACAGTGCCTCGAGGAAGCATACGAGCAGCCAGCCACTAGGAGTATTAGGGTGGCACAAGGAGAAGCTGCTCGCATAAGGGAGGCACTCAGGGAGCATTTCAATGATGCCCTCCCCTAATTAAGTTCCATGACGCATCAGGTGCACCTTAGGATCATTTCAATAATGTGTATAAATAAATGCATTCTTCAAAGTATTTGTTACTGTTTTTATTAAAACCTAAAAGGTGGGGGTGGGGTTACAGGTTGGTGTAGCTCTGGGTCTCATAAAAGTAGCTGGGGGGGGGGGGGAACTGGATGTTGTCCTGTACCGGGGGGAAGGGTGGCCTTCAAAGAAATGCTTTGAGGGACTGCGGTGTGTGGGAGGCAGACACGGCTGAACTGTCTGAAGTGGAGCCCGGACATTTATCGCCTGGGACTGCAAAGCAATCATGCTCTTGAGCAGTTCTGTTTGCTCCTTCATGAAGCTTATCAGTTCGTCCCTGTGTTTCTGCCTCCTCTGCTGGGATTCCTCTCTCCAGGCTCTATTCTCCCTTGAGGATTCCTGTGTTGCTTTCAGCAGCTTGTGAAACATATCCTCCCTGTTTCTTCGAGCACGCCGCCGAATGTTTCTCATTCGGTCAGCTGGGGTAGACACCGGCCTTATGAAGCTCAATTCTAATACAAAAATAACAATAAAGACATTGTTAACACATAGCATAGATAGCCAATGTAACCTTCCAGTTGCACATTCCACTGGAAGGTACAGGGCGGTCAACACACTACGCTTCGCTGAAGCAGACAAGGTACGTTCTAATAGACGGCTTACCGGGGGCTAAGAATCGGAAGAGGGCACACAGATGGAACCCAATATCGCTCTCCTCAGAGTGCCCCTGCCATCTAGAATACATCTCCTACATGCCGCCGGTAGCAGGCCAGGACCGTATGCTGCTGCACTGTGTGCTGCCATGGTTCCCAGGGCTGTGCTTTGCAGCTGGAGAGGCAGAGTATCCGTCTTTGGGAGCATAGACACAAACGCTCTCCCATCTAACCTGAGTATTAGGCTCTGGAGGTACATCGAGGAAACCTTTACTGACCTAAATGCAGATGATTATTTTACAATCACTGCTTGTATTGATGCCCTTCTAATGAATGCAGAGTAAATAGCGTGCACAGCGGGGACCCGCAAGCACCCCCACCCCAGACAATGATATTTTAGCAGGAGCAGAGCTGAATGAAGGAGAAACTTACCTGAACCCCCCTCTGCCGCCTCAGAGAACACGCTGCAGTTCAAGCCTTGGGTGGAAGTCTCAGCGGGGCTGCTGAAGAGCTCCTGGCTACACGCTGTTGCGCTTTCCTCCGTATCATCCTCCATCTCCTCCTCCTCCTCCTCCTCAACAACGTCCTCATCCTGCTCGGCTCTGGCAATCACCGGATGAGGGGGGGCTGAAGTGTCCACGGGACTTTTGGCAGTGGTTGTGGGGTCCCCACTGAGGATGGCTTCTATTCCTTATAGTACCTGCATGTAGCAGGCGCTGATCCGGAACGGCGGTTTCCCTCCTTCGCTCGGTGATAGGTTATTCTGAGCTCCTTCACCTTTGATCTGCACTGCACTGTGTCTCTATCATGCCCTCTCTCTGACATAGCCCGAGAAATTATGCCAAATGTGTCATAATTCCTCCTGCTGCCGCGTAGCTGCGCCTGCACAGCGGATTCTCCCCAGATGCTGATCAGGTCCAGCACCTCTGCCGTGCTCCAAAGGGGTGCGTGTCTTCCACGGCGGGCCGCCATTGCTACTGATGATTGGAGCCCAAACACACTCCACGAGGAAGGGAGCAGGAAGTGAAACAGACTAGAAATTTGAAAATCCCGGGAATAAGTTTGGGGCAGGGCGGGGACAGTTTCGTCACGGCCACAGAGCGGGTGGGGGGAAGACCAGAGAGGATGACTTGGGAATGCTGGGACACTTCCGGAGGCCAGTCAATGCGCGGTAAGCGTACACACGAGCTCAAACGCGCAACAGATGATCCGCAACAGCTGTTACCACTCTCATCGGAGTGGTTGTTGGGTTGCGCGACAACAAGGCAGTTAACGCGCAAGAGCCGTGTTGCACGTGTGTACGCCGTTGTTGCTATCGCGCGGTAATGAGCTTTAATGCGCAATAAACTGATCGTGTGTACAAGGCCTTAGTTAGTAAAATTCCTTTTGAAATCAATGGAGACCTGGAGAAATACTAGTATTATCTAGCTCTTTTATTCCCAGCTGTCAAAGTACTTCACAACGTAGGTAAGCATCTGTATCCATTTTACAGATGAGGAAACTGAAAATACAGAAAGTTGAAGTGATTTGCCTAAGGTCAACCTTGAGATCTACGGCCAAGCAGGGACTAGAACCCATGTCTTCTTAGTCTAGATACTAGACCAGAATTTGGCCAAGGGTCATTCCATTTCCAAGAAGGTTTTACATACATGTTGTAAGTGCTTTTTTTTTTTTTTTTAAATGTGGTGGTACTCATATCTCGATAGTAATTTTGAAAAATGCCTCTCATCCCTCTTCTTCCTGCCCGACCCCTCTTCTTCAAGTGGCACACTTCTTTCCCCTGTCAACCCCGCACCCCCTGGTGGACAGCAGGGCTGGCAGGAGACAGGAGGAGTGCACTTTCCCCTGCTGACCCTGCGCCCCCCAAGTGGGCAGTGGGGCTCGCAAAAAAGCGTATCCCTGCGTATCTCACAAAAGAACCACTGCATGTTGTTATGGCCTAGGATGAAATAAAGACATTCTAAGTGAGATGTTTTTTTAAAAAAGAGAGGACTTCGATGGAAAATAGCTCTTATTCCTCTACTAAAATCAGAGAGGTGCTCCCCCTTCTCTGCTGTGGGTAAAAGACACCCCCCCACAATTTCCCTCTGCTCTCTTCATTGGATGCCATGATAAGAGCTTTCATCCTGTTTCTATGTCCTGGTGTGAAACGTATCTGATGAAGAATCACTCTACTATGCATTCTGAATTTCCTTGCACTATGATGTTTTGTAATATATTTTACATTACTGTAACAATTATGTCATTTATTTTTCATAAGGTGCATACAAAGTCTGAATGGGTTTTATTTAAGAAACTGTAATCAATTTAATTTGTCATTGAAAGTATTCAGTCATGTCTGAGAAAATACAGTGTGATATGTTAGTTTGTCAGTCTGTAATATGGTTGACTAGATTCTTGTTTATTTGCACCTGTCACATATTTATACAGCTTTACCCTACTTTACTTTGGCAGTGAAAAGCAGCAACTGAAGTATTTCCTTAGCATCTATTTTATGACAATGAGGTCATGCTCATTTGTATATATCTCTTGGATTTTAAAAATGTTGTTTGACTGGGGTTCATCCACGTGAAAATATGAGCCTCATAATCTGCGATTTAGTTGCATCATGCAGCTAAAAGCTACCTGTGAGCTGCTTAACCCTATATACTCAACTTTTCATGATTTCTAAAATTATGTTATGGAACAACATATGTAACTTGCTCTTTGGAATCAGTGTCTTTCTTTCTCTGCTCAGTCTAGCAGGCTTTCTGATATTTCCAATGAGGTGGAAATTTGTAATTCTCCTATATGAACAGTTCTCAGATTTTAAAACACTTTTTCACAGACTCTGGGTGTGGGGGAGGAAATCACAGCTATATGAAATCAGGCAAGGGCCCCTTGGTCCAGGCAATATCACTTTTGTTTATTTAATTATTTGCCGCGTGTGAATGCATTTGCTGTCCTTTGCTATGACATCTGCTTTTCATGCAGAATGTGTAAAAACAAAACCCCTGATAACTAAGGGCAAAATAAGCCACACGCAGCATTAACCCCCCACCCTCACCAGCAGACAAGACAACAAGAATCGGGACAATGCTTGATTAAATAAATGTTTTACACTGTGCCTGAAGTTTAATAAATCTTAGCTCTGCTGTGTTATGACAGACTGGATGTTCCATATGTGTGGGGACTCTCTATAATCATATCCACTCATCAGCTCCTGAGAATTGAAATATAAGAACTGACAACAATAATATCATAGCTGATCTCAGCTATTATGACAGGTAGATGAAAAGAAAGGAAATCTCTAAGGCAGTATTTTCAGGGCTCTGAAATGTATATTCAATACTGCTAATTACAAATGAAAAGCCATTGCAAAGCACAGATCACAGAAGTAATGCGCTCTTGTAGCTTAAAACCACGTAAGGGGTTCAAATGGTATCCTAGTTTAACCCTACGTAGAACACAGAGAAATAGTTGAAAGTGGCATAGATTATTGTAGTAAG
This sequence comes from Pelusios castaneus, assembly GCA_007922175.1. Lineage (NCBI taxonomy): Eukaryota > Metazoa > Chordata > Testudines > Pelomedusidae > Pelusios > Pelusios castaneus. Next base: position 19,273,410 of record ML685777.1, on the reverse strand, counting down.
GGCCACAACACAAAGGAAAGGTGAGTGGCAGGTGACAGGAGGACACAGCAGAATATTTCTGATACATGAGAATCAGAGCATGGCTGTGAAGACTGCAAAGACATTCCATAAAAAAGGATAAGGGCAGCGGAGCAAAACTACCTGTAAAAAGGTGGACAAGTTCTCTCCCTAGAAGCGTTAGACACAACTCCTGTCAGATTCCTCTTTATGGTGTCTTACCAATTAGCATCATTTCTCTCTTGTCTGGAGTAGATTTTAGCCAGCTACCTTTCATCTAGATTCTTATCTTGGCTAATAAATTAGATGTTTAGAGATGGTTGAGTACAATGAAAAAGGATGTAGAGCTGAGTATCATTAACATCCTGATGGCACCACACCCCTGAATACTTCATCTCCCCCAGTGAACTCAGGTACTTAAGGCCCTTCTGTTCCCAGCACTACCCTGACATACCTTTCCAAAAGAAAGGAGTGAACCTGCTGTAAAACCACCTCATTAATTTCTGCCAGATCCTGCAGGCAAGTCAACACCTTTTGATCAGTAGTATCAAGAGCTGCTGATAGAGCTAATAAAATGTCATGGAATTCATTACTCTTAGGAAGACTTCATTTTATATTATTTATTGTCTAGAGAAACCCACAAACTCATTGCAAGTCTTTTTTCATGTCAATGAAATTGCAGAGGCAAGAGTAATACACAGAGTGAATAAACCCCCACATTTTCAAGTGATTTTTTTCTTAATGTGTCTATCTGAATGGGAAGAGATAAACCTACTATATTATTTTAAAAATAGTTTTGAAAGATGCTTCTCCCCTCTTTTTTTTCTAATGTAACGTGTCTGTATTTTGGCAAATCTAATAGCATAGGGGGCATATCAAGATTTTGAATAGGCTTTTATTGATGAAACATATATTTAGTGTGTGTTAATTTGATTGTTCAAAGCAATAGCATTAAGAAAATGAACACCCAATTTGTTAAACTAAGTAAAATAAATGTGTTCGTATTATATGAGTGCAGTGTGTTTTGTCGTAGTCAACTCTTTTGAAATTGCCAATCAGCTCACCGTTAAAAAATAAATTGATGAGAAGATATGCTGATTATCAGCAGATTCTCATTGGTAAAATGTATGAAATGTCTTTTCTTAACCTAATTTCAGACCCTCAAAATCGATTAGGAATTGACACCTTTTAGGGAAGTTGCTGTGTTAGAAAAAGCTCTTAGGAGATGAAAACTACTGTGTCTTACTGATGGTAATTTTGTAGCTAGATAGCCACCAAGACAGGTTTTTATATATTATCGCAGCTAAGTTTAGAAGGTAGTGGTGCTTTGTCTTAATACATCAGCATTGTAACAAGACCTCACCATATGAAACAACAATGTTCATTGCATACTATAAATCATTCTTAACAGTACAATAAGCTTCCAAAAGGTAGTTGTGATGGGTGTCAGGTCTCAGCAGAATATTTCATACGTCTGGGAGAAAAAGACTAGATTACCAGGTCTTTGCTTGTCTGTGTATTTGAAATGATGAACAAAAGACCATATTTTGTTTGACCAGCTTTTGTCATACACAATTCACTTGCCAAAGATGCAATTTAGAGGTCTGGAACTCATATTTTAATTTTAATCAGCATATGTAGAGATAGCTCAGTTAATTTTATTTTCTTGAAAAAGAGTCATGTTCTGTCACTGTTCTCAACAGAGATTTTTTTTTTTTAAATTGGACTTGGATTTATACATCAGAGATGTAAAAATAAATTGCTTTGCACTGGGAAAAACTGAGATTTATTGAAAAGGCTCTTGAGGGGATGATTAACTATGGAGAATAATACATTTAGCAGATATGATATTTTAAGGTAAATCCTATATGGGAGAATTTGAAAGGCAAAAAATGGGAGTTCTCTGCCCAATTCCCATTGTCTTTCATGCAAAGCATCTCCATGGTTCATGCTTAACATTTCATCTTTAAAAAGGTTTATAAATATTGACAAATGTATTTATCCTCACAACCCTGTCATGAGCCATTCATGATGTTACGTGAGTAGACCAGAGTCCCTAAAGGAATCATTGTGAAAACTGGAATTAGAACTTAAGCATCTATAGTTCTTTGAGCTATATTTTCTCTGTCTTCTGCAATTTGTATCAGTTATAGGAGCACAAAATCATTAAACTTTTAAACACACAAACATTATCTTCTGTTTTTTGCAGCTCTACAAATTAAGGACATTCTTCCTCCAGAGACACACAACCATACACCTTAAAACATAGCATAAAGCACAGGGGCAAATGTTTGACTAAGCTATGCAATCCTGAAAATAAGGTTTGTAATGGAAACAGAGTGTCATTTGTCACTGTACAGTAGCACTGTAAGTATTACTGCAGCAGCACCAGAAATTTAACATACAAACAAGTTGATTTTCTTCGTATATTGTATGTTTACATAAGGAAATATGAGTGCTCTCAATCTTACTCCCTTGAAATCTGTTAAATACTTTACATGCATAAAAGCATTTATCATGCCAAGCAAACATACAGATATAGACATACCGGTCTCTGCTGACAGACAAATACATATGCTATCACATACATTTCTCCCCTTTGGCATAGAACTTAGAAGTACCTGTTTCCACGCCTCTGCCACATGTGCTGAAAGAGATTCGATGCAATGTAGCAATTTGGAGCCATTTATAAGGGAAGTTTCTAACCACAGTCATAACTGCAGGCAACTAGGAATTTTGACTGAGCCGACCAGAGTTTCTTCTGGTAGCTACTATGGGCTGCTGTTTGGCATAGAGAGCAGAATTTTTGCCTGAAGTCCTTGTTCTCTGATCCTGCACTCAGCCCACACAGAACATCCTAGCAGGGCATGGAATGTGTGGTATGCCAGATCAGGATAGGATGGAGGATAACTTGTGGGAAAGTCTATTGCGGGAGCTTGCTGTGGGTAAAACAATTAATATGACTGCTGTAAGTGGCAGAGCATGGAGACTGAGCTGGAACCAACCAGCGCAGTGCGAAGAATAGGACGAAGGGAATCAGAACATAAAACTGGAGCCTGTTGATAGAGGATGATATGGGGAATTTTATGCTGAAGACAGTATGGGGATGAGAGCCGCTGAGGGGCTTGGATTGGGTGTGGATGAGACGGAAAGGGGAGCAAGACTGGGATTGGCTTCAGGAGGTGTTGCACAAGTTCCCTCTATGGGGCAGAAAAGGAAAGTGTGTATGTATTCAGGAGTTAAGGGAGAGAAGAGTAGATTCCGTGTCAGGAAGAGGGGGCTTCTCCCCCATATTGTATGTAAATGGTTTTTTCCATGTTAAGTTTTCAGTCTGAAATATACACACATGCAAATAAAAATTGGAAATCAGACTCAAAACACATTTTTTAATTCCATAATTTTTTGGATGTATCTCATGAGCTTGGAAGTCATGGACTAGCCATACGTGCCATGTTAGTTGTGTTATAGAATTCAAGAAGGAAACATGAGGGTTACCTGATCTGAACAGGCCAAGAGAGGGCAGTTTTATATTCACATACATTTACCTGTTCAGTACAGCATGCAATTCAACCTGTCTGAAGTTCACAGGTAGATTGCACAGTCTCCATATGTTTTCTGTATAATCAGAATTATTTTTAAGGAGGTTTTGTGGATTCCCACAGCACAGTGTAGTGGCATGGATTCTTTCTGCATCTGCATATAGCTAAGAATGGAACTGGGTATTGCCCTCTATGCAGTGGTTAAAGTATAATTTGACAGGCTCCGGAACCCTCCTAATCTCCGGGCCCCCTTCATGCATGTGCGGGCCCCAGCCCAGGTAGGCATTTGCAACCACTTCTCAGTACCACATGCATCGGTTATCGCTCCATAAAAATATTTATAATTTTATATGGCATTTATGTCTATAGCAATTATTGTCACAAATTAGCAAACACTGCATAACACAATAAGTATTGTGATTAACAATGGTGGGACGTAGGACCTGTGGGCACCCAGGGCAGGGCGGAACATGCATTCCGCCAGATTTTTCTATTTTTAGGGGCCCCAGAACTCTGGCTTCTCAAATTTGTGGGGCCCGGAACTATGTTCCGGTGCGTTCCACCTTACTTTAACCCCTGCCTCTATGCTAGGTACCCAACATGATTATTTCTTTTCCTCCCTCTTCTTCTCTTCAGAAGTCATACTTCTTCTCTGAGGTAGCAGTACTGCTTGCTGCCATGATGAAGTGCTGGATAGCACTACCCGGGAAAGAGAAGAAACAGCAAGGTGTGGGGGGGGGAAGCAAAATAGACAGGTAGCCAGTATGAAAAACTGTAAGAGATAGAAGTAGCCAGGCATAGCCTTAAAATTTCATAGACTACTTAAACATCATAGTCTAAAATGACCTTTTAGCTTCTCCCTTACTACTTTTCTTTCATTCATTTGCATCTTAGCCTTTCAACTTTTTTAGAAGGACAGACAACAAGGTCACTTTTTCCTTGGCCAACAGAAAAGCTGATGCCTGGAGCTTCTGACTAGTTCTTGCCTGCAGACAGAATATTCTACATCTGCACTGTATGCACTTTCTGAAGGAATAAGAAACTGGAAAACGACTTTGCATTAACAAACTACAATAGAAGCCTATAGAGATACACTCAATGTAACACTTCTAGAGCACTGAATTATGCAAACTACTTTTTAGTTTATATCCAGACCAACATATAAAAAGAATAATATGTTGATTTATGTTGCCTTCTTGTTTCCTAACATATGGATGTTGGGAAAAAAAAATATTCTGCAGGTGTAAAACCACTTCATCACACAAAACATTTTAAAACCTATTACTTTAAGTATTCATTTCCGTTTAACTATTATAAAAAAAAATGGATGGGTTCAGGATTCTGTACTGAAGCCATTGTTCCCTTGGGTGCAGTTTTTCATACTGTAGTCTCTGCTTTGTTTATAATAGAAAAAATACCTCCAGAACTAGATTCAATTCTATATTATCAATATGTGGGAGATAAATATTAGTCTCTGAGTAATTACTGCGCACAAAAAATAAAATGTGTGCTGATATGTTCGGGTGCTACAGTTTCCTTTGTCAGAGGAGTAAATGGAGTGTCATGGTAATGGCACCAAACCACATTCAGAGAGTACTGTCATTACTATCCATGCAGGACCAAACTGGGAAACTAAAATCTTGTCCTGCCGTTGCCATTGAATGCAACTTTTGTGTTTCAACATCCTCCTAATCACTTTGATATTCCATGAAACAAATAATTTGTATAGCTGCCCTATTTATAGTGTAATGTATAGCTGCATGAAAATGTTTCTTACTTTCATTGAAGAAACAAAATGTATCCTAGTGTGCATAGAATTCTGTGCTTGTAGATATTGCAGTATGGAATATATAAATGGCTTTATTTCACCTCTGTAGCCCTTACTTTCATTTTTAGTTTCTTTTGCTACTCAGTAGATTTCTGTATTTCAGGGAACAATGGGCAGCCCCACTGCTAGAGGTCATTCTTAAGTTTTAATTCAATCCTTCCTGCGGCAAACTTCATTATTCCTATAATTGCATAAATAGACATGGCACTTTGCAGACAAAAACTATTTTGATTAATCATTGTGTTACTCCAATATTTACATCAGTGCAATACCATCAAATTAATGGATTTACATCAGCAAGAACATGGAGGAAACATCATGATGAATGAGGCCATTGTCTCCCCCTGAAATATATTGTAAATCAAAGGCCAAATTCTACCACTGCACTCTAAATCAGGGCAGTTTTTGGGCTTGAGCTGTAACAAGAGATGGTAGCAACACGGGTTCTTTTGGGACATTGGATAATTAAAGGCGAGAGCATAGGATGTAGTGGTAGGTTGGTGATGAACTTGCCATTATAGTTTCTCTTTGACTCTCTCGTTAAGATGCACACAGAAATACTTTGCTGAAGGAAGGTAAAAGTTTTATAGGTGACTAAGAATAATTGCTTTTTGGAGATGTCTACACTTCAGTGTAAGCCCAAGCTTTGAACTCAGGCTCAAGCCTAACCCCTATTGTGTCTACACACAAAGCACATTTCTTCACAGCTTCACCCATGAGTCAAGCCAGGACCTAGAGTATATAAATCCTATGGTGGTTAATGCACATTGTTTAATTATATGCCTAAATGCCCAATTATTGTGAGCAAATAACCACTTGCCAGTGGAAACTGGGAAAATAGAAGCACATTTTACTGATTTGAGAAGTCTGATAGATGCACAAAAAATCCCTGTATCCTTAAGATCACAGGTGAGTGGTCTGAACATTTTGACCAAAGAACTGGCTAATAATAATATATAGATAGCATGTTACCGTCCAGACAAGTTATGTCTACCATTTTTTTCTTTTGATACAGTGATTAATTTTTACCATGTTTCTGACACCAAAAGAGTGCGAACTTAGACCCCATTGTTTTAAAGAAAACATTTGCATAGAAGGAAACTGAAGTCTTAAAATTTCTAACTTTTAAGTTTTGTTTCTGTGAATATACATTTCTTTCTTGGAATTAGTGTGATCTTTGATGTGTCAGAAAATACAAAAACTTCCTTATTTAAAAAAAGATATTGGATCTGGTCCTCCACTTGAACATCTTGTGTGATTCTTTAGTTTACACAAAAGCAAAGCTAGGGAAATGTGTGTGGGAAAATTGACTCATTATTTTCCCCAGGAAAGAATTTTTGATCTTTCAAAAATCATTCAGTTGTAAAAAAAAAAAAAAAAAAAAAAAAAAAAAAAAAAATAGTTTTATGACTTAGGCCTTTCCAAGAACATTTTTTAGGATGAAGCACCCACCCCTCATGAGAAATACAAAGAAATTAAATATTTGTCAACATGGATTAAAGTTACCAACTGTTTTTTTTAATTTATTAACAGAATTATAGAAGTCCACTCCACTCATAACCCTTGGGAAAACCCACCACATACACTTGATTGATGTTAGCGAGAATTTTTTCTAATACTTTAGTTTGTCTACGAAGGATTATACAGAAAGCGAGTCTAATTTCTTTTCTAAAAAGACTCAGATTGAACATCTAAACTTGTACAATCCTAAAAGAGTACTCAAGTGTAATTTTAGAACTGCTTAGAGAATTAGTAGATTTAACATTAGATCCTTTATTGGGTAATTTGACAGCTTTGTGTACAGTGTAACTAACAAAGGTAAATTCGAGAGGGAGTGTAAGGAAAAAAAATCTCCTCCTTTATAATTTCAACATCATGTTGAGTCTTGGGAATATTTATAATCATATATTTGTCCAGAAATTGTTTCCTTTCAGACTTCTGCTTGCATTTAGGGGATGTGTTGTTAACAGAAGAAACAGAAGTTGTTCCTTCTTAAACTCAGCAGAAGGCAGAATATTATTATGTATTTTAAATATAGTTATAAATTTCAGTGTGAGCTGCCAATATAAAATAGAGAAAAAAATCCAAATATTAGACTTAATCAGATAATTGTTAATCTATCACCTATATAATGTAAAGAATAGATTATCTTTATTAGGCAAAAACAAAACAAAACAAAGCTAAATCAATACATATAGGATTCTAATTATGTATCCATATACAAAGCCTCTCAAATTCTATGAACTTTAAATGCCTCACTCCAGTGGTATATATAAGCAAATTAAAAATAAGTATATAATTTTCTAATTCTGATTTTCTATTCTGCAATTACTCCTAAAAACTATACATTTCCCTTGATTTGTCAGCACGTATCTAGAGTGACTGACAATAAATAGCAACACGTGCTCACTGATGTGTATCACAAAAAATCCTTTAGGGGGGTGAAAATGGTTGATTGTCAGTGACCTGAATTCTATTATTATTTCAGAAATAAATATAATTGAATAAATCACAGCGTGCTAACAAATGCTACTCTGCCCATTTCAGGCCTCATTCTCATCAAGCAGTGCAGCATAATCCTTTATCTTCATGTTTACTATTATAAATGGATCTTCACTGTTGTAAACTTTGCACCTCATATGTAAAGACAAAAAGTTACTGTGCTGTTTGATATCTTCATAATATCAAAGGTGTATTGTAAGGTCAAGGGGATTCATCCATCAAATACAAGTCTTATTAATGCATTCTCAAGCATCTAAGTTTTATTATTAGCTGTCAAAACCGTTTCCCTTTAATTTACAATAGAAGTAGTTTATGGAATGAAATGGCCTGACTTAGTATTGAAAGCATCTTCTTGCTTTATGGGGCTGAAATACTTCTCATTTTCTATTTGGATTTAAAATTATATTGAAAATTTCTTTGTTGTTAAACAGAAAGAAAGAAAGAAAGAAAGAAAGAAAGAAAGAAAGAAAGAAAGGTTTCTTTCACTGTCCTTCCTTTTATCCCCCTCCTTTTCTTTTCCTGATCACTATTGAAAACCGACACAAGCAGTCACTTGAAGATGCTAATGCCGTCTTTCGAATAGCTGAGCAGGTGGTCAAGCTTAGTAGAAAACTATAACTAGGAAGTCCATTTATGAGGACAAATGTAATATTCTCAGGCTGAAAAATGGTTGCTTGATAATAGACTGGATAAACCAGACTATTCCTGCAAGGATTTGAGATCAATTGAAATTGAAAGCATTCAGCACATTACAGGAGATGCTCCTCATCAAATTGAATTGAACCCCAGAATCCATTTTCTGCTTTCATTCCTTGGTGCCTTGCTTTCCTTGGAAACAAGGAGTGATGATGCTGAAAATGAATGAGCACAACTTTTCAAAATTGTGAATAGTTTATTCAACTGGAACCCTACAGAAAGTGGCACAGTGAGAGTCTGAAAGTAACAGCTATTGAGAAGTGACTGAGATAAATATAGCAAAATGGACACTAACCTCTTTTATTAACGTTCTGATTTGCATATTAGATACTTAGGTCTCCTTTCAGTAGGAACAAACACATTTCAAATGGATTCTCATGCACTTATTAGCCCATTAAACCTCAAAAGGGTTGGTTTAATATGGATAAGCACCCAAAAACTGAGATGCTTATCTGAATCTCCTGAGTATGCAAAAATTAGACTAGAAATCATGTGAGAACAGATTTTCTTGTGAAAACTCCAGTACATTTTACTTTTTAACTGCATCAGCAATAGTTTAAACTGCTTTTGATTTATCATATATACTACCCAAAATTATGCAGTATATTTCTTCTGTGAATTATATATACAAAATATATTAATATAGTAGTTTGAAATAAATAATGTAGTTTGAAATAAATATAATGCATTATATGACTTTTTATCTGAGGTGATAAAGGTATTGGTGTAAGAGGTTTCATGGAGCTACCTCTCTTAAGTAAACCCAACCTTCATCTTTATATGTTCAGAATATCTGGCCTCTTTGAAGTAGTCTTTCATATTCCAGGTGAGTTCAAAAGGTGTCTCTCTTGTTAGAGGAAATGCTGTGTTTTGAGACTCTTGGTGTATGCTAAGCATCAGAAATCACACTACACTGAAGTTTGCATTTCTCTGCTAACAGAAACTGGTTCAAATTGCCCATGTTAGAGCGCTGTCAGAAAATGGAAGTGTTAATTTGCACACAAGGTACAAGTTTAATTATCTTGTATTATCAGTTATGTTTGCAAAATCTCATTGAGCTTTTTGCTTAATATCTCACCTAAAATGTTGAACAAAATACAAATGGAATGGTCAGTACATGAAAATGATCAGGGATTTCTCTCTTTCTTCCAGAAACTTGTTGAAAATCATTACAAACCTAGATATTAACTTATAGTACTCTAGGACTTATGTCCTGTTAACATAGGCAGTCTTAGCTGGTGGGTAGCACAGGTAGCTGTGTGTGTCCCACAGGGGACCCCCAAGCTATCGCGACTTTAAATATCCCAGCAGTCGGCTGGCACACATTCCACATGTGTGCCAGCCGGGGCAGGAGTGGCAGAGCCACATGGGCAGCAGCTGGTAGGTAGCCAAGGAGGGGTCCAGGGAGGCCACAGGGGGGAGATGGCGACCGCTGCACCAGCAGTGAATGGTGGTGGGGGGTCAGCAAGGCAGTGGCCAAGTGGGAGGAAAGCAGCAGCTGGAGCGGGGAAGCAGCACCCAGAGCCCCAGTGAGGACTGGGGGGAGGTAGTACCCTCTCCCCTGATGGGCCATGCTCACTTGGCTGGTCCTCAGGTCACTGTCCATGTGGCCTGCACTTCTTCCTGCCAGCACTAACACATGGAAGAGCTTCATTGCCATGGCAGCAGCAGAAACCACCTTCAGCAGCCCTGGGGAACCAAAAGAGCAGCTGCCGGGGCAGGAACACGCTGCTCCTCCAACTGTGTGATCAGAGAGCTGAAGCTCCCAGCACAGAGAAAGAAGGGGGCAGCTGTCCTTCTGTCTCCCTTCGAGTACCAGCCACCCCACTCTGCCCAGCCAGCTCCCCTCCAACCCTCTCTGTCATCTTACTCCCAAGGCTGGGAGGCTCATGGCAGGGCTGACTTGTCAGAGGGGGAAAACAAAAGTCTAGGATGAGGCCCCTCATGCGGCATGGGGGGGCTCTGTCCTTGACTTTTGCCCAGGGTCCCTAAGATATCCCCTGCCTGTTAGTGAATAGTTTTATAAAAAGGGGGCCTAATCCTATATATGTCCTATTTACAAAGCTCCCACTTCCTTCAATAGGATTTCTGTTTTTCAACTTAAATTGATAAATGGTAGAGAGACTTTGAGTTCTATACTGTAAGTAGCATTATTATATAGCAGTCCATTTCTCATTTATAAATAATTCCCTTAGCAGTCACTATTTATTGTAAAATCATATAAATTTGAGATTAACTAACTATGTGATTTAGTTATCCCTGTACTAATATGGGATTTTTTTTCCCTTTAGTAGGTTTTTGATGAGCTAACACCACTTCCCTTTGAATAGGAGTTAACCATTCATGGTGTAAAACAGACTCTAGAATACAGACAGGATATCTTAAAAGAGAAAAAATGAATTATTTGAAAGGAATATACTCCAACCCCACCTTCTTCAGTATAAAGCTTGTTATCCTGTAAAAACTATATGATAAATATCTACAGCTGGGGGAAGGCTTTGCTAAGGAATACTGTTAAGGAGTACACTTTTAGTATAATAAAATGACATTAAAATCTAGCACCATAATCTGCATGAGTAGTGCCATTTGCTCATGCATCAGTGCCCAAATTTATGAAGGCCCCTGTTACACAGATACAGGGCCTGAAACTCTGAGCACTTTTGGTTTAGTTCCAAGGGAACCACAGATATTAAGCACCTCTAAAAATGATGCCAGTGGTGTGATTCACTATTAAATATAGCACAGAACTACCAAAATCCAGTTGTGGGTTCTTTATTTACCCTCTTCTTCCCATTCTTCTGGTTTTATTTCATAGTGCTTCTCTGTTTGAATGGAGAGCAAAAAAGAAAAGGAAGACGAAGACTAAGACACTCATATTTTGTGCCTTCTCCCAGAGCTGTAGCTTCTGGGTTTGACCAAACTTCTTAAGGTTTCCAGGTTCAGAATTAGATTAAAAAGGAAACATTAGACAATGTGTAAATAAAAAGAAGTAGGCATTCTCTTTTGCTTCACCACATTATACTACTGGTACTACTGAAGGTACTACTGAACCTTATATGGTAGTAATAGGTGAGTTGAACTGTGTTTTAAAAGCGCATATCTATTCTCTGAGTAATACAGTCAGGCATGATCTGAAAGGAACTGAAAGTCATCATTCTTATCACTAAGCTGGTGGGCTACTTGCATTTTACTAATATCACCATGGTTATAGCTCTAATACTTCAATTATTAATAGATCTGATATGCATCATCAAACGTTATCAACTTAAAGTGCAGGTCTACTCTGAAATCTAACAGTGTAACAATGGACTCTTCCTATGCTACAAATGTGCTTTTCGTGTGTATTCAAAGACATAGCTGATTATTTTATTGACAACAGTACATCTTTGCTATATATTATTCTGAGCTAATACAACTGAGAGAGAGAGAGAGAGAGTGCTTAATTCTGTTTTGATTCAAGCATCACCAGCAGAACTGTTAATTGTGTTTCAATTGCAGTAACTAATTCTGCCCTTAGTTACCCCTGGACAATCTTTCAGAAGATAATGAAGTTTGAGAGGAAAGAATTTGAAATCTGTGGGTTTGATTAACGGCGGTTGAGGGAATCCAGGCAGTGAATCTGCTTTACTATGATTTCACAAGTGTAATCAAGCATAAAATGTGGTCTACAGAATCATAATCACTGGTGATGATACATAAACCAGGAAGAAATGTAGTTGAACTTTCAGATTACAGATTGATATAACAGGACTGATAGTTTTTTGGTTTTTTTAAACTATCCATATACTTTTATGCAATTTTGTTCTCCAATCAGTGATGTACAGCAAACTATGGAACTTCATGCTACCATTTTTACTGACATTTAAAAGATCCCCACTTTAAAATCAGAGTTCAGTATATCTATTGAGGTATTTGTTCTATCTATGTGCACCACACAACTTTATATACATTATGACTGGTATTAATACTTTTTCAGTGCTTGTCCAACATATATGAAAAAAAGAGACAATTACACTGGATAAACAGAAAATTAAAGAAACCCCTCCCTTCAAAGAATTACTAAAGCCATTTCATTTATTAAACCAGGCTTTCTTTTCACATTGTGTTTATCAGCACCTATTCTGATAAGACTACCAGAAAAGCAATAACAGTAATATTAAAGACCACATTCTCCACTGGCTAATTATTTACATGTTTAGAGAATGAGTCTGAAAAGGACATACCACCACCTTCATTCTGATTTGGCAACATTTAAAGTTGTAAGGCTATGTCTACACTTGTAAATTTAGGTTGACTTAGCATGTCCACACCTAAATTTTAAATCCACTTGGGGGGTGGGGGGGACTTACAAAGTTGACCTAGCGTCCACACTGGATGCCTAGGTCGACTTCTAGGGGCTAGCGGGACCTTGGACAGGTCCACAGTGGCAGGGGGGGCACCCCTTGCCAAGTGCCAGGGGGCTCAGCCTTTGCCCCATTGTACTTGGGTACAATGGGGCAAAGGGGGACAGGGACTCTAGCAGAGCATAGGGGCAGGGTGGGCAGAGCTCTGCCCTGCCCTGTGGGGGGACATGCCAGGCTCTCTCTGTGCCACCCCCCCCCCCCGGCAGGGAGGGCAGTGGGGGAGTCCTGGAGAGCCCTCAGTCGACTTAGTGTCGACTTAGGGCTACTCTGCATCTACACTGGCTTAAGTCAACTTTAGAAAGTCGACTTTAAAGGAGGTTTAATAAAGTCGACTTAATTTTCCTTCAGTCGACTTAAGCAAGCTGCTTAAGTCAATTTAAGGAAAGTGTAGTTTAGACTCAGAGTAAATTAAGTCAATTTAAGCAAGCTTAAGTTGATTTAATTTACAAGTGTAGATGCACCCTAAATGATTACACAAGATGAAAATTAGTGGAAAATCAGATCTTAAGTTTCTGTGGTGTGGAGAGTAAATAAAATACTTTAAAAAACAAAGGACAATAAGCCTCTTTTGAACAATACTTTATTGTTTAGTGAAGAATGTTACATAACCGTATTGTATTTGCTTTGACATATCATAAGATGACAGCATAAAGATAAAATACTACACTATAAGAAATCATAAGGACACAGCAGTTCCCTCTCATTTGGAATCTTCTGTCAGAGCCTACGTGCAAACAGGGATATGTGTCATCAAGTTGGATTATATGTTTGATGTATTTACAATAGACATGTTTACAGAGAATGTTAGAAATACCCAGTTTATTCTTTTCTGTTCTTCATAATTTCTTATATCACGCTAATGTCTGAGCATTTTCCAGGAGCACATTAAGGAACATGACTAACAATGGTCACATTTTATTCAATTATGGACTGTTTAAGCAGAATACAGTAGCTAAGTAAAAATAAGTGAATCTTATTAGGAGAAAATTACTGCAGTGACATTGGCAGAAATTATGATCTTCATGTTTACCATAGAGACAAATAAGCAAAATATTTTATAGTGTTAAGCTTTTTCAGCAATGGAGTTCATAAGTTCATTGTTGCTTTCAAAGAATCATTGATGTTTATAGGTTTACTAAGCTCAAACATCAATTTGCAGAAATACTGTAGTATAATATGTTCTAAAAACCAAATTACTTTAAATAGGACAGACAATTTTATCCTCCTTTATTTGGACTCCAGTGGCAAGCACATCTTGGGAGGAAGCATTATATTTCTTTCTCAATGTATTTTTATTGTCAAAATAGGAAGAGTTTATGAAAACATTCAGAAATGAAAACTAGGCTGCAGAAACACATTTTTAAATTGCAGTCTGTTCTAAAGATCTTGACTAAAGTACTGCTGTAATTATCAGATCTTTACTGTTATTCATAATTGTATTTAGTGAATTATAGTGCTTTCCATTATAGTGACAGAGGCAATTACTTAGATTACATTTCAAAACAAATATATTTATATTTCTTTTGGCCTTTCCTGATGTTTGTCTTTCCTTCACCTTCTTGAATTACCCTTTCTGATAAATGTGGGATTTTCTCCCATGAAAGCTCATGCGATAAATAAATCTGTTAGTCTTTAAAAGTGCCACAGGACTCTGTTGTCATAATAAAAAATGTTAGAGTTATGTTGACTCAGATATAAAACTTGGATTGAGCGAAAGTTTGCAGAATAAAATCTTGTTAATTTGTCATATGTCCAGCTGATCATTTTGAGATCTTGAAAACATCATCAGTTTTGCAAGGGAAGTACAGTACTTAAGCATCTTGAACATAACCTACTCTTTGAACCCTGTGCTACTTCCTTTTTCTTTCAAAATTCTTCCTTAGTAACATAGACTTTTTAAATGGTTCCCAATGACTAGCAGAATGTTTTAGCACCTGAACAGATCATTTGCTTTCTGAGCTTAAATTTGACTAGTTCATCCAGCATCAATTTCTATGACATAGAAAAGAGACATTGTATTTACATCTTTCAAGGAATCCATTTATTGCTTATCAAAACTCTTTGGTAGCCAAGCCATTAATTAGCTAAACTTTGATTTACTCAGTGTGACTTTACATTTAAATCTCTGAGCTTAACATTATGTAAGCTAAGGTGTATTTATTATTTGTGTGTGTGCAGGTAACTCCTACATTGTGCTTTAGAAATGTAACCTATCATTTGTCCATTTCATTTTTCTTGGCCAGTTTTTCTGTTGAAAGTAATTGTTGGGCGAACAGGGAAGTACAAACATGGCTTCAGGTTTGAATTTCTGAAAAGGAGTGGCAAATTGACACAGACTGTAGTATGCTTCCTGCCTGTTGGATTTTTGTATGTTAGGACTTCTCTAATGCTATGTTCCTATGATGGGAAAGCAATAAAATTAAGGTAACGAAATACCGATAGTCCTGCATTACAGAAATCACTTGAATTAGTGAATGACATTATTAAAACCTTTTAGAACATTTTAAAAGGTGTATATTTCAAAATCCTAATATTTATGTTCCATTACTGAATACATTCAAGACATTTTACCTTTACAAGTATTTTACAGTAGTGTTAAGGAAGCTCTCGGAGTACTGGTAATGCCATTTCTTGGAGTGTTCCAAGGGCCTCATTTCCACAATATTATATATCCTCATGCGAAAAAGTAGGCCATTTGTATGCAAAGAATGTGAAATGTGTTAAATTACTTGAAAATAATTCATGTAGTCAGCACACAGGGCTACCTGCTGTTTCACAGGTGGGAAAGTTACTAGAATTTGCTATAGGAATGCGTATCTGAGGAGTGAAACTAGTTGAAACAAAGTCTATATCACTTTGAGTAACAAGCACCTGATTCAAAATTTTTAGGGAATGTGTAGTGAAGTAAGGAAAAAATCAACTCAAGTGACATGCACTGGGGGAGAGAGATGAAAAGAGGACAAATTTTATCTTACTTTGATTTCCTTTTGTTATGGATGCGACTAGGGAGTCCCTCACCCAAGAGGGAGTCGCTCTGTGGCTCGATCACCTCGCAGCTTAAAAGAGGACCCGTCTCCTGTATAAGGAAATTGATTAGAATTTATTTAGCATCTGCAGATGGGTGACTCCAGTACCACACAGGGTAGGAGCACACCCACACGCTTGTGTTTGCACATTTTATTGTCGGTTAACACCTTACACCTGAGTGGAGTCTCATGGTTTAACTGGAACTCCATGAAGTTGTAACAGATCCTGCATAAGATCAAGGTCTAAGGCTATAGAACTTAAATCTTTATGCATTGTGGTGATAAGTGATTAATCAATGCTTGTTCTAGGTCTGGTCTTATAAAGAAGCTTGGAACAGCTATTAAATGTACTTTAAAAAGTTGCACCAATTTGGAAGTTTCTACCGGTTCTAGAGGTATTCTCTATCTTTAAGATTGGAAATCCCATTAAAACTGGTGCAATCTTCCAAATCAGTGGAACAGGTTAAAAGTGCCTGTCATATATAAGAAACAAATAGCTTCCGCATGGGAAGCAAGAAGTGGGAATTAAATGGGTAGACATCTAAATATGAGAGGGTTTTAAAGTACAGTACAGTTCTGCTTTTTTGAACTAGGAGATGTCATTTTCATTCATGAACCAGAGCACTTCACACAGGTCATAAGTGTTTGCAGTCTTTTATTCTCTAGAAACAGTTTTAAAAACCAATATAAATGAGAATCTGAACCATGTTTAGCTACTATAACACAATATGTATTTGATTTAAGTTCCAGAAACTCAATGCTTCAATTTGCTCATATCCATTTAATGTAAAAATATTATTTTCATTATGCATAAGGTTATATATTTTAATCAAGTAGAAATGTCCTTAGGGTAACAATCTCCAATAACTACATAAACTTCCTTCTAGGTTGTAGGACAGTGTTGGTTATTTTGGTAGTTTGATTGATTGGAGGTCTGCTACAATATTTGAAATGTTCTTGGGGCTATGTGCTAAAGAAAGCATTTTAGAAATAATATGGTTTAATTTTTTTAAAAAAGAGACTTTAAAGTAAATAAAAAATGAATTGAAGGGATAAAATTATATACATTATTGTCCATAAAATTTAGCATGAAAAAGAGTGATGTGCTTAAAAGGTGATGTGTTTACAGCAGACAGCCAAATAGAATTGAACACATTGAGAAGGACAGTGGAGAATGAACGATATCCCGTTTTTCTTCAATGACTCAATTACTTAAATGCCTTCAATGACTTCCTGGCTTTTTTATGTTTTCCATTTAAGGTTCTTATTGAAATCTAAGATCCTTCACTTTAGTTTCTGATTTTTTTGTGTGTCTGTCTACATAGCCACTGATATTTTTCACTCAATGATTTTGCCATCTACATTACTATTTTCCTGTACTAAATAATGTGTTTTTACTCATGTGGCTCCATTGTGTTTGGAATACTTTACTGTATGTGTTCTTCATTGTTGACTAGAATGTTCCTGGTGCTAAAAATAATAGACACTCGAGAGGAGATTGCATGAAAGAAAAGAAAAAAAACAAAACAGCTTTTCTACATTGGCAATCACCAAAAAGAAGAAAGAAAAAGAGGAGAGAAGTGCTGACATCTCCACAGATTGGCAAAATGAGGGGAATGTACTTGCACTTGTGCTTTCTACAAAAAGAAAGCAAAGAAAATAGATGAAAAAACAGAAGTATCAGTTCTTTAAGTGATGGTCTGTGTGTGTATCACACATATAGGAATGCAGCCTGGATTTTTTTTTTTTTTTAAAGCAGTATCCATTGGCCTGCATGATCACATAAGTTCTCCTAGTGCTCTGAACTAAGGTGTAAAAGGTGGTGCACCTTTCCAGTTCATTCTTACTACTGCATCATCTGAACTGGATACTTCAGTGTCCTTTCTTGTGCATCATTACTGTAAATGTATTGCGTATCGTTAGTTTTTAGAATATTATAGTGTAGTCTAGCATGAGGATAGTGTTCTCAACCTTTCTTCACCACCAGGAAAAATTTTCTCTGCGAAGTCTTGCATTATGGCCAAGGTTCAAAAACTGCGTGTCCTGACCTCCTTTTCAATGAGGACACCTATACTGCCTCTGCTGCCTGGATGAGGCTCACATGTCTGCCAAGTGCAGCATCTGCCACTCTCCTCCCCCATTAATACATAAGTGTCAGGAACTAAGACTAATATGTGATGAAGAATGCACTGAGACACCATTCAGATCTGCATCAGGGACCACCCGTACATCAACCTCAGCAAGCTGACAGGACCCTTCCAAGCATGAACTCAGGAATGGGATCTAAAATGGTTAAGCCTAAGGAAAAGGCTTATCATGAGAGTAAGGGACCTTCTTATTGACATAGGGACAAGTCATTTTTGTTAAAAACTGCCCCAGAGAGAAAGGATCTCTTGCCATGCCATCCAAATGGGGAGAGCCTATGCACAAAGGCACTAAGGACTTAGGCCATAGTAAATTTTCTAGGATGGAGCAGATGGCGTGCAAAGATACAGATGTGATAATGAAGATTCGGGATAAACATTTCCTCACACTCATAGCTGTACCTTCTAAAACAACACCAAGGGCAGCTGTACACACCTTAATCTGTGATTTAGAGCTTGGTATTTGTATGGGCATTGGAAAAAGAATGCTTATGTTCCAGAAGTGTGCAACCCACCCTTAACCAAAACAGAAATGGCTTTAGGGGGAGCTGTTTTTCAGCAAAATTGAAGTGTTTCTCCACTTGAACTCAGAAATGCCACTTGTCCCTGGAATCAGCTAGTATCCATGCTGTTCTCGTGTCTACCCTTATGTCTTTGGGTCTCGCTCTCAGGGTACCCTTGTTGCCAAAAAGGCCAATGGTATATTGGGCTGCATCAATAGGAACATTGCCAGCAGATTGAGGGATGTGATTATTCCCCTCTATTTGGCACTAGTGAAGCTGCAACTGGAATATTGTGTCCAGTTTTGGGCTCCCCACTACAGAAAGAATGTTAACAAATTAGAAAGAGCTCAGTGGAGGGCAACAAAAATGATTAGGGGGTGGGGCACATGATTTACTAGGAGAAGCTGAAGGAATTAGGCTTATTTAGTCTGTGGAAGAGAAGTTAGAGGGGGGATTAGATAGCAACCTTCAGTTACTTGAAGGGATGCTTCAAGGAGGGAGGGAGCTAGGCTATTCTCAGTGGTTACAGAGGACAGAACAAGGAGCAATGGTTTTTAGTTGCAGCTGGGGATGTCTAGGTTGGATATTAGCAAAAACTTTCTCACTGGGCGAGTGATAAAGTACTGGAATGGGTTATCTATGTAGGTGGTGTAATCTCCATCTTTGGAAACTTTTAAGGCCCGGTTAGACAAACCCTGGCTGGGATGATTTAGTGGAAGTGGTACTGCTCTTAGCAGGGGGTTGGACTAGATGACTTCATGAGGTCTCTTTCAGCCTTAATATTCTATGATTCTCATTGAGTGCATTTAGCAGAGAGCAGCACTTTTCCTGTAGACTTGTTTGATCTTCACTCATCCTGCCACAACTAGATTTCTGAATGGTAGTCTCAGGTCCTTTCCACCAATAGCAAAATTTGCATCAAAGTGGGACCTCAATTATTTTCTATTGTGTCTCAATAAACCTCCGTTAAACCTAAAACCTTCCTCTGTTACCCATTTTTTTATGAAGGTGACCTTTCAAGTATCTGTCACACCTGCCAGAAGAATCAGTGAGCTGTGGGTGATCATGGTGGGGCTTCCATATTTTACCTTCTACAAAGAAAAGGTCTTATTCAGATCCTACCCTAGATTCATCCCTAAAGTAGTTTCTGCTTTTCATATGAGTCAGGAAATCTATTCTTCAATATTTTTTTTCCCTAAACTGCATGTTTTGGGTGTAAAACAAACAAAATGAATGCAACATTAGGGAGCTCAAATATCAACACTTGTTATTGTAGAGGTAATGAAAAATGGAGTATGTTGCTCCCTGTACTGCCCAAACTCTGTCCAATACTGCTAGAAATGTTATTAGGCTAGGGCATACAACATGAAGGGAACATGATTTTTCAGTGCTATCATTACATCATCCAAAATGACACACTAAGACTTCATTTAAAACAGAATTAGTAAACCAAGACTGTACAGGTTCCTAAAACTGAATATTGTTTGTTGCATGTTCTTCAATTGTTCAGATCAAAGCTTAACTTTTATTATTTCTATAATTGCTATTCTTGTTTTTTTCATGTCATGTTTTTCTAGTGCACTTTGATACTCACAAAAAGCATGTTATTAAATTTCTAAACAGCACAATTTAGTTAAACAAAGAAATAAGAAAAGACATAATAGAAATCCTTTAAAAGACTCAAATGACCTGGCAGATAAAAGGATTGGATCAATTATAATAAAAGATTAATAATATATAAAGAAATCTACAGGACCTAAATATATGTCAAAGGGTATGGAGCACTGAGACACATGATTTTCTCTAGACAAAGCCATGAAAGAAATAGTCATTGAATGATAAAGTGGAAAGCTGGTCACATCTTGTTTATATTCATGTGCATTAGCAACTAGGGGAAGAAAGAAAGTGGGATATGGTAATTGTATATTTTGGGATTAGTTACAATTAGAAAGTTCAGGGACAATTCAATCAATTTCCTGATTTGGGCTATAGAAACCTAGGTAAACCAAAGTAACTCTTTGTGTCCCCCTACTGGTCAGAGACCATGCTTGGGAAAGAGAAATTATAGGCTAGCTGGAGACAAAGGGAGGAGTCAGACGGGAGGATGCCAAAAGAAAAAAAATGGGGACAGGATGGGTGGGAAACGAACATCAAAAAAGAGGAACAATAAGAGAATTATAGTAAATATAGGATCACAGAGGGAGTAGTGGGTAGTCTAAAGTAGCTTTCTAGGTATTGTTGAGGTTGTCTTTCTCTGACATCTGAGTTAGAAAGGTTCTTGCTAGCATCCAAAATATCCTGTTATGTAATAAAAAGCTAATTATTTTTAATGATTCAGTTTGTCAGATAGAAGTGGTTGTCATGTCTGTGCACAAAATACTAAACATCCTGATGTGTTTTATCATCATCTTTGTTTTTACATTCTGAATGTTGGCCTCTTGCAATTGTAAAGCCGTGGTAAAGATAGGAATGCTAATCATCCTCTATACTGATGTGGTGTTTTTTTAATGTTCTTTTCCTGCCAGCTGTAAGATATTATTAATTTAATTATGAGGTCTAAATGAATTCCCAGTCCCACTGTTCTACCTCACCATGGTTTCCACTTTCAATTCTAGTCTAAAATGAGGAATTGCCAACATCTTCTGTTTTAAACATTTTGTTGTTTCAGTGCAAACAGCTCTAAAATGATCAGAATAGACCATCTTGCATTGACTGTGCTGCTAAAAATAACAGCCAACCTATTTATTTGTCTAATAAATGGTACCTTAGGGTGCGTCTGCACTTACAAATTAAGTCGACTTAAGCTTGCTTAAGTCGACTTAATTTAATCTGCATCCACACTACATTTTTCTTAAGTCGACTTAAGGAAAATTAAAGTAGACTTTATTAAACCTTGTTTTAAGTTAACTTTGCTGACCAAGTCGACGTAATAAAGTCTCAGCAAAGACTCAGCAAAGTCGACCTAAAACGAGGTTTAATAAAGTCTACTTTAATTTTCTTTAAATCGACTTAAGCTGCTGCTTAAGTCGAATTAAGGAAAATGCAGTGTGGATGCAGAGTAGCCCTAAATCGACTTTAAGTCGACTTAAGGGCTTCAGGGCTCCCCCACTGCCCTTCTGCCAGGGTGGCTGGCACAGGCAGAGCCTGGCATGCCCCCCCACAGGGCAGAACAGAGCCCTGCCTGGCTATGTCTACATTTGTAAATTTAGGTCGACTTTACCTAAGTCGACTTCACTAAGTCGACTTTAAGTCGAGTTAGTTAAGTTGATTTAGCATGCCTACACCTAAATTTTAAGTTGACTTAGGGGGGAATTTACAAAGTCGAGCTAGACCATCCACACTGGACGCCTAGGTCAACTGCTAGGGGCTAGGGAGACCTAAGGCAGGTCCACGGTGGCGGGGGGGCACATCTTGCCCAGTGCCAGGGGGCTCAGCCTTTGCCCCATTGTACTTTAGTACAATGGTGCAAAGGGGGACAGGGACCCTGGCAGGGCATAGGGGCAGGTAGACACACCCCCAGTGTTCCTGTCTTCTCAGCCCCCATTGTACCCAGGTACATTGGGGCAAATGCTGAGCCCCCTGGCACTTGGCAAGGGATGCTCCCACCACCAGCATGGACCTGTCCCAGGTCCACCTAGCCCCTACAAGTTGACTTAGGCATCCAGTGTGGATGCTCTAAGTCAATTTGGCGGGGTCCCCTTTAAGTCGACTTAATTTTTGAGTGTGGACATGCTAAGTTGACTTAACAAAGTCAACTTAAAATCGACTTTGTTAAGTCGACTTAGCTAAGTCAACTTAAATTAACAAGTGTAGACATAGCCTTAATGTTTATCTTATGTGCTGTGTCTCAAAGACCAATAGGACTGCAAAGGGCTTCTGCAACCTTCCGCAGTCTGTTTTTTAGTCTCTTCCTCTCAGAAGCAAAGAAAGTAAGCAGCTGACTGCTAGATTTTTTTGTAAGTCAGGTTTACTTCTCTTTCTTTGAAAGAGAGTAAAAAAGCTTGTTGCTGGTAGATCTCAGCTGGGCCCTCTTTCCTGAGACTGATTAGGAGAATTTGCTATATGTCCACTGTTTTCTCAGTCAGGGAGCACTTCTATTGAAAGAAGATGGGTCAGAGTTACTGCTGCTGAGCAGCATTTCTCAGGCAGGTCACCTTTACTCTTTTTGAAAATAAAAAAAAGAATGCCACAGCTGCTGCCAGTTGTTCTCCTTGAAGGTCTTTTTTGAATGCCATGTCATTCAAAAAAATTGAAAAATGATTATATCTCAGGAGACAGTAATCGCAGTAAGAAATGACAAATCACAGAATTACATTAGGCTTTTATTTCTCAACTCTATTTGATATATTTTATTATAGGGTCTCCTAATTTGGGATTTTCAGTGCTATTCAACCTTTTTTTTCACTGACCTTGCCCTGCTATGTTTTCTTCTTACCCTGTTTCCATAGCATTTGCCTTCAAGAAGAAATACAACTATTCCTCAGTTATTCCCTATCATGGTATGCAATGTATGAAGTCTGGCAGGAATAATTGTGGAAAAGATAAGTAAAACAATAAGCTGTGTTTGTTATGAAACATTCCGGGACCAACCTGGTGCAATACAGATGTCAGAATGAGTTTCTGATTTTCTTTTCGGTTTTGAAGCATTCTTCAGGATAAATCATTTTTAATAGTTAATAGTCACTATACTGCATTACATTGCATACAAGAGTGAATTTCTGAGTGAAAGGCTTTCAGTGGCTACTGTCCTTACAGTAGCAATTTAAAGAACACAGAGGATGGATTTCAATATAAATCCTCTGCAGTGATTACTGAATCTAAGCTCCAACTTCTGCCTCCTTTGGTTAATTTACTCCAGGCAGTGCAATATTTATTGCTTAAGTTGGTTATTCCCTTGTTACTGGGAGTCCTGCTTCTTGGCACTAAGAACTAATGCATTAGTGCCACTGGGTAGAAATTTTATATATAAGATGCTTTATGGGGACAGTTGATAGTGAGTTCCTGGAATTTTTCAGAATCATTTTCAAGACTGCATATAAATTTTTCATATGGAGCAGATAAAATACACAGTAGACAACTATCCTTTAGTAAATGAGAATATCTGAAAATGTGAAGTTATGATTGTCATATTTTAAAGTGCATGATTTTATGCTGAGCTAGAGTTTGTACAAATCATCTGTGTGTGCTATATCTCATGTTTCTCAAGTATAACAGTGGCTCTTTACTCTGAAGGCTCGTTTAAGTCATCCTCCTGTTATTTTACAAAGGCATTGGGAAGCTGAAATACAACTTCCCCTGCAGATTTCTGGGAGGAATGTTGGAGTTTTTTCCACTTAACAGATATCTCCTATGTTCTGCTTGCTCTAGTCTAATGGCATTAATAAGCATGCAGGTAGGATTTTTCATACGTTTTTGTTTCCTAAAACAATGTCATTTTTCACATACTTAATGTTTAGCAGAAGATATGCCTAATGCCCTTCTTGCACTGTACTCTTGATGTCTGACAATCCAGATCGTTAGTTCATCAGGGTGAACAAATCGTGGCAAAGCAATAGCAAAAGAACAGCTAAACACGGTATCAGTCGCATTAGTAACAATACGAGGCTCTTAGCAACGTCTTGATTCCCCTATCATTTGAATGGCATGATTTTGTCTGTCATTTCTGTATGGAGGAGCACACATTATCAGAAATTTTCTGTAGTCAATAAAATAAAGAGGTTTATGGATACAAATTTCTCATTCCCAGGGTCCAGTGTTCTTTGTCCTGAGCAGGAAACTGTCAATAGAAAGTGTTTCATAAGGATATTTTTCCTTAGAGAGCCCTATATTTAAAATAGTCAGGTTAGGAAAAGCATACTGTCATATTCAGTGTTTGATCTGATCTTTTGAAAATTGGAATAGCTTCAGGAAATGCTGCTTGAAAGTCTCTGATCTTGAAAATGATCTTTAAATTTATTAAGGCCCCTGAATGAAATTACATAGAAACCTTAAAATGAAGTTATACTTTGGAGAGTAACTCTGTAAAAAATAGCATTATTATGTTCTATGTTTGTCTCTCAGGGTCTTCCATAAGTCATTTTTCATTTTCTTGCTTTTGTCTGATAGCCAGATCTGCAATAGCCAATCTGGGATTTAAAGGTCAAGGTGTGTTTTTTGCTGGTTCACATATCACTACTAGGGAGACGGATGCTGCAGTCGGAACTGTAGTTAACAATTTTGTTAATGATGCTTTTGTCCAAATAGAATCCAGCTTATACACTCATAGTTCATATTGATTTTCCAGGAATAAAAATTTGTTTTTGTCACTAACACGGGTAAACTCTGTGGACTGGGTTTCAGTCCCTCAGGCTATGTCTGCACTTAGTGATTTAGGTCAACTTAAGTAAGTTGACTTTAATAAGTCGACTTTAAGTCGGCCTTATTAAGTTGACTTAGAGAGTCCACACAGGACTCCTAAGTCGACTTAAAGTGGGCCTTACTAACTCGACTTAGAGAGTCTAAACTAAACTCTCTAAGTCGACTAGTTAGGTCCAGGGAGAGCCAGCCCCGCATGGCTTAAGTCGACTTAATTTACAAGTGTAGATGCACCCTCAATGCTGGAGTTCTCTCCCTCTGTTTTCCTTTTACTTCATAGAGGTATTGCTATTATTATTTAAACAGCTACATTGTGATATCATCTGGAGGCCAACCGTTCAATCCCCATTGTATCAGCAGTTTTACAAATATATAGAAAGTGACAGTCCCTGCCCCAAAGAGTTTACAAATTAGAAGACAAGACAGCTAGTGGATGAGACAAACACACAGGTCAGGATAGGACAAGGCAACACAGGCAAACAAAACATGGTGTGATGTGTGCAATCCTTACCCATACAGGAGCGGTAATCTGAACTGCTTATCTGCCTTGCTGTTATTAGAAGAGACAGGAAAGACTTGAAGGGAGCAGCACAAGGGAGATCAGACT
Source organism: Pelusios castaneus (assembly GCA_007922175.1). Taxonomy (NCBI): domain Eukaryota; kingdom Metazoa; phylum Chordata; order Testudines; family Pelomedusidae; genus Pelusios; species Pelusios castaneus. The sequence goes on along the minus strand of ML685777.1, from coordinate 19,247,811 downwards.
CACCTCCCCTACTGCCTTCAGAGCTCTGTAGGCAACATAGAAGTGAGGGTGGTAATCATACCACAACCCTACAACAAGTTTGTGGCACCTGCCCAGCCCCATTTTGGGTCAGGGCCCCTCCACAGTTACAACACTGTAAAATTTCAGATGAAAATATCTGAAACTGTTACATTGATCAATTTTCAAATCCTGTGGCCATGAAATTGACTAGAATGGAACCTGAATTTGGTGCGGCCCTGAAAATGAGCACTGAGCTTCCAGAAGCCTGCAGCTGCTGAGGTTAAATTCTGACCTGTAGGCTCAAGCCAGCTAGTCTGGTGATTTTGTTGCAGCCCAGCTGAATTCATCAGTAGAGTTGTGCTAGCTAACACCAGGCTCAACTAAAGAAATTTAAGACCACAGTTCCTGACAAAAGGAGGGCAAGGTTGTGATTTAAATATTTTGATTGGGAAGGTAGTAATTTTTAGATTATCACAATGGTCCCTTCTGCAATTGAAATCTATGCATCTATAAACTCCTCAAGACTAGGTAGACCAAATTCAGGGTGATGTATAAATTGAGTAGAGGAGAGAGAGTCAATTTCACGGCGGTAAATTGGATATGAACCTAGGAGAGTTGGAGGGTGACTAAGTAAGTGTAAAGGAATAGTCAAGCAATCTGAGTTTGCATAGTAAACACACTGGCATGCCTGGAAGCAATTGAAAGTTAAAGCAACTTAGACCCCCTTGAGACTTACCTCTGGATTTGATCTGCTAAGTGTATCTATTATTTCTGATTAATAACCACTAGATTCTTAAATGAAGAGTTAAGAACACACTAATGTTACTTAGAGAAGTGTCTCTTATAGTTGTAATATTGCTTATACTTATTCAGTTAGTGTAAGCATGAGTTGCGCATGTACGTAATCTCTCAAGTAAAATTTAGTGTAAGAATGTGAAGTGCATGCTTAAAGTTTGTTTGTATTGAGACAGCACATAAAGCTGTTATTGAAGTGCAGCGTGTGCTTAGAAAGGGTCAGGAAATCTACAAAAATCCACAAAGCATGAGTCTGGTGGGGGGAAATGTCGTCTAACAGAATCTAATTTTGTATCACTAATATTATTCAACTTTGGTTAATATCTGAGTCAAGAAGAAAGTTAAGAATCTGACCTCAACCTTCTGTTGTAAAATTGTAATTTATTACTAGGGACATGAAATGTTAATAATATTGAATATAAATTAGTTAAGGAACAGAAAACTGCTAAGTTGATTATGAATGTGTTTTTCATTTTTGCATACCTAATAGGCTGTCACTAATCTTGTCAATTATGTTTAGAAGAATAGCTGAGAATTTCAATTAAATGAATATTTTCCTCAAGCTTTCAGTTCAGATATGAACTTCCTCTGTAATCTTGAGACCTTTTAAAGTCATATTCTCTAAAAAAACACAATGCTATGTGTTGATTTTTCTTAATTAACCCTAAATCCTTTAATAATTCATCCAGCAGCATAGGTGTGGTAATTTTTTTTTTTTCATTTAACTGAACGGAGTCTAAAACTTTACATTGAGTGTATGGAAATTGTTAGTATACCAGTGACTAACAACTTGAAGCTTGGTTGAAATGGTCTGCTGTAGAGACAAATAGCTCAGGTGAGAATGAAACTAAATATTAAATAAAAGTAGGAAACATTCCTGCTCTGATTGGGTTGGTAATGTGACCTTAAATTGCTGGTGCTGTGTAAGCAAACTTTAGGGGTTAGAAAATCTCCTATTGCAGAAATATTTTCTTCAGAAATGCTAGAAAACTGTTTCCCAGACTAGCTTTGATGACACTTAAATAATAATCTACATTTTCTATCCACATGCTTCATAATGCTCTCCAATACCTGCTAATATTTTTATTTAATATTTCATTAGTATTTTTATTACTGCAATACCCAAAAGTCCCTGTTGCATGAGGCACTGTGCAAACATGTACCAATACATGGTTCCTGGCCCAAAGAGCTTAAAATTTAAAGGTGGAATTTTCAAAAGTTTTTGATGTTGGCCTAACTGCTAACATTGAACTCAGTGGTTAAACTGCTATTGACTTCACTGGAGCCAAACCCTGAGTGTTTTTAAAAATTCCACTTGAGAAATATACAAATATATCCCGACAGCTGTACAGCCATAACTAATGCCTTCATCATGCAGAGATTTATTTGTATGCATGCAAGATGGATTGCTTTAAATCAATGCAATTTAAATTAGCAATTTTAATCCGGATTTAAATCAGCAAGAGAGAACCATGGATGGGCAGGCGGCTGAGAGGAGCAGGGAAGGTGCGGGGGAGGGCCGAGAGGAGCAGGGAAAGGGCCAGGGCAGGAAGGCGAGAGGAGTGGGGAAGGGGCATGGGAGGGCCGAGAGGACCAGGGAAGGGGCAGGGGAGGGCCGAGAGGAGCAGGGAAGGGGCTGGGATGGCCCGAGGGGGTCGGGGAACCACTGGGCAGGGAGAGGAGGAACGAAAAGGGGAGGGGTTGGGGAGCCGGCGGGGGGTATGGAGAGGCCCCGAGGGGCAGTGGGAGTGGAGGGTCCTGACACCCCCACCCCCCACACCACTCCTGCTGTCATACCAGCACCTTTTTTTTTTTTTTTTTAGAAAAAAAGCGCTGCCTATTAACACACTCAAGAATTTTATTAGTTTATATTGTTGATTCATGCAATTTATGATCCACTGTAAGCCCTAGATCCTTTTCAGCAGTACCATCACTTAACCAGTCATTTCTTATTTTAGACTTGTGCTTTAGGTTTTTTCTTTCCTGATTGCAGTGTTTTTGCACTTACTGTTATTGAATTTCATGTTGTTGAATTCAGACCAATTCTCTAATTTATCAAGATCCTCTTGAATGGTAATCCTGGCCTCCAAAATGCCTGCAGCCCCTCTCATCTTGGTGTCATCTGCAAGTTTTGTAAGCATATTCTCCACTCAATTATCCAAATCAGTAATAAAAATATTGAATAGTCCTGGACCCAGGACTGACCCCTCTGGGTTCCCACTACATACATCCACCCAGTTTGACAACAAACCATTGACAACTATTTTTTGAGTACAGCCCTTCAACTAGTTTGGCACCAACTTTATAATAATTTCATCAAGACTGCATTTTGCTAATTTGCGTCTGAGAATGTTATATAGGACTGTGACAAAAGCCTTAATAAAATCAAGATGTCATGTCAATTACTAACCCTCCTCACCATCATCCACTAGACCAGTAACCCTGTTGAAGAAGGAAAGTGTTGCCTCGTTATGACTTGTTCTTGACAAATCCATGCTGACTACTCCTTATAATCCTTTTATCCTCTATGTGCTTACAACCTGATTGTGAAATTATTTGTTCTAATGTCTTTCCAGGTATCAATATTAGGCTGACTTGATCTAGAATTTCCCCTGTCCTCTTTGTTCCCCTTTTAAAAAATGATACTATATTTGCTGTTTTCCAATCCACTGAGACCTTACCCATCTTCAGGCAGTTCTTAATGTTAATTAATAACAGTTCTAAAATTCCAGAGGGGTTGCCATGTTAGTTTAGTTCTGAAATTGGTTCAGCTGGTTCCTTAAATACCCTAGGATGAATTTGCCATGCCCTGCCAACTTAGACATCTAATTTATCTAAATATTCTGCTACCTATTTTTTTGTGTGTTTTTACCTGTCTTCCTTCCCCACTTGCTGTTAATATTAATTCTGTCTCCACAAATCCACCCAGTCTCCACAAATCGTTTCAGTGAATACTGAAGCAAAATAGCTATTTAATGTAATCTGTTATTAGCTCTTCCTCCCTTCTAAGTAGAGGACCTCCCCTTGCTTTTGTCTTCTTGTAATGTATTTACAAAATCTCTTCTTATTGCTTTTTATGTCCCTTGCTAGGTGTAACTCATTTTGTGCCTTAGTGTTTCTAAATTTGTCTTTACATGCTTGTGCTGTTCTTTTGTATTTCTCCTCAGCAATTTGTCTTTGTATTCAATTTCTGTAGGGTTTCTTTTTCATGTAACTTAAGTCGACTTAGTCCACTTTGTTAAGTCGACTTAATACGGTCAGCTTTAAGTCGACTTAAAGTTGACCTTATTAAGTTAACTTAACTAAATCAACCTAACTTTTTCTAGTGTAGACATAGCCATGAAATCTATCATTACTTTTACTTAAATTACCTTCTACCTCAGATTCAATACCAGTTTCTCCTTCTTGGTCAGAATTATATCTAAAATAGCTGGCCCCCATGTTACATGCTCTACTTTCTGAAACAAACACTTGTCCCTGGTATGTTTTAAGAATTGACTGGACATTTTGGCTATGTCTACACTAGGAAAAATTAGGTCGACTTTGTTAAGTTGACTTAATCAGGTCGACTTTAAGTCGACTTAACAAAGTGGTTTCCATGGACGTGGACTAAGTCCACTTTGTTAAGTCGACCTAACTGCCCTTAGGTCGACTTAACAAAGCGGACTTAAGTATCCACACTGGGCTTAGGTCGACCTAAAGAAGGGTTAGGCCAACCTAAGGTTGCTTAAGTCGACCTACCTAGCGGTTCTTAGTAAGTTGACTTAAGCTTTCATTAAGTCGACTTAAGGAATTTCTGGTGTAGGTGCAGCTTTGTTTAAGTCGACTTAAGCCTCCTTAAGTCGACATAATTTGCCAGTCTAAACATAGCCTTTGTGTTTTGCCATATTACTTTTCTAACAGATACATTGGTAGTTCTGGTTGTTTGGGAGAAGCTTGTGGTTTTTATTTCCCCCCTTAATTATTAAATAGATTTTTGGTTTTTATATGTTTTTTTGCTTTCTTGGTCTCCAGGGAAGATAAGGATTAGCCACAAGGCAGTTTGTTAGACTAACAATACAGTGCACTAGTGTAGCTTTGTCAGTTCTCCTCTTCCACTAATACTGTAGAGTCTAGATTTTTCACTCAGCAATAGCATTTTATTTATTTTGGGTGAAAAGCTTTACTTTCAGGTGAACTCTGGGTAACTAACAAATAAATTTGTAATCTATGCATGAAAGTGAAATAGAATCACATGAAATTAAAAAAGTCATATATTAGCAGAAACTGGAGAATAATGTGCAAGTTGTACTTTAATTTCATGAAGCAGGGATTAGATATTCATGCATCTCTTGCTGTGACTTGTAACATCTTTCACAGAAGTGTCACCTTCAAGAGGCTATTTCTGGCAACGAAATTCCAGCAGGGGATTTCAAGAGGTATTTTAAGGGTACCAGTGGGTATTGGATATATTCTCTGCAGATCACCTTTTTGTTCCTTCAGATATTTCTGGATACACTTGAAAACCAGTCTGTATTTTTTTCAGTGCAGAGGTGCATATTTATTTTATTATTTCTCATAAAATAGATACAGTATTGTTTTTAACTGTGTGTAGTGCCTTTATTTTCTTTGGGTATTCAGTTTTCATATAAAACTTTAGAAAAACATGCAGGTTTCTAAATGTTTACTATCCTTAAAGCAGCTAAAGCAAAAACCAGAAATGAACATGGCTCTTTTTACTTATTAATTGTATATGCAAATATTTATATTCAAGTAGTTCAGAACTACTTAGCCACATAGTAGTCTCCTTCATCATGAAAAGACAAAGGAATAGTATATTAAAGCTTTAATGTTTGCTCTGACTCTCTTGTTTATTTTGTTTCTCATTCTGTTTCTTTTATAAAGGAATATGAATATATTGTATGCTTTAGTATACTGTAAACTCTGCTGCACACTAGTGCTTTAAATACTAGTGAATGATGAAAATATGGTGAGAAAGTTTTTCCTAATATCTAACCTTGACCTCCTTAGCTGTGACTGTCCTCTGTTACTACTGAGAACAGCCTAGCTCCCTCCTCTTTCGAGCACCCCTTCAAGTAGTTGAAGGCTTCTATCAAATCTCCCCTCAGTCTTCTCTTCTGCAGACTAAATAAGCCTAGTTCCTTCAGTTTCTCCTCATAAGTCACGTGCTCTAGCCCCCTAATAATTTCCGTTGCCCTCCACCATATCCCCCAGTTCCTTTTCTACGCTGCTGCTACCTAGCCGATTGGTCCCCAGCCTGTAGCAGTACATGGGATTTTTCTGTCCTAAGTGCAAGACTTTGCACTTGTTCTTGTTGAACCTCATGAGATTTCTTCATGAAGTCAGAGTTACTGATATAAAGACGTATTGGGGCCGGACCAAGGCAGGGGCTTTAGGTGCTGCAGCCCCAGTCCTTGGCCTAAAGGGGGGCCCTTCAGCCCTGTCAAAATCCAGCCTGGGCTGAGTTGCACACAGAGTGGGGCAGAGGCCCATAAGAATGGGCAGCCTTTGGCCCCCCAGGACCTTGATCCGACCCTGCTTTACATTTATCGTAGTGTAACTGAGAGCAGAATCTGAATCACATTCTGATAATCTGTTTTAAGGCTAACCTTAATCCTAGTAAGACAAAAGAGTCTTACAATAGACTAACACGGCTACCCCTTTGGAACTTAATCCTAGTGTCTTAATCGAAAATAGAAAGTTAAAGTGCAATTGCCCAGCTCCTAAGTTAGCCAATATATTTTCACAAGCCTTAATTGAAAATAGATGTCATAATTATTATTTCAAAAGTTTGCTTTGGAGTAGTACCAAACGATATCGGGTACTGAATTTTCTATTTTAACATGGCCAGAAAGCCCCAATAATTCTACCAAACAGAAGTACGTGAAGGAATTATAATGTAAGTTAATAACAGTTTTTGTTAGCAGACATTGCAATTTGCTAACAAGAAATGAGGTTAAGAATTGCAGTGGAAGTAGAGCATCCAAAGAAAAAAAATTGCTTGCTGCAGCTTGTCTTCTAAAGTTTACTTTGATCCTCATTCTCTTTAACACTTACACTCACAGCAGGAAGATATTGGCCAGAGATAGAAAAATATTGGAAAAACTCATTCTTAACTAGTAGCTTTTCTTCTTCCCTGTTCATTGTTCTGTGCTTTTAAAACTACATTTTAAAAAGTTGTTTTCCTCACCTTTCTAGGTAAATGAAGCTATGAAGTAGCTTGGGTTTTTTTTTTTTTTTTTTTTTTTTTTTTTTGTGGGTATTTTTTTTTTTGGTTTGGTTTGGTTTTTAAATCTTATTTTAGAGTAACTGAAATTGGACTGGGAAACTCAGGGTAACAGCTCTATGACTATTATATGTGATGTGTGACATAGGCTCTTAAAGTAGTCAAGAACTAAGATTAACATCGTACTCACATTGATCATTTGAGGTTCTTGAATAGAAAAATCTCAGATTTTCCAAGCTAAAACTCTTAACTAATAAATTAAAATGTTATACTAAGTTGTGGTCAAAGTGCTTGAAATATGGGTGGCTAGATTAGCCATTCATGTCCATATTTAGACATCTAACTTAAAGTGACCTTACTGGGAGGTGCTGAGCACCTGTAACTCCCATTAACTCCAACAGAAATTGAGATTGCTCAGCATTTCGGCAAGTCAGGCTACTTAACCTAGAGTTGGATATTGATGCCTAACAATAGCCCTCAGATGATTGAAAATTTTGGCTTGTATTTATAGTTTCTCAGATGCTGCTTCCAATTCCTGCTTTAAAGCAAGGACTGGGGACACTTATTGATGATATGATGTACAGGATGGGTTAGGTTCAGGCATCATACCAGAAGAAGCTTAGCTAAGACCTTGCTCCAGGCCACAGATATTTTCCCTTGTTAACGTGATAGAAGGGAAAGCAGAACTAAGATCTGTTAGAGACAAAGGAGCTGAGTGATGAAGGAACTGAAATACAACAGTTGCAACAGATGGGACATGGAGGTGAGCCTTACTTCAAGAAGCACAATGAAGTAGGGCAGCTGCTGAGATTCCAGCCAGTACTGACAAGCTACCTTAACGCTAAATGGAGTTGGGGCCTCATAGAAGTGCAAACCAGGTTCCCTAGAGTAGTTTCATTTTTCTTCCAGATTTGGATTCAATGCAATTTTGTGTGTTGGTCAAGGGGGACTGGGAGAGTAAAATGTGTAGTTCTTCTGTCCAAATGGACTAACTCTCAAAAAATAGAAGTTACAAACATGTGACTCCTAATTTTTCCAAGTCATGAGTAACATTTTCTAAATAATGTAAAATTAGAAAAACTGCATGAAACAAGCAAAAAGAATTGCCATTTTTATTCTGCAAATTGTTTTTACAAAAAAAAAAAAACCTGACCACTTCGATTCTTGGAGGTTGCTGAATTCTTTTTGGCTAACTCTCTTTGTACTCTCTTTTAAAGAAATTAATTCTAAACACTTTTATTTATATTTAGCAGCATCTGATTTTTTCCCCCCAATTTCAGTTTCTGTTTTCTCCATGAAGGATTACATTGTTCCTGAGATATTTTAAATCACTGCCTTTTCAAATGTCTCTTTTTATTTCCAAAGTGGTCATGAATTCTAACTTTCTAGGGAATATGCCTGTGGCAAAATTCATGTATTGAATGGCGTATGTTCAAAAGTCACAAAATAAAGGGGAAAAAGAAGAGTAGTGAAACGAGATTTATCAATGTTATTTTAACTCTGGGCAAACCTAAATTTTGCTGACAGGCTTAATAATGGAGAGAAGCAAACAGATAACTAAATGCTATGAATGCTATGTAAGTATATAATACTTATTACATTGTAGAAATTTGCTGTCTTACATTTATATATATAATTAAAGTTCCAATTTAGTAGTCATCAGTAATATGTGAATTGTCTGCTTTATCATGTTGTGAGCTGCTAGTATATAAACATACTTTAGATGAGATGATTGATATCTAATTTTTATTTTGCTTTAATTTTGGATTTTTTTGAAAAGAGAATATATGATTCCATTATTGTGAATTTCTCTCTATTACAGTCTTAAACTCATAATTACTTTAAACATTCTGAAAACAATTAGGCAAACTGGGAGCACTTACCACTGTGCAGAAAAGGGATGAAGGAAACTGAACACCCAATAATATATGCCACTAACAAGTCAAATCAAAAAGAAAATCCAAACCAACCCTGAAGTAGTTAAATAGTTGAGCAGGGTTGTGGAGAAAGATCTACTTCTTGTTCTTTGGTTTGGTGGAAATAGAAGCAGAAAGCTAGGTACAGCTTGAAGCCACAGTTTATGCTTATGAGGAAATATGCCTGATGGCAGTTCTTGGAGCAATTGAGCCCTTTCACCAATTTCTTACAAGGTGATGTTCCACTGTCATCATCTGGGCCTGCTTTTATAAACCCAGATCAATACATATAGATGGAGGAGCTTCTTCAGAAAAGCAGATTCAGTGTTTATGCACTGGGAACCATGGAAATTTGGAAGCATTTCTAAAATTACTTAATCTACCATATTTTGGCATATGACTGGGAAAGGATTTTCTCAGAAATAAAATTCTGATATCCATATTGTTCCTCTTTTACCCAATTTCCAAGCCAAGTTCCAAAGAGTATCTCCTAGGATCATGAAGAAATGTAATACAGTAATAGTAATATTGAGATAATCTGGCTCAGCAGCACAGCAAAAACTCTGAAAGCACCAGCTCGTTTACATCTGTTAAATATATGGATATCTTGGGATCAGACAGGACATCCAAATTCCAATGCTATATGTCTTCCTTAAGAATATTTCACTGAGGAAAAAATGCTAAATGACAGTTTGTAAATGACAAGCAAAACTTTTGACATACTAGGAATAAAGTCTGTTGTGGCCGTCAATTATTAATCAAATAAATATAAAATCTGTTCGGTGTTTTACACGAACTAGCATACTCAGGGAGTGTGTTCAACATTGTTGGTGGTATTATACACAGTAATTTAAGTCTTGAAAAACACCTTTGTGTACCCTTCGCTGGTTAGTGGGGGGCCTGAGACATCAGTTTCCGAACTAAACTTTCAAAAGAACACTTCTTTCATTATGGTTGGTTGCCATGATAAACTTAGCATTGTGAACGGAAGCAGTACTGCTCTTCTGACTCTGACAAGCTTCCCCAATGCCTTCCCCTGCTGCTGTAGGCAGCATCCAAAATAGCTGAAGCACAATGATCTTTTAGCAAGTATCTGATCAGTTTCTTTGGTGCCACACAGAAAGTGTGAGAAAGAGTGAAACAAAATAGAATCATGTCAGTCTCTCATCCTACTGTATTTGGAATAGTTGCAGAGGCAGTTACCAGAACTATTCATAGGAAAAAGGTTACCAAAAAACAAAGGCTGAGGATAAGTGTAGCAGCTTTCCCCACACCTATCCCAACATTTCTTAGCCATAGCTGTAAGTCACTTAGGAGAAGAGTAGAGCAATAGAAACCCATTCTCCAAAAGGCAGGGGGTTATGGAAAATGGGAAAGAGGAACATTTTTTCTTCCTTTTAGAGACCAAAGGAAGGCAGGATTAACATTTTCCAGAACTCAACTAGCCAGAGGCTGAAATGAAAGATTGGAGTCTGCTCCAGGGGCAGAACACACTCCTTTCCAGTAGTTATAAACAGGACTGGCTTTTGAAGAAGGATTGTCCTGAAGCTCATTGTCTCCCTCCCAAATCCTTTGTAGTGTCTTCTGGCAGGTATGTTTCTGGTAAGCTTTCCAAGCCTTGTTGCATTTTAGTTTAAGAACTTTGTATGTTACGTTAGGTTATATATCCACCATTTCAGCTTACACTTTAGAGGATGAAGCTGAAGAAGTAGACTGTAAGGACAATGGCATTTATTAACTTTGCACCCACTATTATTAAACCTCACTGCCTTGCCCTGTGAGAAATTGTGTGCAATTTCCTCTTCATATATTTTTTTAAAAAATATGACTGCTGCCTAGCCATAAAAAATACAAGTGTCTGGAGCTGATTCATCTGTGGATTATGTCACATGTCTGTCGCCTGATTTATGATCAGGGCTCTTGTTTGGTTTCATGGCGAGTGCTAAGAAAAGTCAGGGAAATCACAGTAAGAATGACAAATGTTATAGTAATATACTAAAAAATTCAAAACTCACTGTCCTATTATTTTCCCTTTAGTTTTTGTGCATATAACAATAGCAGTTCATATACCATGATGATAATAAGTAATTGTGTATGATGGAGTTGCCATCCTGAAGCAGATCATTAGTCCATTACCAAATGAACCAGTGAATGGAAGGGAACTATCATTCAGCTTTGTCTTCATGCCTATAAGGTAATGAGTCAGTAATGCAGTGCTCAAAGCTAGTGACTTATTAACTGGGTAAAATTATAAGTGAAGTTGGGAGGAGAGAAAACTATAATGACTACTGTTTTTATATACTGCTGCGTGTGGATACGATGTGTTAGAGAGAGATTAAAGACACAGACTCTTCTTTGAGAAGCTAATGGAGTCCCTGCCTATTGGGCCTTTAAAGCTGTAGCTGCTTTAAGAGTTTAACAGCACTGAGAATGCCTGTCTGGTATGGAAGGACACATGCAGAAGCTTGATTGGCATACTGGACTGGGCCTGTGAAGAATATTGGACTGGCCCTGTGAACAGATGGGGTGAGGGAGGAGAGAGAGAGACTGAGGGAAGGACAGGAGCTGGTGTTCTTCACAGTCAGGTGGAGAGGGAGCCATTTGTGGTTCTCCTGGTCTGCAGAGCTACCTCCACGCCAAAAAGCACTGATTTCATAGTATCATAGGAGTGTAGGACTGGAAGGGACCTCAGTAAGCAATCTACTCTAGTCTCCTGCACTCAGGGCAGAGCTATATAATAATTAGACTGTTCCTGATAGGTGTTTAACCTGCTCTTAAAAACTTCCAGTGATGGAGATTCCACAACATCACTAGGCAGTTTATTCCAGTGGCACAAAATCAAAATCCCCTACAAACCCTGAAAAACAAAGAGTGTAATAAAGAGGCCATAATGGTATTGTGTAGATATAGTGTGGATGTGGCCCATATAACACACAAGGAGCTGCATATGCAACCCGCTGGCCATTATGGTTGAGAATCACTCAAGAGCCCTTTCTAATAACTGGATGGATAGATAGAAAGACATTCCCTATAGTTCTGTAAATCGCATTCCCATAAGATAAGATTTAAATCAATTTTCCACTGTCCTACTGACTCTTCAGCTGATCGAGGAAAATTGAGTATCAAAGGTGCCAAATGCTAAAGAGAAGTCAAGGAGCAGCAGGCAATTAACTTTACCTGAGTTAGTGGCAATCAATAGGGCATTTGTGACCATTAATGATACTGTTTCTGTAGTGGGGACTGAGATGAAGCCAATCCTAAACCTGACAGGATTTATTGCATACTAGAATATGGCCTGTACAGAAAAGAAAAATATAAAACCAAAAGTAACTATCTCTCAACCTATGGAAAATCTACAAAAAATGAATGCTTCTAGTAATACTATAGATCTCAATCCAGTGGCCATTGGCCTTCCCTTGATTTCAGTGGGTGTCATGTAAGTTTCAAAGAGCTTGAAGTTGTGGTCTTTCATCAGGAAAGATATGAAAATTGTAGTGTCAAGTGCTTTGTGCAAGATACTCTGATGAGATAGTATTCACCCCCATGATATTCTTTCAACTTTGGGCACAGCACAAACCTTCAGTAGTTGCTCTTGCAGGTTCACATAGCAACCACTCCTCTTCTGTATCCTCTGTGAGGAGATTTACAGTCACTGGATCCAAATAAGTATGGTTTCATTGGCCCTTTCCAAGTGCTGTACACCAAATTATTCAGAACCTCTGAAGAAACCACTTATTCGTTCCTGTCATTTGGGTGCTCATTGGGTTGATTGTAGGGGGGTTAGTGGTCTGAAGAGCCTTCCACAAGGAGTGATTTGCTCATAATTAAAACATCAGCTGAGAAAATTCAAAATAATATGCTAGCCTGGCTTGCATTTTGATTAATGGTAAAACTCTGATTGACTTCTTAAGTGACTGCAATATTAGGTCCAGTACACCAGAAGGGTAAGGATAAAAGGGTAAACCACCATCATACATATGGTCAGCAACAATGTGATTAGCTCTAAAAAGAACTTAGCTGATAGGGAGTTAAAAAGCCTTTATTTAGTTTAAGGTCTCAATAAAAAAGATTGTATAAAATTCTTCAGCCCACCTGTAACATCTAAAAGTATCATACTTTAAAACAATAAACAATTTCTTCAAGTTAATACATGTTTTTCATCAGAAGTGATTTTTGATCTGTAACATTTCAAGATAGTGTGGCAGAGTACTCTCCAACTCGTGCCACCTAATGTCCAATCCCC
>ML685777.1:19191907-19229631 GCA_007922175.1 Pelusios castaneus | reverse complement strand
ACTCCTTTGCCTGCTGGGAATAGTGCTTTCAGCATTCTAGGGCTGACAAACCTGCCTTCAATTACCCTTCTAAAGCCATCTGGCCTGGCTTTGCCACAATACATATAAAAGAGTCTGATAGTGAAGAAAGAATTCTCTTAATAGACTTTCTCTTAATAGGCAATTTTTAGTCATATTATGTTGTATAGCATGTTCACATTAACTTTAGTTTCAGGCTAGTTTAAATGGAATGTAAGCCAGTTGGCACTGAATTAGTTTGGTGGGAGGAGGTCAGATGAATTAGCTTTTTGTCAGAGACAGTGATTTAACAGGGTCAGTCAACAGTCAACACGTTCTTTCTGATCTTGCTTCACATCAAACAATGCTGGAAATTGTAAACATTTCCAAAATGTTTATAACATGCAGTGATTTGCACCTAACAGCCAGCATTGTCTAGCACAAGTGATGGGGAGTTAGATCTCCTGACTTCTGTAGCAATCTCCTGGTAACCTATGCAGTTTACTTAATGGATAGCTATCACACAGCATATCGTGAGACTTTAACTAATAATTAATGTTTTCAGAGTATTTTGAGATTCTCTAATAATTATTTCTTCATAAACGCCTTGTATTATTATTGTCAAAATAGCTCTTTAGAGGAGAAACAATACATTGCCAAGGCTATTGAACTATATTTTATTTTATTTGAATTAGCCTATTTTACTCCAAAAGTACAAAATACTCTAAGAAGCACATTCCTAATACTGAACAAACAATCATTTAGGTTGCAGAGTAAATTAGTACCAGAAGAATGTCAAAAAAAAAAAAAAAAAAAAAAAAAGCTGGGTGTATAAATTTGAGAATGGACAGGATCCCTGCTGTGCTTAATGATCAAATCATGTGAGGTTTAAAATAAACGTGGAAGAGAGCTATTTGATAACTAGAAAGCATAATTCCACTGAAGTCAATGCTATCTGTTGTGCCTTTACTACATAAAAGAAAACATAATCTGAAATGGAAATGTATCACCCATCCTTCATTATCTATGATTTGGGAGATATTTTGTCCTCATAGCAGTCTCTTTCCCCATATATTTCCAAAACCAGACTCCCTCTTTTGTATTGTTTAGTTGGAATGAAAATTAGAGTTCCCTCTGACAAAGTTCTAATTTGCTGACATTTTGAGCAAACTGCAAAACTCATTGTTTTACTGGTGAGTTTGGGAAAGCAGTTAGTTGAATGAGAGAGAGAATTGTTATATATTGGGGCATTTATTTGTAATGGTGGACAAATATTCACAGATTCATAGAGTTTATGGCTATATTGAACTATTAGGTCATCTAGTCTGATCACCTGTAAATCACAGGCCTTAAAATATCACAAAGTTATCCTGGTATTGAGCTGAATAATTTGGGTTTGGCTAAAGCACATCTTCCAGGAAGGAACCCAGTCTTCATCCAAAAGCATTAAGAGATGGAAAATCCATCTCTTCCCTTAGTACTTAGTTCCAATGGTTAATCACTCTGGCTATGTCTACACTAGCAATTTAGGTTGACTTAAGGACCATTAAATTGACCTAAATTACTCCCTGTCTACTCCAGACTTTCATTAAGTTGACTTAAGAAATTCCTTACACTGACTTAATGAAAGCTTAAGTCGACTTGATAAGAACCACCCATTTGGTCGACTTAAGCCTTAAGTCGACTCAAGGATGGTGTGGACATGGAGTAACCCTTAAATCGATTTTATTAAGTTGACTTAAGGGTGGTTAGGTCGACTTAACAAAGTGGACTAAGTCCACTTAAAGTTAAGTTGACTTAGTCCACTTTGTTAATTCGACTTAATAAGGTCGACTTTAAGTCAACTTAAAATCAACCTTATTAAGTCGATTTAACAAAGTTGACTTAACTTTTTCTAGTGTAGACATAGTCTCTCAGTGTTAAATATTTGTACCTTATTTATGATTTGAATTTGTCTGGCTTCAGCTTCCAGCTGCTGTTTCCGATGTATGCCTTTCTTCACTAGATTAAAGAGCCCTATAGTAGCCAATATTTTCTCCCGATGACGGTACTTATACACTGTGAAAAAGTCACCTTTCAGTGTTCTTTTTCATAAGCTAAACAGATTGAGATCATTAAGCCTCTCACTATCCTCTTCAGTTCTCTAATAATTTTTGTCTTTTTCTGCACACTAATTTTCTTTCATTTCTTAAAAAATGTTGACACCAAAACTATATGCACCAATGTTATACACAGAAGTAAAATCCACTCCTCTTCTCACTATTTCCCTGTTATACATCGAAGGAACTCCCTGGCCCTTTTTGCCACAGCATCATGGTAGGAGTTCATATTCAGTTATGTGACCTGAACTGCTTTTCAAAGTCACTGCTTTCCAGGATCCATCCTCCCTTCAGTAACTATGGCCTGCTTTCCTTTTTCCTAAATGTATAACTTTGCATTTGACTTATTGAAACACATGTTGTTTGAATGAAGCCATCACAGCCAAGATATCCAGATGACTTTGTGTGACAGTTCTGTTCTCATCATTATTTACTGCTTTGCCATTCTTTGTGTCATCCACAGATTCTATCAGCAGTGCTTATATATTTACTTAGAAATCAATGATAAAAATGTCAAATAGCATTGAGTCTTCTACCAATTTCTACATGATCCCATAAAACACACTTAAATTTGGTGACGGTTCCCATTATTATGTTGCTACTCAATAATATGATTTATATTATATTTTAAAAATTTGTCAAAACACGAAAAAACAAGGGTTGATGCTTAATATAAATCTAATAACTAAATACAGTCTTCTTGAACAAAGAATGCCATTTATCCCTCATCCTTTTAATCTTAACCAGACCTTCAGAATAATATCTTGATATGTAAGTGCCTTTCCTTAAGTCATGGAATCATTTATCCTCTAAGTTTTGCCATAAAAACTTCCTGTTCTCTTTAGTTTATGATTGCATATGACAACCAAGGTGTAAATAAAATGCATAAAAAGTAAAAATAATGTTGAACTATATTTACTGATGAGGTTGGTATTCCACTACCCATTCACTGCCTACAGCTCCCTTTCTTTTTAATGTTTTGTGATGTTGCAATTGAAGGACACTATTCCAAATAAATTATATTTAAACTCAGCCAAATGTTGTAGGTTAAGATTTACACAACAAGAAATTTCAGTATGCACATCTTTGAGGAAATAAATTTGTGCGTCTTAAATGGAAACAAAATACTATTAGGTAACATTTTGAGACTGGATTTGTTCTTCTTTAGTTACTGGAAGGGGATTAGAGAACAAGGCTGGAAGGCTTTTTGCCTATCTAAACTTATTTGTTTGAAAGATTGGCCTTGACATTCCTTTTACTTCCTGGCTTCAGTGGATTGGAAATCCTGAATGAAGAGATTACTTTATTATATCTTGATATTCATTACTTGTTAAGAACTGATGGCCTGCTAGTAACTCTAGAAGACATTGAAAAAATATGAAGCTTATATTAGAAATAGACAGAACACTATAGGCAGAGACTGCTCTGCATATCAAAGTGGTCTATATTTTCCTGGGCAAAAACAGGAATTAGTAGAGGCACCAATTATTTATTTATTTAGTACAATTTTCTGGTCATAAACAGTTCCACATTTAGTTCATTTCCAATTTCACTTTGAGTCAACAACTTCCCAGGGCAGGGAGTTCAACTGTTTAATTACACATTGTGCGCTAAAGTATTTCCTTTTTATTGGATGTGAATTTCCCTTTTCTAATATCAATTAGTCATCTTGTTCTTGTGTTGGCCAGAGAAAACAGACACTCCAATCTACATTCTCTAGAGCATCCATTATTTTACATATTTATCATGTTCCCTCTAATTCATCTCCTTTCCTAAACAATCCCAGTCTTTTCAACCTCTTTTTGTTTTAGTAATTCTAAGAACTTGATTATTCTCAATATACTCATCTGACTCTCCCCCCTGAATACGGTAATATCCTGATGACTATGCAGAACTGATTTATATAACTGCATTAAAATATTGTCCAAATATCTTTTTATTTTTGAGCACATTGAGTAGAGGTCTTCAATTGCCTGTCTGCAGTAATGCATACATCCCTTTTTTGGGTTGATTCAGTTAATTTGGATCTCTGATGCTTGTTGCGGTCTTCAGTTGCAAAGCCATATGCTAAACTTCCACCAGTAGTCAAGCCCTTAGTGATTTCAGTTCTTCATGATTGCATTGGTAGTGGAAAACCTCACCACTGTTGCCTCTTCTGCATTGTCTATCACTGAAGTGCTTTCAACACCACAAAGTATAATGCTCAGCCTTCTAAATCATCTTAGGCTATGTTTACACTGACATTGGCAAATTCATTGTCATCAGATTGATTTTTGGCTGAGCCCATAAAACCACTTTTGCACACCCAGTCCCATTGCCATTACATATTTCTGGCTTCCATCCACTATGATCGTAATGGTATGCAGGGAGACAACTTCATTTATTTGTGCATGGTCCATAATTCAGGAATTCCCAAACTTATTTGATTCTTTTTTATATATATATAAAAACACATAGAAAAGAGTAAAGGTCATCTTTATGTCATCACCAATGTTCTGTTGCCAGAATAATAGAGTCCAGCTCTTTATGCTACTGTCTGTAAATGGTTGCCAACATTATTTTAAAAAATTACAAATGATGATTCACAAGATAAGATTTTGGGATGCAGTTTTCTAAATATCATCTTTTATCATTGTACATATATTAATTATTTAGTATCATAACTTCCCTGTGAAGTGTGCTTGGTTCACAGAGCAATATGAGGCCCTAATGGCATGCAAACAGTGGAACAAAAATCTTAAAAAAAAAAAAAGAATTGTTTATGAAGGAGTGAAGTTTTATTACACAATCCCCTTAGCAACTTGAAACAGGCAGGGTACACTAAGGTGCAAGGAGAATGTCCTACAAACCATTCTGAGCCAAAGGTCCACAGCTAAGACTGAGAAAATCCCATGGATCGCAGGCCTTCCTTGCAGAGCTCTAGTTATCACCCTGCAGAATTGAAATTCATATGCAGATCTGACATTGTTGCCTTAGGGTTAAGCAGGGATTTTAGTTTCTTTTCTTATTACAATAGGTGATTTTGCCTTTTTTTTTTTTTTTTACCTCACCTCCCTTTAATATGCTGTTCTCCACTGTTTGTATCCACACAACTGATTTGATTTGCTGTAACAGTCTGACCTGATCTTATGACTTACATTTCCCTGCATTTATTTTTCTCCCATTCTATAAGTTCTCCATTTTCAAGCAACTGATGAAGTGGGATTTTCTTCCACAAAAGCTCATGTGATAAATAAATGTGTTAGTCTTTAAAAGTGCCACAAGACTTCTTGATTATTCTATCTCCTCTTGACACCCTTGCTATACTTTAATATGTACCTGAGTAATACGATCCCTCCAGTAGAGTCTGAGGACTTGCAAAGGGAGCTGCTGCTAACTCAAGCAGCTTTTTACACTACAGACAAAACTCTGGTTTGAATTAATGGGGAATTCATCAAGATTTGGCCCAATGGATTTACTATTGTTATGAAAGTTACTATTGTAACTTCTACTCTGCTTAGGGAAGGAACACACAGAATGTTTGTTTATGGATCTGCTCTGCTGCCATCTAAATGTAGCATAAATACAGTTGGTAACATGTGGCTTAATCTGATTTCTCACACCAGGAGGTTCTAAACCTCTCTTTGATGTAATTCCTACAAATTGTTTCTCTACATGCCACATAGAAATGAACTGATGAGCCATGGATTTCTCTAAACTTTCACAAAAGAAAGAGACTTGAACCAAACCTAAAATTCCCAAACATCATTATAAAGGGGGGCAAAAACAAATCATCAAATACAAATGATCTGAAGGAACTTTGGATATAGTTCTGAACTTTGTCACTCAAGCATATCTCCGTTTAACTGTAGTTCTCTATTTTAGCTAGTCTGTCTCTGAGATTAAAATCTTTTCATGAATTTTTCAAACATGTTCATCTTAGATTTGAAACTTGCATTAAATGAAGATCAGTATTTCCTTCCAATCATATAAAATAGATTGATATAACATTGTTTATAGCTGTCAGTGATCACATTTCTGATTCAGCTAATTCTTTCAGCCCAATGAAGTTAATTTAAATTACTGTACTTGTGTTTATTATATATTTGTTTGCATACATAATTGAATAGTACCCATTTGCCCTTCATAGCCATAGCCTTTTCGCCATTCATCCTCATCCTCACGGGGGTACAATGTGGCCTCAGGAGAACAGAGTTAGAGCAGTCCCAAGCAGAGCATGAGGTCTGCAATTCAGCCTGGTCTTTACTTGGGCCACACAAGTTTGGAGGAAGCTCTCCATTTAAACTCTTGAAGAGCCAGGAAGAATCTGGCATTGAACAAAGTAAATTATTCCTCTAGGCTAGGTTTCTCATCTGTTCACGCAGCACCTAATCGTCATATCTGTCTTGTTCATATATTGCACATTTTTAAAATGTGACTCATTCTGCGTCTCTAGTGAACTTAAACCCGGGTCACCGTTGGTGAAAAATAAGATTATGAATCTCTACTCAATTTTCCATATCTCTTTCTCCATAGCTCATTCTTCATTGGCAAAGTTATGGGCCCAGGTGGGTAACCAAAGATCATTATATTTTTGTCACATTTTTGTGGTACAGTAGGAAAAGCTAATAAGAAGACCAACGAATGTAAGATCACAACCAGCTGCATTATTTCAATCTAGCAAAAAAATTCTATCAATCAAGTTACCCTTTGCTGTCAGGAATGCAAACCAAAGAGGTTTACATTGTGTGTATGGCAAAAACAAAACAAAACATCACACACTTAGGGTAAATTAAACTAAAGATCCTGACATGCAAAAGACATGAGCTATAAAAACAGGGAAAATTAACTAGAAAAAAAATAAAGTTTAAAGCATATATTTGATAGGAATAGTCTAGACATCATTTTTGGAATATTGAATAATAAAAATTTAATGAATAACAGTGATAAAATCAAGAAAATTCATGAAACAAAACTACATAAGAGCATCCATATGTTTAAGAGATATTAGAATATGTATGGAAGGCAATTAGAAAACTAGTTCTGTGGAGATCTTCAGCAGCAAACTCCCCTAAAGTTATATTTCTTTCTAGTAAATTTAAAAAAAAAAAAAAAAAAGACAACTCTGTTAAAAAATACAAATCTTTCTTCATAGTTAAAAAAAGGCTCAGGGTAATGAAATGTTATTTTATTAGACAAAGTACCTTAAAACAGCCTGTTATTAGACAGTGTATTATACACCTCATACTACTAATACTAAAAGAGCAATATAGTATTTCATTATGGCAAAAAAAAAAAAAAAAAAGACATGAATGCAAGGATTCCTTTTATTCATTACAGGTGTGTCTGTCTGGTCTAGGTTCCTAAACTGCATTTATCACGGTGACATATGAGCACCAGATCAATGTGTTTTCTCATACTGTACACACAAACTGATGTGGTGGGAGTGTTTGCAAAACTTTATATGATAGCATGTGGTACCCTGGAAATACTGATATACATAATGGGCCCTGACTAATATTGCTTCCTTATTAAAAACTTCCATTGATATCTATGGAAGTTTGGTCCTATATAAGGATTGTTGGCTCAAGTCTGGCAGGGAGGAGTCACTCAAATATGCCGCCTTTTATTTGAAAAGAAAAAATTAAAAAATACAATACATTTACCTAAATTCCATTAGCAGGAAATGATTACTCAAATATTAATAAATTTGCATTTGAAATGTACTAGTAATACTAATTGCTAAACTGAAAAGCTAAATAAAAGAATAAAGAAAGTAAATACTGAGATAATTAGTCTATTTTACTCTGTTGCTTTTGAATGGGTCTTACAGTTTTAATCCAAGTATATGTATTAAAGTGTTTTGGGAAAGCTCATTATGATAGTCTCTAACTAAATTATGAATTAATCTGAATATTCATCAAGGAATGTTAGTATTCTGATATCAGAATAGACTTGAAATTGCTAATTACTTTTGTGTTGCTAAGAATTGATTATCTCTTAAAAGTAGAGTCAGTTGAAAAATCTATTTTAAAAAAAAAATAAATAAAAGCTTTTAATTCAGCACTTTATTTTGCAGAAAAACATTTTAATTTGATTAGAAATGTTTTATGTGGTTCTCAAAAAATGATAAATTTCAATAAGATTTAAAAAAAAATGTTTCCCCCTTCCTCACCCTTTTCTCTTTTTCATTAATAACCACTGTCCTTTCTGCCCCTTTCTCCTTTTACTCTGTAAGTTTTCAAAACAGAAACTGTGGAAAAGTTAAAAGTGAGAAAGTGACAGTTTTAAAACTTTTCCTGAGTTGGAGAAGTTTTAAAACTTTGAGTAAAATAGCAGAAGGGAAGAAGAAGGGGGGTGCGGGAAAGGAAGAAAACCCTACATATTATTAATTTTATTGCATTGACTGTGTAAAAGAAAAAGGGGGAAGTGAGAAAATTGGGAGAACTTAAAAATTCAGATTGTTTTGAATACTGAAAGAAAAATTTCAATTGGAAACTTTATTTCATTTGTAAATTCCGTATTGAAAAACATGTAAAAAATTAATTATGTATTTCCATGAAAAACATCATTCTGAACAAATCCTATGCTTTGGTGGAAAAATTTCCAATAAAAAATTAATCCCAGCTGTACTTAAAAAGAAAAAATAGACTCTTCAAGACAATTTGGGAAACAATAAAAAATTCCAGAGGGTTAGCCATGTTAGTCTATTTCAGCATAAAAAATAAAGAGTCTGTGGCACTTCTAAAGACTAACATATTTATTTAAAAAAACAAACAAACCCACACACTTGTTCGAAATTCAGTTCTTTCATTGAAGTTTTTACAGTAAGTGTTTGCTACTGTCCATATTTATTTTAATGTTTTTCATTAATAGCAAAATAAAACAGTTTAGTAAGTCTGGAACATTTTTTTGCTCTGAAAACTCAGCAGTCCTCTCATTCATGTTTGCATCAGGCTGAAATTCATCTGGCTTACGATAATGAAGTCACAAACGTAGCCATGCTGGTGATAAGTCTTCAGTGAACTGTGCAATTATACTTTATGATAAAATTATATTAATAAACTTTATTTTTATAGTCACTGGTATAAGATGTCAGGCCATATTTCTACTTTACTTCCATTACACTGTCCTGAATCAGGAAATCTTCTGCGCAAGAAGATTTGGTTGTGTTTCTGTAACTTATGTTTTATCTTATATAAAGCACAAGTGCTTCTCTCATGTTGCAAGATAAGTTTGTATTTCCCTAATTATTTTTAGAAAGATTCTAGCTAGTATTTAGGCTAAGTTGGAAACTTTTAGAGGGAAATGCGGAGGAACATTTTTGAGGTGGAGAGCCTATAGTTAAATTACCCAAAATTTTATTTGTTAAAAATGTATAACAATACTATATTTCATTTATAGTGTTCAGTGTCTTTCAACAAAGCACTTTACAATGACTGTGTTATTCTGTGTTTCTCATAGGTTAAATAACACACAGAGGGCATGATGTAGAGACCACTGAATTCAATAGAAAATAGTGTCCTAATTATTTCAATAATCTTTGGACTGAGTCCAGGGAGGTTAAAACCCTGTTATGTAATCCACCAAAAGAGACCCCTTCACCTATGTGAAGGGAGTGCCATTAGGAATATTACACTCCATTAGGAGTGTTCCTGTTGTGGAGTAACTGTCGTATATCCTCCCCACTAATGCTCTTTTCATTGCTTTCAATTTTTATTAAAAAGAAAAGGCTCTAGTTGTGTTTTTAATTTAATATGTCAGACCAATGTCAGTATCTAAAGTATATTTAGTAGTTTTAAGAAAACCTTTCAAGAGAACCAGATGGGATGTGGGACAGGACAAACAGAGAGAGACAGATGAACATTCTCAGATGGAGTTCACAGTAATCCTTATTAAAGTATTAAAGACTACCCATCTATAACCCCTAGCAATTCCTAACAACCTTTAGTATTGACAAGTTCTGGAAGGGTAGCCCTGTTGGTCTGGTTAAGCAGACCCTTTAAAAGTGCCACAGGACTCCCTGTTTGTTTTGTTTAATCTTTAGTATGTATATTTAGGCCAAATTTTGAATATGTGACAATCATCATAAATTCTTTAGGTATTCAGTGTAATCAACTACATCAGCAATACTCACTATAGAAAATGTTTCCAGCGGTTGCTAGTAGCAGAGATTCTGAAGATGCTTATGGCTCACTATTCACAGAGTTATTTCAGGAAAAAAATGTACTCCAGAAACAGAAATTTGTTTTAAGAACTTTTTCAGTTCCTCTGCTTAAATAAACTATCCATACCACATCTCCAAACTATTTCTGTGCTTACAAATGCCTTATATCGAAGAGGCTCAGAAGCAATGGCGATTATATAAATTTCACCAATCATGATCCCAATCCCTTTTATCATCTCCAAAGTGGGAAAGCTAACTGAGGCATTTTAATAAATACAACTCTACTGTTCATTAACTGTTAATAGTTGAATTCATAACAATAACTGGATGGCAAATTAACTTCTCTTTTTCCTCAAAAATGTATCCAAAATAGTCAGGCCATTGAACCCAAAGTGGTTAGTTTAAATCTGAGAGAATTAAAAAAATTACAGGAAAAAATGAGATTGGAGGTATTGACAAGTAAGAAGATGTCAGATCACTTAACTGATTAATTAAAAAGTGGTCCAAGAGAAACTAGAGATTCTTGATGTCAGTTATCACTGATGAAATGTGTTATGTATGTAATGTAGTAAGCAGTATTGCCAATTATAACTATATAAAATTATGAGTCAGGACACAGTAAATCATAGAACCATAGAGATATAGGACTAGAAGAGAACCTCAATAGGTCATCTAGTTCAGTCCTCTGAACTGTGGTAGGAGAATTACCTGAAAGGTGTTTGTAAATTTGTTAGTTAAAACCTCCAAAGATGGAGATTCCAAAACCTCCCAAGGTTATTGGTTCCATTGATTAATTGATCAGTTAGGACATTTGTCCTGAAGTCTAAACTAAATCTCCTTTGCTGCAATTTAAGCCCATTTTTTCTTGTTCTGTTCTCAGAGGATTAGGAGAAAAAAGTATTACCCTTCTCTTTTGCAGTCAATCAATATGTCCTCCCAGTGAGCCAAACTTGGGATAGAGGATTCTGGTGAGTAGGCCTAAAACCATGGGATTGGCCTGTGAATCATAAGATTTAATATATATATACACACACACTTTTGATCAGCAAAAATTCTGGGCCTTGCAGAACTGTTTCCATTTGAATGAGAAATTAGTGGTATGAGTCAGGAATATTCTTGTTCAAATATTATTTATTCACAAAGTATAAAGAAAACATCCCATTTCCCTAAATGCAATGGAAACAACATCAGGCAGGCAGTTGTTTCTTGCTCAGAAATTCTCATGTGTTCCATCCCAGAGAGCTGTGGGCTAGATTCACAAAGGATTTTAGGTACCTACCTGCCACTTTAGGCTCCTATGTTCAAAATGTATATCCTCAAAACCCTGTTCAGATAGTGACCAGCTCTGTAGGTACCTAAAATCCCTGTTTCCACCAGTAAAGTCCCAAACAGGGGTACATTGTTACCCAGGGGCATGCACAAAGCCATGTAAGTTCTTATGTCACCAAGGCATTCAATGCCTAGATTCTGGAGATATTCTTAAAACAAGTATTTCTTCACCATTCTGGCCCAATCCAATAGGCATTTTCAGAAGTGGCTTAACAGGACACCTAAGAAATCAGTTTATGCACAAAATCCCTGTTGTACTTGGGTAGTTAGTGCACTCTCTTGAATTTGTGTTATTTGGAAGAAATGAAGCTGAAGTCCTGAAGAAAAGGGCCGGAACCAAGCTTTAAGGAAAGTGTCAATTCTTTCTGGGCTAGTTTTTTCTGCAACAAGGAGGCCTAGAATATTTTTTAATGACAGATGTAATTCTTACATAACAGGAGTTTAATATTTCACAAAAATACCAAATAGTAGATTCATAGACTTTGAGGTCAGAAGAGACCAATATGATCATTTAGCCTGACCTCCTGCACAATGCAGGCCACAGAACCTCACTTACCTACACTTGTAACAGACCCCTGACCCATGATTGAGTTACTGAAGTCTTCAAATCATGGCTTAAAATGTTCAAGGTATGACGGCTCACAGTCATCCCGTCCGTGATCAGCCAATATGGCCAGAGCCTTTTCCTGCTGTGTCATTTCCAACTGATATGTCCCCACCTTATAGGAAAAAATTCTTGTAATTTACTCCCTAAATGCATGACCTCGTATTTCTACTATTAAATTTTAACCTATCCTATTACTCCAGTTTACAAAGTGATGCAGATCTTCTTGGATGATATTCCAGTCCTTCTATGTATTGAAAATAGTGCCCAAATATGTGTCATTCATAAACTTCATTAGCATATTCTCACTTTTTATGCCTAGGTCAGTAATTAAAAGGTTAAATAAGATTGATCCCATCCCAAGACCGATCTGAGAACTCCACTAGTAACCTCCCTCCAGCCTGACAGTTCACCTTTCAGTATGATCCATCATAGTCTCCCTTTAATCAGTTCCTTATCCCCCTTCCAATTTTCATATTAATCTCCATCTTTTCCAATGTAACTAATAAATCCCCATATCAAATGCTTTATTGAAATCTAGGTAAATTAGATCCACCGCAGCTCTTTTGTCTTTAAAAACTTATTTTCTCAAAAAAGAACAGGTTGGTCTGGCATGATCTTTTGTAAAGTGATGTTATATTTTATCCCTCACTCACCATTAACCTCAATATCCTTAACTATTTCTCTTTCAATTTTTTTCCCAAGACCTTGCATAATACTGAGATCAAACTAACAGGCCTATAATTACCCTGATCACTTTTTCCCTTTCATAAAAATAGGAACTGCATTAGCAATTCTCCAGACATATAGTACGACCACTGAGTTTAGATTCATTAAAAATTCTTGTGAATGGGCTTGCAATTTAATGTGCCAGTTCCTTTAATATTCTTGGATGGAGATTATCCTGGTCACCTGAATTAGTTTTGTTAAGATATTTGAATTTCACTTTTACCTTTGGATGTGGCAATTTCTACTTCCCTATACTCATTCCCATTACTCACCCTGCCACTATTCCTAAAATCTTCATTAGCCTCATTAAAAATTGAGGCAAAATAATTGTTTAAATATAGGGCCACCATGCCTAGATTATCCTTAACGTTTACTCCATCTTTAGTGCTTAATAGTTCCACTTTCTTTCTTTTTCTTCGTATATATATGGCTATAGAATCTTTGATTATTGGTTTTAATTCCCTTTGCAAGGTCAACCTCTACTTGGATTTTGGCATTTCTCACTTTATTCCTACATCTTCTGACCTCCACAAGGTAGCGTTTCTTGCTGATCTCTCCCATCTTCCACTCCTTGTAGGCTTTCTGCTTTCTTCTAATGACCTGTCTAAGATGTTTGCTCACCCAGCTTGGTTTACAACTTTTACCAATGATTTTTTCCCCCCTTCCTTGGGATGCAAGCTTCAGATAGTTCCTGTAACTTTGACTTGAAGTAATTCCAAGCCTCCTCCACTTTTAAAGCCACGAGTTCTTCAGTTCAGTCCACTTCCCTAACTAATTGCCCTAATTTTTTAAAATTAGTCCTTTTGAAGTCAAAGACCATAGTCACAGATCTATTTCTGTTTATCCTTCCATTTAGTTTGAACTAAATTAGCTCATGGTCCTTTGAACCAACTGTGATGAAAATATCACAAGTTGGCAATATGGGGGAAATGAGGCCTAATCAGTGATACAATGCCAATATTTTAACATGGGATTCCAATGAATGTTGTCTCCTTTGGATTCTCATATATTGTCTGTCAGTGTGTTTGCACAATGGGTTTGGGGAATCTATTTATTTGTTTTCCCTCTTCAGTAAGAGCTTTTTCTACATGAGAAGATTTTACTCGTTTAACTAAATTGGTTTAGAAACTAATTTAGTAAAACCAGTGCAACCCTCTTGTGTGGACACCCTTATTTCAGTTCATGCATGCTTTATATTCATTTAATTGAATTTAATTTAATATGGAAAACTGAAATTAAAGTATCCTTAAAATAAAATGAGTCTCCACACAAGAGGGCTGTACTGATTTCATTAGCTTTGTGAAACCAGTCCAGTTTGTTCATGTAGACCAAGCGAAGGCACTTTATCATAAGGAAGAAGGCAAAAACAAACAAAAACCTATGGCAAACAAACATGTATTAACCTCCCTCCTCCCCCAGTATACTTATTCTGGGGGGCGGGGGGAGGGAGAGTGGAAAGAAACTGTTCTATCAAAACACTGGCTAAGTATGCAGTTTGAAATGGGCGCAATCAAGGATAGTTTCCCTTGGGCAATGCTTTTTTGTTTTAAACAGACATGTGATGCTACTTGTTACACTTTTTTTTAAAAAAAAAAAAGAGACCTTCAGAAGTGGTGTTATGAGCCTGAGGGATCTGTCATCATCTCTGGAATAAATAAGCAATATTGAGGGAAGTGGTAAATTCCTTCAGAAGCAAGGAAATTATTCCAATTTCCTTTCAGAGAAGTAGTAGAAATTTAATAAAGGACTCCTGGAAGCACTTCATTAGACCTACATCCTTTTATGAATCAAATGCTCAGCCCCAGCTCCATAGACTTTGCACTAGGCAATCATGCATGGGCAGAGGGATGAAATCCCTTTTTCTTTTACCACTCTGCTCCCTTCAAACAAAACTCAGTTCAGGACATAGGTTAGTTATGCGGCTAGTTTGTACACTGTGGTAGCTACTGTAGCACACTGTGGATGGATCTGTGCAGTTCAGGGAACCACTTGCTATCTTATTGCTGTTCTTCTGCCACTTCAATAAAAATCTTGCATAGTCTCATGGAATGGGCCACAACTGAGCTCAAATTCTAGGACATACAGGCCTAGTCTACACTGCAGGGCTAAGTCGACTAGAGATACACAATCTGCGTGCTGCAGAATGTGCATCTCCTGTTGACTTAATTACTGTCCCTTACTGTAGTGTCTTTACTCAGCTGTGTCAACTTAAAGAGCTCTCCCTTCAACATAGCATTACTACACTTGGAGGGGTGGTGTTTCTGAGTCGATGAGAGAGCACTTCTGGGATCAATTAAGTGGGTCTAACTGGCTGTTCAATCGATGGTGCTGCATCGATCCATGAGGATTGATGCAGCATTTTCAGTGTAGACAATCCATGAAGTGGATTTCCATGATAGCTGTACAGCTCCCTTGTATGAATTTCCATGAAGTTTACTCCCTTTATTCTCCAGGATTGCTATGGTTTTGCCAAATTTGGGGCTTTGTATGCTTGTGGTAGAAGTGGAAGGCCAGGATTTTGTCCTAACAGAGCTCTCTTTGGGACTGATAACTCCTTTGTCTAATACCTTATCTATTTGTTTACACTGATGCAAAGTCGGTTTAAAATGTTACTAAATCACAATGAAAGAAGAAAAGCACTAAAGAATCAGGCCTTTAATCTCCATCTATTTAATTTTCCTGTCTGGAACATTAAAATATTGCTTCCTTTTTGTTAGCCAACTGGATTATTTACATTCCTAGACACACATGTTCAATTTGGTATAAAGAAAAATTATATAAGAAAAATAAAGATATTGACCTTATTGAAATGGTAATTCATTATTGGGGGAAGTTAGTACTTTTTTACTCAAAGGTTTTCAGTATCACTGACATAGAGTGAAGAAGAAAAAACTACTAGTAATGAAGAAAGGATAACGACAGTCAAGGTAAATAGAGGTTATGATATATGCAACAAACTTTTCCACTTACGGATTCCTTCCATACCCAGATAAAATAAAGAAGCTGACCTTTGCCAGATTCAACAAAAGAAAAATTAAAAGACTGTTTGGATGTGTGTTTGGATGGCACAAAAGTGTCTGTTGCATAGAGATTGAGAGAACTATTTATTGCAGCTGTGCACTGAGGCAAAACATTGTTCTAATTATTTTGGGGAAGGAAAATTTGTATGTGACTATAGAAATATATGGGTATCATCACTGCTTCCTAGACCTATTTGGTTAAATAACATCGATGTTAATTTAAGGTTATTCAGGTGGTTAACAGACTAATTAGTTCTCTCCAGGACAACTGTTAGCTGATACATGTCACAAGACTTGGATGCAAGCAAGGTATAAACATGAAGATTGATGATGAAACTATAAAATCCTCCATCAGTTCTAGAAACATTTATCATGTTTTCCATCCCCATGTTTTCTGTGTCACTCTTGTGGCATATAGGGGCTCGAACTCTTCCATCTGCATAGGCATAGCATTGAAGAATGCAATGAAGAGTTCTGGGGACAGGAGGAGTTTTTGTAGCACCCAGCTCTTCTGAGCTTCTCCAGATTGTGGAATGGCTCTTTGAGGCTGCAGTAAATAAGAACCATTTTGGTCTCTAAGGAGTCCAGAACCCCTATTGCGCAGAAATGGTTTAAAAGCACCTTGCTCTGATTATTACCTTGAACTGCATGTTCTGTGCTGTACCCAACCAATTTAACTTTTATCTCCTTGATAGTGTCACCTGGATATCAGTCAGGAGGATCAATGACATTTATTTTATTCATTATATTTGTATTTATGCATTTGTTTAACAAGAGAACTAAAACACAAAAATAGATATTATTAAGCAAATTCTATTAAAGCACACCATTTTGCTTTACCTTTGTCCCTGTTACACCTCATACTAGTCACCATTAAGCAGACTCAGTGTGGATTAACAAACTTTCCCCTAAAATGCAGATCCCAACCCTACTATCCCAGCTCTCTACCAGTGTCCACTCAGAGAGATGGACCTTGCACCATACCTGTAATGTCTACAGGTATGGGCTATTTTGGGCTATTAGGGAGTGGGGAGAAACATACAAAAGGAAAAGGATCCCTTGGAGAATTTTCTCCCTTTTCTTTTATACAGTGTGATACAACTCAAGCATCCTTGCTGATCTAACTGTGGCATTACAACATTGGAATATACATGATTTCCTAGGAAGGCTCCAGGCCATTTTGGGATTTACAGATTGTGGCTATGCACAGAAGTTAGATCCTTAACTTTCTGCAATGAAATCAAACACCAGTAAACTAGTAAAAGCAGTAAACCATGTGCAATAAATAGAGGCTATTAATTCCGGTGGACTTTTCTTGGTTGAATGTGAATTTGGTGGGAAGCAATCCTATACCGATGCAATTATACCTTAGGATAATATTTTAATAGTAAATTAAAGAAATATGGGCCCCTCTTCAGCTCCTGTTAAAGACAGTGTTAAAAATCCATTTGATTTCAATGAAATATATGAAGACAAGAGTTTGGCATTTGTTGAATCAGTTGGTGAGCTGGTTGTGGGACTTAATAAAAGTGGATCAGAAAAAGTTGGACTGAATATGAATTGGGGCAAATGTAAAATTTGTCCATTAAGTGAATTTGAATATGCTGCCAGAGGATAGCAAGAAGAAGATAGAAGGGTGAGAAGACTGAGAAAACTATGGAGATATTGAGAGAAACAAGAGGAGGAGTAGAAAGAATGAGAGCAGGGATGTGTGAATAAAATATTTTAAAAGTCAGTTGGTCAATTCACAACACTTGAATTCTGTTTGATAGAAAATGTAAGGGTACTTTTGTTAAAAGCTTTATGTGTTCTGATATTAGATGTGGACTTACTCAGGCAGAAAATGATGCATAGTATGCAAACAAATCATAGATAGAGTCATCACGTGTTTTCAGTCACTATCACCCAGTGGAATTCAACTGCCAATTTATTTTTGCCTTTTTCCAATAATCTCATCTGGCTACGCAACTGGTCTGGGCTACTCATTTCAAGTCTCTGTACACCTTTTTGTAAATAGTGCAAACATTTTAAATCCAGTTTGTAAATTAAATAGCCATCCTCTGGCATTATTATCTATTGTCTATGTAGAATAAGACAAATATTTGAGGAAGGAAAATGTATGTTGGAAAGGCTGCTTAATTCATACTTGTTTTACAAATGAATTCAAAATTCAGAATGTAATATTATATAAGCATACATATAATCTGTGTTGCCTCTAGTTCCCTACCTCAGAGAACAGTTCTATTTCAAATCATCTTAAGGGACAGTTTATTGTTTGAGGTCCAAATGTGGATTAGTTATTGGAAAGGCATAATAAATTCAGGAACAGACTAGGGAAAGGAAACCAACAAAAGAAAACGTGGCCAATAATAATAATATTATTTTACAGTTCTCTTGCAGCTCTCAGATAGATTTAAATTGTGGAAAATATCTACAATTTTTGAAAGGATCAAATCCTTTAAATTGCAGTCTTCCAACCCATTTCTTATTTCCCTCCAAGAAAAGAAAAAAAAAAAAAACCTGTCACAAATTATTAAAACACCTCGTGTTGAAAAGCAAAATTTTCTGGACATATACAATTTGGGATGATGCTTATTTGAGGGTTTTTGCAAATCTGAGTCATAGAATAAATAATCAATACAATACCTGTTTCTGCTATGTTACTTCTGCTAGGTTTCAAGCATTTAGTACTCTGACTCTTGTATTATGCAATATTTAACATTGCTCCAGCAGTAGCTTACTACTGAAGGGTTTGTAGCAATGAAATATATTTTATTCACTGTTTGTCTAACATTACATGCCCATAGCAAATAAATTATTAAAAGATAATATATTCACATTGATTGATGTGAAGGTTATACATGCATCAGTAAATCAAAACAAGCCCTCAAAAGATAGAAAATCAATTCATGTGACAGATAGGAAAACCCATGGATATTGAAACCTCTCTCCATACATTTGGCTGTTTTTGAAAAAAAATAATAACAGAAGTATTTTTAAAAAATATTGCCTTGACTGAACAGGACCAATGTGCAAATATTGGGAGGCCTGAACAGAATGAAAGTACACCTAGAAAATAATAAAGCTTTGTAGTAATTTTATAGTATTTTTGGATAGAATAACAATTTATTATTGTGTTAAAAATGCAAAGCTTTTCACAATGTACTTAGTATCATAAATACATTCTCAACAGCAGCATTTAGTGAAAATAATGTTAGTGTTTTCCTCCCCATACATGTTGTGGTCTAGGAATAGTTTAGGGGTGGCCAAACTTACTGACCCCACCGAAATCTTCCTACCCACTGGGCAGAATCCTCTAGCCCCACCACCCTGCCACAGGGCAGAAGCTCCAAGTTCCTCATCTCAGACTGCTATGCAGGGAATGGGGGGCTGGAGAGGCGGGGGGGGGGCCTCCATGAGCAGCACCTTAACTGTAAAAAAGCTACATCCAAGGCTCACGAGCCACCGTTTGGCCACCCCGGACTAATTAACACCAAGATTTATACGCTAGTAAAATTTTGTGTTTTTTTTTCCCCACCCAGAATTATTACCCAAATGCCAACAGATGAATTGCCAGTACAAATGTGGTATTTCAAGAAATGGTACCAGCTGTTATTGTGAGGATGGATATGAAGTAGGCTATGATGGAAGAAACTGTAAAGGTAATGAGGAAAGGTGGTTTAACTTTTTCTAAGATTAAAGCCCAGTCTTGCAAAAAAGCTCCACGCAGGGAAGCGATGGCATCTTTGCGAGCTTCATGCAAGATCTGAATCTAAATTTGGTTTCAGAATAGTTTAAACAGATGGTTAAACTGTATTAACACAAGATATGGCATGTAAGGATCAGGTATTGTACTAGTGCTTTGGACAATAAAAGGGATCCTAATGAGTTCCCACATTTGCTACTGCTGTTTGGAGTGGCGTTTTTGTATGATGTTATATCTTCACAATGAAAGCATCATCTTTTAGAAATTTATAGTAAGTTGTGAAGTACAGTAAAATTTACAGCAAGACCCAAAGGCCCATCTCTGGTATTTACAGCAGAGACAGATGTGTCCCTCTGGGTGAAAGCTGTTGGTCATCCAGGCCAACTGTCATATATGGCGGTCAGAATCTTGAGGATGACATCAGAGATAGGACAACCTGAGTATCCCCTCCCTTCCTCCCTCATTTCTTTCAATGTTTACTTATAGTCTGCCAAAGAAACATAAGGGAGCTTTGTGCATCAGGCAGTGAAAATGGACTATCATTCCAAAGAACCACTTGTAATTCTCATAACTATCTAATGGAAGTCATGGCCCTACCAGAACGCCAATCCAGAAGAATGGCAGTCACGACATCCCTGCGGACCCTTTCTGCCCTCCTGTACCTACAGTGGTAGGAAAAAGAGTGTTAAGATCTGTCTAGGGCTGTTTAGACAGGCCAAGAGCTCATCTGCATGAATTGCCTCCTTTCTAAGCAGCTTTGAGCCTCCCTCTCCACCATGCCTCAACATGTTTTGAAGCCTTGTGATCTAATTTGGATATATGACATCCCTTAAGGCTATGAAAACCTGGATCAGAGTTTGAGGCCATGTCTACACTGACAGCAGAAAAGTCACTGTTACCAGATTGATTTTTCCAGATTGGTCAGTAAAGATGTTCTCAGTCAATCCAGAAATTGACTTAATAAATCCATCCCCTCAAGTGGCATAGCGCTGCGTCAACGGGAACACATTTCCCACCGGCGCAGGTCAGTGAACATGGTGCACTAAAGTGGAGTTAGAAAGTCGACGAGTTATGCAAGCTATGCAGAATTACGCAAGCTACTCTGTGTAGCTTGTGTAATTCCCTTCGACTGCCACTGAATTTTGCCATCAGTGTAGATCAGCCTGATCCATGAAAAAAATCCTCAATCATATAGCTTACTTTTGCACTTGCCTTTTAATAGGTTTCCTTCCAGAGAAGTTTAGATTGAAATTGATATGCCTTTTGTATTCCAGCAATATATGAATTTCTATTTAAAACAATTTCTTTCTTTTCAAGAGCGAATAGGGTTTTCCCATCACTTTATTAATGTTCTCGCTGGCTATCATTCCTCATCTCCTCCTTTAACAGAATTATGCAAGCTTCTGCATAAATGTAATTTCTTATCTGTGTGTCTTCTGATGTCTAAGGTTTATATTTTGTAATAATTAAAAATAAAAAAAAATCAAATAAAATAAATTTCAGTAGGAAGTTGTTTTTTTTTTTTAAAGGATTTTTTTCTTTGAAATGGTTTTTTACTAGATCCTTAGCTGGTGTAAATTGGCAAATCTGGGGTATCTTCAAAAGAGCCAGGCTGATTTACATCAGCTGAGAAGCTGACCCTTTATTTTTATTTCTATTTTTTAACATTTGAGGGGTTTGCAATTTTTCACATTGTTGTTGACAATTTTAGGTAGAAGTTGCTGAATCCTCCAAAGATTTTAAACCATTTAAAATAGCTTTCTAACGTGAATGAATTGGCATGCATATTCACTTCTTCATTCATAGTTATTGGTGATTTAAGCACTTACATTCACAGGTGGAAGTGCTCTTTGGTGGCAGCAAGAACCCAATTATTTCCCTAATTGTTATGCTGCTCATTGATCATTTGAAGGCCTTTAAATTATAGACTGGATTGTAGCTAGCCTTGCAAATTTGACTACTGGCCTTCCGGTATGTTTTAATCAGAAGACAGCTCAGATAAGATTGTGGCTAAAAACAAGGAGAAAAAGTAAAAAAATCAGTCTATAGCGGGTTTACCCTTACTTTTAAAATTTTGTTTAGGGGTTGAATTTCATTTCTCTCTTCCCCAAGCTTTTTACTATTAAGTGAGGGCTCTTACTTACATATTATTTCAATGTACCCTTCAGATTTCGATGAATGTAATGTATATGGGACCTGTAGCCAAACATGTATAAATACAGATGGATCGTATGCATGTAGCTGTGTGGAGGGTTATGTGCTTCAACCCGACAACAAATCTTGCAAGGTCAAAAATGGTAAGTTGAAAATTTTGTAATACAGTATAAGGCTGATTTCTTAAAGTCCTTTGGGTTTGTCTTTCTCCCTGGTAAATAAGGTAGATGTTTATGTTATGATCCATTGTTAGAAATCTAGAAAAAAACTTTTTCAGTTATCATGGATTATTCAGTGGCATAGCAAGGACCACGGCCACCTGCACTGGGGGTGGGAGGGAATCATTCAACGTTGGGGGAGGGCGGGACCAGAGGCTATCACTCTCCTGGCCTCCGGTGCTCTCGTGGCGCAGCACTCTGTCCCGCCCCGCCCCGCTCCGCTCCCGGCCAACTGGTCCGCCCCAGGGAGCGGGGCACGGTGGCATGCGGCTGCTGTTATCTGACCCTGCCAGCAGGTAGAGGATCTTGGGGAGCAGCTGCCGCACACACACACACACTAGCGAGGTTTGAGTCAATAAGTGTTTTTATTGGGGGTGAACAAGGGTAAATGGAATGGGGCAGTGAGGTGTATAGGGGTACTGGGAGATGGGTCTCTCTATTGAACAATATAGTGTCACAGTGTGGGAATTGATGTAAACCAGTGTAAATTAATATAACCCAATGTAAATTAATGTAAACCAATGTAACTTAATGTAAACCAATAGGGTTTTTTTACAAGTATAAACATACAAGGCACTGTATCAATGAAAGGCAGAGCAGCTTACCAATGAGAGACAGTCAGTGAAAGTGAGGTTAGGGGAAATGGCCAGGGAGTATGGGCAGGCAGTAGCAGAGGTGTAAGGAAAAAAACCACAACAGCAGAGGCTGCAGTAAGCCTTGAAGCCCTGCAGGGGGAGACCTGGAGTAGTCAGTCTGCAGGCCAGGTGTGGAGGCACTGAAGACGGGCTGGAGTGTGCTTGAAGCAGAGGTGAGCAGGGGAATGGACCAGGGAAGCATACTCAGAAGGTGGGGGCAGGGGAACACATGGAGGGACTGCGTGGGGAAACTGGGCAAGGGAATGGAGGTAAAGGGGAGGTCTAGGGTGGATCTGGGCAGCAAAACAGGGGGTCAGGGGGTTTGAGGGGAAGACCAGACAGGGGTTTTGGGGGGCAGCAACGGAGAGCGGGTTCGGGGAGGTCGGGGAAAGCGGCTAACAGAGAGCGGATTCGGGGAGTCGGGGAAAAGTGGCGTGGGGGGCAAAGGGAAGGCAACAGAGAGCGGAGCGGGTTCGGGGAGGTCGGGGGAAGCGGCTAACAGAGAGCGGGTTTGGGGAGTCGGGGAAAAGCGGCGGAGGAGGAGCGGGTTCGGGGGAGGCACAGAAAGAATCTTAACAAAGCTATTACAGGGCACAATAATAAAAACTTAATCTAACAAAGATAAAACTAAGGAGAAAAAACTGACAGCAAATTAAAGGTAAAACTTACAATGTTAAAACTTAACACAACTAATCAGCAACAGTTCAGAAAACTTAACACAGCTAAGGAAAACTTAGTAACAACTCACAATGATAAAACTTAACACAGCTAAGGCTACAAGCTTACAATGATAAAACTTAACACAATGTGAGGTATGAACGGCTGGGAGCAGGGTGCTCCGGGCAAGGTCCCCAGAGGCAGACGGCTCAGCAGCGGCTCCGCGGAGCAGGAGGGGGTCTCTGTTACAGACCCCGAGGTAAATTCAGAGAGAATCTGAGAGGGGGGAGTCTTACCAATCCCCAGGAGAGTAGCAAGGACAGAAACTGAAGCAGCATCAGCATAGATGAGTGCAGAGAGGACTCGGTTCTTGTAGTTCGTAGCTCGTGGTTCGTATCAGGAGATCTCCAGAGAAGATTCGTTGTTCGGGGGGGGGGGGGGGTTTAAAAGGGGAAATGGCCAAATTAAATAGCCGGGAGTGGAGAAAAGTCCCCCAAAGACCCCGGGGTGATCAGGCCAGGAGGCAGTGCAGGAACCTATTCTGGAGTCTGGCCCCAAAAAGGTCTGCTTTTATAGACTAATTCAAACAGTTCCCGCCGGTAATTCTGATAGGCTCCCTGAATTACAGGGGCGGAGAGAGGGCAGGGAAAACTGTCGGACAAGTCCGGGCAGAGTCTTGGGCTGCAGGTATGTGACTCATGGTCACAGGTGTTGGTGTGTGACTCATGCCCTTTATGAAAAACAAGCCACTCTGGTCTTGCGCTCCTGGGCATTGTCCACACTACGCCAAGCCAGGGCTGGAACAATAGTTAAGGGGCCTCCTCCCTAGGCAGGGCCATGGCACCAAAGAAGCTGAAAAAAGGGCCATTCCCATGAGCAGCCTGGGAGGGGTGGCCACACAAACAAGGGAGACAAAAACTGGCACAGGGGAACATCTGTCAGGGACATTATCCAGGGCCTGGGGGCAGGCGCTCCCCTCCCCACACCTCCAGAGTGGACCAGCCGCCGGGGGCGGGGCGGCCTCTGGCCCTGGTCCCCCTCCAGCGCTGGGGGCTGCAGCTGCCCCCCACTGTTCAGGCCCACATGGGGGAGGGCTGGGGCAGTGGGCGGCGCACAGAAAGTGGGGAGCCCAGCCATTGCCCGACTAATCTGGCCCTTGCAGGGCCGACCTGGTGCCCCCCTGCAGCCCAGGGCCTGGGGGTTTCCCGCCCGTCCCCTCGCTACAGCACTGGGCTTATTACACAACACTTTTGAGAGGGAAGATCTGATTAGCTAGAAACCTTTCTGCAGGGGTAGATAAAGTTATACAAACTGCTTCATTCAGCCAAGATTAGTGAAGCTGCCAATTCCATCTTTCATCTCAACATGCATAATTTCCACATGCATTCCCCCCAACCCACACACAGACAACCTGGGTGTCAGGGGAAATTATCACGAGGTAAACAATAGCCTTGGGATATTAGAGACCTGAGACTCTGCCTTGCTACATGCAACATCCCAGGGAGCTGATTTCAAGATATTCTTATTCACATTATGCCTTATTGGTTAATCAATGCATATTTTCATTGCCACTAATAAATTAAAAATGTAAGGGAATTAGTGTATTCTATTTAATGAAGGTTAATTAAACATAGTATTTTCCCTAGTCAGTGTATTCAGTCAGCAGCCTATTCCTATTTTCTCCTACAATCTGTTCAACATACATAATTACCAAAGCATATTATAAAGGTATATTTTTTTTAATTTCAATATGTGGAAATCCAAAGGAAACAAATGTGTATTTTTCTATGTTAATTGGCAGATTTGAGGCAGATGCTGTTTTTGAAGCTTAAGGTATGAAAGATTATAACAAAAAAACTGCATATGTGTGGTCTTATTTAACCACCACTGAGAGTTATGATTTAAAATATTGATAAGCTCAAAAAGTAAGACTTGAAATTTAAAGTTTTGTATTGATCCATGTAGCATGGTTATGGGGTTTTTTTTTTTTAAATAAGTAATCTGATACAAGCAACTTTATACAGAGAAAAGCAGTTTTATATTCTTCTCAACACTTACCATTAAAAAAAAATGTTATTTCAGTGGAACAACTGATACAGTAAAAGACTATAGGACTAAGGAAAGTAGGTGGCTCCATGGCTGGTAATAAGATGAATCTTTGACCTCTAGCTCTCATGTATAAATATAGCCAAGTATGTAATGATTGACTATGGTAATCAACTGTCAGTGTCTCATGTGAAATAAGTTGGTGGTCTCAAACTATTTCCTCACAGGGAATGGCTCCTCTCTCCTATAACACAGTTTACAGTATTTTTTACTCTGACTGGCAGACTCTGCAAGGAACCAGTATTCAATGAACATAGAGACCTGTATAAGATAGTTCAAGTCACGGTTGAGATAATAGGAGGAAATGCATACTGCTGCTGACCTTTGACTAAGCAGAATTCCTCAGGAGTTCCCAAATGCTTTTACTGTGTGGGCCACTACTTAATAATGAGAAACTTCTTCATTGATCACGTGCTTTCCTCTTCGCAGTTACATGAACCAGCCACCCTCTGACTATCTTTGGCAATTGCCGCAATTGCTTCTATTGGAAAGTAATATTAGGGAAGTATTTCATATAATTTTAGATTATTTTAATACAGTTTAGTGGATGAAAACAAGGATAGTTACAGTCGTCATTTATTATTAATCATATTTATTATAGTAGCGCATAAGTGCCAACCAAGAATGGGGCCCCACTGTGGTAAGCACTAGACAAATATAGAATAATAGACTATTTCTGCCCTGAAGAGCTTAAAAGGAAATAGACAAGACAGAAACACCATGAGGGAAGGGGTATAAGAGACAAACAGAATGAACTATGTAATGACAGCAAATAGCATGTTATTTCCACAATATATATATATATATTTTAGGGGGGATTATTTAGGAAGGAATAAGATAAAGGGAAGTGGGGTAAGGGAGACAGATGCTGGGTGAAGCCAAGATGGAGAGAATGTAATGGAGGAGTAGGACAAAAGCAAACAGTTAGCACAGGGCAGAGAAAATCCTGTCAAAAATGTAATAAAAAGTCTATTAATATCCAAGGTCTCTTCTTTGGCTACTTCTGTTCCTGTGAGCTGGGGTCTCTGGAATTTTCTTCTAAGGCCTCTCCAAGATGAAGGAGAAATGGTGGGGATGGTAGGCAGTAGCCGTGTCTTAGTATCTCCAGAGTGGAGTAGGTCTCCCATTAGTTATCTATGGTAAAGTGTTCTGTGGACCACAATCTGGGAAACACTGACTGAGACAAATGAGTCTCCAGTGCCCAAATCTGTCACCTTTCACAAATCTTAACTTTAAACAGGAATACAATAAAAATAGTGGGCTGGATTTCACTGATCTCTGTTTTATAACTCAATTTGGTTACTATAGGCACTCCTGATTTGGTGTAAATGAGTGCAGAATTTGATCCATACACTTTGTGGCAGGAATTTATTAAGGGACAAATCTGTCACTGCCTCTATAGTCATGCTGTTCTTCTGCCCAGGGGGTTGGGCAAGAAGTAGTATTCCCATGAACTGCTCTTCACACACTGTGAAGCCTGAGACTCAGTTTTACAGAGATCTGTTCCTAGAGCTGCAAAGGGCAGGTGGAGGTGAAAGTGAGTCAGCAATTAGAGTAAAACCACTGCTTCATGGGTCACCCCTACCTCCTCCCCACCATGAAGGAGGTACAGAGGAACCAAGGACATTATTGTAAACTGCAGTAGAGGCTGCAGAGTGTCCTGAAGTGAAGAATCCACCCCTATCCTGATGGTACTTGGGCTGTGTGCTGCTATATAGCCTAAATGTTCAGCATCTTGATTAACTATATTATACTGTTACTTCAAGGAACCACAGCAGGTTCCCACTGTTGAAGTACCCATTAATAAATGTTTTTCATGCAAGGCAGTGCAAAGCTGCTGGTAAACTTTCCACTGTTCTCTCCTCTTCCTCAGTGGAAATCACTAAAAGGTAGCACCTTTCCTGATATCTCTAAAGATTTTTTTCTGGAGTAGAGCTGCAAATGATGATGACCTGGTAAGAGAGGGTCAGAAGTATGTTGTGACACTGCTTCTTAGTCTGTAGTTCAAAAAAAGATCAGGGTGGAAAAGAATACAAGTATTTCATCTTCTTCACTGTCATGTCTTAACCACAATCTAGAAAAAGACAACTTTTTTTTTTGGACAGGTGTGATATAATTACAGACATTTTTGTGGGTTAGAGATGTACCAATTTCTTCTTTTTAAAAAGTACCATAACACGTAAGAAATGTGACCTATTATATTTTTGACAATTTCCAAAGGGATAGCCATGATAGTGTAGGTCAGCAAACAAACAAGGAGTCTATGGCACTTTTAAAGACTAACAAACTCATGCAATAAATAAATGTGTTAGTCTTTAAAAGTGCCACAGGATTCCTTGTTTTGTTCTATTGTATTTTTGTTATCTGGACAAATGCTATCAACTCATCCTAATTGTATCCTCATTTTAGCAACTTTATTCTTTCAGTTCCAATGAAGTGGAAAGATATTGACGTTAATATGTTGTAATTGATAACTACCCAAAATGTAATTCAACTTTTTTTTCCT
This sequence comes from Pelusios castaneus, assembly GCA_007922175.1. NCBI lineage: Eukaryota > Metazoa > Chordata > Testudines > Pelomedusidae > Pelusios > Pelusios castaneus. The sequence goes on along the minus strand of ML685777.1, from coordinate 19,201,725 downwards.
GTACTTTTAAAATTATTTGTTATCTAAGAATTTTATTAATCTTTTTGTGTGTACATGGCTAATAAAAAATGTAGGTCATTTAAATTAAATATTTATACATTTTTTTAAAAAAGACTGATTCCTGAACTTGTTGATATGTACATATAGAGTTGTAACTAATCAGTAACGACCCTTCTGTGAAAAATGTGATTCAGTGAAATGTTACTCTGTAGAATAAAAAGTTCAACAGCAGCTGTTTTTCCAATCTCTGGACACATGCAACAGTACATATACATCCCTAATGTTTAATAATGTCTGTTAAGTAGAGAATTCTTAATAGTGTCATGGAACACTGAAATGATATTGTCTGGAGGCCAGAGTTGTTTTCATTATAATTATTACTCAAGAGTTTATAAACTACTTAACAGCAAAGTGTAGAATCAACTCATCTTTTTAAATTCCTTTTATATCTTAGAGAAATAATGGGAAAAGGTAATCTTTCTATAGGGTTTTGAACCATCCTATAGAAGTTAATGGAGTATTAAATTCCTGCTATATAATTTTCTGCAATGGTTCTAAATGCCTGTTGAGAGGGTATTGTTTCTATCATAGTTTTCCACATGTAAACTAACACGTTCTCTTTATAACTGCAGACTACTCCAAGATTTCTGTTACTGCTCAGATGATTTGCATCTGCAGCATAACGAAAACTGATCATTCTTGTTAATTTTCACCATTCTTGTTCAGAAACTGTGGGTTGGAGTGAAAATGACAACAATCAGGTCATTTTTTACTCCACTCAACAAGCCCAAGAGCAAGAGCAGAAAATAGGCAGAAGCATATTCCAGGGACAGCTCTATGGTCTGAATCGCATTTCCCTCTCTTTTTGCAGCAGTTGAGAGGGAAGAAAGAGCTTCTCACCTGACTTATAGATAGGAAGGCTCCTATTTTTTTCTGTAGTCTTTGTGCAGCAAATTTAACCCTTTTGCTATGAGGTGTCTTAAAATTTCCAAACCCTATGTGTGGATTGAGTGATTGGGTGTATAGATGAAATTGAGTGGGAGAGAAAAGAGACTAACAGATAAGTTAAAAAAAAAAAAAACACTAGAGAAAGGATGTTCTTCAAGTTATTTTCCCTATGTGTACTCATTGTGGGGTGCACATGTGCTCCATGCATGTGATACCTGAAGCAATTGTTAGCAGTATCCCTTTGTTTGTTCTTTCACCTTTCTCCTCCTTGTTCTCTGAACAAAGAATATAAGGAGTGGTGCAGATTGACTGTCTTTCCAGTTCCATTTCTACCACCTCTAATTTGAAAGAGAACCTCCTCAGTCTCCTCAGCGTATGCTTGTTTTGGCCATATTGACCTGTAAATATTTGTAAATCTTTAGACACCATAGATATTTTTATTGTTTTAGCTAGTTAGGTCAGTTTTTAGGGGCTGGAGGCTTTCTGCTGCCCTTTACCCCTCTCTATGGGATAACTTATGTCCAAGATCCCATGCTTCAGGAATTGTGCTTCCTGCCCTGGGCCTTTCCCCACCTCTTCCACATTGGAGAAATACATGTTGTATGAATGTGCTCCATTTGCTGATCCTTCCCCAGCCAAATCTGTCAGACATGTGAGTACACACTATGAAGATACCTTATGAATCAAGCAATTAAGCCCTGGGTAGCCCTGGTTCTGCTTAGAGAGTAGAATACTGACTCACTTGTCTTCCTCTGACAAATTGGATATTGGTGGGACAGCATCACCACCCTCTTTAAGGCAAGGATTCAGCCTGAATAGTGGATCCAGGATCTCTTGGACTGCATCTTGATCATACAGTAGAGAATAGGCACCACCCAGAAATCATTAAAGAAACGACAGAGGGTGCAACAAGCAAACACAATGTTACCCCCTCTTCCTTCTTCCGGCTGCAAACACAAACCAAGAAAAACTTTTTGACAGGCCCATCAAGGACTTTTGCCATGCCCATCTTTTCAGAACTTTGTAATCCAATTTGATGGCTGCTTAGCTCATTTCTACTAAGCTTGGTACATGATAACAGGAGATTGAATGATGTTGAGACTTCATCTAACAGGCTATACCACAGAACTCATCTCACCATCCCTCCAAAGACCTTTTCCCTATCTGTCTTCTCACAACAGGATGCTCACATAAGAGGTAGGACTGCCTGCTTTAGCTGGGAGCTGTAGAGCAAGGTGCTCCATGACATTAAGGAAAGGGATTTTGCTCTAAGTATTTCCTCATTCATAAAGGAAGGGGAGAATGGAGACCCATCTTATATCTCAGACAACTAAATGTCTTAATCTACACATAGATATTCAGAATGGTTATCCTGAACAAAGGTGAGTGGTTTACAACTTTTGATACGAAGAATGCCTGTTTCCATATAGCCATCTATCCTGTACACAAATGATTTCTGAGGTTCACAGAAGCTCTGAACCACTACCATTATAAAGTGCTCCTGTTTTGCCTTGCAACAGTGATAAGGGTATTCAGAAAGGTGCTGTTAGTTCTGGCGGCTCACTTCTGCCACCATGGATCAACAGTTACATCATCAGTTACAAATCATTAGTGATGGGAAGATCTTGTCAGGAGATACAGTCAGCAATCTTATCCCTGATCAATCTTCCATACTCATTAGGACTCTGCTTAAACACAGAAAAGTTTTAATTCCCACATGGACTATAGAATTGATCGGGACAACCTTGTACTATATCAGTACCTAAGCTTGTCTTCCTTTACACAGACTCCTATAGATAAAGGAACTTGTCACTGAACTCCTAGTTGAGCCCACAAATGTCAGCCCTCTCGTGTTTTCTTCTAGATCACAGGACTTTTTGCACCCATCACAAGACTTTACGTTCTCTACCCGTAATCTTGTGTAGAGGCTTGTTCTTCTCTCCTGGTAAAAGAACAGGTAGGAGGGGCAAAGGGATTCCTTTTGTCCCTCCCCCCTCTGAGAAGCAACTGATCACTGACACCATCTTACTATAGTAGAGTTTCCATTTACACAAGCATATAGAACAAGAATCATGGACTTCCCAAGAGTCCCAGATGTGCATAAACCTCTTGGAATTGTGGACAGTCCACAAAGTCTGCAAGTGCTGCTTACCTTTATACAACCCTGGCTTGTTCAAGTGATGGCAGATAACATGGTAACGGTTCTACATCAACAATGGGGAGCAAGGTCCATCCCTCTTTGTAGAGAAACTGTCATGGTTTGGAACTCTTCAGCAGTCTCCCTTTTAACAATATAGCTCCTAAGTATAAACAACATGACGGCAGACAGCCTCAGACAATCAATACTTCTCCAAGAACCACAGATCGAAGCTCCACAGTTTGGTGATACAGATCAATTTTTGATAAAGGAGCTCCCTCTCTTGGTACCTCTTCATGTCTCAGGAAAACAGAAAATTCCCAATCTACTACTCCAGGACACTTCAAGATTAGGGGAGATGCATTTCTCACTCCATGGTCGGCGCAGCTGACTTATGCCTTACCATCCATTCTACTCTTATCTCAGATCATGTGGGAAGGAACCCACAAGCCAGACAGAGTGTTGCCCTCAGATGGCCCTGTCAATTCTGGTTCTCTAGCATATTTTCTGATGTCATCATGTCCATGTGGATACAGTCTTTCTTCAACCTATTGACACAAGGAAAAGGCAAGATCAGGCATCCCAACCCAGCTTTCCTACACCTACCATTTTGATGGGCATTGAACTAAGAAGAAGACATATTCACAGGTTATATAATCAGTCCTTAATGGTAGCAGGAAAAAGTCCACAAGAAAGTCCTTCATGGCAAAATTGAAAAGATTTTCTATCTGGCGTCAGTCTCTCCAAATAATAGTGTCTGTAATTTTGGAATAAAAATTCTTTCCTTAAATACCTCAGGTGTGTCCCTAGCTTCTCTGTGAGTACCTAGCTGATATCAATTTGGGACCTACATAGATATCTACTGTATCTCTGTAATTGTACTTTTATCTGAACATATTGCAGTTGACAGTAATCTGTTAATTTTTCTTTGGCATGATCCACCTGTTGTCACACTGCCTGGTATAAATAGGTGTGAATAGTTCTTGAATTGTCTATTGTAGCTTCAGGGCAAACATCCCATCCTTGCTACTGTCTGCCAAAGATGGGGAAAGGACAAGAGTAGTAGCAGCCAAGCAAAGCTCCTCAGGGGCATTCTGCCAGCACAGTACAGGAGTAATTTCTCTGATTTGCTCTCTCCACATGATGCATCTTTAAATATTTATTCAAAGTGTACAGCTTCAACAGGAGAGGCTGAGGGGGAGCCTCACATCAGACTATGTTTATAGCACAGTGGTTAGGGTATTCTGGTGCAAGAAACCTGTTCAAATCCATTCTCTCCATCAGGTTGATGGGGCAATTGAACTTCAGTGTATGACATCCCAGATGAGTCCTCTATCAGTGAGCTAAAAGTTGTAAACTTGTCACTACCTGCTCCTGCCAGATTCTGAATGGAGCCCGATACTGAAAAAAAAGTACGCAGCAACTGATCAGGGATTTTGTGGATCACATTGCTACCTAAAACTGGGATTTAGGCTGTTAAGTACCTGTGTGAATCTGAGCCTTATCTTTTGCTGCTGTTTCAAGAAGGGGCAAAATGCACTTTTCATTTTTCCGAGTGTATAGTGCAATCAACATTTTATACATAATGAGTCTAGGAACCTGGTTATCTCTTGCAGATTAGCTAATCTGGGCCATATTGAGTAGCATGCTGGGCATGTTAGACAATCTTCCACCTCATTTTGAAGGCAGCACTAATTCAGAATCTTATTCTGCTTCTGTTCAGGGGCTTTGGTGAGGGGGAAGAGACTTCTGTCAGATTTTTCCCAATACTGATTCTAATAGCCTTTCATTCCCTTGCAATGACTTATGCCAAATACATTTTTCCATACTGAATACAGGCATTTAATATATTAATGTTAGTGAAGATTCAGAGGTCAGATACAGATATATCTAGGAAAAAATAGCTTCCTTGTTGCTTTCATTGGCACCTATAATAATGCTAAAAAAGTTTTGTCCCAATAAATATTGTTCATTTCTGTGGTATAGAGAGTTTATCGATCTTTTAGGGTATGATACTGTGACTTGAATTGGGTACTCAACCCACCACATTTATCTGGATTCAGGAGCAGGATTAAATGAGTAAAGATATCTCCCAAAGCATCACCATAATAAAGCATTGTATATTTTAAGTATTCACCCTTCATTAATTTAGTGGTGGTGTTATGTAAATGATTAGCAAGCGTTTTATTCAATTGAAGTGAATCAAGCAATGATGACAAGTGGCACATTTTTTTATTCAAATTTTATATTCTTAGCCTCTTTTTGAGTTGCCCTCCTCTGACACCCCCATCTTTATTCTGACCTTGCATATATTTTCTGGATGGAAACTTCAAATCTTCCATTCTCATGCCAGTCAAACACACTCTAGCAGCCTTTATGAAGCTGAGAAAATGAAAAACTCATTTAAGGACACCATCAGTGCAGGAGAACTGTAATTTAAAGGGGGAAATGAATGCAGTTTATTTTCCTGGAGATTCTTCTGGGAGGCACACTAGGAAGCATCAGTATTTACAACAAAATGGTCCTTTAAATGTGTGTTCCTTGTAAAATATCCAGTAATATAAATTGCATTACTTCCTATAACTCCCTCCACAGTTCTACTACTGCTAGCAGGGGTACAATCATATCACCTTCATGAGATAGAGACTTTGCGCTGAGAAGTTAGCACTCCAGACTGTGTTCCCTCAGGCCCTGCAGAATCCTGATCTCCCACCAGGAGGTGGCAGGCTGTTAGTCCATTTCCACTAATAATGTTTGCTACTGGTAAAATACCTCATTAGCTCACTTTAGCTGGTTATATCTATTGTTCTTAGTCTACAGTTCTCAGAAAGCATCTATATACTGGATAGAAATGATTTGCTTAATTTGTATTTCTTTCTTTTTTGAATTATATATAAGGGATTTTATTGAAGATAATTTGAGGTACATCTGGATTCTACTTCTTTTTCTTCTTTTTTTATTATTTGTTTCTTTATTTTTATTTCTGTGATGTTTAGGAACCTTAGTCATGGATTAGTGGAAATAAAATTTCTACTTCAGACTCACTGAAAGGAAATGGAATTTATACTTTCGGATTTCATGTACAATGAGCACACAGTTTGTTAGACTGAATTGAGAGAATCTTCAAGTCAGCTGAAATGTAGAGGAATGGATAATAAACATTTAATAATATAATAAACATATAATATATAATAATAATAATAATATAATAAACATATAATAAACTATATAGTGCCTATTCAAACACAGAACAAAAACAGAGTGAATGTTAAGAAATATCTAGATTAAATATTACTGAATGGTAAACTCAATTACTGTGGTCTATTCTCAGCCAAAATAAAATAAAATAAAATTCAGTGTGTTGTATTTAAATATTAAAATATACAGCTAAGATAACATAAATGCACATGTATTTTGGGAAGATGGCAATAGGATGATCTGTCCACTAATCTTTTTACTCCTCCCGCTCCTTTTTTAGAGCCCAGTGATAGACCTCCAGTTCTTCTGATTGCAAACTCTGAAACAATTGAAATATTATATCTTAATGGAAGTAAAGTTTCTACTCTAAACTCAGTGAAAGGAAATGGGATTTATACTTTGAATTTTATATACAATGAAGACACAATGTGTTGGATTGAATTGAGAGACTCTTCAAGTCAGCTGAAATGTACCAAGATATCAAAAACTGGGAGATTAACAGATGAATGGATAATAAACATTGCACAGTATCTTCACAGTAAGTATTTTAGTTTTGCTTGATAAACAGTATAAAATGCCTGTTTTTTCTAGTAAACTTTGCTTGCAGACTTAAAAAATGTTATTTTAATTGCTGGTATTTCAATATAGTCTGCTGCTCTGCTCATGCATTAAATGCTGAAAGCCGTAGGGGCATTTTGCTGCTTTGTTGCTGTTTCCCTCTCTAACATGTAGACTTGAAAAAAGCTGTGCATTTTCAGTGTTTAAATGCACGGTGTGATAGGTATGATATGGGGGGTCGGGGGAGGGGGAAGAAAACAAAAAGCCAACACAAAGGAAGAAGAAACTTGAAAATGCATTTTTTAAAATGTTCTGATAGATAAAACTTGTTGAAAATGATTGTTTACTGCCAGATAAATGATGAGATGTTAATTAACCACATATACATATAATTGTTCCATTTATTGTAGATTAGCAGAGCTTCATTATTTTCAAATACTTGTAATATTTCCTAATTTACTGGAAATTTCTTAGCTTTAGAGCCAACCTCATGATGAGTTATCCCTCTGCATAGTTTAACAAGGGTAGAAAGATGGTTCATTTCTGAACTTTTGAATTCCTCTGAATTGTAATTTCCATCATATCGTCCTCTTTTTCTGAAAACCCATCAGTCCTCTCTTAAGTAGAGAGGGAACTGAGCCAGACAGTTCTGGTCTGGATGGTACCCCTCCCCTCCCCCTAATTTACCATATGCTTTACAGTGTATCCCTATAGGTAAGGAACTTGATCCCTCTTACACATTCATACCTTCCTATCCTTTATTACTTAGAAAAACAAGAACTCTTTTTTAGTCTGAGAAATTCACTACTTTAGGCACAGGTTGCCCTTCTGTGTAATTTCACATCTTCCCTCAGATGCTAAGGCTACTGCGTATTTTTTAATTTATTTTATTAGGGTTTCTCGTGTGTTTTTAACCATTTTTTATATTTTCACTACAAAGTAAATCAATGAGCTATTTTTTTCCATAGGCACTGTATTTTCACATCAGTATATTGACTCTATTTTTTTTTCTGCAACTTTACATCTATCGGGTTGGTCTACTTACTTTAAAATTGACATTTTCTTTCTTGTAGAGTATGCTACAAAGATTTTGTTCCAACTTTTAGTTTAATCTTGAGTTAGAGAACTATATAGTAGTTTTATTCTGTGCCACATTGGCAGGAAGGATAAAAGTGATCAACCTGGTGCTTGATCAGGCCAATCTCAAGACGCCCTAATCACCCCAGAGAGTTACCTGTAACTGTATCCTACAGGGAACAGGGCCTCTGATGGCTATAATCCACAGCCTCTGTAGAAATAAATTTTGGAACATTTTTTTCCCTCTCTCTCTTATGCACACTGTCTTCTTATATCTCCTTATTATGTAGTGTTTACTTACTAGAAATCAAATCAGTTTCATTTAACAACTAATGAAGAATATCCAATTCAGCACTTTTATGTGTAAGTGAAACCAAACAAGCCATCATACCTATAGAATACTTCAGAGAAAAATAGTTTCCCTATAAGGGAAAAATATTCCTTTAGTTACTTTTTGTTCTGTGTTTTAGCCAATAACAGGCCCAAGAAGACCAAGGACAAGACTTAGGTCTTTATCCAGAAAAATGAAGAAAAATACTGCCCCTGGCAATGCTTCTTTATCACAGTTCTGCAAAATATCCATTTGTGACCTTGTGCTATTCAATATCTTTATCTGTGATCTTCAAGAAGACATAAAATCAGTGATGGTAAAGTTTACATATGACACAAAAATTGGTGGATTGATAAATAATGATGGATTGCTTGGTGAGGTGGGTTCATTTGAGCAATAGGCTTTTTAACAAAGCCAAATATAAGGTCCCACATCTAGGATTGTCTGTAATTTGAAGTCTTTAAATCAAAATTTGAGAACACTTTGGTGGTGAAAACAATCACCACCAAACTGTGGGCATTTTTCTTTAATTCTTCTACTATGGCTTGTATTTATTTTTACTTATAAATTCCCTGACTGTTTTTATAGGCATGTAGCTACCCTTTTTTTCAAGCTAAGTTGTTCTTTTACAAGACCAATTTAGAGAACTTCATTCATTCTGGACTCTAATGAACTTCGTGTCACTTAGACTAAGTGACAGGAAATTTAACAGTTATTTCTGAACATTAATTTATTACTGCAAATAATTCATTGATATAAATAATTGCTAAAACCTTATGGCCTGATCCAAAGACTAATGTACTGAACGGTATCCTTTCCATTGATTCAATGAACCTTGGATCAGGACCTTAAAAAAAATTTCTTCAGCTCCTTAAATACTCTTCATAAAGCTGTATAAGTGTCCACACAGGTGGTAATAGGAATCTAGTCACAGAAGACAACACTTTTACATAATATTTTGATCATTCAAAAAATATGCAGCTATACACAAAAGAATAGTTGCTAACATTCTAGTTTTTAATAGAATCATATAAATGTAGGGCTGAAAGTCCATCTTGCCCATTCCTCTGTTCTAAGGCAGAATCAAGTATACCTACACCATCCCTGACAGGTATTTGTTTTCTCCAGAAACATTTTCTAGGGAAAAATAATAATGAAAAAAACATCTGGTACTGCCAAGGCATCCTATGTAGTAAAAGTGTGGCACAATCTAATTTCTTTCCAACTTTGGAAAGAAGCACCCACACCTAGGAACTCGTATGTCACATTACAGCACAAAGAGAAATTTAATCTCTATGTCAGAATGTGATTAAATACTAGAGATCCTACGAGTCTTTTAACAATAGAGATGCTGCTTGATGAGGGTCTGTCATAGGTTTGAAATTTCAAAAATTTACGTCTGAGCATAGTACTTAGTGTCACTACTTAGCCTACTGATTTTGATAGGACAACTGATATTAGTGAATTAAACTATCCCAGTTAGTGTTTGCAGGTCTCAGTAAATATTGCTGACTCTTACCCTTTTTCTTTTCTTTTCTTTTCTTTTCTTTTCTTTTCTTTTCTTTTCTT
>ML685777.1:19150884-19191897 GCA_007922175.1 Pelusios castaneus | reverse complement strand
TTTTCTTTTCTTTTCTTTTCTTTTCTTTTCTTTTCTTTTCTTTTCTTTTCTTTTGGTGGGGAGGTTGGCCCTTGGTATAGCAGTTTTGCAGTATGCCAAAATTTCTGACCATCACACCATCTGGGGGAAGTAATGTAGAGACAAACATTCCTTTAATCTACAGTATATTGCACTAAAATGTATACTCCAACATGATGCTATTAATATTTCTTTGCATTTTACAACCCTTACTATGATCTGAAGCCTAATACTGCTGCACAGTGAGGCAGAATTATCAGTCACTCTCTTAATAGGTAACTGAAATCTTGCAAAAGGTTCCGTGCAGTGAGAGCTGGCAACAGAACCTAGTTCTTTAGTATAGTATAAAAAGGACTAATCTCATCTATTTTGTCACATAGTCTTTGGAAGAAATAAAGCAAAATACATGCTGCTTTTGTCCAGGCTTAATACACTGTTGGAAAGTTGAGAAACCCGAAGAAGGGATTGTATGCATTAAAGAAGCCTTGATATATAGGAAGCTGGGAAGTCTTAGCAAAGTGGTTGAAATACTAGCCGTAATATAAAGGTGTCTAGAGAGTTCAAGAGCTGGGACAAAGGGATTTGTGAAATTCTGATAGGAGGATGAAGAAATGAATGTTTGTTGCATAATAAATGTCAACCAACTAGTGGAAAATTTACATGGAATCATAATATTATTTTATGGGGAAACTAAGATATTGAGCACTAAGTACAAAGGTGATTGTGTCCGAGGAGTGGGTGTTTGGGTCATTGATGATGAACTTCAGAGCCTTTTACCTACGGCTCACCAGTTTGAATCCTGCCCAATTTAGCGGGCATTAGTAATTGTTCACATCTAATAGTAGATTGGTTGTCCCTATGGAATATGTGTTTGGTAAATCTGAGGTTCATCTCCCATTTCACAAACTGTCTACTATGCTTTGCACTGGAAAATTATAAGCTCTTCAGTGCAGGGACTGGCTCTTATTAAGGATAAGTACAGGGTATGGTACAATGATGGTCTTGAACCCAGTATAATGCTCTAGTGAGAACCAAAATTGCATACTATAAATCTGTGGTAGTTGGTAAACTGATTGTCACATATATTGGAAATGGGAAGGGTGTATTCAAAAATCAAATATACTAACATGATTTAAGTTTTTTATATCAAGAGTTCGGGATCTAATTTATTTTATTTTTTATATTTATTGGAGATATCAATGAGTTGGCCATAATGTATCATTTTCAACAGATGAAAATGGTTGTTTAGAACACTGGCATTGTTTATAACTACATTGAGAATCTGAGGTAATGGCCACTGAAGTCAATGGAAATATGCTCATTATCTTTAGTGGATTTTTGATTAGCCCCTAAAATCCTAAACAACTGAAAGTGCTTTTCAATTTTAATAACCAAGTTTAAAATACTACTACTACACTAATAATAATATTAATTCATAATAAACCTCTTCCTTTGTTGACAGTTAGTTTGAACACAATAAACCTTGTTTCGGGTTATGCGGTTTGTGATGTCAATGAATGGAGCATTCATTCTGAAATTGAAAAATTCAATGTAATGGAAATCTTTTCAGTGAAGTAAATCATTTTTGGCAAAGTCAGTTTTAAGCTGTGTAATTTACTCAGTCGGTTTGGAAACAAAGTGATTTAATGTTTGGAAGTAATTTAATGAGGAGACTGGGGCATGAGTGCAAAGAGGTTGGGCTCTCCTGTCATTGCTTATAAACACTGTATTTTATCAACATGTCACAGAACAGCTGCGGTGTGCTATGATGGGCTACGCAGTCACTATGACAGTTCTTGAGTTGCTGATAAAGTTTGAATATTCTTTGCATGCATAATTACGTAAAATCTCCTTCACACCATATAAGCAAAAATAATGAGTTGATTGAAAAATGCTTCAATACCTGTCATCAACATATACTGTTCCAGAAACTGTCCATTTTTTGTTTGGTTTGTTTTTTGCCTTTTTTTTCAGCTTCTTTTCAGGCCATGCACCAGTATTTTATCTGCATACCTAATTCCGTTATAAAAATAGAAAGTCCAGAGCTATTTCCATTTTAGTTCAGCAGTATTCAACATAGAAGCTCTTTCGTTTTGAGAGTTTTTCAGGGAAGCAGGGGTTGATCTTTGAATCAGTCCATTTGGCAGCATTACCCAGAATGATTTTCAAATGGAAAGTATTGCTGCCTGTAAGGTTAACAGCTGAACCACTTGGGAAAAGATGGAACAAAGGAGATGAAGTTCCAGAGTTTTAAAGGTATTTATGTGTTGCTATAGTCAATATTGCAATGCTTAATTGATTTTACTAGCCTAAGGATACATCAGCACGGTAGCTCGAGGATATGATTCCCAGCTCAGATAGATATGCACACACTCGCCCTTCTCAAGCTAGCACCCAAAAGAAGCTGTGCAGCCCAGGTGGCATGAGCTAATTATCTGACTCTGTACCCCAATGGTTGGGAAGGATTGTACTTTATACTTGGAATAGCTTCCAAGAAAACTCATATCAGTATAACCATAGCTGGGTAGTCAAGGCGCATTCCTGGGAGACACAAGACCTCTGTTCCAATTTCTGCTTCAAAGGTAGAGCAGGGATTTGAAAATATGTTGTCTGCAACCCAGGAGAGTATGCTAATCCATGTGCTAGGAAGTGTATATGTGTCTCATTATTTTATTTTTTCCTTCAAGAAAGGGATGACTTGGCTTAGGTGCATACAAGTAGGAGAGGGTTCTTGGTTGTGAATCCCAGACAGAGATACGCCTTCTTCCAGTCCTTCATTTAGGCATCTAAATACTTTTGTGGATCGGGGCCTACATCCCCACTCCTTTCCACTGTGCTTCACTCCTGGTTAACTTTGGCTCTTCATTCACCTTGAGGGCTGCTGTGAATCCCATTTTCAAGTGCCTGACTCCCTTGTGAATTGTATAGGGCACCTGGGCCCGTAACTCATGGCAGTGGATTCAATTCAGTGGCAGACCACCTCAAGGTTAGGCATTGCAATGTGGAGCTTCAATCCTCTTTGTGGATCTAGTCCTAAAATCCAGGTCCTTACAAATATTTAGGCACTGATTTCAATGGCAGTTAAGCCCTGATCTTGAAAGGTTTATAAGTATTTAAGTCACTTTTGAAAATGAGACTTGGGACCTTAGGTTAGGAATTGCAGCACTTACCGGAGCAATGCCTAACTACCTTTACAAGTCTGGGCCACAGTGGTTATACTTCAGTCATTAATATAAATTTGGTAAAAGGCCGCGTGCCTGCTTTAATCCACACTCTGATGCCTCCGATCAGCAGACTTTCTTTTGCTCTTTGTTATGTTAAAAAACAAAGCAAAGATTCATGATCAACAATTCTGTTAGTCTTTCACCAATTCTTTACATTTTCATACATTTTTATAAAATTTATCATTAATAAAAATAAAATTATATGGTTACTCTGGGTAGTGTTCCAATGTGTTCTCTTCATAAACTGTCACACTGAAGGTGGTCAAAAGGCCCAATCCAAGAAACTTCTGCGTCCATCTAAGAAAGACATTGTGTGATGAGGAATGCAGAGCTCTTGCAGTACCTAGTTCCAGTGGCTCCACCAGATTTTCAAAGTAATAGAGTACATTAATATTGGGTGTTTTGCTCTGGGGAACTCCTGCCACGTAAGTCATTTAACATTAGACCAGACAAAACCCTTATACATATAGGTCAAGACTATGATCAGCTTACATGTGAGTCTGCACGAGGGAGAAAGGGTGCAGGTATTCTCTTATATTCCTTACACATTGTGCAAAGGAAGGAAACAGTTTCTTTCTTTGCCCCTAGGAGAGCAAGCGTGGTCCAGTGGTTAGGACACTAGCTTGGGCTGATGACTGCCTGTAAGACTTAGGATAAGTAACTTAGTCTCTTGTGCCTCAATTCCCCATCTATAAAATAGGGGTAATGGCAGTTCTCTATGGCACAGGGCTATTGGGAAGGTAAACATATAAAAGAATATAAGATGCTAAAATGATCTGGGCCATATAAGTGCAAGTAGATAGAACTCCACTGCTACTGGCACTAGCTTTCCTCAGGTGATTAGAAAGGGGTGGTATGGGAACAGTCACTCTATCTTTCAAAAGGAAGGTGCAGAACCTGCAGTCCCAAGAGTTTTGGTCAAGTATCATGTCTCTGAAATGATAACAATCATAGAACAATTTATATGGTCTACCGTTGGCTGTATGGTTTAATATTAAGTAGCATCCATCTATGATAGGTGCATTAACAAATCATTAAGGGTCAAATCCTGTCGCACTTATTCACAATGAGAAGTACCTTACCAATGGGAATGCTTGTGGAATAAGGGACATTTCAATATAAGGGTAGCAGAATCAAGCCATACATAAGATGCATTTAAGAAGTTTGCTTCTGATGGCCTTTCTTCAGAAAGAGGAACAGAAATAACTGGTGAGTTGATCTAAAACTTCCTCTTGTGTTGTTGTTTTTTGTTTGTTTGTTTCATTATTGTTTTATTTTATTAATTACTTGCATTATAGTAGAGGCTTGATGCTCCAACTAGGCCTGAGTTTTGTGTACAAACATTTGCCTAATTGGATGGCCAGGAAGATGTATAGTAAGAGACCATCTCTGTTTTACTATCTTAATTTAAGACAAAACAGACTAGGTAGATGAAAGAAATTAGTGGGTCAGAGAGGAAGAGTGAGGTAACAGTAACATGAGCATGACTTTATTGCAGACTAGCTCTGTTCACAGTTTTTAGGTACAGACGCTTTCGTTTGTTTTGTTCAATCCACACTACAACATAGGGAACCTTGTAGCTTAGTGTCATTAGATGTGTATGTTGTCTCAAGTTTTTGGGTGTTTGGCAGGAATAACACTTTGGTAGAGTCAATGTTTAGTATAAATTGTTATGTATTATAGAAATAGGTCTACCTCTATATGTTAATATCCTTAATTATCTCCAGAAGCCTTTTATAATTATATGAAACAATTTGTATTTGTATTTTTGAGGAAGGGAGAGAGCTAGAAAAAAACATAATGCATGGTGTTTTAAACATAAAAAGTCACTCTACTCCTTTATTAATCCTAAGAGATAAATGCAATGACTGTTAAAATCCCTGAGTGTGATTTTGTATTCATAGTGAGTGAAATATCAAGCCAGCTACTTTAACTGATCGTCTGTACGTGTGTATTTATCATCAAGATGATCATTTTTTGAAATATTCCTGTTAATAATATTAATCAGATTTGATTTAAATTAGAATAACAATTGTTCTCTAATAGATTTCCGATGTGTTCTAAACCAGTGTTTCAACAAAACACATTTTCTCAAGTGTCAGCAAACCGGAAAAATGTTGCACTATAAAACTGTTTAAATAGGTCTGTATTTCTTCTTTAGCCTAATACAACAGCAAGAAACAGAGAGAGAATGCATCTCATCCTCATAACTTCATTTCTTCTTTTTCCTTAATATGTTACAGAGACAGTGACTCATGCTCATAATTCTTCTCAATATCTACATTATGAAAAATACATATTTTATTTTTCATTTGGCAATACCAGAAATGTTGATCAGTGAAGAGAAATACTAGTTTTTGAGAATGTTTGTTAATTGAATCTAACACTTCAACAAAGCTTGATACCTACTATTAATGTAGCCATCAGTTTTTGCATTTATCATCATCCAGTCCATACACTGCTAGGAGCAGCAACATTGGGATGCCTCTTTATGGGCTCAATATACAGCCTGTGAAATTAAGGCATACATCTTACTTATGCTGATTCAACTGAGTGAGTACAGTATACTTCAGGTATTGTGAATCAGTGTTGTTTCTTTGACGATCTCCTCCCGGTACAATAAACCCTTAAATGTGAATTCAGTCTTGAAAAGCTGACTATAATAAGTAACTTTTATATTATCCCTGGAGAAGCATATCTGAGAAGCTTGTGCTCACCTACTATATTAAAATATTCTAACTTTTTTTCCCGAAGTCATTTTCCTTAATAACCTTTTTACTACAAAAGTAAATCCATATTTTATTAAAATATTTTATTCATCTTTAAAAGTTTAATTATCTGCTGTTTGGCATCTTTATGAGAAAACATTGACGTGACAGTATTGCTTTCAAGAAAGAAAGACTATTTTTATGAAGTTCATGACACAGAAGGCATGCAGTGGGAGGCATAATTCTGATGAGAAGGTGGACGGCCATATTCTCCTGCCTTTCAGGAAGGACAATTAGAATAGACAGCTACTGTAGACTTAACGTTGCCTTTCTTCCTCTTAAGTCCACATGCTTGATGAGACAGCTATTGATGCTAAATTATGCTGTAATTTTAAAATTAACTGCAGATGACTTAAATGCTTTGAAGTAAATAACCAGTTCTGATTTACTGTCTCAACCGATTTATTAGAAGCTTTTTTGAATGTGCAGTTAAAAAAAAAAGATTGTTATAGCTAGATATCTCTATAAATCTGCCTTTATTGTGCTTAGATGCCAGGCTGCTGGGACCCCATTACAAGTTTACAATCATTTGGCAACACATTCTGAACTCACTAATGTAGAAATTAGAAATATGTCGGTTTTCCACTCTTTATATTATTTTTCTGACATCACATTGGCAGAAGAAAATTTACTCTCTACAAAAATATTCAATACTCAGGTTTAAACAAACAAATAAATCCATCCAGAAGGTTATCATCTCATTTCACTGTGTTTGTGCTTTTCTTGTACCCTCCCTTATCATATTATAAAAACAGCTCGTATACAGAGCATCATAGCAAAACATGTGAAAATGAGGCATTAAAAGAAAATTGCACCCATTTCACTCATTCTAGAAGTTTGATATTTTGAAAGGTAGACAGCATTTCACAGTATGGGATGGAGTTTAGGGGGAACCTGAGAAGTGATTCTTGTTAAGCTTCCTTTGAATGCTTCCCTTAGGCAAAGGAATTTAGTAGAGACAGAAAAAGTGACTTCTAAATCCTGCAGATCCATGATGAAAGAAGCTGCAGCTTTACTGTAAAGTGTCCCCTGTGCAGGGATGGGTGAACACCTTCTGGTCATACATTCCAAAGGGGTAGCCATGTTAGTCTAGTTCAGCAAAACAAACAAGGAGTCCTGTGGCACTTTTAAAGACTAACAAGTTTATTTATCGTATGAGCTTTCGTGGGAGAAAATCCCACTTTATCAGATGCTTTGAAGATAGGGAACTTACACCTTTCCTCCTATGTAAATATCTCTCTACAAAGGTGGAAATATGAATTGAGCAGTATTGACTCCTTTGCAGGTATCAGCTTGGATAGGTGCCAAGCTCATACTGTATTTCTTGGATCTGGTCCCTTCTATACTAGCTCGCCTCTTAGAAATTTGTAGAAACTAACTTCTGCAGATTTGGAAAGGTAGGGGGCTTCCCCAGAGTTAAAGTGTGGTGCAGAGCACTTGTTCCTTCAGTTTTGTGTCAACCAACCCAATATACAGATATATGCTCTCCTACAGTGGTGTTAACAGAAATACGCATATTGTCTTGTTTGGCCAGATTCGGCTCTCAGTTATACACATGCTAAGCCATGGAAATGAGCACCATAAGTGATACCATAGGTCAGAAAGTAGAATCTTTACTTCTCTTGGTGAGCGTTTATGAGAGGTCCCTTTGAAGTGAATGGAACTGTTTGTCAGTAAACATTCAACGTAAGGGTTCTAAAACTGGGTAAAAACTCCAGTTTTAATCTAAAGGCTAACCTCAGACAGTTCAAGGCTGTGTGGCTGAAATTATTGTTCTAATCCCATATTTAGGAACCTAAATATAAAGAATGATTTTCAAAGATACAGAGTGCAGGTACATTTGAGCAGGGTTAGCTTGTATTCATCACTTCTAAAAATGTAGATTCATTTTACTTAGGAGTCTAAATACAGGTTAGAATCCTAATTTTAAACTCCAGGTTTTAACATTTTAGCCTAAAACTCTCCCCTCCCACATCCCAAATCAGCTTTTAAAAATAAGTGCTTCTTAGCAAATTGCAGAGTTGAACAGAATCTATATTGTGTCTTTAAGGTGTATTATAACCCAGTCTGATGCCATTTAAATTCCCTGTTATTCAGGGAAGAAGGTTGCAGCATAATATCACTTACTTTGAGAAACTTAGGGTGAAGGTGCATGGAGCACTGAAGAATGTTTATTTAAATTTGATTTATTAGACTTTTTACAACTCTCTACGAATACAAATTGAAACAAAATGATGTTCTGAAAAAGCTGCTTCCTCAAAGAGAATACGTATTTGTGGTTGGTTCTTCAGAGGAAAATGGGTGATTTAGTGGGAGTGGTCCTGCTTTTTAGCACGGGGTTGGACTAGATGACCTCGTGAGGTCCTTTCCATCTCTATTATTCTATGATTTTATGATACCTGTCATGTTTTGTTTTGTTTTCCCATTTTATTTTGTTTTTTGTTTTAAGCAAATTTGACTTAATTGTTATTTATGGCATGTTTGTCAGAAGCTCAATATGGATGGATCTGATTAATCAACATATTGCTTTGTAAATGGTACGATTGATAATTATGGCAGATGGTTATTAGGAATGAGGCACAGCAGAGGCAATGCCTGTCTACTCTTCCCCAATACCCACACAGTGATGCCATTGTGTATCAACTATTAAATAGCTGGTGGGATCGATGCTAGGTGTCTCTTAGGTCCAGAAAAAAAACCAGAAACTTATTTCCTTTAATGAAGACCACCCCATCCAAATTGCTGTCTCTTGCCCTTCTTCTGAATTAAATTCTTTCATCTCTTTGCACATAGATATTCTTGTCTCTTTCTGAAAAAAGAAATACTAAGATTTCCCAGAAGTCTCATAATTATCTCGAGTGTTCCAATAATTGGTGTTTTTCTGATGGGATCTCAACTTCTATTATTAGGTGGGATGGGATGGGTGGGGTATAGTGAGGAAGAAAGTTTTCAGCCCTTACAGTTGTGGAGAAAAGTTTGAAAGAAACAAGAACATCCTAAAGACTCAAAAACCAAAAGGCAAGAATGCAGATTTTATTTTATTTTATTTAAAGAATGTTGTGCTTTTTTAAAAAAAAGTCATTTCGTGACTTTTAGAATCATAGAATCATAGGGATGGAAGGGACCTCATGAGGTCATCTAGTCCAACCCCCAGCTAAAAAGCAGGACCATTCCCACTAAATCACCCCAGCCAGGGTTTTGTCTAACTGGGCCTTAAAAATCTCCAAAGATGGAGATTCTACCACCTCCCTAGGTAGCCCATTCCAATGCTTCACCACCCTCCTAGTGAGAAAGTTTTTCCTAATATCCAACCTTGACCTCCACAGCTGTAATTTGAAACCATTGCTCCTTGTTCTGTCCTCTGTTACCATCGAGAACAGCCTAGCTCCCTCCTCTTCGGAGCACCCCTTCAAGTAGTTGAAGGTTGCTATCAAATCTCCCCTCAGTCTTCTCTTCTGTAGACTAAATAAGCCTAGTTCCTTCAGTCTCTCCTCATAAGTCATGTGCCCCAGCCCCCTAATCATTTTTGTTGCCCTCCGCTGGACTCTTTCTAATTTGCCCACATCCTTTCTGTAGTGGGAAGCCCAAAACTGGACACAGTATTCCAGATGTGGCCTGACCAGTGTCAAATAGAGGGGAATTATCACATTAACACATTTAGTGGCTCACTTTTTCGAAAATTTGGGATTGGCAATATTGCCTGCAGCAGAATGTATGTTTGTTATTGTAATTAACCTGCTGCCTCCTTATTAGGCACTGTTAACCTCCATTGTGCAGTGCATCCATGACAGGGCTCCATAAACCCTCCTGCTCAGGAAAGAGCAGTAGTGCTGGAGGTCAGGGGGACCAGACTGTGGAGGGACTAGAACCAGAAGTTCTGGGAGAGCAGTTTTGGAGCTGGCTGTGAAGAAAAAGCTGGACACCTTGGGATTTAGGACTGAAAGATGAATAGCTGGGCTGTGAAGCAGCTTGTGGCTGGCCGAGGGCCAGCAGGAGTTGTGCTAGGCAAAGACTTGAGAGGAGACTGCAAAAGAGAAGCTGTGTAAACAAGCAGGATCAAAGAATTGAAATTTGGCTAGTGCATGATGGCCTCCTGAAGAGGAAAGGCATCCAGTAAGTAACCTTCAATTAAGCCTCAGTAGTCTCACTTTCATACGGCTGTCCTGGCCTACCCTTAGGGGCTGGATTGGCACCTGTTGTGTGCTTGGTTTCTTGCATTCAGTTTGGAACCGCTAAAGCTGTCATGCCTGTTTGCTTTTGGCAGTGCTAGTACATCAATCCTTTGTAATTCATCAGACTCTGTATTTTTGGACTCTCTCTGAGGGCTGTATCCTGAAGGGTGTAGTTTTTGCTGGACTAAAGCAGTGTGTAGTATGCCAAAAACAATGTCAACCATCTAGGACAGTGGTTCTCAACATTTTGTGGGTCAACCTAATTTGTAGGTCAACCTAATTTAAGTCAACCTAACTTTTTCTACTGCAGACATAGACACGGTGACTGTTTGAGAGGGGCTGGTTATAGTATGTGAAATCTGAACAACAAAAATTATCCTATGTCTTTAAGGTAATTATTATCTAGTATTCTGCTCTTGATGTCTATCAGAGGCCTTGAATAAGGATTTCCCTAAAATATACACTGGTTTGGGGAATGACTGGGGATGGAAATTAGAAATCACTTCAGTCTTCTTTCTGAAAAGATGTGTTTAATCAAAAACCTATTTTTCCATCAAAAATGGTTTAATCAGAAAAGTCTTGATTAGACCTAATAGAATCATGGTATCATAGAAGATTAGGACATCTAGTCCAACCCCCTGCTCAAAGTAGGACCATCCTTGGCTAAATCATGTAAGTCAGGGTTTTGACAAGGTGGGCTTTAAAAATCTCAAAGGATGGTGATTCCACCACCTCCCTAGCTACTCTGTTCCAGTGATTATCTCCCTCCTAGTAAAAAAGCTTTTTCCTATATCTAATCTAGATCTCCTCCACTGGTGCCCAGGCTGCAGAAGTCCATGCTTCCCAAAGCAACATGGAATTGGGGCTCCTGTTGTCCTTCCTACATCAGGCTTTTAAGAGGCAATATAAAGGGTGTTGGGTGGGTAGGGGTTAACTGTCTCTGGAGGGAAAAAATGGGCATAAAACCAAAAGAAATTATATTTGCAGTACACACTGAACTGCATTCCTGGTATCTCAGTCAGTCACAGTTTCCTGTGGCTGGCTAGGCTGCTCCTGTGTAGCAAATAGCTCCTAGCTTTCAGGGGGGAGGGACACCCCATGCACCTGCATTCTATTCTATTCTATTCTATTCTATTCTATTCTAAGCTCTCTCCAGGCTGACCTAACAGGAAATGGAAATTCATAATTTCCCAGAGCTTGAGGGGAGGAACTGTTTCCTGTTAACATGGCTACAGTGCAGCAAAGTTCAAATGTCCAGAGCGGTCACAACAGAGCATTATGGGATACATCCCAGAGGCCAGTGATGTTGATTGAGGTTGCGCTCCGCTTACGCTGACACTCATTTGACCCATGGCATTCAAATTCAGAGTTATGCCATTTGCAGAGTTGGTTTTATTAAGTCGAATTTTACTGTGCTTTAGGTCGTTGAAACTGATGTGTCAGTGGAGACACATGCTTTATGTGGCCAAGCTTTATGGAAGCTGCATTCCATTGACCTACATTATCAGTGTAGACCAGGCCTTATTAACATTTTAAATTTTCCTTATTTGATTCACATAACAAACACACTGTTACCCCCACCTGGACTGCTTAAAAGTTGAGCATTCAAAACATAAAATATACTACTATATTAAACCTGCACAAAACCCAGATTTTGTTTCTGATTTCCCCCATCTCCCCCTCTCAAAAAAAATACAGAACATACTAAACTAAGAGTCACCACCTAAATATTATATTGTACACATTTTAGGAAAAAACCAAGGTGTTGGGGGGTTTGTTGGCATGTCTTTGTCTTTTTGTTTGTTTTTGGAAAAAGGAGTTACATTATCCTTCAGAA
The DNA here is from genome assembly GCA_007922175.1 of Pelusios castaneus. NCBI lineage: Eukaryota > Metazoa > Chordata > Testudines > Pelomedusidae > Pelusios > Pelusios castaneus. The sequence continues at coordinate 19,179,878 of ML685777.1, read as the reverse complement.
GCATTCAAATATAAACATCTATATTCTTTATTCTGGAAAAGACCTGAGTGATACCTAAATATATACTCAGTTTACTGGTAAATGGAAATAAATCTAGCCACAATCCCAAAGCGAAACAGAAGATTCACAGTCTGATGTCAATGAAGTGGTTACACTAAAGCTGATATGAAATCACTCTTATGGCATCAGAGCTATGAAAGAAAATGATCTTTAAGTGTTAAAACCAATACAAGGACACATTTCCCTTGGTAATTGCCATTTAGATTGTTGCTCTTGTCAGCCTTTAGTGGAGCCTCAAGGTCTTCAGACAGCACTCACAACAGTGTTCAGAGATAGGAAATCCCCTAAGTACTTTTTAAGGTATTAGAAACTCAATTTTCTAGCCTAAAAAAGGTACAGAGGTTTTGAATTTGTTACTCAGAGAGAGCCATGAAATATGCCCATTTTTAAAGAATTGTTAGCTTTGTTTACATTGGAATTAATTAAAAAAAACTTGCAAAAATCTTATTTGTCTATCAAAAACTGCATGAGGACTATGCCCATTAGTGCAGGATTTCTTAAGTTCAGTATCGAACTTAAGGGTATCGAAAGTACATAGGGTATCAAAAATACATGGGCCTCCTTTCGTATCAAGGGAAAAAAAGACTTTTTGCTAAAATATGTGGACAGGGACAATTGATTAGTTTGGCTGCAAAGTCAAAGCTCTATCCAATATTTAGTGCATTGGATAGTTTTGCTTTTTCAGAGTTCTTCATGACAATAAAAATAACTAAAAGAGGTTTTTTTCCCTTTTCTGTAAGCTCACACTTCCCTTTAGAAGTATGACTTCTAGCGGAAATTAATATCTTTACATTGATAGCCATGCAAAGACTATGAAAGCCTATTAACAGTTACAAACGATTGGAATTAAAGGGCACAACACATAACATGAAGTGTAAAATATGTTGGAGTACTGATGATGTCATAAATTATGCAAGCATTAAATTGCAAACTGCATACAGTCCAGTATGTCACAGTAGCTTATATAACAGTCATCTCTTTCTCTCAAACTTTTTATTATAATGTGGTAATAAATATACTTTGAGCCAAATTTTGCCCTCTCCTATGCTCATTAACTTCACTGATCTTTTGAACATAATAAATGCCTATTGTACTATTTCTTCAAGATTCCTCCATAACATATTGGGTATATTTGTTTCTGAAGAGAGAAAAAGAAATAATGTTGGGCTCTTAGCAGCAAATTAATAGGAGAAGTGTCTTTACTTTTTTTAAAAAGTGTATACACTATGTGTAGATATAAATGTAGATGTCGGAGCTTCTTGGGGCTATACGCCTGGAGTATGCAACTGAAAAAATGTTTTAAGTATCTTAAAAATGTGGGTGTGATAATCATTCTGTACAGAGCTAGGCGTTAATCTGGGGTATTTAGACTCATGCTGTAGAAGCTATTTTGTAACTTCTTAGTACAAACCATGTTCTAAAATATACTTAAATAGAAAACAGCATTCCTAAAAGTTATACTGTTGCCAACTTGCATGGTAACTGTAGAGCTGCAAAATTAGAAGTGGTTTAATGTGACTTTTAGGTCCTTGGTGATAGCAAAATTGAGGAGATTAAAAGCCTGAGTCATAAAAAATGCATCTACTAGTTAAGTGGATTTTTTATGTACTTAGTAAAGTGTGGAATGCACTTTTTTGGTTAGGTGAACTTTAGTAATTTATTACAACTTTTTTCTCTTGTGATCAATTTACTAGCTATAATTTACAAGCAGGGCATGCTGCACAAAAGGAAAATGACAAAAGGCAAAAAGAGCACCCGATCATCCTTCAACACAGAAAATGCACAACATATGTTTGTAGCTATTAAATTCAGTTGCTAAAGTGCATTGAATTTTCAGGTTGCTATTAGATGGAAGTGATATAATGACCTAGAGGGTTTATATAAAAGGCGTATAGTTCTGCAGAGAGAATGTGTTGACTGAAAGATTTCTTTCTTAACCTGAAGCAGAACTCTGAGGAGCTATGTGTACATGTGCCTCTTCTGAAAATTTTCCACCGCTTTCGATACCATGTGATTATGCCTCTTTTGTTTACAGTTTGTCCTGAGACTAACACTGATGCATGGGTGAATGCTGGCTCTGATTGTATTCTAATGATTTCTGCCCCAGTAAAACTTCCTACTCTCAAATCAATAGCCACAGTTCCTCCAACAGTAGCCCACTTCCCAATGTGACACTGGTTTTTTCAGGTGTATCAATTACATTTCTAAAGGCAGCATATTCTGGGTTCAGGGGCCTGCATTTCTAGCAGCCAACTGTAGAGTACTGGCTCATCACTGCCTGTTTCTCTCCCTCAGACTCCAGAGTGAGAGGCCTCAGGGAAAGAGAGAAGGTGGAAAGAACAACCCTAGGTGCAAGGATTGTTGCCATGGTGGCCCAGGTCTGTTCTACCTTCACTGCTGACCTCTTGAGTTGAATAGACCTGGTACATGCAGCTGCTGGTGACTACCTCTAAGCTGCCAGCCCACCCGCCTTTCTGCCTTCAGCCTTTTCAAGCAGCCACCAATCCCACTGCAGTAGTGTGCAAAGAATTTTTTTTTTCTAGTTCTGCGGTAGAGAGCAGTATATGCCTTTTCAGAGAAACAGAGCCTAATGCTAAGTGGAGGGGACTTGTTCTTAGCAGTTCGGGGAGAAAGACTGCAGGGGTGGTCCTGGAGGATTGGAAAAAGGCAAATATAGTACCTATCTTTAAGAAAGGGAAAAAGGAGGATCCGGGGAACTACAGACCGGTCAGCCTCACCTCAATCCCTGGGAAAATCATGGAGCAAGTCCTCAAGGAATCCATCCTGAAACACTTGGAGGACAATAGGAGTGATCAGGAACAGTCAACATGGATTCACCAAGGGCAAATCGTGCCTGACCAACCTGATTTCCTTCTATGATGAGATGACTGGATTTGTGGATGCGGGAAGAGCCGTTGACGTGATATACCTTGACTTTAGCAAGGCTTTTGATACGGTTTCCCACAGCATTCTCGTTGGCAAGTTAAGGAAGTATGGGTTGGATGAGTGGACCGTAAGGTGGATCGAAAACTGGTTAGATCAACGGGCTCAGCGGGTAGGAATCAATGGCTCGATGTCTGGTTGGCAACCGGTAACGAGTGGAGTGCCCCAGGGATGGGTCCTGGGGCCGGTTCTATTCAACATCTTCATTAATGATCTTGATGATGGAATAGACTGCGTGCTTAGTAAGTTTGCGGATGACACCAAGTTGGGGGGAATGGTAGATACTCTGGAGGGCAGGGACAGGATCCAGAGAGACTTGGACAAATTGGAACACTGGGCCGAAAGAAACCTCATGAGGTTCAACAAAGACAAGTGCAAAGTCCTGCACTTAGGACGGAAAAATCCCATGCACTGCTACAGGCTGGGGACCGATTGGCTAAGTAGCAGTGCTGTAGAAAAGGACCTGGGAGTTATGGTGGACGGGAAGATGAATATGAGCCAACAGTGTGCCCTTGTTGCCAAAAAGGCCAATGGCATATTAGGCTGCATCAGTAGGAGTATTGCCAGCAGATCGAGGGATGTGATAATTCCCCTCTATTCGACACTGGTCAGGCCGCATCTGGAGTACTGTGTCCAGTTTTGGGCTCCCCACTACAGAAAGGATGTGGACAAATTAGAAAGAGTCCAGCGGAGGGCAACAAAAATGATTAGGGGGCTGGGGCACATGACTTATGAGGAGAGACTGAAGGAACTAGGCTTATTTAGTCTACAGAAGAGAAGACTGAGGGGAGATTTGATAGCAACCTTCAACTACTTGAAGGGTTGCTCCAAAGAGGAGGGAGCTAGGCTGTTCTCGAGGGTAACAGAGGACAGAACAAGGAGCAATGGTTTCAAATTACAGCTGGGGAGGTCAAGGTTGGATATTAGGAAAAAGTTTCTCACTAGGAGGGTGGTGAAGCATTGGAATGGGCTATCTAGGGAGGTGGTAGAATCTTCATCTTTGGAGATTTTTAAGGCTCGGTTAGACAAAACTCTGGCTGGGATAATTTAGGGGGAGTGGTCCTGCTTTTTAGCAGGGGGTTGGACTAGATGACCTCGTGAGGTCCCTTCCAACCCTATGATTCTATGATTCTATGAAACTGTTGAGCAGGGGAAGGCAGAATTTAAGGTAACGGGACAAAAGTAGAGCGGTCACTAGATGGGGGCAAAGACTAACTGCTCTGTTTTCTGATTCAAACATTTCAGTCTGTGTATCCAGAGCTAGTCCTTTTCAAATAAAAGAACATTTTGCCCTTACATGGACAATAAATGAAGTAGCCGTTTTCCTCAAAACTCGAGTATGGTGTGAGCTCTGCAGCGGACCTCTTTCCCCCCTCCCCACCCCCGCATGGGCTCCCTGTTCCATCTCTAATCATTTAAAAATGTGGTATAAAATAAATAACAAAAAACCATACATGTTTCTAGGACTTCCCTGAAGGGCTTCCTCTGTAGCATGGAGCAATGGTTTCAAATTAACGCTGGGGTGGTCAAGGTTGGATATTAGGAAAAACTTTCTCATTAGGAGGGTGGTGAAGCATTGGAATGGGCTACCTAGGGAGATGGTAGAATCTCCATCTTTGGAGATTTTTAAGACCCAGTTAGACAAAACCCTGGCTGGGGTGATTTAGTGGGAGTGGTCCTGCTTTTTAGCAGGGGGTTGGACTAGATGACCCCATGAGGTCCCTTCCATCCCTATTATTCTATGATTCTATGGCTCACCCACCGGTGAATTCTCTGTGTCTTAAAGTCCTTAAATCATGAGTTGAGGAGGTAATAATTCAGTCATAGGTTAGCAGCTTATTGCTGGAGTGGGTGAATGAGGTTTTGAGGCCTGCATTATGCAGGAAGTTACACTAGATGATCATACTGGTCCCTTCTGACCTTAGAGTCTATGGCTATGTCTACACTTGGTAATTTAAGTCGACTGAGTGTGTCTCCACTTAAAAATAAAGTCAACTTAAAGGAGAACTTAAAAAGTCGACCTAGAGCATCCACACTGGATGCCTAGGTCGACTTTGTGGGGCTTAGGGGGACCTAGGGCAAGTCCACGGGGGCAGGGGGGGCACCCCTTACCCAATGCCAGGGGGCTCAGCCTTTTCCCCATTGTACCTAGGTACAATGGGGCAAAGGGGGAAAGGGACCCTGGCAGGGCATAGGGGCAGGATGGGCTGCCAGGCTACCCCTGTGCTCCCCCCCCCCGGCAGGGAAGGCATTGGTATAGCCCTGGGGTAGCCCTAAGTCGACTTAGGGCTACCCCATGTCTACACTGGCTTAAGTCGACTCTAGGGAGTCGACTTAAGCCTTAGGTCTACTAAGAAGGTGGTGTTATTAAGTCAACTTTATTTTCCTTAAGTCAACTTAAGCAGCTTGCTTAAGCCAACTTAAGGAAACTGTAGTGTAGACGCAGGGTAAATTAAGCAAGCTTAAGTCGACTTAATTTACCAGTGTAGACGCAGCCTATGAGTCTATGAAATCCTAGTTCCTTTTGCCCCAGAGTGCCTCTGCCTTCTTTTGTTTATATTCTGGTTAACACTGACAAGTTTCATCCATTAGACTCAGCAGTAATTACTCTGCATGTGTGTGGAAGGTTTTAGTACCAAAGGTTAGAGTTTCCCCACAGAGAAACCCTGTGTTTCCTTTTGGGAATTCTGTAATGAACCCACTTGTTATATACAGCTTTTTCTGCTCTGGCACAGCTCCTCACAGGTGGTCCATATTGTGGTAGGAAGGGCAGGTAAATAAATACCAACATACCATGTTTATTCTACTCATATCAAGCAGGTTATCACTTGGAAATTGCATCTACATCCTTGACATCTCTTGGATTCCTAAGCATCCTCAGCTGTAACCATCTCTTTCTGATCTGTAATTTGCTACATTCATCTGTGCTTTTTTAACCTGTAGCCTTCAACATAAAATAAGTGTCTATTGCCATTTAATGTGAATGAAAAGAACTGAACATTAAACAGGAAAACTTATCATGAATATTTCTATAAAACATTTGTCTTTTTTTATTTCATTTTTTGACCAGTTGTGTTAATCATACCATTGAGATTTATGTAGGTATTATATAAAGCTATTTGAAAGAAGAGAAAATACCTGCTTTTCTTGTCTTTCTTAAAATGATTTCTTGTCCAAGCGTTACCTAATTTACCTGAAGAAGTCACACCTATAAGAATTTATCAGTCAGTAATTTAATAAATTTAAAAACAAAAAGATTAAAAATAATATAATATGACAAAGAGCAACATTTTCAAAAGTGATGTAGGAGCCTAAATTCCATTTTAAGATTTGATTTAGGCACTTAGGACCCTAATTGTGACTCCCAGTAAATGGGACTTAAGTTTCTAAGTGCTTAAAATTCACTTCTGAGAATGGGAATCAAGCACTTTTGAAAATTGTTCAGAAAGGCTATAGTATCAATCCATAGAGTGAAATCCTTTCCCCATTGGGAATTTTGTCACTGATTTCAGTGGGGCCAGGATTTCATCCATATTCTTTTTTGAATATGCTATATCCCACATGGAGGAAGAAAAATAGCCCCTTCATTTCCCCAGTGTATAAAATTTTAGGTACCCTATGGAGGTTTATGCATTCCTCTAAGAGTGGGGTTGGCAACCCAAATAATAAGAAGAGCCATTTTTAAAAATTCTTTAATAACCAAGTGTTTTGAGAACCGCGATGGGTGTAGCCACCTGGTGGAAGGAGCTGAGCCAGAATAACTGCTGCAGGGTACCCTGGTGTCAGGGTGGCCCACAGCCAATAACAGGCTGCCCACAGGGTCCCCCTGGTGGTGGTGGTGGGAGGCTGGAGCTACAAAGGGGCCACCAAATAGCCACGTACAGCTCCCAAGCCACTGGTTGCAGACCCCTGCTCTAAGACATCTGTCACTGGTCACTACTGGAGGCAGAATACTGAATTAGATGGAACATTCCTCACATGTACATGTAATTCCTATGTCCCTAAAGCTTGTCCCCCTAAGGATAGGAGTGTAATATCAGCTTTGAACTAAAAGGAAAATAAGTAGTAGGAGGAAAGAGATTGTGAATAGAAGTGACAACAGTGAACTGTGTAATGTGATGGCTGTAATGGAATACAGCTAATGTTTGTTCCTGATGTCTTATTGAATATAACCTTGTATATATTATCAGTCCTTCAAAGGACAACACAAATTTCTTCGTGTGTATTTTTAAGTATTTCAGCAAATGCATATTTTATAAAACTCCACTTATTGCCACAAACTCAAACTGTCTTCAATTTGCCATTCTGAATCAAGTTTATATTACATGTCCTGATACAGTAAGTGTATTTAGGGTGAACAACTGAATACCTGTTTAAGGAACACTCTACACACTGCTATCAAACCAAGAATCTAAAGGTACAGACAAGAAAGAAACAATTCTTACCTTTTGAAATACAATTTTAATTACTATTACCATTTCTGACCTATATATTGGTGATAGCTTTTTTTGCTGAAAAGGATGACGTTTCTGCTGTCAGTATTGTGGAACCTATTATAGGGCATTGCAAATGAATGTGAAAATGAAAAAAGGTTAGTGTTTAAAATTTAAAATATTTGTAGAAAACAAAGTTATTTTATAATGAAGCATCAATTTAAGCAAAGTAAGAACTGGTTTAAATTGTCTTACAGAGGGATTTCATGCTGCCAATATCATAAATGACCTTATAATTTCAGCAAGATGGCTAACAGCAAGAGAAGGCTCAGAAATATTAATTTGAGTGAAAAATAAATGTCTTTATGAAAAGAACTTCTTCAGACTCCTACTGCTTGGCCTAACAGAATAGACACAACTGTCTACTCTAAATTAGCTGTTACCATTAAAGAAAGAGATCTTGGAATCACTGTGGAAATAACATATTGATAGATTTTAAATAGAGAAAAATATTTGCTTTTGTTTAATTTGGTGCCAGTTAAAGCCTGGTGCCTTCATATACATGGTCAGGCCGGCCCTGTTGTCAATCACCAGATAATTGCAAGTTTGACTATTCTCTTATTTCTCTACTTTGTCCATTCCCAGGGTGGATCCTTGTGTACTTCTGGGTCATTTATCTGCACGTTTAGGGATCTTGGTATGCATTCTTTGGCCTTCAGGGTCAGGATGGTAGTCAGGATTTTCACTCCCCTTTCTGTTGTCGGAATAGTTTAGGCTGGTTTATTTTATGCCCTGCACATTCATTCCTCATTCACACAAAAATAATTCATCAAGATATTTTTAGGTTCAATAATAGAAGTTTCAGGAGGGAACTTACTTCAAGAAACTAACAAGATGGAATTCACTTACGCCACAGTAAACAGTACTGTACCATTATAAAGGAAAAATCTGTATTTACCTCTATTTTACTTATATGATAAAACAAAGAATCTACATCTGATTCGTTTGTGCAGCTCCTAGCGATGGTTCACAGCTTCCAGGCATAATATTAAAGATGATGCCAGTGCCCCAATTTAAAATAAAAGAGTCTGAATCAGAATGCTTGACCCAGCTAAAATATATTCATATATTTGAAAGGCCCAGATGTTTGTAGTTGTACTTGGGCCTTCCAGACTTAAAAGGGAATAAAATTAACAAGACAGATATTGAATAGTTCCCCATTCTTGGTATTTGACTACAGAACTGAATCACTCATTATATGTCATAGGAGTAAATGAAAGTCATTGTATATATTCCAATCATAATACCATCTTGAGCTCTTTAAAATTTTACGTCATCTGTTTTGATGGAGTAGCAAACAATTCAGTTATTCATATTGCATTTGGATGTTTGATTTAATAATCTCATCTTTTTCCTTTGGCAGATGTACAGCAAATGGTAATCGACTGGCTCACTGGAAATTTTTATTTTGTGGATCATGTCAGTGACAGAATCTTTGTGTGTAATCACAATGGAACTGTGTGCATTACCCTGATTGATCTTGATCTTCATAACCCTAAGGCAATAGCTGTTGATCCAACATCAGGGTAAGAGTATTGTTCAGATAACATGCTTGTTAAATTATAAAATGCATACTTGCATGCAAAGAACAAATCTAAAACATTTACATTTTATTTCAGTGCTTGTGCTTTTTCAGGCCACAGATTTCTTTAAAATAAACTTGAAATGATAGATTAACTCTTAGCTGATGAAACTTCTGAAAGACATCTCAATATGATAAGAATGCTACTGTTCTCTAGGGCTATGTCTACACTGGCAAATTAAGTTGACTTAAGGAAGTTTAAGTCGACTTAAATTAAGCCGCATCCATACTAGGCTCTCATTAAGTTGATTTAAGAAATTCCTTAAATTGACTTAATGAACGCTTAAGTCGACTTAATAACAACCACCTATTAGGTCGACTTAAGCCTGCTTAGATCAACTTAACCCTTCTTTAGGTCGACCTAAGCCCAGTGTGGACATTTAAGTCCACTTTAAGTCGACCTAAAGGCAGTTAAGTCGACTTAACAAAGTGGACTAAGTCGACTTAACTTTAAGTCGACTTAGTCCACGTTGTTAAGTCGACTTAATAAGATCGATTTTAAGTTGACTTAAAGTCGACCTTAAGTCGACTTAACAAAGTCGACCTAACTTTTTGTAGTGGAGACATAGCCTAGGAGAGTAAATAATATGCCTGTTTCTTTCAGGACTTTTGAGAAATAGTATTTGAAGTTACTTATTGAGCTCTTTATTTTGGTATATAAAACAAGTAGAACAATAATGGGTATAGGGAAAGGAGTATTAGGACCCCTTCACTAATAAGTTTAGGAGCAGAATTAAGCCTCCAGATATTCTTCATGTTCAGGAAGCAGTGAAAAATATATAAACAGTCTGCGTTTGCATTTTTATTGCATAAACACATTGAGAATTATTTGAGGGGGAAAACCTGAGTTAAAATATTGGGCACTAAAACCCTTTACCTTATAACCACTACCAGTTAGAAAAAGTTTTCAAGCCAAGTGATGAATTAGATCCATCATTGAACATGGAGGAACTGTTGTTTAAAGTGTAAATTTCAATGAGGATTTTTGGAGTGGCTGTTTTATCCTTGTTACTGTTTTATTAGTCTGCAGGTAGTTAAATATGAAATGAATGGTGGAATATGTCCTAAACTGCCATAAGCCATTGCTCAATAAATAGGAAAATATTTACTGAAGAAACAGCTTGTCATCCATATGTGGACTTTTGTTACTCTTTACTTAAAGCCTGATTGAATATTAAGATGCATCATCACAGTGGGTTTAATTTTGACAAAAACAGCTTGCATGTAAACTTTGCAAAGGAAGCTGTATGATATAATTCTTGAATATAGCTGTATTTCTATTTGCAACAGATGGTAAACTTTACTCAGTCTGACTACAGTGATGTTTCAAAAAGACATTAGTGAAACAAGTTGTATTTAAACTGATTTGTTTGGTAATTCTGGTAAGAAAGAACTGATGGGCTAACAGCAGTCTTTTCAACTAAATTTGCTTACATGATTTGTGCTGGGTTTGCTGGGTGAATTCCAAACTAGTTATTAAATAATCTTGTCTGTGAAAAACATAAAATTTGAATTGTTGTATCTCCTTAAAGTAAGGAACACTGATCTTTTTTGGTAAAAAAAAAACCTGCCACAGCAGGAATATCATATATGTTGACATATCTTTCTTTTGAACACCAATATCATTCTTTCTTCTACCCTTTCACTATCATTATAACAAAGACCATCATTTTGTTAAAGAATTTAGGAGTAGAAATGTCTCACGTTGTTTGCACTTAACTTCTGAAGGATTCCTGTGGATCTGATAGCTGTTTAAATATAATTCTGTCATGTATTATTTATTGGAAAAGGGTATTAACTTTTTAAATATATTTTGAGTGTTTTGGACACTGAAGTAATGTATATTATATAAGAACATTTTATGAGTATATTCAAGAACATTTTTCTTAATTACAGACATTAGAGATAGGTTTTTCTTTTTGTTGTTGCTGTTGCTTCTGTTGTCTTCTTCATCTCTCCTGCCAGTTGAAGGAGGTTCCTTGAATTGTAAATCTCAGTTTAAGATACTATGAAATATTTTTTTTAAGCATTAAAGCTTCTCTCAGCTTCAGTGTCTGAACATTCCTTTGTATTTTCATTTGCTCAAGTCCATTCCATTATTCCTCAAAACAATTTCATTCCCATTGTGGTGGGGTTTTTTTGCCCTCCACATAAATGTAGTCCAAAAGTGTCTGCAGAGTTTTACGTATGGTCTCAGGGTTATACTATATAATAACAACTACGTTTTATACAACATCTTTCATACAATATTGCATAATCCTTTACTGTATCCCAAAATGCTTCAGTTATTAAATAATAGAATACAGCAGACAATCTATTTGTCACATTTATATATTGCTGATTAAAAAATAAAATGGCTCAGAATGCTAATTGGATTAAAGATCCACCCTCAAATTTATATTCAAGTATATATAATGCAGTGGTACTTGGCAGCCAATCATCCTGGATTATCATAAACACATTGAGAGTGGACCATCTAACTACATGAACTTAAAACCAACATATCACCCTCAGCCTCTTATAATCACAACAATTTGGAGGACCAGGTTTGTCAGGAAACTCTATTTCCACAGTACTGAGTCCTGCTCAATACCCCCTGTCTTCCTTTCTCACCTGTCTCAAAATTCAGGCCAAGATTATGGGAAGAGAGCCCACTATAACCAATATTCTCTTCAAGAGACTGTCATCTATTAGGTTGTGACATGAAAAGGAACTCATTACAAACTTGGTGGTTGCCGCATTCTACTATTCAATAGGGCTGCAATCACTCAAAAAACGTGCTCGAACTCTATAACACTCTCTTTCCATCTTGCCCTAGCACCGTGTTTCACAAATGGTGGTTCCTGACCCACAGTGAGTCATAGAAAGGGTCTAGGTGTATCATACAATCCCCAAAAGTGACCGCCACTACTCTGTGGAGGGAAGAGGGGCAGCTGGTGAGGATAAAAGGGGAAGGAGCAGGGTTAGTCCCAAAAGAGAAAAAGTGCAGTTGATGGATTGTCTGACCAAAATCTTTGGGAACTACTGTCCTAGCAGTCCCCTGCTTCACTGGCAGCCTTTTTATACTCATGCCTGACATGCCTTTCTTTTAACTGTTCAGTACCTAGAACACTGTAATGAATATATAAATAATATTCTTTCCCTTACCGGAAAGCAAACAATAAAGAGATTGGTTGGGGAGCGCAAGGGGGGGAGGGCGGGAGAGAGAGAGAGAGAGGCCAGATGATTGTGGCTCCTGCAGATTGCCTGGCAGCATCCCATGGGTCATGTTCACTTTGATTCCTATAGGGGCAGGAAAAGTCATTCTTCCAAGTTTAGAATGAGAGCAAATGCCTAAAATTTGAAGAATGATTTCTTTTCATTAACCATTTTTTTTAACTGTCTAGGATTTGAATCATTCTTAGTTACAGAAATTGCCTTTTATTTTAAATGGTAGACACCAGAGAAGAGAGATGGCTTTGTTCTTGTCAGATATGTAAATTCAGACCCACTTTAAGTCGACCTTATTAAGTTGACTTAACAAAGTGGTTACCCTGAACTGGGACTTAGTAAGTTGACCTAACTGCCCTTAAGTCGACTTAATAAAGTTGACTTAAGGGTTAATCCATGTCCACACTGTGCTTGAGCTGAACTAAGAAGTCTACTTAAGGGTTAGGTCGACCTAACGAGCAGTTCTTACTAAGTCGACTTACGCTTTCATTAAGTCGACTTAAGGAATTTCTTAAGTCAACTTAATAGAAGCCTGGTGTGGACCTGGACTAAGTTAGGTCGACTTAAGCCTCCTTAAGTCAACCTAACTTGCAAGTGTAGACATACCCCTTGTGTTCAATTTTTATTTTCAAACAATGGCCTCATCATAGGTTTTCTTGAACCAGTCATTTAATTTACTTGACTTTACATTATTATTTTATTTTATTATGTTAGATAAGTTTATATACATTTCAAGTATGAAATAATTTCACTTATGCTGGTATTTTCTCATTCAAGGTGTATGCAGAAGTGCAGCATGCAAACCTCTGATGTTAAAATATTAGTATTCAAGTTTAATCTCTTCCATTCCTTACCTTTCTTCTCCCCTATGTTTCATTCTAATATTTTAAATATATATTTTAATTACTTAAATATCAAAATAATATTTCTATGTTTATATATTATAATGTTGTAATCTTACCAATCTCATAATGATATTGATTTTATTTTTTTCTTTATTGAAAACTACTCATAAAAGGTGCAAAGATATGAAAATGTGTTGTAAATAGAGTACCATGAGATTAGGGCACATAAAAGTGTGTGTGATACCATATAAAAGAAGGCAATATTTATATGCCTTATACATATAATTACAAAGCATATATTTTTTTTTATTTTCAAGTATGAAACGTACGCTATCCCCATAAAATATTATGTAGATTATGTATTCTCCTGTAAGAAATTCTCCGGTTTACCATGATCCTCAATGCATTTTCTCTTGTACCCTATATTGAAGTCCTAGCAAATCACCTTAACTGTTGAATGTATTCATCTTTACTATTAAGTGTTGAAAACGTGCTTGGAATTGTACAGAATCAAGAATCTTGGAGTGAGCAGAGGAACTTATGGCTTAAGTTACTGAAATCATTTATCAAAATCAATAGCTAAGCTCCCAGAAACACTCATGTTACACGAACCGGATCCTACTGTCTAGCTCAAACTCTCTTCTTGTTTACCTTTGTGGTGTGAGTTATAATTGCTATGTCATGTACCAGAAATCCTTGATTACAGGCACAACACAGGCAGAAACTTGTGCTGTCTAGCCCAGCATGTTTCCTTTCTGGGACAAGACCACCTCTATGTGAGAGAGATATTAGATAACTCTTCCTGTCCACTAAATTTTTTGCTTCACTGGTGAGATGGTCAACAAGGATGCCAGTTGTTTTATAATGTGGTAATCTGTGCACTTGGAACTGGACTGGAACCAATAAACTCATTTCATACATGTTGCTGAAAGTGCCAAACCTTTCAGTTACCAGTGAGTGATGCAGGAATTGAACTTCCAAACCGGAGGTGAAATGCTTTAATATCCTACTAGCCCTTGAGCCATCCATTTCCTTGTATTTGGAATTCTTACATTGCTTGGGTTAAATGTTTTGGTTGTGGTTGAGAGGTAAGTATTTTCATCATCAGAAATGTCTTCCATTCTTATTTATTCCTGCTTGTACCTCCTAGAAATGTAGTGTGAAAAGTGAGTTCTTCAATCAAAGAAAAAACAGCAGAAGAGAAAATATTAATAAAAATATAAACAATCATTTAAGCTTGTACACTTCATGCAGCAATTACTTTCCAGAAGAAGAATTCATTGTGTAATATAGTTCTGGGATTTTTGTTATGGGGCACTTACCAAAGGAGAAAATTAAGTAGCATATATTCTTTATATTATATTTTTTTGTAAAGAGTTCAAATTTGTTAGTGATTGATATATTTGGGGAAGTAAATATTGAGAAAATAAATTAACAATCAGAAAAAAAGGATTAAAATGTTTTACAATAGTATAGTAGCTCTCTAGCTCCATCAAAATGAGAGATTAGCTGTTCCTGCCACCACCTCCTAGAATTGATAAATAGTACTGAAGGGACCCTTTCCTTTTCCAGGTGAGAAACACAAGCTATAGCTGTCACCATTATAATTCATAATCTTCTCTCTTGCAAACTAGTATAGATCTGATGCTTTTGTTTCATGTGAAACAAACATGCATGGTGTTTTCCTGGTTTAATTAGGAGACATGGTCTGTTGAATGTACTGCTGTGCATGAGAAGTATTTTCTCTCCAGCTAATTCCTCACTGCATAGTAGTAGCATCTTCATGAGACCACATCTGTAATTGTCTTACACATTTAATATAATTGAAAGGTAGGACATTTAAAACTGAAAAAAGTGTGACTTTTGGACAGAACACTGGAATGGAACTGAGAAGACAGGGTTTCTGTTTTCAACTCTGTGACTGCTCTGCTGGGTTACCTTGGGAAAGTTACTTAACATCTTTGTATGTTTATTTTCTTATCTGTAAACTAAGATTAAGGAAACTCATCAACTTTTTTGTAAAATGCTTTGAAATTTCTGGATGAAAAATGCTATAAAGGAACTAAGTATTGTTTTATTTTATTAAACAATGCACCCTGCTATAAGATATGGAGGGTAAGAGCTTAATAGGACTTAAAAAAAATAATTAATTTTTTTAATGGATAATGAGAACACACATAGCTGCATTAAGTAGGATAAAAGAAAAAGAAGGATATAATTCCTCATACTTCAGGGCATAAATCATTCCTGAGTGGGAAAGGTGTAAGAGAATAGTAGGAGATCATTCTCCTTGGGGAGAAGATTATATACGTTCATTGTTGTGGCATGTTTTGGGGGTTTTTTTTAACATTTAAATATGCATAATTGTACACATCATCATATAATGTGTATATCTGTCTGTCTGTCTATAATAGTATATGTAATATTTTTTGTTGTATTTTATATGCTTGAAAGAGAAAATGAATTTTAAGGAGAGTTTTAAATGCAGAGGCTGGCCTTTAGTCTCCATTACTTCTAATACCATCATCCATCTTCCAGATGGCTTCCTTTTCACTTCCTCTTGCTCCTTCTTCTCTGAAAGGCTTTTAGTTGCCAGATCTATTTTGATACTTATATGCCCAGATCAACATGACATCCAACAACCGGTTACTTCAACCTTACATTGAGGCCCAGTTCCTAAAACATATTTAGAGGCTTACCTCCCATTTAAATCAATGGAACTTAGATTCCTAAATGTTGGAGCATCTGGGCATTAGTCCTCAAGAAGTATTAAACTATTCCAAGAATAAGGAGTAGCATGGAAGAGGACATATAGTCAAGAATGGGAATGGAATTTAAAATTATTTAGAAAAAAAGCAAGGGGAAGGGCAGAGATGCAGGGAGAGGTCAAGTTGTGCAGAGTCATAAGGGTAAATAAGATGAGTCTGAATGTAATGTGCATGGTAGATGTAAAAGTCTTAGCAGAGGAAGGGAGGTCCAAGGAAAGTGATAAAAGCTTGGCCTGTATGGTACCGCTGTCTTTGAAGTGAGAGATTTTGTCCACCACAGAAGGGTTTAGAGACATTTGTAAAGATTGAAGCAACTGGCTTCAAGATTGAAGCAACTGGTAGTCGTGGTGATGAAGGGCCATATGTATCTGAATAAATCTGGCAACTAATTGCAGAGGGTTGTATAAACATCAGAATAGATCTAACAACTAATTGCATGTCAGGGGAGAAGGAGTGAGAGGAGGTAACAATTAAACCATTTGTAAAATGGACGGTAATGGAATTATTAGCAGTAATGGAGAAGAAAGATGAGGAATTTTGCTTTCCCTTGCTAGGTTTGACTTGGCAGCAGGAGGTCCTGAAGAAGTAGTCAGGGAAATATCTGGAGTTATGAGAGTGAACAGGAGGGAAAAGATATGGCTGGGGTCAGTGAACATAAATATAGTATTTGAAGTATGGTAGCGGATGAGTCCCAAAGATAAGATGGGGAGAGCGAGAGCGAGAGCGAGAGCGAGAGCGAGAGAGAGAGAGAGAGAGAGAGAGAGAGAGAGAGAGAGCAGAAACCTGAGGGACCCAACCAGTGAAGGGAATGCTGAGTAGAGGCAGACATTTATAGAGATGCTGAACAATTGGCTGCAGAGGAAGGAATTTGAGTACAGTGAAGAAACCCGCAGGAGAAGAGCAAACCAAGGAGGAGGGAATTTGACAGACTCTGTCAAAAGTAGCAAGTAATCTTAGAAATGTAGGGATGGAACAGACTTCAGAAGGTCATCTAGGCTATCTCCCTGCTCTGAGGTAAGATTCAATCTAGGTAGAAAGAGGATAAAGAAGAAACCCTTGGAAACTATCTGGAATTGATGTATTGATGTAATTCATAATAGTGGAGTGGTGCAAATGAGTTTTAAATAGCTTCTAGAAAGAGCGTTGTAAGAGAAAAAGTCACAGTGTCCATTATAGATGACAAATTCAAAAGGCTTAGAGGTAACAGGAAGGAGGAAGGTGGACAGTAGTTTGAAATAAATAAAAATATATGTAAACTAAATGGATGTTTTCCTTCCCACACAAGCAGTCTATAAAACAAAACAACATAACAAACCAAAAATAGTGCTCTGTTTTCCTCACCTGCCTTTTGGTATTATTTAAACAGTGTTGGTTTTCAAGACCTGCACACCTAAATTTAGTGGGTGCTATCACTCTTTAATCTTTTTTCATCTCAATCGCTTGTCTGTAGCATCTTTGACATAGATGCAGGACTTAGGAGAGAGCCCTAAGCTATTAAATGAGTGGGTATTTTTTCTCCCTCACACCCAAATATCTGATATTTTCTCATGATTAAAGATAAGGTTTATAGTAATTTGTAAACAGCGAAAGCATTAGCATTTTAATAAAGAGCTATTATTAAACTGCTTGGTACCTTTTCTAACCATAAAGCAAATTAAACCAACTGCCTTTAGTAAACATAATTTACTATAACTTAAAAGTTTTAAAGGTGACCTGTAAAGGAGAGAAATGTTTATGCTCTCTCTCTCTCTCTCTCTCTCTTTTTTTTTAAAAAAAATTTTTGTGATGGCCAATAAAACGCAAGAATTTTTTATTATTATTTTATCTTTGGCATTACAATGCAGCTCTTGACCTTTTTTTTTTCTTTGAAGACGATGAATAATTGGAAGAAACAAGACAGTGAAGCCCAAAGAATGGAGAAGGGAAGAGATTTTAGTCAGATTGTATAAAACTCTTTGATTTTTATTTGCTTTGATTAAAACGTCTTTATCTCAGGTAACTGCTATACACTTAAATTAAAAGATCTCTGTGCAAGATTAAAAAATCTCACTTCCAGGAAAGGTTGAAAAATTCCCACCCCATTTCTATGATCTCCCAAGGGGTGCTCTGGGGGAGGGGATGTTTAGGTTAAAAAAACGCAGAAAATATAATCTTACAGTCTTCTATTCATGTTTAATTAAAAAGAGCCCATTCTGGATGCAAATCCGTTTTTATTTCTTTGTATGTCACTTTTGAACTTCCATAAAGGCCCAGACTTCTGTGAAACTTTGTTTTTTATTGGGCAGAATTGGCAAGTGTAGATCTGCTTAGTAAGAAGCCATTCCTGATAATGACGATACTGTTTGTGATTTGTCTGTGAATAACCAAAAGCATCATATACAATCATTTTTTCTTCCCATTTTTCCTGAAGCTCCATAATATTGCTTGCATGCAAATGCAAATCCAGAAACTACCAGAGGAACTTGTATTGGTCCTCAGATGATCTCAAAAAAGGCTTTGATTTATAAACATGAAAAGAAGCAAATTGAAATGGATGAGAGATACAATTTAAAATAACTGATCTAAAAATGTTAGCATCAAAAGTGAATATTCTCAGTCAGCAATGAAATAATAGGATCCAAAATATCTTACACATTATGTAACTGTTCATAAATAGAAGCCATTAACAGGACGGTTAATGGTGTGATCAAAGTGATTTTTTCCCTAAACAAGGCAGTGCTAAGAGACTAGACTTGAACATGTCCAATACATGCAATTGTCAAAATTGTGAAGTTGCCTTGTTTCTTTTCTATTGTGCATGTCTCTCTCATAAAGTACATTGTATTAAGTGTGGGTCACTGACCATATCTTCAAAGCCAAATGCTTCTTAATTAAATGCTAAATCCTTAAGTCCACTTAATGGCATCCAAAAGCAGTTTTACCCCATGAACACCAGAAATAATAATAATAATAATAAATTAATAAATGAATCACAAATTAACTTTTCTCCAACCATTTTTCCCTCCCTAATAGAGTATGATGTTGAATGTCTGATACTGTCATTTGGGGAGAACAGAAGGCAAGTTACACCGTAACTGATAGCACATCTATAATAAAGTGAAGTCAAGTAATTTTCCTCTGTCCCAGCATGTACACACTAGCTAATAATAGATATTACAAAATTGTTGCTACTGGGAAAAAAAATTCTTTTTGATTCACAGATGTCCCTGCTACTGCCATTGGGCCAGGCAGCATGTTTTGCGCTTGTTTTAGGGCAGAAAATTATTCTTCCCATTTCCATAGTCTGGTCAGATAACATGAAGGGCACTGCACCATTCCAGCAGTTTTATTGTTTCACTTGTTTCTCCTTTTAATTGGGACTTTCTCTGCCTTGGAATGAAAAACAGTTTGTATTTTCTCTGCACTAATAAACAATGACAAATGTGGTGTGCTTGCTGTAACCAAAGACAGCTTTTAACAGGAAGAAATTGCTTTCCCAGGTTAGGGGATCAGGAATAAAGCATTATGTGTTTTGCACTTTCTCCAGATTTTATTAACACCATTACAAACAAAAAATGGTAATATTTGCATAAATCAGGTAGTTTAATTGCTTAAGGTGTTTAAAGGGCCATCTATGAGGTGGCCACAAAACAAGCCTAGCTTTTTATACGGTGTCTCGAGTTGCAGACAGTTGCTAACAGAAATGCTATCACAACAAATTGAGCTGAACAAGTGAGCACTAACAAAACAAATAAACCTCCATGAGTCTGATTGCTATGGGCAATTCACAGCTGATGTGACACATGTCCTCTCACTTTAATTCTAAAATGCCTCCATGTCATTAACATCATTACTACTACTCCTTTCCGAGCCCTATCCGTCAGTCCTTTCCTAATCAAAACTGCTATTGAAATTGCATGAGTAAGAACTGTTGAATCAGGCCCTTAGGAATTTCTTTGTTTATTACTTGCAGTGGAACTGGGGGGAAGGGATGTTAAGTCGATCACTAAGGGAAACTTGAGATGACTTACTAACTAATCAGCCATTCCATAAGATTATTCTAATCAAGAAGGAAGAGATTGTGTGTATTATGTTAAAACCAAGATTCTGATATCAATCTGAGAACTAGATGAATTAAATTATGGAACAACATCTTTGGGGAATACCAATTTAGGGCCCAATTTTTTTCAGTTAAAAAAGTTGCTTGTGTTACTCTGAATTTACACTTCTTTATATGGCTGTTGTAAATGTAGAGCAACAACTATACTTTTACATTCAGATGGCTAAGCCAGATAATTATGACTGGAATAACAGAATGTATTGCTTTGATGCCTTTGTATTTATGAATTGGGCTTTGAGTTGCTATATGTTCTATGATTTGTTCTGGCTGACCACATGGTATACTGGAAAGACTTTAATTTTGCATTTGTGCAGCAAGTATCCACATCTGCCATAGTTTATGTGGATGCAGATAAGGGTTGCTCATAAACTTTGTGGAGTATTGACGTTAGGGAATACTGTGTCAGATCTTTTACAAGGTGTTTGTTAGTAACATCTCATAAATTCCATTTGGCTTTCCAGGCTTCATCAAGGTTGAAGTTGTATTGTTGAAAGTTAAATGAGTGGCTCTGGAAGAGCTCATGTGTCTTCAAGCAGTGATGAGGGACATTGGTAAGGTCCTTGTGGAGAGGAAGATCGATGTAACCAATGACAGATTATGGAGCAATAATAATTATTATCTAAGAGAAAAATGACAATAACAAATGATAAAAATGAAGTATGGGTGGACGAATAGACTATCAGATGAGTAGAAAGCTTGCTAGATCATCAGGCTCAATGGGTAGTGATAAATGGCTCGATGTCTAGTTGGCAGCTAGTAACAAGCGGCGTGCTGGAGCTGATTTTGTTCAACATCTTCATTAATGATCTGGAGGATGCGGTAGATTGCACCTTTAGCAAATCTGAAAATGACACTGAGCTGGGAAAGTGGTAGATACCCTGGAGAGTAGGAATAGAAAATAGAGAGACCTAAACAGATTGGAGGATTGGATCAAAAATATGAGATTCAACAAGGACAAGTGCAGATTCCTACACTTAGTATGGAAAAATTCCATGCACTACTGAAGGTTGGGGACTGACTGGCTAGGCAGCAGTTCTGCAGAAAGGAACCTGGGGATTACAATGGGCAAGAACCTGGATATGAGTCAACAATGTGTCCTTGTTGCCAAGAAGGCTTATGGCCCATTGGACTGCATTAGTAGGGGCATTGTCATCAGATCAGGGGAAGTGATTATTTCCCTTTATTTGGCCTTGGTGAGACCACATTTGGAGTATCGTGTCCAGTTTTGCAACACTTCCTCCCCTGCACAGGAAGAATGTGGACAAATTGGAGAGAGTCCAGTGGAGGGCAACAAAAATGATTAAGGGGCCAGAGCATATGACTTATGAGGAGAGGCTGAGAAAACTAGTTTTGTTTAGTTTACAGAAGAGAAGAATGGGGGGTCGGAGGGATTTGATAGCAGTCTTTAAATACCTGAAAGGGATATTCCAGGGAAGATGGTGTTAGGCTGTTCTCGGTGACAGAGGACAGAACAATGAGCAATGGTTTCAAGTTGCAGTTGGGGAGATCTAGATTGGATATAGGAAAACCTTTTTCACTAGTAGGGAGATAATCACTGCAATAGGGTACCTAGGGAGTTGGAAGACTCTCCATCTTTGAAGGTTTTTAAGGCCTGGTTTGACAAAGCTCTGACTGGGATGATTTGTTTCTGCTTTGAGTAGAGACTAGATGACCTCTTTAGGGTTCAGAGGGTTCAGAGGGACCTCATGTTCTATGATTCTATGACAGTACTGTGACATAAAGCAATTCTTAAAAGTTTTACATGCTGGATAGAAAATAATACTATAGTGGCATATGCTGTCAAACTACTAAAACTTCCAGAAATCTTTTGTCTAAGGAAAGGCATATGTTTCCTAAATCATTTATATACTGTTGCAGTATATATGTGTGTAAAACTCTTTTTTCTCCAAAGATTGTTTTTTGTTCTATTCCTTCCTTCCTTCAAGATAGAATACTGCATATACAAGAGAAGAGATTTAAGCATGAATACACTGGCATTATCCCAGCTCTGGCTTTTTACGACCACCCAAAAGGCAAATCTGATAAAACTTATTCTGCTTAGTTTATCTTCGGTCTTAATGGTAATGGTTATCATGCTGGCTGTGCTCAAGAATGGTGTGTGGGGTGTTTGATTGCTTATACAATAATGATTCTTCTCATTATTTTTCTTTCATTCTTTTCATTGTCTCTGGCACTTGCACCCGCATGCTTTGCAACATAATGGGCATGCTTGGAAAAGAAAGGGAGTTTGAGTGAGAAGACAAATGCTCGTGATAAATACATTGCAATATTGGTAAAAAAAAGACCACTGAGAAATTACAAAAGCTGCTCTTTTTAGGGGAGGAACAGATTGTAATTAAAACATACTTAAGTTTGGGGGGAGGGGTTGGGTTTTGTTTGTTTGTTTGTTTTTGTTTTTGTTTTTAAATTAATGTTGTGCTTTTCTGAGAATGAAGCCAAAAATGTAGGGACACTGAGGACCACAGCAATAAGAAAATGTAAATGTATAAAAGAGGAAGAATAATAAAGGTATTGGAAGAAGAGTTAATACCTGTAGAGCAGCAACAAGGCAACCTTATAAGAATTACTTGTATCTTAAAAGAGCTAATGGAAAAACATGACCAGATGCTGTAACTTCTTCCATTCACTAAAGAGCTGAGAGCTTCTTTTTCTTATTATAGTAGGGAACAGTATAAGCAACAGAGCAAATGAACATCAATTTTGTTAGAAAGCTTCTGTTTGCTTGAAGATTGTATTATTTATTGACTTCTGTGATGCTGAGTCTATTTCAGCTCTTGTACTGCTTCTTTCATTAGTATGATGGTAGGAGAAAAATGGGTAGTGGAAAGCGGTTATTGCCACAGTCTGTATAAGCAAAGGAAAGATGGTAAAGAGGAGCAGCTTTGTGTAGGAAGTAATTCTAAGATGAGTGATGCAATTATGATCCAACTGTTCTTGGAAGTAAATTACAGAATTAAACCATAGACAAGGTGTGTTCATGTATGTAATGGGCACTGTCTTGCTCTATGTGTTAGTATTATTTCCTTGTTTTTAAATTAGTTGTTTAAGAGATTTCAAATTGTAATATTAAAAAAGTGTGGATCCAGCTTCAGGAGGAACAGAATTGTGGTCAAATATTATTTAGAGCACTATATAATAAATGAAAAGTAACTAAAAAAAGATTTTTTATTGTTGTTTTGGTGATGATCGTGTGTGTGTGTGTGTGTGTGTGTGTGTGTGTGTGTGTGTGTGTGTGTTTTTACCTCAAGTATATTGATTAATAGATAAGTCGAGATATTTAGCATGTTTTCAAATGTTAGTCTGGATAGTTTTGAAATATTTGTTCCAAGATTTTCCAACTTTTGTAGTTTACCCTAGGGTTTAATCTGCACATTTATGAATGTTTGGAAAGTGCCTAGACTAGACTTTTGGAAAATAAAATATTAACTACTTTGAGTTAAATGGTAATCAGTTTACTGGAGATGATAATTTTTGTGGTAGACAAGTCCTGTGTACACACAACAAATGTATGATTCTTACTATATTAGTGTAACTATATCAGTACATTCCTGCTAGTGTGGATGCAATTATGTCAGTTCTTATGGGAGCAAGCTATACTGGTTTAAGGCACCTTTATACTGAAATAACTGTGTCTACAATAGGGAGATAGGACTAACTTAACTATTTTGGTAGAAAGCCAAAACCCTGTCTCAACTAGTTAATTGGTACAAAAACTGTGTAAACCAAGTCAAAGTCATATCTGTATTTGTGGGTGTTTGAGAAAGGGTAAGATGTGTGTGTTGGTTTGGATCTTTTGAAAGGGTGAGATTTTTTTTTTCCTTTATGACATTAGATTGTTTGGTGAATTGACTATTTTGTTACTGGGGTGGGAGGGAGGTGCTTTATTCTCAGTATGCTTTAAATAACACTTAAAAGGTATAGTTTAAATATTAATATCTACACCAGAATTTTCAAACCTGGGAGTCTAATATTAGTTAGTTATACCTTTAAATAAAGTGGCCTGATTTTCAGAGGTGCTGAGCATTTGCAAATCCTGGTGGTCAGCGGCAGCTGCAGTTGTTCAGCCCTTTTGATGATCAGGTCACTTTTATTTATGTGTTCTTCCTTTGTGTCTTTCTATATAGTGTACACCTTCATACGTACACTCATTTCCTATAGAATAACCTACCTTAAAATTGCCAAAACCACAGTCTATTTATATTATAGGCAGAGCCTATGCAAAACATTTCAGCTTAAGGCGTTCCCATGACATACTTGAGACATTGAACAGATACAGAGCCTTTTACCGAGAGAGTAAATTCTAGGCAGAGCTGGCTGCACTACCTATTATTAGATTGCCTAAGATTTCCCACTATAAAACTCTCTTTTCAGTTGCTTATACCTTTGCCAAACTTTACTGGGATAAAATTTTCCATACCTGACATATGAAAGACATTTTTCCATTTTTTTTAAGTTTCTGCTTAAAAGGGTGTGATGAGATCTCACAAATGGCTTAATAGGTGCTGAGAAGAAGACTAGGAAAAACATTCTTACAGTTGTTTTACCAGAGAAGCTCTAGTGTTTCCGTGTCTTGGAGTGATGATTTAATAGTTGGTAGGAGGATATTGCCTTTGTCTTAGGGATGTATCTTTTTGCCATTCTTCATTGGAGACGTGTTAGTATTTAATATCTAAGTTCTCTGAAGATTCCATCTGCAATGGGTATGTTACAGCTTGAGGCTGAAGGGGCTGATCAGGACTTTCCTTGCAGTTGATATTTTCCTAGCTCAGGGCTACTTGTCACCAAGTTTAGGAGCTCTGAGCAGGGACAGTCTCTCTCTGTCTCTCTTTCTCTCTCTCTCTCTCTGCAGGTAGAAGGAGAGTGAGGAAGCAGACTTATTTGAAGGCACCCCAGAGGAAGTGGTTAGGGGAAGATTAGGTAGTGGATAAGAGGAGGAAGGCAGAGGGGATTGATTGTGGCATACTATCATACTGTTTTAATGGAAATATTCCAAAAAACTGGAAAGATATCCAAGGAAAAGGAGGGGCAAGAACTAGGGCAAATAGGTGCAGAGGAACAGTTGCTGGACCCTGGGAATAGTGGGTAGGAACAGAGGGGAACAGGGCTGAGGGATTTGAGCTTGGCTAGGTTGAGAAGAGGATGTGTACAAACTGGAGGCATAGGGCAGAAGCATCTACAACCTGGAACTGATACCATAACTCCTAAGTCTAAACTTTGCTCTTCTGTCAGCAAATAGCTGTGAAACTCGCAGGCAAAGCGAGAGTTGTCTCACCTAAGGAATAGTGGTCTACTTTGTTAGGACAAGTGGTAGAGTTCTATGCTACTGATCTAAAGGTCCAAATCCTACTGATATCCTAACCTTAATTCAGTACTCTTCTCTATATTCATTTTGATATAGTCTTCAATTACATAATCCCATGTTACTTTTTCCACAGCATCCCCAGTTCATGCAGTGCACAAGATGGACTGTGCGCTAGAAATGAATCAGGTTTGTGTAATAAAGAAGACTGTTCTGTAGGACTTCCTGCCTCATTTATTGTATTAGTTACAAAGTGTCTAGTAAGGGATGTTGGGGAGTGCAGAAAGAGAAAAGATTGTCTGTTGTTAAGGATGTTGCCACACTGGGTAATTGGATTATACTTGTATGCTTTCCCCAGAGTTCCAATCTGATACTAGGCAAATCACATCAACCAAACTTTTTTTACAGATTGTCATTTATTATGTGTTCTTCATTTTCTGGATGCCCATTCTGAAAAACCTGATTTAGTGAAGAAGTGAGTATTCACAACTGCGTCTGAAGTCACTTGGAGAGCTGCTTTGAACAAATACAGTGTTATAAAAGTACTCTGAAAAAATCAGGCCTAAGTGTATCAAATTGGGCAGGTAGAATTAGTGGACACTTTTGACATTTTGGCCTTAATCTCTGTGGCTTTGTCTACACTTGCTAAAATTAGTTTGAATTAGTTAGTTCGAACTAACTAATTCGAACTAATTTTAGTTAGTTCGAATTAGCTTAATTCGAACTAGCATGGCGACACTGGAATGTTAGTTCGAACTAAGCAAGCACTTGCTTAATTCGAATTAGCGATCCCCATTCATTTCAATGGCTGGTTGATTCGAACTAAGAAATTAGTTTGAATTAACATGGCCACATTGGTTAATTCAAACTAGTTAGTTCGAATTAACCCCTTAGTTCAAATACCCTATTCGAACTTATTAGTTCGAATTAAGGAAATACCCTATTCGAACTTATTAGTTCGAATTAAGGAAGCCCTTAATTTGAACTAACTAAAGCCTAGTGTAGCCATGGCTTTAGTTAGTTCGAATTAAGCCTCCTTAATTTGAACTAACTTGCCAGTGTAGACATAGCCTCTGTGCCTTGGTTCCAAAACTGGGGGATAATGTTACCATTTAATTTCAAAGGGGTTTTAAAGCATTCACGTACTATGGAGAGAGCATCATATAAATGGCCATTAGGAAATTAATAATTTTGCATTAAATGCAGGGTTTGGATATGTGCATTTAATAAGGCATGGGGACAGATACTATATAAAGAAGGTAAAAGGAAATATAACCATCCCCTTTCACTGAATGAGGTATTAATGTTCCTGTCATATTCATTGTTTATACACACACATATTTGTGTACCATTATTCTTGTAAGCAGATTAATAGAGAAGTGGGCATAAGGTATCAATTTATGATGCTCATCAGTATCTGGGTGCAGCTGAGCACCCTTAGCCCCTTTCAATGAGCAGTGAGTGTGTTCAGTAGCTTGAAGGAAGTGTTTAGCAGTTTGCAAAGTCTGTAGATATTTCAGCAGGATTTGTTCATTTATTAAAATAAATATAATGAAATATGACTCTCTGGATTAAAATCCAGAAATATTATTTTTAAATATATTCCACTTCTACAGAAATGTTTTTATTTAATGATTAAAATATTCTTCCTTTATAATTAAAAGAAATCTCTAATGGAAAAAAAAGCTTTTCTAATAGTCAAAATATCTCTGTACATTTAATAAAATATTTTAATTTGAATTAAAGGAGAAAGGAAGCTTTCTTCTCAGTGGAACTTGATAGCTGGTATACACACCATTATACTAATTTCTTTAGTAGATATACAACATGTTAACAGGCACAACAGAAAGTAGAGTATGGGGGGGGGGGGGAATCTGCCACTCTAAACATCCATATGAGTGTCAGAAATGTAAGAGTATTCATATCTTTCATCTGAAACACTCCTCAGGGCCATAGTAATTTTTTTTGTATTTACTCTAATGCCAGTCAGTTATGGGCAACATTAGTCAACTAAAAATTGGTAATAGTATCAGAAACATTAACTTGAGAAACATTTACCAGTTAGTCTATAGTTATTTAATTGACTCTCTATTCATTTGTCCATGCAAGCTGTAAAATCCTACAATGAAGATCTAATTATAATTAACATAGTTGACCAGTTAAAAGGCATAAACAGTAGTATGTCCATCAATTTATATTCTCTTTGCTGACAAGCCGAGTTATGCCAGATGGCGCATTGAATGTCTATTGTGTTTCATGATGCATTTAATGGTTTCTTGGCCTGATGGTGCTTTTAGTTTCTGTGACATCATAGTTCTGAAAAACATTTTTTGTCTATAGAAGAGCTAGCCATGTTTTTACATGGAAAATGGCAGCTTTAATAGATGTAGGCTACAGCTGATCATGGATATTAAATGCTATTATTCTGATTTACCATTTTGTATTCTTAGAATAGCAATAAAATGCTGTTGTTAATAGCTCACATAAACCCGACAGACACTCCTCACATCACATTCCTATCATCCTCTATAATGTACCAAGCTTAAATGCACTAGTTTGCTCCTTCCATCTTGTCACACCTTTTCAATGATTCCCTTCATTAAAAGGTAACCAAGCAAATACAAGTTCCAAAGGGGTAGCTGTGTTAGTTTATTTGCAGAAAAACAACAGAGTCCTGTGGCACTTTTAAAGACTAATAGATTTATTTATATATTTATTTATCGCAAATACAGAGAAGGGACCAAATTTCAGTTCTGATTTAGATCCCAGGCACACTCATGTTAGTTAATGGATTGCATGGGATGTAAATTAGCAGTGAAATTGATACTCTGTGAATTTTCCATACCTCCCTATAACACACATATGTATGAAATACCTCTTATAAGTTCATATGACATTTTTGAAACAACAGAGGAACTAAGTGCATTAGTCTGGTGTTTCTCAGAGACTGTTCTATGGACCTGTGCCCATATCTGACAACTCCTTGAGACAATTTAGGGAAGCAGCAACCTGGTTACTGAGATCAAAAGGGTTGAAAAACACTGTGAAAATTTAGTCCACTATGTGTATAAGTCAATAGTAGCTAAAAAGACAGATTGCAAGCCTAACATTGGTTAAAAAGCTTTATAATGCAGCCCACAAAAATCAGCTGCAATCACAAAGGAACATTATACTTGGGGCCTTTGAAAACCTCAGGAGTCACACTTGTTAAGCAAGATGGGCAGCTGCAGTCTACTCCATTTTATAGAAATTATGTTTGGCCTTCAGCTTCCTAGCTAATGCATCCTTCAAATAGACAAAGTTGAAACACCCCTGGCAAATGTAATTGAAAGCTGAATTTGTGTTACTGCAAACAGTACAAACTCTTTTTCTATATTTTAATCCTTTTCAGAAAACTAAAATATTTGCAAATATTCTGACAATTCTTTTTCTCTTTCCTTCCCCATTTAAGCCTGTCCTGCTTTCACATCAACTGTTTAAAGTTTCAACATTTAAGAACAAAATTTAACCCAACAGATTGAAAAAAAACAAAAGCTTTTTCCACTGTAAAATCATACTATTTTTTCCATTCTGCCCCAAGCAGAAGCCTGAGAAAAGAGGTGAACCTTGCAACCACCCTAAAAAGAAACAAACTTAAGCTGTGATGAATGGGAGAAGCAAAATTTTAGAGTAAA
>ML685777.1:19098988-19150476 GCA_007922175.1 Pelusios castaneus | reverse complement strand
ACACACACACACACACACACACACACACACACACACACACACACACACCATGATTTCTATAAACCTGAGTCATAACCCAACTTCCATCACATGTCAAACAAATTTGTTGTTTAGAGTGGGCATGGGCACACATTTAAAATACATTTATTACATAATTAATATTCTAGCCTAGGAGGAAAAAAAACAAAGCTAGAAAAGCAAAGACCAAATTCTGACTAATAAACCATTGGATTTGGTGTTCTCCCATTGTATTGTCTCCAAATGATTAAAAAAATGACAGAGGCCAGGTCAATGCTGGTGGTGAAATTTGGCGTCAGTTACTGGGAGGTACACAAGCTGTGCAGAATAGCTTGCATAACTCTCATCGACTTCCCAACTCCCATTGATGCAGCACTATGCCAGTTGAGGGAGTGGTTTCATTAAATCAATTTCCAGATCGAGTTAGTAGGTCTTAACTGATCGTGCATTTAATGTGGAAAGATTGACCTGATGACAGCGAATTTGCCGCCGTCATTGTAGATATGGCCATAGTTATACAGTTTGTGGATTACATCAAGTTGAAAGGGGTTGGTGGCACGTTGAAGAATTGGGTTAAAATTGAAATTGATTTGGACAAACTGGAGAAATGTTCTGAAGTAAACAGGATGAAATTCAATAAGAACAAATGCAAAGTATTCCACTTAGGAAGGGACAATCAACTTCCCACATGCAAAATGGGAAATGACAGCTTAGGAAGGAGAACTACAGAATGGAATTTGGTGGTTATAGTGATCACAAACTAAATATGAATCACAACAGAGTCTTGTGGCACTTTTAAAGACTAACAGATTTATTAATTGCATGAGCTTTCGTGGGAGAAAATCCCACTTCGTCAGACACTTTGAAGATAGGAAAGTTACAGAGTGGGAGGAAATTAAATGCAGGGGAGTGTATGACATAGCATCAGGTCAGGCTGTAACACTGTGTAATCTGTTAGTCTTTAAAAGTGCCACAAGACTCTGTTGTCTTTCTACAATAGACTAACACGGCTACCCCTTTGGAATTTAAATATGAATCAACGGTGTTATGCTGTGCCAAAAAACCAAACATCATTCTGGGATGTATTAGGAGAAGTATTTGTAAGCAACATATGAGATATAAATCTTCCACTCTGTTCAGCACTAATAAGACTGCATTTGGGGTGTTGTGTTCCATTCTGACCATCACACTGAAGGAAGGATGTGAACAAACTAGAGAAAGTCCAAAGGAGAGCAACTGAAATGATTAAAGATCTAGAAAACACGAGCTACGAGGAAAAGATTGCAAAAAATACATTTGTTTAGTGTGGAGAAGAGAAGACTGAAGGGGGGGGGCAACAACAATTTTCAAGTATATAAAAAATAGTTACAGAGAGAAGGGTGAAAAATTGGTCTTGTTAACCTCTAAGAGAGAGAACAAGAAACAATGGGTTTAAATTACAGCAAGAAAGGTTTAGGTTGGACATTAGAAAAAACTTCCTCTCTGTCAGGGTAGTTAAGCATGGGAACAAATTGCCTAGGGAGGTTCTGGAACCTTTGTCATGGGAGAGGTTTAAGAGCAGGTTAGGCAAACAGCTGTTAGAATAGTCTAGTTCAGGGGTTCCCAACCCCTGGTCTGTGGGCCCAAAGTGGCCCGTGGAGCTTTTTAAAGTGGCCTATGCTCCCCTGCCACTGGCTGGGAGCCGAGCTGCAACCACCCCGCCAGGTCCTGGCACGCAGGTGGGAGCCGGGCTGTGGCCACTCACTTCCCCTCTGGGCTTGGGGCCTATTCATGTACATCCAGTCCTTTTAAGGAAAAAAACTTTTAAAAAATTTCTTTAAAATTTTCATATTTTTAGAAAACCTTTTTGGCTTAAGGTCCACAAATACAATTTTTACAACCCTAAAGGGCCACCAGTCTGTTTAATTAAAAATTAATTTAAATTCAATTAATTACATTTTTATTAAATAGACTGTTGGCCCTTCAGGATTATAAAAATTATATTTGTGGCCCTCTAGCCAAAAAGGTTGGGAACCACTGGTTAAGTTACTACTTAGGACTGCCTTGAGTGCAGAGGACTGACTAGATGACCTCTTAAGATAATGCTGTGATTCCAAGATTTTCATAAGCATGGAAGTTCACCCAAATAAATACACAAACTGTGTGTGTCTTTGTGCCTGTACGATCACAAATACTTGACGCCAAACGGAAGTACTTATTATATCTCTAATAAATAATCATAGGAGAAAATCCAAGACAAATTGTTTTTTAAAAAGACAATTAACATTTACATATATATCACAATTTGAGATGTTCTTTTTTTATGCAAGTAAAAGCGCCGTACAGTTCGACTAATTACAAAAACATTTCAAGCAATTAAATAGTGTCCATTAGTCCTATCATTGACTATCTTTATTTGTTTTAACTGATATTTAGAAAATATTCAGTAGGCATTTTTTTTTTTAAATAAAATCCTTAATTCCCTCTCCCCCCTCATCAGTCCCAAGCGTTAGTTTAATTTCATTAACAGTCTGTCAGGGCAATAGTCAGCTTTATAAAAACTAAAAGTGCTGTGTTCATAGATTGTGTTAGTTTCTGAGGTTCTCTATTGTTGATGCTCCATCTCTCTTCACCTATGCTGCATGAAGTCTGCATCTGTCATTACTAGGATGCTGGCTGGTGGTTAATGATGGGTACTTTATTCAATGGCATGTTATCGCTCAGCAGAAATGACTGAGAAAAAAAGAAAACAGACTAATAAAAATACACACTTCACAACTTTGGGGTCTTCTCTATTATCGACTTTAAATGTGTGGTTTTCACTGTCCTCAGGCCACTGCTTTCCCCACAGAGCTGAAACATCACTTTGGAAAACTCCACCTCCTTTCTGCATCTGAAAAAGAGAAAAGGCCACACTTTTGGAAGTTTATGCACAGCACTGCAGTCGAGAGACTGCCTGATAGTGATATAGTGCTTAAAAACTGAAAATGAAGGAAAAGGGAACAGAGAGAGGTAGAGACAGGATAGAGAGAGTAGGAAAGTATAATGAGGTAGATGGTGGTAATAGGTCCTGGAGGATAAGGAATAGAGCAAACAGTAATGTTTTGAGGGAAGGTGAGATAAAAGTGTAGAAAATGCTTAGGGAGCAAGACATAAATTGTTAACAAAATGTAGAGGATGTGGCAGAAAAGTAAGAATAACAACGGAGAAATGATAGAAATAGAAGTAAAGGGAAAATTAACTGACTAGGAATCAAGGAGCAGAAATAATAAGACAAGATGCCATGCATAAAAGGGTGGAGGAAGGGAGAAGTGTGAGAGAGGTATGTTATATTAATGCCATCTATGTAATTTGATGCATATGCCTTACTGATTATATGCTGTTTGTTTCTTTTTTCTGCACAGTATTTAAGATCAACAGGCCAAAGGGCTAATCCAGAGGATCAGATATGCAGATTTTTGTTTGACATGCTCAACATGCTGTCATTTTTCCAGTTCAAACACTTCCATTTCTCTATGTGGTCTTTATTTTGGCTTCTATATATTTTTCTTATTATCAGCATTGTACGACTGTAAAATCAGATAATGAAGACTTGTAGACTTCGTAGTGGGAAGACAATGACAGTTGATAATAACCAAGACTAATCTGGGCTATATTTTGAACACAGCATGTATTGAGTTAGACACACAACTCATTTCAAAATCTATCATTCATGGTGCTGACAATTTACCTATTTTATGGTCTCTTAGAGAATATAGTAGATGGGAAAAGATATGACCAGAGCCACCATGTGTCTGTGATGTGTGGCAAACCGAGCATTCTCAGTCCCCGTGGGTTCTGCACTTCATATAGTGGCAGCCAGCTGAGGCACAGTTCTCCCACTTCCAAACCCCCAGTGCTATGGATCCTCAGTCCCTACTACTCTGAGGCTGGGCTCTCTGACCCACAGGCCACTGGGCCTGATGTCCTAAGGCCCATCTGGGCAAACTTGCCCTAACTGCCTGTACCTCCTCGGTGTTGTCAGTAACAGCTACTGGTCAGCTGTCTTCCACTCTTCTTTGCTCTGTTCTCCTCCACACTCCAAATTCTGCTCCTACCTACACTTCCAAACAACATTCCCAAACTCCCTCACTGTCTGGCTGCTACAGGAGCTTTTTAACTTTTACCCTTAATTGGAGTCAGGTGCTCCCACTGATGCTCGATGCCTTAATTGGCTCAAAGCTGCCCCGCCCCGCCCCAGCTATCCTGGGAACAGGGCCTTGCTGAGCCTGGGACTAATATGTGGCCTTCCGCTACCCTCCACCTCATCCTGTCCGTGTTCTGGCACCAGCTGAACGTCCTGGTTCTGCCCCCAAAGTTCGTCTCGTGGAGCCCCTGCTACACGATCCCCATCTTGGTGTGCAGGTGGCAGAGGCTGGTTCTGGCAGATGTCACCAAGGTTGGAGACGTCCTGGACTAAGCCTGGGGGGACTGGGTGGATCCCCTTGTACTGGCTCAGCTCATAGGATTTTCCATCCTCCAAACCTTCCAGCACCTACTCCCTGCTGCTCGAGTCTACCTTGAGCGGGTCCTCTGAGTGGGTGCTTCCTGCCCTCCCCTCAGCCCTGACCCTCCAGAGCTTTTGATCTGTCCCCAGCTGCCCAAGTTCCCCTGGCCACCCATGCCTCATGCCCCTAGCCAGCTGCTGGACTTGCAGTCAGCCTGCTTTTGAACCACGCATCGTAAATAACTGCACGCACTCTTGCTCCATACCATCCATTTCCCCACCCTTGTGTCCCGCCCTGACACAAAATGGCAGGAACTACTATTACCAGCAGAGGGCGAGGATCCCCAGTGGGCCAGTCTGTATGCCACCTTGACCCCGCGGTCCACCGGGCACATTAATTGGCAGCTCCTCCATGAAGCCGTGAGCACGGGCATGTACTTGGCACGGTTCACCTCTCGCCCCGACACCTGCCCCTTCTGTGCACGCATACCTGGAGTGCGCCAGGTTGCACAGCCCCCCTTCCAGATCCTCCAGAACCTCTTATTGAGATTCTGACTGCACTTCTCACTGCACTTGTTTTTATATGCACACCTCATCCATGGCCCCACAAAGTCACAGAACCTCCTTGCCAACCTCCTCCTGACCTATGCCAAGGTTGCCATATACAAAACCAGGGAGAGGAGGTTGGCGGGGGGCGGAGGGGTGTCTGCAGCTGTGGGGCCTACTTCTGGTCCCTCATCCAAGCATGCCTCCAGGCAGAGTTATTCTGGACAGCGTCCTCTGGCTCCCTCGACACCTTCCGGGAGCAGTGGGCTCTGCCCGGGGTTCTCTTCTCAGTGTCCCCTTCCAAATCCTTCGTTTTGAACCTGTAGCCTTACACCCGTCCCTGTTCTTCATTTGTTGTCCCCCCTAATTAGTTGAACCCGGGTCCAGTGCCTCCTCCCCTAAGGCTGGGGGAGGGGTTTTAGCAGTGGGTGGGCTTATGCCTGCCCACCACCTAGCATTCAAATAGGACCGACATCCTGTAGCCATCAGGCCTGGTTCTGTCACAGTTGATAGAGTTACGGTTTTAATGTCATATGAATACTCACCGTACAATTATAAAATATGCATATGTTAAATAATCCTTGGAAACATTTTCAATCCCTTGAATAAATATTTAGTGTAGATTGAATCATATAATTATATTTTCTAGTTGATTACATGTGATTAATGTAACAACATATGAACAAATAGAGCAAGAGATGTTTAGTTCTGGGGAGGACGATACTCTCCTCTGTCAGCAGTAGCACAAATCTCCACATCTATTAATGCTATTCTTGTGTTGCACTGGCCAAACTCCAAATCAGTTTATGGAACATAGTTGTTACATTTTGTTTAGATAAAAGACATAATATGAGGGAAGAATAAACAACTTTGTTGACTATGAAAGACACTCACTTCTCCATGGACCCTCACCAGACTATTTTTGTGGTTTGTGAAAGTTTAACACATATTTCTTGACTCTGGCACAGAGTCACTGGTGACATGCTGCTACTGAAGTCTAAGACTTCCTTAGTAGTGACAACTCAGAGGATACAGAGCTTTTAGAAGATGCCTAATGTTCTGCTACCTCAGGTTCATAAGGATTAGTAAAAGGCTTAGTGGCACTCTCTACGAATGGTATGGGGATCAGCACTGCAGAACAGACTCTTGCATCTTTTCCTCCTGTAAAATGGCTTGGTGGTTGTGAGGGGTACAAGGTAGAAGGGTGGCAAGAACATTCTAGAATGTATGTTTGAGTGGCTGATGGAGGTTGCAGGGCCTCTGTGACTTTGCCCATGGTATGATCAAAGACTTTAATCCAGACACGTTGGTTTAGATAAAATAATAAAATAAATGTATTAGTTGCAGAAAGATAAATTTTGAAGTGAGTACAAATAGTGAGATACAAGATGAATAAAAAATTAGTTACCAGAAAATGAAAGTACAAAGCAACTAATTTAATGAGTTAAGTGAATTCAAAACAAAGGCCTTTCTCAGCATGTTTCAGCAGTCTTTCTGGCTGAATTTCTTTCAGTCAGGATCTCTTCCCCCAGTACAGTGCTACTTCCTTGTTGTCAGTGCTAAGGGTAAATATAGGTAAATAGAAAGGGATATCTGCTGTCTTTTTCTTCAAGAATAATCTTTAGCCGAGATTAAAGGGACAGAAAGTCTGTGTGGACAGGAACACCAAGGTGTGGTTTTTTTGGTTTTTGTCAAAATGTACATTTTTCATCTACTCCTTTTTGCATTCCTAAGAATGGCCACTTAGCCAGGTGATGGTCCATTTGATCTTGTTGACACCTGGCTGAGGGGTCAGCTAGTCTCTTGCCTCTGGGGAACTTCTTTGTGACTTCCCTCCAGTTCGAATATGACTTAGTATTATAATATAGTAGAATGTTATAACCTTACAGACAACGTTGCAACACATTTTTCACCAGTACAATAATAGACAGCAAATTATGAGTTTTATGTTATCTCACAAGGCATATTTATCATACTCCTATAAAAGAGGTGAACATAGGGATCCAGACTGTCAGAGCTTCTCTTCCTAAGAAAAGGACATATGGGTCTGGAGGCCACAAACCCTTTTATCCACTACAGTGCTCATGTTGCCAGTGGAAGTGCACTTTGCTAAGGCTTCTGATAGGTTGGGGGAGGGTGTATATGGTGTAGTTCTCAAATCCAACCTTTAAAACCACATCATATACTAAAATATAAGTTATCAGGTTTCTTGTGGGACTAACTCTGTGTTCTGGCACCATGCTATTCCAGAGCAATGCATTTTGGGGAACTGTAATGAGAATAGAGCCAGGAGGTATAAACAATGAAATAGAAAGAAAGATCCATTAGCTTTCACTTGCGCTCAGTAGCCCTATCAGCCTCATTAGCGATGGTGTTGAGCATGTATCACCGAACTGTGTGTGGTAGTTTTCATATTTTCTTTAGCTTTCTGGGAAAATAAATAGCATCACTTTAAACTTAGTCTGCTCTGTTACGAGAAACCCAATGAAGTGCTAAAATAGACCAGCAGATTGGCTGTATGAACTAAACTTGAAGCATCAGGGTGCATTATTGTCCTGTGTTTTCTATTCTACTCATTTCACTAACCTAATCACTAAGCAAAATCTCTGCAGGATGACAATTCCAGGAACTTGCATACGGTTAGTTCGAAGTTGCACTGCCCAGACTCATGCCACAAAATCAGAAACATTGATTAACTGATACAGTGAAGTTTTAGCTTAGAAATATCTTTGTCTGAATACCTGCACATATGTTGTTTGCAATGTTGTTGTAGACATACTGCTCCCAAGACATGCGAGAGACAAGGTGGATAGGTAAATCTTTTACTGCATCAACTTCCCTTGGATGGTAGAAAGAGAGACAAACTTTTGAGCTATGCAGACCTGAAGAAGATTTCCGTATAGCTTGAAAGCTTGTCTCCGTCTCTCTCTTTTCCACCAAAAGAAGTTAATCCAATAAAAGATATTTTCTCACCCACTGATTCTCTCTTACCTACACATAAGTATTTTATTCTGTTTGTGGCTATGTAACATCATTTCCTAACCACTAGATCTAGTGGAACCAAAGAAATCAGCCAATAACCCAATCACTTGACTTATTCACTGTGTAACTGGATTTCCCAAAACATGGAAAATATACTGCAAAGAACTAACCAGAATTGCTCCAGGGTGAAGAAATGACCTAGCTAATTGTTTCTGTTTCTGATTGATTTGATTTTATAATTCATAGTTTTTTACATTCACGCTCTACACTGTTCTACCTAATAAACTACACAAAACAAGAGCTTGATAATGCTCTCATGTTAGCTCATGGAAGTTTTACTATAAACTTTATGGGGAGCAGGACTGGCCCTGACATCACTGTGTGGAAAGTCTTAGAAGCAGAATTTCATTTACTGGAGAAAGTATTCGTACTGTAGAATTTGGTGCAAGGTTTAAATCCAGTTTTAATTTGATTTAAAATAGAGTTTGAGAACATTTACCTTTCATTGTATCACACACACACACACACACATATATATGTATTTGTGCTTCTAGATGTTGTTCTCAGTTCTGCTTCAAAACACTAAGTTAAATGTATTGTTGTCAATAGAGCTATAACTATAGGTAATAGAATGAAAGTTTTAAGCAGCTGCGGTGGGAGGGTTGGTAAGATTTCTCTGATTATATATATATCATGAAGTGTTCCTAATCAGCATATTAACTTTTAGGATTTATTATGTAGCTTTGCCATTGGATCATGAGGTGTGGGAGAGGCCCTAAGGCCTTTAACAATAAGGCATAATGTATTTTAGAAAATCTTACTAAAGCTGATCAATGTTATTGAAATCTAGCTGTAGGTTTAAACAAAGGTGAAGCTGAATTTGTGCTACTTGGTCGTATTTGTTTTGAAGCATTATAGCCATATACAGTGCCCTCTTTGCCTGCAGAATTCTGAATCAATCAAGTTTTGTTTGTTTGACAATTCACATAATGGTGTGCAAAGGGAAATGAAAGCAAATATATGGTGTATCTAGGGTGACCAAATGTCCTGATTTTATAGGAACAGTCCCAATATTCAGGGCTTCTTTTAACACTGGTGCTTATTACATCCTGTCCTCAGTCCAAATTTTTCACACTATCTGGTCACCCTAAATATATCCAGTCGGTGAAGTTGTGGGTACAGGTTTCTCTCCATCATTTCAAGTTATTTTTGAGCCATTAGCCTCCTTTCAGAGGTCCTTCTTGCAAAGACAACGTGAGTGGCAATATGGAGTGGTTGGAAAGTTAGAAGTCTGGAGTTTATGAGATCTGGATTCTATTTCCAATTCTGTGTCACCGTGTGACCTTAGGGAAGTCATTTTTTAATTGCTTTGTGCCTCAGTTTCCCAATCTATAAAATGAAAGAATGGTAAATGAAAGAATGATAAATCAGTGATAACTTTTTTTATGAAGAAAAACTCTCACTGTTTCAAAAAGGAGCTTAATAAACAATGGTATTTTTTCAATCAGTCAACTCTTTACTCTCTAGCACTCTGAGCTTCTTTGGAATCCCCAACTTTGTTATGTAATAGTAGGAAATACATTCCAAGAGTGACTGCTCTATGCTGATAAAATACATGCACATTCCACAGTTACTGTTCCCACTTATGTGCTTTAATAAGAATGCATTTCCATTCAAATTAAAAAGGATTAATATGTATCTCATTAACATCCATCTATTATAAGCATTTTACAATTTCATGACAATTTCCTTTGCTGTAAATGGGTACCATAGATTTCAAGGTTTGAAGCAGAAGAAGAATAATTGGTTTTGAATTGTGAGCACAAATAAAATATAAATGTAATAGCAATCTTTAACCCTGATGGGTATGTGCTGTGAAGTCAGTGAGCCAAGTCCAAAAATGTTTCTTTATGTTGTTACACAATTTTAAAATATTATGAACTGCTCTGTGCAAGTTTGGCGACTCTTGAACTTGAAGATAATTGCCTATCCTTGAGAGACAGGACAGGGCAAAGTGTCAGTCTGTACACCTTCACCTCCTATCTTCTAAATGGGAGACTATAGCTCAGCCTACACATTCAAATGACCCTGCAGAAATGTAGTTTAAATTAAAGAATCTCTTGATTTCTAAAAGCCATTTAGGACTTTATAACGCTGTCATCAAAAATACCAGTTTCTGCAGTTATGTCTACAATACTGCTCATACCCTTGCTGTTCTACAAATAATGGGGTTATGCTAGTTGTAACAACACTGGGAATTCTAAGCAAAAGTCTACTGTATCCAAAGTCATAATGTTCAATTTCTCTAATCTTCAGCTACAGGCTATTTAGACATCAACTTTTAATGACCTCTGTACAGTTAATCACTTCTTTCCCACTTTTGTTCAACATTGTAATTAACAAGATGTGGTTTGACTAAGTATTGGGGTAGGCAAGGTGCCAATGAACTAAAACATTTATTAACATTAGAAGAGAGAGAGAGCGAGAGAGAGAGAGAGAGAAGAGCCACCAGCTAACAGAGAACATCAGTTTAAGGTACTTGAGCCTTCCCCAGCTTCATTGTTCTACCTCTTTAGCACTTCTAGCTAAATGTGCAGTTGAACATCTAAGTCTTTTTCAAATCTAGTGACTTTGAAGCTGAAATTGGATTTTCAAAAATTATTTAGGTAAAAAGGGATGCGTTTTCAAAGATCTTTAGCCACGTAAAGATGCAAATAGGAATGTAGAGGAATTTACAAAAGCCCCTAATTAAGTTAGGCATCTAACTCCCATTGATTTCAATAGGACTGGAGGAGCTTTCCTGTTTTGGTGCATTTGAAAGTTCCACTAGACACTTATCTGTCTTTTTATATGCCAAAACAAATTAAAAACAGCTGGCCCAAAGGCACTTTTGAATATGCATTTTTGGCTCCAAAGCCACTTAGGCATGTCTGAACTTTGTACCCCAGATCCTCCATATCCCCTTGGTAATTCTCTGAGCTCTTTATCTTTGTTCTTGTTACTTTCAACATTTTTGTCTTTTATTCATTGACTTCCTTTCCAAAAGTAAAATGAGGGGAAAGTGCACAGCTCATTCAAGTAAAATATCACAGATGCATAATGCTGAAAACCCTCTCTCAATAAAATATCACCACAAGATGTGTGAAATGTTTACAGATCATCATATCACTGAGGCCAAAGGCAGTGTGTCTTGCTTTTGCAATTGAAACTCTGTTTTCACAATCCTGGAATCTAAATTAGCTCATCGGCAGCCAAGTGCCATCCAGAAGCAGAGCCTGTATCAAAATAACCACTGGCTGCTGAGCTGGAAAATGTAATGATCCCTTTAAAGCACATCAAGGGGCATCTTTCCTTTTCCTTTTTCAGAATGAAGTTCCAAAAGATCAAGATCAAACCTTTTAATATAGCAACAAAGAGCTAACTTGCAGCAGGTGGTGTCTTCAGCACGTGTTCATCCCAACCCAAGCAATCTGCCACCTGGTAGTGGAGAGTCATGGGAATTTCAGAGTAATTAAAATTATGTTTGAGGGAGCAGATTAGCCACTGAGATTGCTATAGAGAAGGACAATCTCTCTGAAACTAAAAATGAATGCATTAAGTTAATTTGTACTCTTCTCACCTCAGACTCATTAGAACAAATTAACTGTTCTTGCAATTAATGTGCAGACTTAAAATTCATTATTTTTTCTGATTGTGAATAAAATAATGCACCAATATAACAAAACTCGTTTTTGATGCCTGGGGAGTTCACCCAGATCAGAAAGGGCTCTGTAACTGCCTGCTCTGTAAACTCGGTTGTCTTTAGGCTGTGCAGCTTTGGCTCAGAGCCCTGACATTTAACGGCATGCCCACAACATGGAGACCTCATGGTCCCTTCCAGTTACTATGATTCTATGATTTCCACCAACACAATTACACCGCCAACAACCCTTCTGGTCCCGAGTCTCCCCAAAATCACCTTCCCTGAATTTTCAGTCACTCTCACTGGACATTCACAGAGGTAGCACCAAATTTGCTGCCTCCAAAGAGCCAATACTCACAACAGCTGTGGTTTTGCATTTCACCTTACTGAGACGGTTTGCTCTAAAATTAAGAATACATTTATTAACAAAGAGCATAGAGTTACATGAATTTCAGCAAGAGTGAAAGAGAGATGCAAGGATTGCAAAGAAAAGAAAATCAACGTGCTTTCTCCTATCTACACTTAACCAGGGTGTAGCAAGATGTAGCTTTGCCTAACACACACCATACCAAGTTGTTAGCACGCTCCAGCATGACAGGCTGTACCAGCAAGAATTTGGCCCTCAAAGTAGTGGTTTCTTTGTTCCATCAGGAGATGACAGACTCAAATATCTCTTTGTCCCCTCCTCTCCTTATATCACTCGAAAGTTCATAGTTTCTGTGTCAAGATCCAGGAAGCCTTAGTGTGTAGTTCAGCTCCATCCCCAGTGATGATTGTTGAGTGGTCTTCTCCTGGGCATGTTATCTTGGTTGTTTTGTTTATCCTATATGTGTATATACTTGCATTGTCTTGTGCCTGTGAAAAGCTGATCAGACAAGTATATGTACACACTCCTTTATCTAGGAAAAAGATTGTTCTGCCTCCTTTGTCTGTTTACAGGCTTCAGAACATAGTATCATAAGTCTCCATGCTTTCACTTATAGTATTTTACATGTTTTGACAGTGATATTAATGACAAACTTGTCATTAGTTTTCAAAGGATATATTACAAGGCACCTTTAAAATGAACATCATTACAACAGTGTTTTGGGTGTGAGTGTATCAGGCCTGATATGAGTTATGTTATGTTGGGCTCTTTGCAAACTCACATTGTATCAGGGGAGGAGTTTCCAGGCTCACAGCCATCCAGTTAGTTTTGATTGTAGAATCACAGAATCATAGGGCTGGAAGGGACCTCATGAGGTCATCTAGTCCAACCTCCTGTTAAAAGCAGGACCACTCCCACTAAATCATCCCAGTCAGGGTTTTGTTTAACCAAACCTTAAATATCTCCAAAGATGGAGATTCCACCACCTCCCTAGGTAACCCATTCCAATGCTTCACTGCCCTCCTAGTGAGAAAGTTTTTCCTAATATCCAGCCTCGACCTCCCCTGTAGTTCATTATGGCTGTAGTCCATATTTCTCCTTTCTCAAGAGAAATATTCCAATTCTGATACCATTTCCCTTTGTGATTCTGAATTAATTCACAATAATATGGATTATCACCATCATAAATCATTTTAGCATTAGGCGCTAAGTTGCAGTTTTCTTTTGCTATTACAGGCTGTGTGTACATTACTTCTTTATCAGTCCATATCCTTGAGGGCTTTAGGTGAGGGTTCCTCTTCTTCCTTATCTTGCTACCTTAAAAGCCCGTCTGATTCCATGTGCACAAGTAAAAATGAAAGTGATCAGAAACCAAACTCAGTATATAGGCATTTGTTCCCCACTACCTCATGAGATTCAGTTCCAGGATTCCAGTAGCAGCAATCACCGAGATGCAAATAGCGGGTAAAACATGGTTTATTAACTAACAGTACTTAATTAATACCCAGATAAAGTAATATACACAGAGATAAAAAAAAAAGTAATATAGTCAGGTTTACAACCCCATCAGCAGTCAGGGACCCCTTTGCGACCGCGGGCTTCAGCAGGCGAGTGTGTTATCTGAGGCCTCTTTTCCCAAGATCCTGTGGTGAAGTCCAATTTAGGACTGGGAATGAGCTATTGTTATAGCCCATCACTCACAGTGAGGAGTGATCAGGCCCTCTCCTAGTCACGTAGACTGTCTGCTGGGTTGTTGATTCCCACTACCTTAATTCTACAATCTAACAACTAGATCTTCAAAGCGTCTGACGAAGTGGGATTTTCTCCCACGAAAGCTCATGCGATTAATAAATCTGTTAGTCTTTAAAAGTGCCACAAGACTCTGTTGTCTTTCTACAATAGACTAACACGGCTACCCCTTTGGAAGTAGATAACTACTGTACTTGTTTACCACATAACTTTGCAAAGTACCCTTAAGTTGTTTGGGGGCCTCCATTGCCCACTATTGTTACACAGTCACAAAATCTTCCGCTTACATTGCACTCCACCCCCTGGGCAATGGAGGGCCTCCAAACCTTTAAATTTAGCTCCAAATTGTGAAATAAAATGGCATGTTAGGGCTTGAACATGCTGTCAAATTTTCCATATTTTGAAAAACAAAAATAACATACAAATTGATAAAAGAAAACAAGCACAATTACAATAGGGTGAAATAACAAATCAGGAAAGGCATTGGCTTTTGGGGACCATCCCTTGAAAATGTCCCATCAATGATGCACAGTTAAGTCATGTTTTTGGACTGCAATCTGCTGCAGTTACCCTGCATCGGGCATTACATTTAAATCATTTAGCTACACAATAAAAAAGTGGGGAACAAACAATAAGTGTAGACTTTATAGTCACAACTGTTGATAAGTGAGGCCTTTTCAGACAGAAAGTTGTTAAGCAAAGGTTTTTTAAGCAGCTAAAAATTTCTTTATCTAATGGTGGTAAGAACCATTAGAATAGCATCACCTTCTTAACAGCCTGATACTTCATTGTTTTGAAGTAGTTTCAGGAATGTAAGGATGTGACCTTTTATAGCTCATGGCTGCTATTTTACGTGGCTGTTATTGCTTAGCCCAAGGATAAGGCCTAAGCTTAGCCAAAAACAAGATCTCGGACTTTACAATCCCCTCCTTAATGATGCTTTAACCAAAGCAGTCATTACTACTGTAGGAGTCCAATACTCAGACCTGCTGAACTTGGGCTTGCCTCCTGGGTATAATTAACATGGGCCTTATTTGACTTTGTATGTCAGATTTTTGTAGTCTCCGAATTGTCCTTTCTACCCCGCAAGCCAAAGCTATTATGCTTACTCATACAGCCAATTGGATTCCAATGATCACCACAA
The DNA here is from genome assembly GCA_007922175.1 of Pelusios castaneus. NCBI lineage: Eukaryota > Metazoa > Chordata > Testudines > Pelomedusidae > Pelusios > Pelusios castaneus. The sequence continues at coordinate 19,135,523 of ML685777.1, read as the reverse complement.
TGGGGTGAAGCATTATATTAAGCAGGCCAGTTGCAGAAGGTGACCACCACCCCAATAGTGTTTCCCACCAAGAGTGATGTATCTGCAATAGTTTTCAGCACTTGAGTGATTTCAGTATTATTATGCTGTACCTTAATACATATTTGTTCACCTGTCTGTGCAATGTATTGCAACTTTGAATGTAATATAGGATGGACCACTAATTTTTATCAGGGTCACATTCAGTCACATTCATGTCTAAGGTTACAGATGTTACATTGCGATATAAATATGGTTTAAACTTTGTCATTTACAGTTTATACAGGTACATAGTATTTAAAATCACAACTCTTAAATCTTGGTAATATTACAAAAACATCTATTAACTAAATAAGCCATAAAATACAATGTACTGTTATCCACTACTACCATTGGACAATAACTTTTAACACACACATATCCCCTTCTGCATACACAACAGCTGATTTTTGTTCAGTGAAATATATTAGACATACATCTTTGGGTGCCTTTGTTTTTAACATACAAACTTTTTTGTTTGTTTGTTTTTGTTGAAAATTTTGATCCTTACACACACATCCCAAATTTTTATGGGCCACACAATGAAACATGTCAATAGTTCTTCATTATTGATGTTCTTTATATGCCCAGGAATGGTGATCAGTGAAATACATGACCAAATCCTTTGTTAGCTGAATCGCCACAGGTATATATGTCAACAGTGAAACTGTGGTGTACAGTTATTATATGTGCTCTTAACACCATTTTGTCTTTATCCAGTGTAAGGTTTCCCAGTTTTTACCAAAAGCAGGTTTTAATATACTTCTTAGGGCCTTTAAGGCTACCCACCCCTTGGATACCCATGAATTTAAAAAACAAAAACAAACAACAAAAAATAGGCTGAGATTGTGTTAGGCCAGCTACACATTTACTAGGCCCATATTGTTTTGCATTTCATAGGAATCAGGGCAGGTGTTGAATGGCCTTTCTTTCCCTTTGCCAACTGTGAATCTTTCCCTTTTAACAGACTGGCATCTCTTGACTTTTGCAACTTTTATTTTCATAAATACAGTTAAAAGAATGTTGATTTTTTTTTCTTGCTACTGCAGTATTTTTTTTAACACAATACACAACAATGCTAGCAACAAGACATACAACACAAGACAAAACACAAAACATAAAACAAAATCTTTGTCATGACAGTAGATTTATGGTGTTTCAGGTTTCTCTTCAGCTGGTATCAGCTTTTCCTGAAGTTCTGAAAGACAAAAGAATGTGATCCTACCCCCTGGGGGGTGGCAGATTATTGCTTAAAATATTTTTCCTAGTAAGGTAAATTTGTAAGGGACTTCTGTCTTCTAAGGGTTAACCTGTTCCTAGGTATTAGGACTGACTTGTTTTTTACCTGTCCTTTGTGTTTAGACTTTCTGTGGTACTGTTTCTGGACAGTTTTTATTAGCTAGGTAATTTGCATTAACAGACACACTAGTTGTTGCTTAACCATGGCTTATTTCCCTTTTGACAAAACCAAACCCAAAAATCTTTACCCGGGGTTCTGTTTGGCTGGTCTTGTTTCACATTTCACATTTACTGGGCTTATTTCAAAATGTAAAGTATGGTCTCCACCTTGCTTTTTCTTCTTTTGTTTGCTTTGATTGTTCTTAAAGCACAGTGATCTGAAAAAGAAAACACAACCTTTCCTAGCTCCTTTGTGAGCCTGTGCAGGATTTTAATCATGGAAAAATGTACATTTCTTATTAGCTCAACTGGTGTAACATCATACTAACCCTACCAGTTTTTATAAGGCGTAACTGTTTTGTGTTTACCACATTCTAAAGATTTTACAAAATATTAGACAACTACATTCTTGGGGTTTGGATGGTCTAGATAAACCTGAGCCTGACACTCAGAGGATAAGGTTGTCTTTCCTGGAGGTTTGAAACCAGAGTCTCTGGTAACCTGATCCATTGTTTGGCTAGGTGAGTCTCCCATGCTAACAGCTCTGAGTCTGGCCAGAACTTCCAATGCCAGGGAGTCAGGTAAATATCATTAAGCAACACACTAGCTTGCTTGGTAATTTCCAAATTTACAATGTTACATGTGGACTCTGTCTTAAAGATATACCGAATATCCAAACTAGTATCCCACAAACAGAATTTTGATGTTCCATCCCTAAGCTCTCACTCCACAAGGCCTCAGATCTATCTGAGCCCACCAAGAGACTTCAAGATATTTCCAAAGCACTCAGGGGTAAAAGCTGGTCTATTCCCCCTTGTATGTCCAAGAGATCAATTGCACAGGTGTCCTGCTCTGTTTCAGCTGCCCCGTATTTCCTCTCAAGGGTGGTGTTCTTAGTAATAAAGCCAAACAACACTAGTTTACCTGTGTCTGGCAAAAAGTGCATCAGTTTTGCAACTTTGAAGAGAAGATTCAAATCAGTTTTTTAGTAGTATCGCTCAAATGAACAAAACAAAAAGCTTTACAAATTGGAAGTATTGGTTTAGATCCTGAAAACTTTACATATATACACAATAGATTTATACACATACACACACAAATATACCTTTTTTAACATCCCTTGCATTGCTGTAATTGTTTTTATACATTTATACAGATTACATTCTCTATTATACATTGCAGGCAGTTTAAGTTCCAATGAAAAAGAACATAGGGGTTTAGTAATTTTGACTAAATTGTCCATATTTAAATGACTTAAATCAGATTGTCACTCTGCCTAAGGCAATTAATTCCAATTATTTACATATTTACAGACCATTCATTTGAGAAAAGGGCCCATTTTTCCTTTAGAATGGCTGCAAAGAACCCAAGAATTCTTTTCCTATAACATTTTTCACAACTTTCAGCTGTCCCTTCAAACTCTGTAATTTTTGTACCTCTCACTCTTTTCCCTTAAATCGCTTGCTTATCTTCCAACAGGACGCCTCTATCAGCCCAGATATTACCATTTCAGCTGCAGCTCAGGGATTTAAATTCCCCATTCCTCCCATGCCCATGTCCACTCCTCTCTTTCCTGCCACAATGCCCCTTTGGGCTCCTTTCCCAGCACCTTTTCTCAATCTCTCTGCTACATGGCCTCAATTAGCTTCCACACCTTCTGCAGTCGCCTGTTCTCTGCTTCAAGACAGCATTCATGCTCCTGACTATCTCTAAGACCAGTCAGGAAAAGCCATCCAGCCTGTTGGACACCTTTACCCATGGCCAGTGGGAGGGCATCCAACACCTTCTCTAAATCTCGGGGTGACCCATTTCCAATTTCCCTATCAAATGACACCATTGGGGTCACTCGGTTCCACCTTTGTGCCACCCAGCTCCACGTTGATGTGGCGGGCCAACCTGGGAGCTAGCTCTCAACACTCCCCTTCTCACATTTCCTAAACATATTACCAGTGTGTTGCTCTGAAATCCTGCTCACAGCGCCAAGTGTTCCCCACTACCACGCAAGATTCAAGTCCAGGATTCCAGTAACAACAATCACCAAGATGCAAATAACAGGAAAAACATGGTTTATTAACTAACAGATTACTCACCTAATCCCCAGATAATTCCAAAGGGGTAGCCGTGTTAGTCTATTGTAGACAGGTTTACAACCCCATCTGCAGTCAAGGACCCCTTTGTGACTGCGGGCTTCAGCAGGCGTGTGTGTTGTCTGAGGCCTCTCTTCCCAAGATCCTGCGGTGAAGTCCAATTTAGGCCTGGGAATGAGCAATTGTTAAAGATCATCACTCACAGGGAGGGGTGATCAGGTCCTCCCCTAGTCACGTAGATTGTCTGCTGGGTTGTTGATTCCCACTACCTTATTTCTACAATCTAACAGCTAGATAACTTCTTGTTTACCACATAACTTTGCAAAGTACCCTTAAGTTGATTGGGGTCCTCCATTGCCTGCTATTGTTTCACCGCCACAAAATCTTTCACTTGCCTTACACTATTACATATATAAATTAATTTTTCAACCTATAAATAAAACGTACTCATTATTTTTATTTTCTCTTAGTGTTTATTCTTTTCCCCAAATTAATTCCTTTTAAAATAGCTTTCTGTGCAGTAATAACTCTAGTAAAACCAGAAGTATTCGTTCAGTTCTTTATTGACTCTTTTATCATATTGGTATATATTTAATGTAGCATAATTTAGAACACATATTGTTATAATGAGAATTTATGGACTATTTGATTTCTTCAAAACTAAGTACTCAGCGTTGTACCGCACAGTACGCTCAAAGGAGACATGTATCTCATTTATCACTATACACCCTGTAGTGTGGTGTTGCTTATTAAGGTATTATTTTATAAGGCTGTCAATTAATTGCAGTTAATGCATGTGATTAATGGAAAACAAATCAACTAGATTACAAATATAGGTGATAGATCATAGTTTTATTTGCATGGTTAAACAGTAATAGAATACCAATTTAAATTTATTATAAATATTTTGGATGTTTCTCTACAGTTTCAAATATATTGATTTCAATTGCAGCACAGAATACAAAGTGTATGGTGCTCACTTTATATTATTTTTATTACAAATATTTGTAATAATTTGACAGCCATATTCGTCTATTAAAAATGTGAGGTTATTTTACTGAAGGGGTGGACTGAAGATACATAATATTTAGTCATGAAAGTTGTTCTGCTGAAATAAGATCCATTAGTTTACTGTAAAGTAGGAGACACAGTATGTTCTTTAATTACCATACAAACCCAGTTGGTTCTATAGGTGTATGCTTCACATCTTTCCATGCCACAGGGGGGAAATATACTCCTCTTTGAAAGTTAAGGCTTTGAGAAGGGTTTGAGGCATTTGGACGCATATGGAGCTCAAAAATATTCCTAATCAAGTAAATGATTGTTGTTGTCTTCAGTATAAGCAGTAGCAGGCCATTACAACACAGAAAAACATACAACACTATACTTCGTAAAGATATAGGGAGATAACATTTTCAGTAGATGGAATTTTCATATATTTAATAGATTAAATTATCCTATTAGTCCCCATAGTAACAAACAATCACCATAGTTCTTCTATTTTAAGAGCTACTCATGCTTCTTTGACATTGTCTCTAATACAAATTATAGCAGTGTGTGCAGTTAATAGATAAATCAATCAATCAATGAAAAGCAAAAGAAAACACTGAACTTAACACACAATTCTGCTCCTGGGAGGAGGAGAAAAGAAAGAACAAACCACACTTGAGAAATGTTAGTCACATCACTCCCCACTCTGCCCAAATGCAGATGTCTCTGTAGAGAAATGTTTTAACTGTCCAGAGCATCATTATACAGTAGTGTAGGGCAGAACATGAAAAAGAATACAAAATCCTAGTGGTTCCTAAGTGCTGGTCTTGTGATACTTCTTGGTGGTGGTAAGAAACTATCTGGTCATATAGCACTGACTATTCCTGTTTACAGCTGCTAAATGCCAGTAAAATAAGTTAAAGCTATGTTAATTACTTTTCTATATAAAAAATGCTGTAGTTGCCATAGCAATGTTGTTTAATCACTGAAAGAAAAGGAAGGTGACTTCTAGAATTATGTATGGGTGGGAAAACAAACCTTGAGACAAACTTCAGTTGTGTTCCACCTTATGGAAAGTTTGAGACACCTTCATATGTCTATTTGCGCTAATAGATTTTATTTTTCTGAGTTGAAATTTGGCCAGGATTTCATGAAAATGTTCTATGCTCTTTTAGGACCTCAGTCTTAAGTTTAATCCAGGATGAGTACCTCAAGTAGCAGAGGGTCTCCTAACACCATACAGATGAACTGGTTTAGTTTTGACGTGGGGGTCTACTAAATCACTAAAAATATTACTTACAAATATTAAATAAAAGACACACTTCGATGTTTCATTCCTAATTAAGAGTGTCATTTCTTGCACCAGCTACATGTATTGTTTATATACTACGAATGTTCAGGGTGGCACTGGTGATTATCTAAGAGATGCAGTGGTGTGGACATTTACATATAAAATGTGTGCATTTCATTATATTGAGGTATTCTGTGAAGGGAAATAGCTACAGTAACATACAGCCACAATTCCTGGATTCTTCTTAGAAATACTTAGGTAATTACTTTATCGATTAGTAATTTTGACTAGTATTCTTGTAGGATATATACATTTTAGTTTATTATTCTGTTGCTGAACATACTACATAATCAATACACCCATGTTATTTTATTCATGATAAAGAGAATTGTTGAAAGTACAGATTTATTTATCTCGGTATTTAACAAGAAAAGATAAGAGAATACAACAGAATTAAAATAATATATTATTATACAAGTAACAGTATTGAGTTTTTTAATCAGTTCATCCCAGTTATTCTAACTTTCTTCAGTAGTTTAACTGTTAATCTAATAGAGGAAGTAAAATATTTTATTTCTCTTAATTAGTTTATTCTTGTAATCCATGTTCTGTAGTAAATATTTTATTCATTTTACAACAGTAGTGCTGAAATACATTTATTGGCAGCAGTGACAAGAATTCCCAGTAGGAACGTATATATGTTTAATTTCAACAAACCATTATGTTTTCCTAATATCATAGTAAGAGCAATTTGGATGATATACACTGAAAAAGTGTTGCCTCAGTTTTCTAACATCAGACCAGCAGCCTGTCAATTTGGGACAGTCTCAGAAAATATGAACATGAAGCCTGATACAATGGCATTTTCTGCAGCATTTTGTTGAGAATTTCTCACTACTCTGTATGAGATAGGTGAGCAAAAATATCAGAGCATAATTTGCTACTGGCAGTATCTTCATGAAGAGGAATTTATCATGTTAATAGTGGCTAGTATTATATCTGCCTGTCTTTGGTACTTTATGGCCCGCATCACCCTAGTATATGAGTATTTCACTATTTTAATGTACTTTACTTACAATACCTCTCTGAGGCTATGTCTACACTTGGCCAAATAAGTCGACTTAGCATGTCTACACTCAAAAATTAAGTCGACTCAAAGGGGACCCTGCCAAATTGACTTAGAACATCCACATTGGACGCCTAAGTCGACTTGTAGGGGCTAGGTGGACCTCAGACTGGTCCAAGGTGGCGGGGGGGGGGGGTACCCCTTGCCAAGTGCCAGGGGGCTCAGCATTTGCCCCATTGTACCTGGGTACAATGGGGGCTGAGCAGGACAGGGACATTGGCAGGGCATAGGAGCAGGATAGGCAGGGCTCTGTCCTGCCTTTGGGGGAGGGGCACGCCAGGCTCTGTCTGTGCCAGCCACCTTGGCAGGGAGGGCAGTGGGGGAGCCCTGGAGCCCTTTAAGTCAACTTAAAGTCGATTTAGGGCTAATCTGCATCTACACCGGCTAAATCGACTTAATAAAGTCGACTTTATACTAGGTTTTATAAAGTCAACTTTAATTTTCCTTAAGTCGACTTAAGCTGCTGCTTAAGTCGATTTAAAGAAAATGTAGTGTAGACGCAGATTGAATTAAGTTGACTTAAGCAAGCTTAAATTGACTTAATTTGTAAGTGTAGATGCACTCTGAGGTAGGGAATTTTTGTTTCCATTTTACGGATGAGAAAGTGAGGCACAGAGAGACATAACGTAACACAGAAAGTTGGTGGTGTGGGGAATTCAATCAGGTCTCCCAAAGCCCTAAAACAATCCTTCCTTTCCAGGTTAGTTTTCTGAAGAGATTTACTGATCCATTTATTTTCTTCTTCTTATTTTGCATTGTAAATATTTACCTGGAGTTCTGTAGAAAAAGATTCATGCAATATATCTATGTCTTTTTTTTTTTACAAGATATCTGTTTATCTTGAAATTTCTTCATATTGTCCTCTCCTGAGGCTAAATCTAATTTAGCCTCCAGTTCTTATGATTTTGTAAATAATACCTTAACCATTAAAAGAGACACAAGTCTTGTTTTTGAATACATTGTTTTTTATAATTATGTGCAAGATTTTAACAGAGCATGGTTAAAAACATTTCATAAACATTTGCACTAATTTTGTCTCACAACTTTTATAAAATTAGATGATCAGGTTTGAAATCTCTCTCCCAAGTATTTCATATCCTCTTCTATTTCCATATTGTCGATACAATGAAATCCATGTATTATTTCTGGTGATTTATTTTTCTGATTTGGCCAACCAGTTAATAGAAATTACCCAGAATTAGCAACTTTGAAAATCATAGCCTTATGTATAAATCGTATGTTAGACTTTGCAAGTAAGTAGCTTTTTTATCTCCTCATCTTTGATCCAAACCAAATAAACTGTAATTGGTGTTCATGGCTGCATAATCCTACATTTGGCAAGACTAGACCTCCTTTTTTATTTCAAGAGCTGCAATGATTTCTATATTGTTCTTGATTTTTTCCCATAAAATAGATTTTAAATTTCATATTGATCAATTAATTCTAACTATTTAGTTTGGATTGATAGCTTAAGATATTTGCAGATAAATAGTATCCTTTCACATTTATTTGACATAGTTAATTGTAGTTGTCTTTCAGCAAATTGTTTGCAAGCAACTCTAATTTCTTTTTTTGTTTTTTCTTTGTTTTTGTTTTTTGTTTTGTTTTTTTTTTTTTTTGTTCAGGAATCAGCATTGGTAATTTATCTCCAAAATTCTATGCCTTAAGATAGAAGTAATGACATAGATGTGCTACAGAATATGACCTTTCTTCCAGCCTGCTTGTCAAATTTTTTTGCTTAAATTGCTAATTTAGGAAACAGATAATTAAATCTGGGTGGAATGAACAGATATTTTTATTTGGATGTTTGTGCCCTATGAACCTTTCTAGAACAGTCAAAATCCTTCTAGTTTTAAAACTTTGTAAGGAATAGAGGCAGACAAAGTCTTTCACATTTTGTTATTTTCTGCATTCACAGGAATATAATTCTGATATGGTCCTTTTTAGTCACTCCTTTATTTCACTTTTAAGAGACTCTTCTGCTTTACCAGAAAAAAACATAATTTTATTGTTTAGAGATTTCTTCATTAAATCTTTGCTGCAAATCCTCCTATTATCTCCTCTTGCCTACCCATATTCTCAATTATTTCAGTATAGTCGGTATTTAACTCACCAGAAAGGAAGATGAAGACATTCAACTCATTTTTGAATTGTCTTATTGAGCACAGTACTGACAGACCTCACTTTTGATGAGAGAACCCATTTCACAGGGCAAGCAGGAGGGAAGATATAATAGGCAGATAAAATTATTCTTCCTCCTAGTTCTGTGGGAGCTCTATTTCCCAGCTCTTCCTCCATCCTCACTTTGAACGTACATTCCTTTGGGAATAGTATTCTCAAAAAGTGCCAGACCAGACTGCTCTGATGCTCAGCCACAATAGGTACACTAACATTTTGTGTGATGGGTTAGGGAAGATTGATTTTTGATAGAGAGAATTAAGAAGTGAATGTTCTGTGTGTGGGTGGCGGATAATTTTTATTGATAGAAGTTGTATTTGTTGGGAAACCATTTATATGGTTGTAAGCTTATGTCAGTTTAGAGATTTTACTGGGGAGGAATTGAGATACTAGTTGTATCAAAGAGTGAGGGATAGAGATAGAAATGGTAGGGCATACCACCTTTAGGCAAACTATTCCTCATTTTTATTGTTTGGTTTTGTTTTTCATGAGTTGGTGATGCAGGCAGGCCTGAGTTCTGGAAAATTTTCTTCTCTTTGCCTATCAGCAACCTTAGTGGTCCTCGTAACACGGCCTATAGTGGTTTTTATGACAGAGCTAGTGACTAGTCCTACTGCATTTATTTATTGATCTTGTGCAAATCTTTTGCTTCCCTGTTTGTGCTGGATATAGCAGATGCTTATACAGCTTTCTTAATAATTCTGAGAGGGTTTATCTGACAGATGAATTCTGACAGGTGGCTTAGTAGCTCCCTCTTCAGTCAGTAATTGACTTTAAAGACCAAACAAGAAGCCAGCATACCAATTTGAATGTATCTGCTTGTGTTTCAAAGAGAAGTCATCAAGCAGATAAGGTCCTATATATTAGGGTTGCAGGAAAAAGCAATTCCAATTTAGAGACATTATAACAGAAGGATATGCATTTGACATTTACACATATAAACTATCAAAATGTACAACTGGTTGGTCTAATGCTAATTTGCCACCAGACTGCAAATCTGGTATGTGATTTTTCCTAGGTAATAACATTTTGAAGAAAATGTGTTTAAATTACAGTACTTTATAGCATAATGTTATAGCATCACCTAACTCTGTGACCACAGCTAAAGGTCTGTCAGTATTCCATATAACTTTTCTGAGCCAGTAATGCTTATACTTCAGTCTTTTGCCTGGCTTACAAAGGTTCCTTCAAAACCACTTTAAAACAAGTAACTCACACAACATTTTCTCTTTTCAGTGAAACAACTTCCGGTATTAATGGGTCCATCTGAGTATAAAAAAACTATTAAATAGGATAGGATTACATAGGATCACAACAGAGGAGGGAGAGTCTTCACTAATGCTGTGCAAGTCATAAAAAGTACAGAAATGTCACTGAACTCAAATGATTAATGGAAAGTTTCAGTGCTTAAATGTAATTGAACTTGTCTGGAAATTTTTGTATATCAAATAACGTTCTGAATTCGATTCAGTTTGAGCGTGAAAGGAAGCATTTGTCTGTTCATATATTACCAGCACTAGTATGGCTGTCATTATCACTTATATAACAGTCGCAAACCACTCAAGTGCTCACCAGTTTTTGCTGGTAGTAATATCAATATAACCGTAACCATGTAGTCTGTTTTATTCCTTCATGATGCTGGAGGGCATTCTAATTACTGAGACGTGTTGTGTGAAAGAGAAGAGCAGGAGGAGAAAGAAAGCAGAGGCATGATAATCAATTGATCTCCATGTTTGTAGAATGTAGGACAGGATGTAATGGGCTTATTCTGAAGCAAAGAATATTTAGGTTAGATGTGAGGGAAAGCTTTTTAGTTGTAAGGGTAGTTAAGCTCTGGAATAGTCTTCAAAGTTTGTGGATTCCCCATCGTTGGTTTTTAAGAGCAAGGTAGACAACACCAGTCAGGGATGATCTAGGTTCACTACACACTGCCTCAGCACAGGGGCCTGGACTTGATGACCTCTCAAGGTCCCTTCCAGCTCTACATATCTATGATTCTGTAGTCTCTAACATTCTATTTTTTAACTCAGCGATGAACTATGAGATTGGGGATTATTTCCTGTTCTGAAAACAAAGATCATTCAATACGTATGTTTTTCTTCTGCATAATCAGCAGGTTTAGTCAGTGCAGTCAAAATCTTAGGAACCAGGTTATTATTATTTCAAATCCAATCAAGTTTGCTAGAGGTAGTGAGTCATCAGCATCTGACAGTTCTTTGGTGCCCTATACTGAAATGAGTTGGTGACTTAACTCCAACTCATATAGTATATCCACATCACCACATCATTGTCTCATCAGAAATTATTGTGTGTCCTTGTTACAAATCTCAACAGAGAAGTAAAAGGTCAAATGTATGTAAAGGCTAAAATACATTCTCACTCATGGAAGTGTTCTCTGCAGCTTAGGTGACAGTTGTAATACCGAAGACATGCATGGAAGCTTGCACTGGAATATATAAAATTTTAATCTCTTGTCTGTCATGCTGTACTCATTTTAATTGTATTTAAACAGCTTATATCTTAAAGTATCCTTTTGATTCTGAGCTTTCAGGACTGCTCAGATACTTTCTGCTCATGGGATTATCTCCTTTGGTTTCACATCAACTTTTCCCTTTTTACACACCAAAGATGCACATCGAAGATAACATAAGGCTCATGTTCATATTGTCACTGCTGATTTCCCACATGGACAGTTTAAATGGAAGGGGATGTTAACTGAACTAGCAGAAAGATTCCTGTAGGTAGAGGTGAGGCCAACATCTGGTTTTCTAATCTTGTGTTTTACCATTGTAGGCATGTAAGGATTTTTGTTGTTCCAAAAGCTCTGTCAGGCATATAAAATGTGGAACTGGAAACTGCTGCCTATGTTGTTGTTTTTGGTGATTGTTGCCTTTCTTCAAATGAGTTAGGATTATTTTACCATTTGCAGGATGAGCATATATATTGTCATTAAAACTTTGTGTCAGTTATCTTGCAGTAAGTTAAAGCAGTTTAATGTACATACTGCCATCATCCTCAAATGCATACCTTAAATCTGATATTGATATTACTGCCTCAAGCACGATACTCTCAGAGCTAACAGGAATATAAGGAACATCATGCTTTTACACCTTCTACAACCATTCATAATGTGCTTCTGTCTTTATCTGGTCAGCTCTGTTAGTTGGTGTGCAAGAATGGAGTGTGCGGCCCTGCCCTCTTCCACCTGTTAGCTTCATACAATGTTGTGTATTTTAAAGTTTATTGAATGGGTAAATCTAGTTTTGGAATCTCAGTTTAAAGAAGTTATGCACCGTAGATTATCCTTTCACCCTGGTAAAGTACAGCTCTATCCACTTGTATCTTTATTCAACATCATTCCATAAACCTAATTTCTTCTTTAAACCCCACTTCATACACAGATCTCTATAACACTAAATTAAAAACCTCATTAACATCCATTTAATTAACAAAAACAAAAACCTACAAATATAGTTCCATGTCCAAATCCCCCACTTCATTCTTGTACCATCTGTGTATACATAGATTGTAAGCAAGGCTGATGAGAAGTGGTGGGGCCCTATCTGGAGTATTGTGCCCAGTTTTGGGGCCCCCACTACTAAAAGGATTAAGAGAGAAATTGGAAAGATTCCAGCAGAGGATAGCAGAAATTATTAGGGCGCTGGAACATAGGATTTATGAGGACAGGGCCTTTCAACCCTAATTTTCTATGATTTGATATCAGCCTTCAACTACTCCAGGGCGGATGGAGCTAAGCTTTTCTCAGTGGTGGCAGATGACAGAACAAAGAGCAGAGTTGCAGAGGGGGAGGTCTAGGTTGGATATTAGGAAAAACTTTTTCACCAAGGGAGTAGCCGTGTTAGTCAGTGCAAAGATTCTACATATTGACCCTCCACTACATGAGATAAGGAACTATTGAAATTGGCATAAGCCACAGAATTATGTTTGATTACCAATTCTATTTATCAAAACCAATGACAAATAACAAAAATAAATCATAATTATGACCTGTTCTAGGGTATTTTTTAATTGAAAAAAGGAATATGTTTATGCAACAATTTGACTAGTTCTGATTCTTAGGATCATATTTTGCTCCTGTGACTGAATTCACTGTATCTTAATCAGTGCAATGTAAGAAAAATCGTATTTTCCTCCCTCCTTGTGGGGCAGTTACAATATTAAAACTTATCATACATTCAGTTTATCATGTATTCTGTGAATGAAACTTAACTTACTGCTCATTCACTGGTCAATATCAATGCCAATTTGCTTAGATAGGTATAATTTCAGCTAAAACCCAATTCCCACTGATATTTTATTTAATTTAAAATAACATTTTTCTCTATAAAAGGAAGATAATGAGGAGTTGTAATTCTTCTTTCAGGAAAAATAAAAAATAAAAAAAAACTGGAACTATAAAGTGCTGGCTGCTTTCCAATAGGGAAGTAGAAACATTGTAATGTGCACATTGCAAAAGCATGAGTGAATTGCAAACATCCTCATTTATTTTCATGTCTGTCAAATCACTGTTCATGCCTACACAAAGGGAAAAAAGGTATTTTTCGTTGTTAATATGTCAATGTTCATTAAAGTGGTTTAGTAACTATGCCCAACTGCATTTATTCAGTAAACCATATTTGAATAAGATTTCTCTAATTTGCATCAATACTGTATTGCTCTAAATTTGTGGTTTAATAACTGTTACCCCAGAAACATTTAATTTCTTCTGCAAATTGGCAGGAAAGACACAATTGTAGTTTGCTGAAAGCAAACCAGATCTGACTGTAGACTCTTCTAGCTTTCATAGGAAGTTGTCAAATTACTATTAAGTATTATTATAACTTTTAAATTGTATGTGGCATTGGAGGCACTGATGTGAGCTCCAGAGTTAAAACGCTGCGGATCTAACCAAAGCATTCAATTATCTCAGTCTGTATTATAATACTATAGTTATAATTACCTTTGTCCTGAGTTTATCTACTCCTCCATTAAACAAATTCAACTGTATAAAAGAAAAATGACATCTTCATAAAAGCTAGTATTTGGGCAGCTGCATGGTATGGACAGATTTTTCTTTCCTTTTCTTGTTCGTTTTGAGTTATTTGTCCACCTGCAGCTATGAGAAGGGAAAAAGACTCTGAAACATTTCACTTGTGAAATTTCCTCTAAATTCTTTTGTTGGTGGATGAGGAAAAAGATTTACTGCATAGGAGAAGAAGTAACAAATCTGGCTAGCAAACTACACCATTATCCTTAAGTTCCACCAGAGGTACGCTGTGTCTGTCATTCTCACGTCAGGGCCAACTGCATTTCTGCTTGCTCTCTGAGGGTGCATCTACACTTGTGAATTAAGTTGATTTAAGCCTGCTTAAGTCAACTTAATTTACTCTGCGTCTACACTACACTTTCCTTAAGTCGACTTAAGCAGCTGCTTAAGTCAACTTGAGGAAAAATTAAGTCGACTTTACTAAACCTCGTTTTAAGTTGACTTTGCTGGCTAAGTCGACTTTAGAAAGTTGGCTTAGCCAGTGTAGACATGGAGTAGCCTAAGACGAGACTCAGTCGATGTAGGGGGCTCCAGGGCTTCCCCACTGCCTTCCCTGCCAGGGCACCACTCTGCCCCATGCCCTGCCATGGTCCCTGTCCCCCTTTGCCCCATTGTACCAAGGTACAATGGGGCAAAGGCTGAGCCCCCTGGCACTTGCCCCCCCTCCCCCGCCGCCACCGTGGACCTGTCCCAGGTCCACCTAGCCCCTAGAAGTTGACCTAGGTGTCCAGTGTGGATGCTCTAGGTCGATTTGGCAGGGTCTCCTTTAAGTTGACTTAAATTTTGAGTGTGGACATGCTAAGTCGACTTAAATTCACAAGTGTAGACATAGCCTGATAGCCTGGCTTTACTGAAGCTGCAAGCACTGCTGGATTATTATGTTTTTTGTTTTTTTCATTTGCATTGCCTTCATGTCAAAACCTTCTATTAGAACTGGACTGTATTCTGCTAGTCACTGTTCAACCATGTAGGAAAATACAAGATGCATCCCCATATAGCTTCCTTTCATTGCCCGCCCTTCGAAATGTACCCCAACCTTTTACTGCAGACAGTATATTTCCTAATATACCGTGTGCTGATCTTAGGTCCAGTGGAAGTGTTCTGGGTCGAATGAGGATAGGTGGGAGACTGTCATGGAGGCCAATGACCTACCCTCACAAAAGAGAGGTGAGGTTTGTACATGAAGTGAGTAATTTCCCACTTAAAAATCACATTTCAGTTCTTCCTGTAGGCTGTCTCTTGCTCTCAACTAAAACAAGTTTTCATATCATTCTGCCACATTATTGACTTTTGGATCATCTTACAGAGTTCTGGCAAAAGAAATTTCAATTAAAAATAAGTCTTTCGGGTTACTTAACACACTTAGAACATTTGAACTTCTTACAGTTATGGATGCACAACTGGTTGGAATACTGAACTCACAGAATAGTTATCAATGGTTCACAGTCAAGCTGCAAGGACATGCTAAGTGGGGTTCTGTCCTAGATCTGATTCCCTTCAGTATCTTCATAAATAATTGGGATGATGTCATAGAGATTTGTGGACAATGCCAAGCTAGATGGGGTTGCAAGTACTTTGGAGGTTAGGTTTAGAATTCAAAATGATCTTGAGAAACAGGAGAAATGGTTTGAAATAAATAGAATGAAATTCATAAAGGACAAATGTAACAAACTGTAGTTAGGAAGGAATAATCAGTTGCACACATACAAAACGGGAAAGGACTTTCTAGAAGGCAGTACTTCAGGAAAGGATCTATATGTTATAGTTAATCTAAAAGTAAATATGGGTCAATAGTGTAACACTATTACAAAACAAACAAACAATGGGATATATTAGCACGGGTGTTTGTAAGCAACACACGAGACATAAAACTTTTACTCTACTCAGCACTAATAAGGCCTCAGATTGAATTTTTTGTTTAGGTCTGAACACCACACTTCAGGAGGGATGTGGACAAATTATGGAAAGGCCAAAGGAGAGCAACAAAAATGATTAAAGCAACAAGAGTCCTGTGGTACCTTAAAGACTAACACATTTCTTCGGGCATAAGCTTTTTTGAGCTGCAACCCACTTCTTCCAATGACAAAGTGGGTTTTAAGGTGCCACAGGACTCTCATTGTTTTTGCTATATACAGACTAACATGGCTATCCCTCCGAAAAATGATCAAAGGTCTAGAAAACATGATATATGCAGAAAATATTGAGTTTGTTTAGTGTGGAGAAGAAAAAAACTTGGATGGGGGGCGGGGCTTGGTAACAGCCTTAAAGTACATAGAAAGTTGTTATAAGGAGGAGGGAGGAAAATTGTTGTCTTTAACCACTGAGGGCAGGACATGAAGTAATGGCCTTAAATGGAAGCAAGGGAGATTTAAAGTTAGACATAAGGAAAAACTTCCTACATGTAATGGTAGTTAAGCACTAGAAAAAAAAATTACCTTGGGAGGTTGTAGACACTCTATCACTGGAAGATTTTACAAACAGATTAGACAAACACTAGTCAAGGATGGTCTAGATCAGTGGTCGGCAAACCGCGGCTCGCGAGCCACAAGCGGCTCTTTAGCCCCTTGAATTTGGCTCTTGCTGGTGCGAGCCGTGGTTCCTTTAAATACAGACTGCTGCTGGGGAGAATCAAATCTCCCGCCCTGAGCATGCGCAGACAGAGCGTGCTCAGGGTGGGAGCGGCCTGGCAGAGAAGCAGCTCTGCCGGCCGTCCCTGCAGCTGCGAGCCTCCGGCCAGGTAAGGGGACTGGAGGGAGGCCTGGAGAGGGGGGGGGACGAGGAGAGTGGGTGGGGAGGACGAGGACACTGGCTGCCGCCTGGAGAGGGGTGGAGGGCCCCGGTAAAGCCGCGGCAGAGCTGGCCTGGGGGCTGGCCGTCCCCGCCCCCAGGGTGGGACAGGCAGGGTCTGTGTGCGGCTGGGGCAGGGGGGTGGCTGCATCCACCGTGTGCCTCGTTGCCGGGGCCGCCTCCGAGCAGGCGGCTAGGATCAGGGTGCGGGGCTGGGATGTGGCTTTCCGGAGCCAGCCAGCCAGCGAGAGAGAGAGAGAGAGAGAGAGAGAGAGAGAGAGAGAGAGAGAGAGGCCAGCCAGAGAGAGAGAGAGAGAGAGAGAGAGAGAGAGAGAGAGGCCAGCCAGATAGAGAGAGAGAGAGAGAGAGAGAGAGAGGCCAGCCAGATAGAGAGAGAGATTGATTGATT
Organism: Pelusios castaneus; assembly: GCA_007922175.1. NCBI lineage: Eukaryota > Metazoa > Chordata > Testudines > Pelomedusidae > Pelusios > Pelusios castaneus. The sequence goes on along the minus strand of ML685777.1, from coordinate 19,118,153 downwards.
GATTTGTGGAGTGAAAGGAAATGGTTACGAATACCCTTATTAAGTTAATAACAATGTACCTTCCTATATATTTTAAGTTTAAAAAATTTGGCACTCAAAAGAAATTTCAATCGCTGTTTTGTTGATATTTGGCTCAGTTGACTAAAAAGTTTGCCGACCACTGGTCTAGATAATAATCCTGCGTCAGTGCAAGGGACTGGATTACATGACCTAGTGAGGTCCCATCCAGTCCTACATTTCTATGAATCTGCGATTTATTTTAGTTTGCTTCCTTAATTATTTGCACTTATAATAATGCAGTTTGTTGCAATAGCTTATTGAATTTTCTTTTTTTTTAATGTGGTTTATAAATTAAACTATATATGAAGTTAACAGCTATTAAGAACCATTAAGATCAATGATTGAACAGGCTGTGAAAAGACATTTTTTAACCTAGGAAGCTGAATGTATAGTTGTGAAAGCACATTTTAAGCATTTGATAGATCAAAGACACATTTGTACTTTGACATGCTTTGCATTTTCAGAAAAAGGAGCCATTGCCTCAGAGGCAGATGGTTATTTTTCTAATCGGGATTAGATTGAGTTTCAGTTTGATTTTCAGAAGTGAGAAGGACCCGATCCTCTTGTTTTTGTATATGTGGATATTTTTCAATACATATTCTATTTCAGTACTCATTAGACTTGAGGAATAATTCATTTTTTTCTAGATTGTTTTCCGTCATGTAATGTTTCATTTAAAAAAAATATTTTAACTTGTTTAGATACTTGAATAAAATTTCTCTCCTCCATGATCATGCCCATGGTAGCTTACTAACTCTGCTTAGTAACTAAAATGTGTTTAAAATACACACCCTCTTGTAATTTACTACATTACATTTGCTAAAATAAGTGAAGCTTTTCTGTTTAAAATTACCAAGCAAATCAGGTCAGCACACTTCACCATCTAATAACATACCACAGTGTATGGTAGTTTTTTTTTAATAGAATTTCCCCTAAAAACTCTTCAGTATGCATGTATTTTGATAAAGCCCACATTAGAAGGGAAGATCAACATCTCCATTTTCTAGCTTCTGAACGTTTTTGACCCACATTTTCACTTATTTTATACCTCCCTTGTCCCTGGGGCAATTTTGCTGCCAGTAAAGTCAATAGAAATGTTATCACTGACTTCAGTGAGATCAGAATTGTGAATACTGAATTGTGGCTACTACCAAAGAGAAAATCATTAAATACCCATTACATTTGCTTGTTGTTCAGGAAAAATAAATGCTAAATATAATTAAATCTCAAGTAATGTGAGGTCCATTTATTATGGAAGGAAGAGCTTCCGCAATCAGCTTATTAGTACTAATGCTCATGTAGTTGCTATTACTGAAGATCCTGGCTCCACACCATGACCAATCCATGACAGGCGGAGGACGTAGAGACATAGACCAGAAAAAAAAATCCAGACTTATGCAAGGGAAACAAAAATTTAACAGTAATCATCTAATAGCAAAAAGGGTTTTATTTTGTAAAAGCCTAAGAAAAATGAGTTTAAAAGAAAATCAGGGTAACAGAAGAAAAAAATAACCCAGGTTTAGAAAAGATTTCTGTTTTGGAATATATTGTCTCTTTAAGGACAGGGTAGGAAGTCTGGAGTCAAACCTATCTGTTCCAGGAATTGGAACAAATGAAGGCCTAGGATACAGAAGAATCCAGAAGTGTGGTTCTGGGATGATAATTAGATGCTGGGTGCTTTCAGGCAACATTCATTTAAGGGCTTGTGACCATGTCATGTAGGTTAGTGAAAAACTCTCCCAGCCAAGAAGGATGAGTCCAGGGAAAGATAATAGCATATAATTGGCTTTTCTCTCACAAAGAGAATGACAGCAGCAGGAAAAGGATGGCTGCTCACTTACCTCTCCCAGTGCACAAAAAATAAGACTAAGAAAAACCATGGTTAGCTGAGGGAAGGTAAAGCCGCAGCTACCTGGAATTAGTACACCCTTAAGGAAGACAGGGCACTCCTCAGCCAGGGGAGAAATGTACATGAATTAGCACTGCTCTGAGAAGGACTGGGGGGGCCTCCTCCCTCAGGAAGAGCAGTCTACCTAAATTAGTACAGCTCTGAGAAGTTTTGTGGGACTTTTCAGTCAAGAGGAGAAGACTATGAAGAACGGAAGAAGGGAGGCCCTCAGGCAGTGGGAATTGGACCCAGCTGGGGACTGAGTCAGGACAGCCTTTATTTTGAATTTATTTAGGACTTCTGTTTAATGACTTAGCTGGAGGGCCAAGTCACTGCAGTAAGTTATTATAGCAATCATTGTAGGTACTGAAACAAGTTGAGAAGGGGAAAGTGAAGCAGGGCCACCGAAGCATCTCTTGGATCACCAAGAGCATACTAGCATTGGAAGTCTGGCAACACTTTCTGAGGGATCTCTGAACAAGTACACAAACATTTATATTATTCTGCATGAACATGGCTCTACTTTTTCTTTCCATCAGTTTGTCAGTTCTGTGTCAGATTGGATTCAGTCATCTTCCTTTAGGGTTTCTTCTAGTATAGTAAGGGAACATGCTGTGATTTTTGGGAGAAAGTTATTTGTTTAGTCTTTCAGCAGACATGAATGCAGAACTCATTCTGTTGCCTTTATCCTCCACATACTGCCAAAGAACTGGGTATAGAGAGGCACTAAAACACACAGACACTCATTGTTACTACTAATATGCACTGTTTTTGAGAATCTTGGTGGGGATGGTAAGGGCTGAATGTAAATGGCATATAAAGGTCCATCTCACCCAACCAAAAGATCTCAGTGTCATAGGAGTGAGACATATTGTCAGAGCAGGCTTGAAAGTTTTCAAGGACCTCCACCTGAACTGCTTTTCTACAGTGGGAATGTTTTTCCAGATTTCAGGATCTTGGTCTCAAGCAATAAAAAATTCATTTGAAACTTCTGAAGGGGAAGAAACAAACAAAATAAGAGTAAAATTGAAAATAAGATATTGCCTTTTTCCTTTATGTGCATGTGTATTCACTGTGTGTGAGCATGAATTCTCTGCACTTAGTGTAACCTTCTGGTGGGCTAAAATTCATCCAATTGCCCTTCTCCAATGCCTCACAGAAATACACCCCAATCCCTGTGGAGAAAGCAGCTGGAGACCCAGGATCCAGTCTGTATGGGACTCACAGCAAAGATTGCTCAGAGTTACCAACCCACATTAAAATACTACTAAAAACAAACGTAACAATGAACTTTATTAACTATTAATCCTAAGAAAACAAAATACAATTAACCAAGAACAATCCCTACAGAAACCTCCACATGAAAGTACCCAAGAGTCCCAAAGTCCAGGTGGAGTTCACCCAACTCTCAGCTACAGTCTTTGTTCCAGTGTAGAGGCTTGAGTGGCAAGAAATAGCTGTCCTCTTCTTCTTCCTTTGCAGGAATCTTCTGTAGCATTCCATGCAGGCTTTTCCTTCTCCTTTGCAACCAGCCCTCAGTCCCATATGCATGTCTGCAAAATCTGTTGCAGATGACTCCATTAGCGGGAGAAAAATCTTGTTCACTCCTGGCTCAGCTTCTCTTCTGAAAACTGAGCGCATGGGCTCTCTCAAAGCAGCTCCTGCCTGCTGTCTGCACAGACTGCTGCTCACATGTGATCTGACTGACCACACCACCTCACACCAGCAGGGCATCCTGTGGAGCATGCTCAAAAATGCTACCACTCCCTGCCTCCAGAAGTGTCTAGTTGTGGGTAGATAATCTGCCCAGCAACAGTAACCCACCCTCAGCAGGTCTCTTAAAGAGATAGCCTTTTTTAGGCATATGGCTTACATTAGGATCAGAAACTTTTCAACAGACATGTCCATTGATCTTCATCTACATCTTGTGCTCCTCTTTCTTCCCATGCCACATATAATGATGTTTGTCATGGGAGGAGGAGTGCATTCAATGACCAGCCAGCCCATTCCCTTCAGGAATCCAAGCTACATATTACTCTATTGAAGCTTCAAGCAGTTCGTCTTTTTTTGGAAGTCTCCTTCTTGACAGCAATTAACCCCACCTAGAAGAGTTGGAGAGCCTGGTGACCTTGTGGGATAATTTTTCACAAGGACAAGGCAGCTACATCCAAATTTTACACCTCATATGTCTTCTGAGTTCCATTTTCACTAGACTGATCACCTACCAGTATTTTATCTTAAGCTTCACCACAGCATAGAGAAGACAAGACTCCATTCCGTGGAGGTATGAAGGGGGTCTAGTTTTCTACTTGCACATAATGGAACACTTTTGAAAGTCCCCAGCATTTTTTGGTATTGCAGAAAGAATGAAGGGGAAAGCTGTCTCTTCCCAAAGGCTCTCTGTGTGGATTTCCTCCTGCATCATTCTTTGCTATGATCTTATGAAAGCCCCCTCCTCATTAAAACCATTCTACAAAAGCCCAAATGATATCAGTAGCCTCCTTTCAGTGAATGCCCCCTCTTGGAGAGATGCAGAGGGGGGCTCTGAAAGCAGCTTTGCCAGAAATTGTGCTCTGATCCAAGTTTTGGCTGTAGATGCCTCCATCTCTGGCAGAGCATACTGTCTTGCATCCTCCTCCTCAGCAAGCACTGCTTGGGAATCACCCATCTTGAATACCCATAGGGACCAGCACTTGAGGGAGAAAGAAAGGTTACTGACATTATATATACTGAGCTTGAGATGTATGATTCATATAGGTATTCACAGACCACCCTTCTTCCTTATTTGGCTACTTTGGGGATTCACAGTAGAATTGGAACTGGGGAGATAGTTGATCTGGGCTGCCCTTTGTGCCCTTGGCTGAAAGCATGAAGAAATACAAGTCACAGATGGAATCAATGTATACTGCATTTGAAGAGTTTCTGGTCCCGTGAGTACAGAACACATGCATACCCGGAGTTCCCATACTCCTTAGAACCAGACATCTTGAAGAACTCAAGCAACTATAAGGTAAGTAACCTTTCCTTTGTATTTCACTTTCCACACTTGCTAATACTTGTTTGATTATATTTTTGCTCTTGGAAATATGGAGTGTCATACTTTTCTCTTCATCCCTGAACACATATGGGTCACTTCATAGCTTGGAGTAATCCCCTGACCTGCAAAATATATCATGAAGCCACAATAAGCATCTGAGAAAGACGATAAGCTTACTTGCAAGGGACACACTTAACACTATACATTATTGTCTGTCTATCTCTAGCACAATGCAGTACATAAAAGATCGTGTGTGGTGTGTTCTTTTACATACTGCTTTGCACAAAATCAGTTAAAACATATTTTAAACCAGTTTCAAAGTCTGTGTATATTAGGTGTTTATGCTGGTGAAGCTGAACCAATTTTACACTGGTGAAAGTTTATGAATACAGAGAAGGCTACATTATGGTGTCAAGCAATTATTTCTGATAAATTAGTTGTCTTGCACCAGAGCTAATATCTAAGATCCACTGTATCTTCAAGGCTACTGATTATGTCAAATGAACAAAGTTCTTACTGAGTAGCTTGTAGCTAGTTAGAGATAATGGTGTTTGACATAGGACTATTATTTTCTAATCCATGCTGTTCACTAATGCACACACATTGAAATTAGTTTGGGTTAAAACCTTTAATTTATCAATTTTAAAAACTAGAATCACAAGCTTTTGAGGTTGAAAGATTGCGTCTCCAGGTGTAATCTCACCTTTTCTAAATGGTGAAAGAGTCTTGAGATTCCAAAAGCTTGTGAATTGCAGATTTGTGATTAGTTTAATATAATCCTTTATAATGATGTTTATTGTAGCATTTTCTGTATGAGATGGATGAGACAGGTTCTGAAATGCCACCTATTGCTGACATTTAATCTAGTATAGGTCATAAAATACCAAGGCAAGAGAACCATTTTATAATTTATTTTTAATATTAATAATATAGAAATATAAAAATAAATTCAAGTTGTAGACAATGCTGTCTTTTGCATTCTTTATCATATCTTTAATGTAAATGGAATAAAACTAGTTGGTGTAAATCATGATTTTAAAAAATGCAACATTATTAATGTATGTGTAGGAAGTGGAACTGATGAAAAGTTAAAAGTTTGATGTGCATTAGAGAGCTGAGTTTAAATCTGCCATATATTTAATAAAAACTGGGGACATCTGTCCATATCAAAGTACCATGAAATAGTTCAGACAGCTAAAAGTCTTCTGAAGAAGGGAACAGGTTAAAATAAGAATAAAAAGGGACCATCAGGGCTGAGGAATGTCAGGAACCCTATGTGGGAAAAGGCATATACAGTTCTTATTTACACTGATCCTACCTGTATTTATTTCTATTAGTTCTTCTCTTTCTCTTTCATCTGCTTCTTGCTCTGTGTCCCTCTCACATTTAAGATATAAACACCAAGGTCCAAATTTACAATGACATTTTTGGCATCTAAAGATATTGATAGTGAAGTTTATAGAAACACCCAAATAGACTCCTAACTCCCACTGACTTCATGGAACTTAAATACTTTTGTAAATCTGAGCCAAGAGGGTGGGGGCACCAGACTACAGACAGATTCAGCAATGACACTGTGTTTATACGCTGAACTGTGGAGAATCCATACACCTGTGTGTGGTGGAGGAGGCCACAGCAGAAACATTTTCCACATTGTAGCAGAGAGTTGGAGAAAGTAAGTGTGTTGGGGATGTGACCAATGGATTCTAGCACAGAGCAATTCCGAAAGACTAAAACACCATTTTGGTGTATCAGTATTTCTACGCCTGTCCTGCAATAACTAGCCACATGGCTTGGAAAGTCAAGCCCACATTTTAGAAATGAGAATTCAGTTTCTATGCTCTGTTTCAACAATTTTGTTGTTTTTTTTTTCATAGCCAAAACCACTTTTACTTGACTTAGTTCCATTTATCAGGATTTGGCCATGATTGTCTGTCTCAGACTTTTATTAGGGCCTGATTTTCAAGTGAAGCTTAACTTGACCTCTGATTTTTGCATCCACAGTGCAGATGTGAACATTTGCAGTCATATTTACAGAGGTGTAACCACTGTGGGGCAAATGTTTGCATATACAAGTATTTATAACAAAGGCCTCATAAAAAGTATAAGTCTTTAATTTAAAAAACATATTTGGATTTTGCATGGCTCATATACCCAAATCAGCCAGCTTTATTTTAAACTAAAGCCTGTTTCATAAAGCATGTTGACCTGTAAATTTCATTGTAACAGATTGGCCTGCCTTTTTAAGGGCAAGGAGGTCTGGGGTCAACCCATTTCAATGAGCCTTCCCCTACCACACCTATGCTGAGTATAGGACTTAACAAAAGAGGAAGCCAGCAGTTTGGGGCAGGCTATGGAAGAGAGGAGTTGAATTTGGTTGTGGCTGGAGAGTTGAGCCATGGGAATGGAGTTAACTCCTTTGGTGGGACCCTGGAACCAAAGGCTAGGCTCCAGGGAAGCAATCCTTGGACCATAGTTTCACAAGAAGAACCAGTAACTGAAGAGAAGACCAGGAGGGGCTGAAGTTCATAGTGGTTTAAGTTACTGCCAAGGAGGAAAATCTTGGGGAGTTACTGAGAACTGTGAAAGTAGCCCAGGAAGAGTGAAATACATTTTCTATATATTAACCTAGGACTGTTGTTGAAGGTGATGCTTATTTTGGGACTTTGAATATTCTGGGAAAGGATAGAATTTTTTAATGAGTAGAGAGAGAGAGCTAGGCCATTGAAGAACCAGAGAGAGGCAACCAAGGAGAAGGCCCAATAAGCATGCAACCAGACAAAGGAGGTGCTGACTGGTGATATACTTCTGTGAACGAGGCTTATTCTGTGTTGAAACTCAAGCACTCATTCAATGTTTTAGAAATATGAATAGGTATAGCTTTTATATGATTTTTTTACATGGTGATTAATACTAGAGTTGAGAAATTTTCCCTTGAAACATTTCAATTCGAACGATAACAACATGAGACAGACATGGTTTGTGTAAAATAAAATCTTCCCATTTCTATATCCAGAATTCAAACTCAATCTGTAGGGAATAATTCCAGGATTTGAATCCTGGGGCTTTTGGCATACTTCTGAAGTTAGGCAGTTAGGATTAGGTTCTGGCAGTAGATTAGAGGGGAAGGGGGGGAAGCCTTAAGTACAAACTTGTGCTGAAAAAAAATGAACAACTTAATACTACGTAAAGAGAAATAAAAGGAATGTCTCGGAATCAGTGAACACTACACTTGCTCTGTTTCAAGATGCAGATAGTTGAAAAGGGACTGCAGCGGCAGTCAATCTGTTTCTCCTTATATATATGTCATTGGTCTGGAGCAAAAGGTTATACAGTATGCAGACACAATTTAACTCTCCAGTTGAGAGTGAACAGATGTACTCACATCCTGTGATGGCACACCCATTGGGATATGTGCTCCAAGAAGAAAACCCTTTCCCACTCAGGACTAACTTTGGCCCTGTCAAGGCTCGTGGGCTATGTCTACACTAGAAAAAGTTAGGTCGACTTTGTTAAGTCGACTTAATAAGGTCAACTTTAAGTCAACTTAAAGCCGACCTTATTAAGTCGACTTAACAAAGTGGACTAACTCGACCTAAATTGCTAGTGTAGACATACCCATGGAGTTAAATAGTTGACACACTCTGATTGAATATGGTATCAAGGGAGGCAGTGTTGTTAGAGGTGGTGTCCTTTGGGTGAGGCATAGAACCCATAGCACTTTTTCTAAGAAATGGAATATTAACTCTGATCTCAGAGAAAAATTCCAGATCAAGTAATTACATTCTGCCTAACTAAATTCCTGCTATTATTTCATCTGGAAAATATATTTTTCTTTATTTCCTATCCTAATGTAATGTCATTATATCTATTATGTATCTTAGAGAGGGCTCTGAGGTATAAGTTGGTTAACATTCATAAAGTGCTTTAATAATTGTTACAGGAGTGCAAAGAATCTTTCTCTTTTTAATTTTCCTTGTCTTTCTACTGCCTACATTTCAGTTGGAAGCAACAGTCACATAAGAAAGTCTAATCTGTAGCATTAGTACCTTGAAAAGATTGTCTTAGAAAAAAACCTCTCCTCTCAAAAACTTCAGGCCAGTTTTTTTTTTTTTTTTTTTTAAACTAAATAAATTCACCAATGGTTAATCAGTGCTTTTTTCTGGAGTAAAACCAGTGACCTAAGGACAAAGGTTGCACTTGTGCCTTCCATCCACTGTGTGAAGACTGTGTGATAGCTTTCCAAAGTCAAAAAACAATACAGGACTATATCTTGGCAACAAAATGTGTTCATAAAAGGGCCTTTTCAGTGCTGGTTGAATGTAAAATAAGATTTTAGTTGTGATGTGATTTTTTTACTAATTTAATTTTTATTTCTTGATGCAAGAGCAATGCTGTTAAACTTCTTGGTCATAATGGATTAGAACAGAGATTCTTCATTTTATATTTAGCTGTTTTTGTTTTGTTTTGCTGAAATGGAGCAAATATGAATGCTGCAATTTAATATAGCACTGAGATGCCCATATAATCGTGCAGCAGAACAACATAATGTATTTTCTACAGTATTCTGATTTCTTCAAAAAAGCAATAATCAATAACAAATCAGGTCTTTTATCTTCTCTTTCATAATTTTTACATTGGGTAAGCTTTGTTTTTGAAGGTGGGTATAAAGAAGAAGCCTTATATCTTGCTTTGGAGATTTTTAATGTATGCAATATAACTGTGTTGTTTGAAGGCCACTTTTGATTGCTGAGGTGATTGAGCTGCTCAGCAATCCTATAGGGAAAATAATGTTTGAGGGCTTTGAAACATTTCTATTATAGTAGTGCTGAGGACCATAACTGGTATTCTGAATCAGAAGCTACAACCAATTCTCTATCTTGCTCAAACTCCAGCCAGTGAAAGTACATAATCTCGCCACAATGGGATTTGCTTTTTTCTTACAAATGTTGAACATGATACTCGTGCCCAAGGTAGAGGCACTCTATATGTAAAATATTATGAAACAGAGCCAATTATTTTCTGATTTTTCCAAGAATCTGAATTCCTTTAAATTTAATAACTGAGTTTTTTCTTCACAACAACAAAGAAGTTGTGCAACAACATTAATATATTAAAAAGTTATTTTCTAATGCATCATATATATTAAAATGCAAGTATTAGGAAAGTGCAATGACACAACACCCAGCTGCTTATTATCGGTAAAGATGATTTTTGTGTAGCAGTTGGAATAAACTTCCATTAGTTTCTGAAAATCTAAAGTGTGCTTTTAAAACAAGCTAACATATAGTTTTGTTTAGATAATGATTGTACTAAGTCAAATGGCAACAATTTCCAGTTCTAAGGATTATTTAAAATATGCTATTAGCTCCATCCCTTTTATGGAATAATATTTCTAGTCAAGATTAGCTGTTTGACCTACAGAAGTCAACATTGATTGAAAGGGGTGGAGTATATTAATGCTCATAATTACAGATTTATGTATGCTATTTACCATCACCCTATTCATATTAAAGAAAAGAAAAGAAAACCAAACCCTGTTTTTAAAATCACCTCACAGACCTTTTGGATGTGAAGGGGAAAACGGAGAGCTTACCTCCTAAATGTTCACAGTCCAAATGAGTCTAAACAAATGAGTAGAAGGGCCGCAATTGTTTTAATTTCTGTTGGAAGTGAGACGCTGAGTGCCATTAAACACTGAATTTTCCAAAAGTATCACAAGCACATTTAAACCTGTGCCAGATAGCATTCTGTGTATCTACTATTTAATAGCCCTCAACATTTCTCCATGTTTACAGTGGAGGGTGGACCACTGGCAGCACACTGGGCTGTATACAAAATATAAAAAGGACAACAGTTCCAAACTTCTGCATCTGATTTATTTATGAATATTCAGTAGTTTCTGAATTCTAAGCATTTTAAAAAATGTGCAAAAAATGTAATATATGATAGAAGCTATCTTCTAGATTTTTGCATTATCTTCTAGAAATGGTAAAGTGCCATATCCTGAGGAGAGCAGGAGGATGGCTTAGACCACTTCTCAGCTCCCGCAATCCCTGAGCTAGTTGGCATTAAAATGGCCCCCAGAATGACTTGGATCCGTCAGAATGTATGCATTCTTTGCGCACACTATGGTGAGAAATGTCACGTCAGGTGCTGTGTGTGACATCATCAGGAAACAAATCCCCAGGACCCCTTCTAGCCATGATGTCACCACGTACTTGAGCACTTCCTGAAATGTGAATTTGGAGCAGATGGGAGAGACTTCACTTCATTTTCAACTCATGTCCTCAATGCTAAGTGGTGGCTGGAGAAACATGTTGGCTACTGGCAGATGTGGTGTGAGAAGGATTAATATGAAAATTGAAAGGTGGATAAGGAACTAATTAAAGGGGAGATTACAACAGGTCTTACTGAAAGGTGAACTGCCAGGCTAGTGGGAGGTTACTAGTCGAGTTCCTCAGGAATCGATTTTGGGACCAATCTATTTTAATCTTTTTATTACTGACCTTGGCACATAAAGTGGGAATGTGCAAATAAAGTTTGCAGCTGACACAAAGTTAAGAGGTATTGCCAATAGATAGAAGGATCAGGATATCATACAGGGAGATCTAGATGACTCTGTAAACTGTAGTAACAGATTAGGATAAGATTTAATAGTGGAAAGTGCAAGGTCATGCATTTAGAGACTAATAAGAATATTTTCTATAAACTGGGGATGCATCAGTTAGAAGTGACAGAAGAGGAGAAGGACCAGGGGGTATTGGTTGATCACAGGATAACTATGAGCCGCCAATGTATGATGGCTGTGAAAGAAAGCTAATATGGTCCTAGGATGTATCAAATGTGGTATTTCCAGTAGAGATAGAGTAGTGTTAGTACCATTATACAAAACATTGATGAGATCTCATCTAGAATATTGTGTGCAATTCTGGTTCCCCCTGTTTAAGAAAGAAGAATGCAAACTGGAAGAGGTGCAGAGAAAGGCTACTAGGATGATCAGCGGAATGGAAAACCTGCTTTATGAGAGGAGACTCAAAGAACTTGGCTTCTTTAGCCTAACCAAAAGAAGGTTAAGGAGAGACATGTTTTCTCTCTATAAATTCATAAGAGGGATAAATACCAGGGAGGCAGAGGAATTATTTAAGTTCTGCACCAATGTGGACACAAAACCAAATGGATATAAACTGGCCATCAGGAAATTTAGACTTAAAATTAGACACCATCAGAGAAGTGAAGTTCTGAAATATCCTTCCAAAGGGAGCAGTGGGGGGAAAAATAAACCGAGCTTGCTTCAAAATTGAGCTTGATACATTTATGGAAGGGATGGTATGATGTGACAACCTGACCTCTGACTACTGGTAGATATGCCAAAGGCCTGAGCTGGGATGTTTGAAGGGGTGAGTTCTGAGTTATTACAGAAAATTCTTGTTTGGGTGTCTGGCTAGTAGTCTTGCCCACATGCTCAGGTTTAACTGATCACCATATTTGAGGTTGGAAGGGAATTTTCCCATGGGGTAGATTGGCAAAGGTTCTGGGTTATTTTTCATTATCTTCTGTAGCATGGGCACAGGTTCCTTGCTGGTGGATTCTCTGTACCTTAAAGTCTTAAACTTAAGCTTCATAACTCAGTCTTAGATAAGGAATCTATTATAGGAGTGGACATGTGAGGTTTTATGGCCTGCATTGTGTTCGAGGTCAAACTAGATGATCATATTGGTCCCTTCTGACCTCTGAGTCTATGAGTAATCAGGAACTGGGAGTACTGGTGTCACAGATCAAGAATACGGAAGACACAATCATTACTACAAGAACTAGAACTGTGCTTGAGAGGACCCTGAAGGATGCCATCCATTGACAGCATGTGGAAAACCTGAAAAGGAAGTCAGACAAGGGCAAAGTCTTTGAGGTGATATGCAAGTGAGACACCAGCAACCACTTCCTCAAGAGGGACTGTCAACTGTGACCAGATTTCATCTTCACTAACGAGGAGCAGAAGAGGATCCTCACAGATCACGGTTACTTTTGAGAACAGGAACCTGGCCTTCCATGATGCCCAAGCTCAAATATGGAAAAAATGGCCAGTGCCTTGAGAGCTAGAAGTTACAAGGTTCAAACACGTGCACTGAATGTTGGAGCCCTGGGACTTGGAGTCCCTGTAATGAGCAAGTATTGTGGGACTGTGGAATCAATCAGCACTATGCTTGGCTGATGCATTGACTTATGATGTTGGGCACCATCAAGTGGTCAGGGGACATATATTTAGAACATATCACTAGACATTGGGTGCGTCTACACTTGTAAATTAAGTCGATTTAAGCTTGCTTACGTCGACTTAATTTACTCTGCGTCTACACTACAGTTTCCCATCACTGAGGTAGAGAACATTATTCTCTATCAAGTTTTTTTTTTTTTTATGAGCCAAGGGTCAAGTTTTTTTTTTTTATGGGCACCTGCTTTGAATGTGGTTGTGATGTTTTCCCAAAGTAATGATAGGTTCTCTTTTCTTGTTAAATAAAAATGATCTTTGTTATTCACAAACTCAGAGTTTGTGAGGGGGAAATAATTTGTTATACATGAAATTACCCCTCTGATGCCTTCAAGGCTGGTTCAAAACTCTAAATTCTCTATATAGTCTTGCCAAATGAATCACTTTACCTCCATGGGTATCGGACTCCCTATATAGTTGAAAGATCCCCTTAAAGTTGGTGTGGAGTACTGTTCTGATGCTTTCCAATGATGAGAATTATCGTGATGGATCTCACTTATTGGCAGGAGGCATACTCACTTTCAGAGCTCCACAGCACAAGACAAATGTTCTCCACAAGAAATGTTGCTTCACTTCAATGTCTTAGAACTAATGGCAATTCATTATGTATCCCAACACTTTCTCCATGACATACATGGCTGCCCAGTCGGAGTAAAGTTAGGCAACGGGACAGCAATGCACTATGTAAATTGACAAAAGGAAGCAAAATCACAGTGCTTATGCACAGAATCACTAATACTGTGGAATTGGAGCACAGTCCCCCAATGTCGAGTTCAATGCGGGACGGTTAAGCACAAACAACCAATATGATTGCGAGCAAGAACGTTTATTGATACATAAGTAAAGATTTTTATACATTTCCATAGTCCCACCACCAACTATGACAAGGCAGTTAATTGGTGCATATATAATTATATAAAACAAACCTGTAAGCCATTGGTTAGATAACCCCATGATTTATAATTGTGTTTACTGCTTTTCTTACTCCTCACTATCAGTAAATTCTCACAGAAATCCAGACACTGAAACGCCAAGGCCGGTGTGAAAGTATGTGGCAGTATGCCATTGCAGCCTGAAGTATCCTTGTCCGACCTGGCTGTGATCTTCCAATTACAGTGTCATCATGTCTGTGTATGCTGGAAAAATCTATTACAGTGTCAGCATATCTGTGTATGCTGAATAAATCCCCACACCCCAACACCACAACTATCTTAATAATTTACTTACTAAGCGTCCAAAACACTAACAAAGTTCCTAATCAGGAACATCTAGTCACACTATAAGTGGGAGCTCAACAATCTGGTTTTCCACTGTATCTGCCAAGCACAGTGGCTCCCGTTGGTTGATATCTTTGCAATCCTAATCAATATGAAATGCCAGATCTTGTGCTCCAAAGCTGCTCCAAAGCAGCTGCATTTCTTTAGGAAACACCCTATTGGTCCCTAGCCCCATGTTCTTTTCTATGTCTACCCTATTACACCACTCATCCACAGAACCTTAATCAAATTGAGTCAGGATCAGGTGATGGCTGTTTTAATAGCACCTTCCTTTCTGAGATGAGATTGGTAGTTGTATTTGTGGTGGTGCTTTAACATCTCTCTCTCGGATCAGATCTGGCTCAGAAGTTGGGCACCTTGAGAGCCCCAATCTTACATTTTTGAGCTTCAAGATTTGTTTTTTTGATGGTTCTTGAATTTAGCATTAGGCTGCTCATCAGAAGTCCTGTCCGTACTTTGTAGTAGGAAGCCATCTACGTATATAACTCACTTGCAGAAATGCATTGTCATTAAGTGGCTCAGGTATAGGCTGATTCACTCGATCGGGAAGCTGATCTTTTAAGACCACCCCAGCAACTTGAGTGGTGCTGAGTCAAAGGGAGGCCCCTCCATTCGACTTAGCACAGTGGACATGCCAGGCACAGGTCAGAAGAACTAAGATGTGCAAGTTATTTTAAGGAACTTGCATATCTCTGTTTGACTGCCGCCGAAAACGGAAGGAAATGTAGTCCTTTCCTAAGCAACCATTCCCTTCATAGATGATATTTCTTTGAGTGAGAGATGTCATCAGTGGGTGTGGCTTCTTATAGTGCTACCACCCATTCTGTCCTTGTTCTATGGATAAATAAAGGTCTTTATTTTCCAGGATTGTCAAGCTAGCACCTACCATTTATGCTAAATCTGTTTAAAATAAAACTGTTTAAATTTAACTGTCATTTGCATCATATGAAAAACATTATTGGCAATTGTATTTTAGCTTCTTAACAAGAGCTGTCAGTCTGACTACTGGTGCCTCACAGCTTTCTACGTGCAAATGGGATAATTTGGCTTCTGACAGAATATTTTTAACTGGGCTGATTTTGTGTCACTTTAGACAAAAGAGAAAAAGTGGCAGGGAAAAATGTTTATAAATACAAAGTATAGAGTTGTAATATTGTTACAGCACTTCTCTAATGAACACATATGTACAAATTAACAGCATGTACATAGTTTAAGTTTAATTATGATGATTAATCTTTGTAACACATACTTGGAAAAAAGAATTACTCATAGATCTACTTTCACAAAAGTATTCAAGTGCCAAAGTCCAACCTTTAGTTGATTTTGACCCTGCCAGCAGGTAGAGGATCTTGGGGAGTAGCTGCCACACACACACATGCTAGCGAGGTTTGAATTAATAAGTGTTTTTATTGGGGGTGAACAAGGGTAAATGGAATGGGGCAATGAGGTGTATAGGGGGTACTGGGAGATGGGCCTCTCTATTGAACAGTATAGTGTCACAGTGGTGGAATCAATGTAAACCAGTGTAAATTAATATGCCAATGTAAATTAATATAAACCAATATAGCTTAATATAAACCAATGTAAATTAATATAAACCAATGGGTTTTTTTACAAGCATAAACATACAAGGCAACTGTATCGATGAGAGAGTGAGGTTAAGGGAAATGGCCAGGGAGTATGGGCAGGCAGTAGCAGAGGATTAAGGAAAGAAAACACAGCAGCAGAGGCTGCAGTAGCAGAGGCTACAGTAAGCCTTGAAGACCTGCAGGGGGAGTCCTGGAAAGTAAGGTTAAGGGAAATGGCCAGGGAGTATAGGCAGGCAGTAGCAGAGGGTTAAGGAAAGAAAACACAGCAGCAGAGGCTGCAGTAGCAGAGGCTGCAGTAAGCCTTGAAGACCTGCAGGGGGAGACCTGGAGTAGTCAGTCTGCAGGTCCGGTGAGGAGGCACTGACGACAGGCTGGAGCGTGCTTGGAGCAGAGGTGAGGAGGGGGCAGGCCAGGGAGACACACTCAAAAGGTGAGGGCAGGGTAGCACCTGGAGGGAGCGAACGGACTAGGGACGTGGGGGCAGGGTGGTAACACGTGGAGGGAGTGCGTGGGGAAACTGGGCAAGGGAATGGAGATAAAGAGGGGGTCTAGGGTGGATCTGGGAGGGGGGGTTGAGGGGAAGACCAGACAGGGGTTTCGGGGGGCAGCAACGGAAGGCGGCGGCTAGCAAAGAGCGGGTTTGAGGAGCTGGGGGAAACGGCAGAGGGGCTGCAGAGGGACGGCAGAGGGGCAATGGAGCAGAGAGTAGGTTAGGGGAGGCAGCAGAGGGGCTGCAGAGGGGCAATGGAGCAGAGAGTGGGTTGGGGGGGAAGCAGAGAGGGAATGGAGCAGAGAGTGGGTTAGGGGAGGCAGCAGAGGGGCTGCAGAGGGGCAATGGAGCAGAGAGTGGGTTAGGGGAGGCAGCAGAGGGGCTGCAGAGGGAATCTTAACAAAGCTATTACAGGGTGCAATAATAAAACAATTTAACAAAGAGAAAACTAAGGAAGAAAAAAACTAACAGCATATTAAAGGTAAAACCTACAATGTTAAAACTTAGCACACTAATTAGCAACAGTATAACAGCAGCAAACTTGCTAAGCAGCAGCAGCAGCAGCTGACTTGCAACGGTGAAATTTAATAACACTTACAATGAAACTTAACACAGCTAGGGCAACCAGTATAATAAAACTTAAACTTAAACTTAGTAACAACTTACAATGAAATTTTAACACAGCTAAGGTAACCAGTACAAGAGAACTTAACACAATTAAGATAACACACTAACAAAACTAAGCAGTGTGAGGCTGGAACAGCTGGGAGCAGAGAGCTCCAGGCAAGGTCCCCAGAGGCAAACAGCTCAGCAGCGGCACGGCGTATGCTGCCACGGTGGAAAGGAACCGCAGAGCAGGAGGGGGTCTCTGTTACAGACCCCGAGGTAAATTTAGAGAGAGTTTGAGAGGGGGGAATCTTACCAATCCCCAGGAGAGCAGCAAGGACAGAAACTGAGGCAGCAGCAGCATAGATGAGTGCAGAGAGGACTCAGTTCTCGTAGTTCATGGTTCAGGTGATTCGTTGTTCGTGGGAGGGGGGTTTAAAATGGGGGTACGCTCAATTAAATAGCCAGGAGCGGAGAAAGGTCCCCCAAAGACCCCAGGGTGATCAGGCCAGGAGGCAGTGCAGGAACCTATTCTGGGGTCTGGCCCCAAAATATCTGGTTTTAAAGGCAAACTTAGGCAGCTTCCCGCCAGTAACTCTGATAGGCTCCCTGAATTACAGGGGCGGAGAGAGGGCAGGGAAAGCTGCAGGACAAGTCCGGGCAGAGTCCTGGGCTGCAGGTATGTGACTCATAGTCACAGGTATTGGTGTGTGACTCATGCCCTTTGTGAAAAATGAGCCATATTGGTCTTGCACTCCTGGGCATTGTCCACCCTACGCCGAGCCAGGGCTGAAACAATAGTTAAGGGGCCTCCTCCTTAGGCAGGCCCATGGCACAAAAGAAGCTGAAAGAAAAGGGCCATTCCCATAAGCAGCCTGGGAGGGGTGGCCACACAAACAGGGGAGACAGAAACTGGCACAGGGGAACATCTGTCAGGGACAGATTTATTTGGCATCACTGATATTTCATGGGATAAATGTCATGACTGCAATATTGGTATAGAAGGGTATAGTTTGTTCAGGAAGGACAGGCAGGGAAAAAGGGAAGAGGTGCTGCATTAAAGATCAACAATGTATACAAGTAGTACAAGAGGGCTACCTCCTGTCAAACTTTAGCCCCGCCCACCGGCCATCCATCAAACTTTAGCCCCGCCCACCTGTCACCGGAAGCCCCGCCCCATCCGGTCACCTGACATCCGCCCCTGCCCCACCTGTCATCGGAAGTTCCGCCACCAGCCGGTCACCTGACATCCGGTCCCACCTGTCACTGGAAGTCCCGCCCCATGACATCCGGTCTCACCCCCAAGCTCTGACTTCCGGCTGACAAGGGTCACCTGATCGGAAGTGGCTGTTGTGAGCCTTTCCCCGCCCATTGGGACCTGTTTCACCCCAAGAGCGGGGTTGGCCGGGAAAGGGCACGGGGCGACCCTCCCCCGATTGGGGTCGTCCCGGAAGGGCGCGACGGTTGGTCGGGCGGCAGTGCCGCCCCCCGGAAGTCTCGGGCCTTTTTAAAAGCGGAAGACCCTGAGGGTGGTTTCTCGAGACCGCGTGGTTCGCAGCTCGTGGAGAACATGGACGCTTTCACCACCACCCCCGTGAGACCTCCGCACTTTGTTTTGGCTCCAACCTTTAGCGGCCCTTGGAGAAAACACTGCGACATTGATGGTTAGGAGGATGAGGAGGATGAGACCAAGATGTTGACGGACCCTGACACCCAGGAGACCAGGAAGCGGCCTGACGAGCTTGATGGTCTCATTCTGTCCACCCCCATGGAGGGAGGCTCACAGGAGTCGGAGGCAGACAAAGCCCAAGGAAAAAAAACAGTGCATGTAAAGGAACGATAAGTGACGGGTATGGAGGGGAATGTGGTGGGGGTTAAGTACAAAGCAAGCGGCGTTCGGGACTTACAGCTCTTTCTTTTTTCTGAAAATCTCTCGGCAGCTCGACGAC
>ML685777.1:19032922-19098978 GCA_007922175.1 Pelusios castaneus | reverse complement strand
GTCGTCGAGCTGCCGAGAGATTTTCAGAAAAAAGAAAGAGCTGTAAGTCCCGAACGCCGCTTGCTTTGTACTTAACCCCCACCACATTCCCCTCCATAACCGTCACTTATCGTTCCTTTACATGCACTGTTTTTTTTCCTTGGGCTTTGTCTGCCTCCGACTCCTGTGAGCCTCCCTCCATGGGGGTGGACAGCATGAGACCATCAAGCTCGTCAGGCCGCTTCCCGGTCTCCTGGGTGTCAGGGTCCGTCAACATCTTGGTCTCATTCTCTTCATCCTCCTAACCGTCAACGTCGCAGTGTTTTCTCCAAGGGCCGCTAAAGGTTGGAGCCAAAACAAAGTGCGAAGGTCTCACGGGGGTGGTGGTGAAGGCGTCCATGTTCTCCACGAGCTGCGAACCACGCGGTCTCGAGAAACCACCCTCAGGGTCTTCCGCTTTTAAAAAGGCCCGAGACTTCCGGGGGGCGGCGCTGCCGCCCGACCAACCGTCGCGCCCTTCCGGGACGACCCCAATTGGCGGAGGGTCGCCCCGTGCCCTTTCCCGGCCAACCCCGCTCTCGGGGTGATACAGGTCCCAATGGGCGGGGAAAGGCTCACAACAGCCACTTCCGATCAGGTGACCCTTGTCAGCCGGAAGTCAGAGCTTGGGGGCGAGACCGGATGTCATGGGGCGGGACTTCCGGTGACAGGTGGGACCAGATGTCAGGTGACCGGCTGGTGGCGGAACTTCCGCTGACAGGTGGGGCGGGGTCGGGGTCGGATGTCAGGTGACCGGATGGGGCGGGACTTCCGGTGGGCGGGGCTGGTGCCGGATGGCAGGTGACCGGATGGGGCGGGGCTTCCGGTGACAGGTGGTAGGGCCGGTGGGCGGGGCTAAAGTTTGACAGGAGGTAGCCCCCTTGTACTACTTATCCACATGTTCTCAGGTCCAGAAGAAAGTGAGAGGCAGACCACCTGAAAGTCTGTGGGTAAAGATAAAAAGAAGGGTGTGTGGCAGGAGAAATATTATGTTAGGCTGTATTATAGTCCACCAAATCAGGAGGAGGAGGTGGATGAGTCATTTCTAAAACAAACAGCAGAAAAACACAAAACATGGTAACGAAGGGGGACTTTAATTACCCAGTTATCTATTTGAAAAGTAATTGGCAAAACACAAGATCACAAATAATTTCTTGGGTTGTACTAAGGACAACTTCTTGTTTCAGAAAGTGGAGGAAGTAACCAGGAGAGTAGGCATTTTAAACTTGATTCTGATTAACAGAGAGGTATTGGTTGTGAATGTGAAGGTAAAAAGCAATTTGGGTGAAAGTGACCATGAAATGATAGATTTCATGACCCTAAGAGAAGGAGTAAGAGCAACAGAATAAGTATGATGGAATTCAAAAAAGCACACTTTAAAAAACTCAGAACTGGTAATTTAATTCCCATAGGGGAAAAAATGGAAAGGAAAAAATTGTTCAGGAGAGCTGGTGGTTTTTCAAAAAGGAAATTTTAAAGGACTTCAGTAACTCAGTCCAAGACTAGGGGTTATTGTAGGAGTGGGTGAATATTGTTATGTGCAGGTGATCAGACTAGATCAGTGGTTTTCCAACTCTTCTTCTTGGGACCCAATAGAAAAAAAATCATTTATGCCCATAACCCAACAATTCTATCTTTGAGCAATGCATTCCAGTCTTTTGGTGGCAGCAGCAGGGGTGCCGCGACCCAGTGCCTGAGGTTATGCGACCCAGTACTGGGTCCCGACCCTAAGTTTGAAAACCACTGAATTTAGATGATCATGATCTTATCTTCTGACCTTAAAGTCTATGAGCAGAAAGGTATAGCAGTAAACAATCCCAAAGTGAAGGAAAGATAAAGAGAATAGTAAAGGTCAGTATGGCTTCATCAGGAGCTCTTTAATGACATGAAATTTTAAAAAGGAATCCTATGAAAGGTGGAACAATGGACAAATTCCTAAGGAATTTTACACCTCATTATTTTGGGGTGTATTTTCTTTAATGACTTTGGATAATAAAGGGGAGAGTTTCAGATGACACCAAGCTTGAAGGGTTTGCAAGGATTTCAGACGACAGGATTAGAATTCAAAATTACCTTGATTAATTAAAGAATTGGTCTGAAATCAACAAAATTAAATTCAATAAAGATAAGTGCAAAGTGCTTCACTTTGGAAGGTAAAATCAAATGCTAAATGGAAAATAGCTCACTAGGTAGTAGAGCTGCTGAGAAGGATCTCAGGGTTAGAGTGGATCACAAAGAAAACACAAGCCAATAATATGATGCAGTTGTAAAAAAGATTTATATTACTCTGGGGTGTGTTACAGGAGTATCATATGTAAGACATAGGGTTGAATTGTTTCATTCTACTCATCACTGGTGAGGCCTCATCTGGAGTACAGTTTGGAGCACCACACTTAAATTATATTAATAAATATGTGAACAAACTGGAGAATCCAAAATAGAGTAGTAAAAATGAGAACATGTTTAGAAAACATTACGCAAAATAGAAAGGTTAAAAAACAAAACAGAAATGATATGGTTAATTTTGAAAAAAGACTTAGGGCAGGTCTACACTGGCAGTGAAATTCAGCAGCAGGCAACAGGAGTTACCCAAGCTACACAGAGAAGCTTGGGTAACTCCTGTCGACTTCGTAACTCCCGTTCAGCGCACCATTTTCACTGAGCTGCACCATAAGAAAATGTGTTCCCATCGACACCGTGCCATGCCATTTGAGGGGGTGGTTTTATTAAGTCTATTTCTGAATCAACTTAGCAGGTCTTAACTTACCACTAAATCGACCCAGAAAGATTGATCGGACAGCTACAAATCTGCTACTGTCAGGCTATGTCCACACTTGAAAAGTTAAGTCGACTTTATACAGTTGACTTAATAAGGTCGACTTTAAGTCAACTTAAAGTGGACCTTATTAAGTAAACTTAACAGAAGTGGACTTAACTTTTCAAGTGTAGATGTGTCCCCTTTTCGACCTTATTAAATTGATTTAACAATTTAAGTCGACTTAAAAAGGTCCACCTAAGCACTACTCCATGTCTCCACTGGCTTAAGTCAACTTAATAAAGTCGACTTAAGTGCTAATTTGAATTAAAATGTGGTGTTATTAATTTGAACTAACTTTTCCTTAATTCAATTTAAGGAACAGCTTAAGTCGAATTAAGGAAAATCCAGTGTAGACGCAGAGTAAATTAAGTCGACTTAAGCCTCCTTAAGTCGACTTAATTTGTAAGTGTAGAAGCATCCTCAATGTGGACATGGCTGGAGGGGAGGGGAACCTGGTAATAGTCTTCAAATATGGTTAAGGGCAATTATAAAGAGGATGAAGATCATCTCAGTGTTGATTGAAGGTAGGACAAAATGCAACTTGCTTAATATGCAACAATGGAAATTTGGGTTAGATATTAAGAAAAACTTTCTAACTATAAGGAGAGTTTAGTACTGAAACAGGTGTCCAAGGAAATTTGTGGAATCCCCAGCATTGTAGGTGTTTAAGAACAGTAGATAAATATCAGGGAAGGTCTAGGTATACTTTGGTCCTGCCTAAGCATGGTGGGGCTGGACTAGAAGATCTCTCAAAGTCCCTTTGAACTCATTTCTGTGATACTATGATTCAGGTGTCACTGGCATTCATACAAGCTCTGCTAAGGTGCAGTCTAACACTGTGGGTGACTGAACTCACTTGGTGCCTATATTTTCACTATAAAAATTCCCTAATTCCCAAGTTTTTGCTTCTGGGCATGCTCACGGATTCATCACCTTATGCATCCTGAAGCATCAGCCCCAGCCTGATCCACAAAACAGGGAAAGATATGTTTTCCCCTCTCTTGTTTGTGAATTAATTTGGAACAATGAATTTTCAGCACTATGGACAGTGTTGGGAGTGAAAAGTCAAATGAGTGTAGACAGTATCAGAGAGATTCTTTTGCTCAAAGTGAATGTCAATTACATTTGTCCGCTGTTTCATAATTAACACTTATAGAGCATGGAAAAAAACTGAAAAACTTATTGCAATCTGAGTAATATGCATGTCTTCCTTTTGAATTGGAATCTGGCAGTAGAACCGTGCTGACATATTTTTTTAAAATGAGTGTTTTGTCTTTTGCATGAGTATTTTGTGATCCTAAAAATGTTGACACAAATGTGCCATTTAAAAAAAAATGAAAATATGAGGCCCCCTCTTCTCCCATCACCTAGATACACTTCCTCTTTCTTTCTTTTTGAAGTCTGGTGCACTTCTTCCATTTCAGTGCTCTGGCCTCATCCTGGGCCATTTCCATTATTTTCACATTTGAGATCCCTACTATGACACTACTTTTTATTTTTATTTTTTAATTCTTCTTGCTACCTACCTTTTGATCCTATTTCCCTGCTTCTGGTCTGTACCCACCATGGAATGTGAATGTCCCATTCATCATTTACACAATATGTATTCAACTCCAAAGCCTTGGAATCAGACCTCTTACCATGATCTTATGGTCACAAGTTCTCAACACCTGTACCTGAACTTTCTTTAAAGAGGACTTTCTAGAGTTCATAGTTTCTTATTGTTTAAATTTCACATACTTCCTTTTTGCACAATTGAAATTACTGCTGGTTTTTTTTGTTGCCACGAAGTGTAATAGTGTAATGAGGGAAATGCTCCCTAGCTGCATTGGCAGAGGTCATGTCTTTCTCATGACCCATATTGTAATATGTAAACGGGTGATCCAGGTTTTCATGAACCTCTTCAGCACTATATATTCTGAGACACATCAGTAAACTATAATGCTTATTATTAAATCAATTAATCGATAGGTGTATTTGCAAATTGTGAAACACACCTCTTGCATTTCTAATTATAAAAGGCTTTCATCAGACTTACACGATGTGTTAGGGGTTTTTTGGATTTCATCTACAACACTTCATCTAACTTGTATATTTGTTCCTTGTTTCCTCCCCTGAAATTACTACTTGGAAAGCAAGAATTTTAAATATGCTGTATTATTAATCTCAGTAAAGATAAATCTGAATTAATTTAATTAAAAATTTAAACCAGAGACATAAGGGATAAACTATTTAATTTTCAACTTTGTTTTTGATAAATCATGTTTCAGATTTCAATTAAAACTTTTGATATTTCAAATCTATATTGGGAGATTGCCTCTAGATCTTTCTCTTAATTCAGCACAACAGTATATGATGACAATTTAAATTTAGATTAAAAGTTGTGTCTTTGTGCTTCCAATATTACAATATTAGGAAAATAGCAGATGGAAAAGGTTACTTAATGATCTCTATAACGAGACCTTATTTGATGTCTGAGGTCATATTTCTCAAAGGTGACCCAGGTCTTCATTCCATTGAGACCTTCTTAGTGGATGACTGCAGTTTGCTCTCTATAGGGCTACCAATACAAGATGCTCAGAATCTTCTACTAGGACATCATGCACTTTCCCATGTTCTTAGTCATGTTAGAGTACATATTACATCAGTTCATCATCAGCTCTATTCACATGCTATTTGCTTCTAGGTGGAACTCAAATGGTTTGTTAAATGCGATTTATTAAATCTTGTTTCATTTTTGTGGAAAGTACTGTGGAGACTGACTGTCCTTCTGTATTGTCACCACCAGACTTAAAAGCAACCAATGTGCTTGAGAAAACAGGGGATTTATTTTGAAAACCCTGAATTCAGGAATTCATACCATTCCCTGGTCTGTTAGAACCTGAGTTTGTTGATCTCCAGGGGAAGGGTAGTAGTGAATGTTAGTGTGTAATTTTGTTTTGGGGTAGTACTTTGTTTTTATTTGAGTTTTTTAGTTAAGAAGTGTTAGTGACCTAAGTGCCAGATACATAAGTAACCTGGCATGTTTTGGTTCAGATTCTATCCTGCTCCCCTTATTCAGATTAATTAGTAGCAATTACTCCCTTTAAAATCAGTAGAACTAATAAAAAAGAATAATGGTTGGAAGATGGAAGAAGGAACTCTGTATGTGTGTGTGTGCCCACGCATGTGTTTAATTACATAAATTAAATTAAATGGCAGATGCCAAAATTTAAAGGTCTGGATATGCTCTGTATGGTAGTGGGCACATCAGTGAGGAAGGGGTAGGTGGGTAAAACACAGAAAAAAAAATTGATTGAGTCCAAGAATATACTCTAAAAATGTATTGTAAGAACCAATTTGGGAAACTATAAAAAAAATCAGACTTAACATCCCTTACCTTCATTTAGAACTGAGAGAAATGCATTAAAAATTCAGCATTACTGCACAAAATTGCTCAAGCTAATTACACTGCTTAAGGTAAAGAGTATTGAATTATATTTAGACAGACTAGCAGATTAAGCAAAAATAAATTTGATAACTGCTAAAGAATGCAGTTTTTCAGGATTTTGTTTCATAGCTTTAATCTCTTTACTGCAGATGGAGGAAAATAGATTTAGCTATTATGACGATGCAAAGTGAGAATGGCACTTTGTTTATATTCATTTAGCACATAATTTCGTTGAGTATTTAGCCTCTAGCAAAAACTACAAACTTGTGTTTGGTTTTGTTATTATTAACTTTCTATATCAGTAGCAATTCAATTTCTTTAGTACAGTATTTACACAGGTACAGATGCATGAGTATTTATAAAAAAAAGCTATACACTGTTTTTGTGAATGTGAGGTTTATAATTACTTGTGGCACTATAGTGCAGCTATAGTATGGTTCAATTTTTTCCACAGCTAGGAGTTTGCTTGTCAGAAAGCTGTACAGTGGAGTTGATCAGAAAACAATTGTATAACTTGTAGCGGCAGAACTTGAGTTTTATTATTTGTTTTCTTTTTCATTCCCATCTTTAAGATACATAACATAAATTAAATTTTAAAAGATCCTGTTGTTTCAAACGTTAAGCATGCAGATTTGACCACAAGAAAACGAGAAAACACACACACTCTCTCAATGTAATGAGGGTAATTCTTCTATTGGTACCTTAATTTTCACATTTCCTCATTTATTTGAGTTCAAATTTTAAATTATAATAAGGCATTAACACATAACCGTATCCTGAGAGATGCTGAATATATGTAACTTTGCCTGGAGTCGTCTTCTTTATATACATACTTATTTAGATAAAATGTATCTGTCTCCATGATGAACAGTATCTAAACTATATATTTATATATAACTTTTCCCTAATGTTGACTCTTCTTGAAATGATCTTTTAGTGGCTCTGGTTGCAATTTTTTAAAATTCTATTTAATTGAATTATCTTTTTTCCTTCCATGTCAAGTACTGAATAAGAAGCCTTAACAGAGTTGGGGGCAGAAACACTGCTGAAAATATGTGTGGATCAATAGAAAGACAATGTAGTTTTGCCAGACTTGGTCTCCTTCTTCCAAGTAATGTCTTTCTCCTTATCTCAAGCAAGCAAATGATCAAAAATAGGCATTCCTTTTTACTTATGCAAATAGCAGTTATAGCACATTTTGAGTGGAATTACTCCATTTTTTACAAATACTAACCAGTCATGCTGGACTTATTCTTAGCAGTCATACTCAATCCCCTTCTCATTTCCACACATAATATGTGTTATTGGATAAGGCAGAACTACTGAAGTGAGGAAAAGCAAGCAAGCTTTCTGCTATTGGTAGTTTTACTGCCAGCCTGCTGTTTGCCGAATTAGCTTGGAAAAACTGATTGCTGAGGCTGCCTGAAGATGTAGAGATGGATTGAGCAACAATAGCTAGCCCATTTGTACAGCTCTCAGTGCTGCTACACAGTTAGACTGTTTGTTATCATACCTATTAGTTAAGAGTTTTCAATTTTTTCTATTACATAAAATTACTGTTCTCTTTATATTGGAGTCTATTGCTTTCAGCTCTGGGATGGTGTTCTGGCTCTTATCATTTTAGGTTCCCAGACCTTTATTCTCAAGGCCTTATCTATTTGTCTAGGACCACAGAACTGTGAGCCATTCCGCAATCCTTGAAACTGATTTTTCTGTACTTTCAATTTCTTTTTCAAGGCTTTTATAACATACAAGAGATTGAAATATATATGTGTGTATCTGAAGCTTGTATATACTTTCATTTTCATGTTCTTTCATAGTCTCTCATGTTCATCCATAAAAGCAAACCAAATCCTTGTCTTTTCCCTCACATCTCTGGGTTCAGGTTAAAGATCATCATGTATTTCTAGTCCAATTTATTTATAAATACTGTAACTGAGACTATATGTTTCAATTTTAATCACATATATCATAAAAGTTGTTTTTGCTGCTCCTCAGAAAGACAGAACTAAGATGAAGTATCATTGATTTCCATTCAGGTTGAACACAACTTCTAATAAGGCATAACATATTTATCATAATGAAGATGGTGGAGTGGGCAAATAAAAAGATGATTTCAGAACAATACAATAGTTGTTCGGAAGTATATTGAGGAAATGCATTGTATTTCTCAGTTTAGTAGAGGTGAATGATGGGTTTAGAAGAGTCACAGATTGTATCTAGCATAGCAGTGAAGATTTATTTTGATCAGTACACAAATTTATTGCCACTTACCCCTGTTGAGACAGCCATCTGTGTTACTGCAGGTGGGGAAACTTTTATATAAACTAATAAGGGTACATCTACATTGAAAAAAAAGAAGGAGCCTATGACAGTGAGTCTGAGGTTACATCCATACTTGAATAAAAGACCTGTGGCATGGCTGCCTCTGAGTTGAATCAGCTAACTTGGGCTTGTGGGCCTTGGCTGGAGGTCTAAAACTTGCTGTATAAATGTTTGGGCTTGGGTTGGAGCGCTGGCTCTGGAATGCACCCCTCCCAGAGTCCCAGAGCTTGGCTCCAGCCTGAGCCTGAATGTCCACACAATAGTTTTATAGCTCTGCAGCCTAAACCCTGCAAGTCTGGACTAGTTGCAGGCAATGTTCCCTCTAAGGTTTGGCGGCTTCTGTGCAAAATTTTCAAGCCGTGTGCAAAACTTTTTCTGAATAAAATTTTTGTGTAAACTCACATGACAGAAATTATAGGCATTAATTGAAGTTAAAGTAATTGTAAATAGAAGTAATTAATTGTGTTTAATTGAATTTGAATGAACTTTGAATTGAAATTAAATTTTTAGAAAGGTTTTTATTTAAAACTAATTTTTTAAAAGTTTTTTTTAAAAAAGAAAGGAAAGAAGGGAGGAAGGAAGGAAGAGAGAAAAAAGAGAGAAGGAAGGAAGAGAGAGAAAAAGGAAGGAAGAGAAAAAGAAAGAGAAGGAAAGAAGAGGAAAGAAGGAAGAGAAAGAAGAAAAGAGAAAGAAAGAAGGAAGAGAAAGAAGAAAGAGGAAGGAGAGAAGAGAAAGAAAGAAAAAAGAAAGAAAGAAAGAAAAAGGAAGACAAAGAAGGAAAAAAGAGAAAGAAGGAAGAGAAAGAGAGGAAGAAAGAAAAAAGAAGGAAGGCAAAGAGAAAGAAGGAAGGAAAAAGGAAAGCAAAGGAGAGAAAGAAGGAAATAAAAAGGAAGGGAGAAAGAAAAAAGAGAGAAGGAAGGAAGAGAAAGGGAGAGAAAGAAGGAAGAAAAAGAAAAGAAGAGAAAGAAAGAGAAAGAAGAAAGAGGAAGGAAAGAAGAGAAGGAAGAGAAAGGAAGGAAGCAAAGAAAGAGAGAAAGAAGAAAAGAAAGAGAAAGAAAAAAGAAGGAAGAGAGAAAGAAAAAAGAGAAGGAAGAGGAAGGAAGGAAGGAAGCAAAGAAAGAGAGAAAGAAGGAAAGAAGAGGAAACAGAAAGAAAGAAAGAAAGAAAGAAAGAAAGAAAGAAAGAAAGAAAGAAAGAAAGGGAAGAAAAAGGAAGACAAATAAGGAAAAAAGAGAAAGAAGGAAGAGAAAGAAAGAGAGAAGCCAAGGCCGCTGGCGGGCGAGTACCCTACCGCGGCCCTGGGAAGCCGCCAGTGGGGTGGAGCAGACCCCAGCCCCGGAGGCTGATCCCAGCCCCGTGCTGGGAGGCCGAGACCGTTGGATGAGCCTGGCTCCGGCCCCGGGCCGGGAAGTCGAGGCGGTCGGTGGGTGGGAGCCTGGGAGCCCGCCGCGGCCGCAGCCACCCCGCTGCCCCGGCCACGTGGGGCAGGCAGGCAGGCCCGTGCACCTGAGCTGAGCCTGACCTGCCTGTCCCACCCTGGGGGTGGGGAGGGCCAGCCCAGAGGCCGGGCGCGGGCTGGGTCTGCCGCGGCAAAGCTGCAGCCCCGGGGGTCTGGAGGGAGCGGCGAGGGCTGCCAGGCTGCGCGGGGGTCCCTCAGTGCTGCGCAGAGGGTGCGATGGCCGCTGTGCGGCCGCGCACCCACGCAGCTTAGAAGGAACACTGGTTGCAGGTATTTAATACTGTATAGATGTACCCTAGTAATCTAGGTCACATGATTGGCTCACAGGATTTGTGCTAGAGGGTTAAAAGAGCAGTATAGATGTTCAAGTCTCTGTATTGCCCTTTCCCAAGAAGGAGACACTGACTGGAGCCCAGTTCATTGCTGCCTCCTCTCTGGAACCAAATTCACCACCCTTCATAGGGAAACAAACAAAAAGAGACTATGGCTGTTGTTATTAATAAATATTTATATTATTATAGAACCAAGAGACCACAGTGAAGATCAGGACTCCATTATGCTAGTGCTGTCTTCCTCCTCACATTACATTCATCCTTGTGGAGAACTGCACTTGAAACACCAGTGCATTTGTGCATTTCACCTTCTTTAGTACTATCTGTTCTTATGATGACAAGACACATGGAAGAAAGAGAGAGAAGGAGTGTGGAATGGCAAATATAAAGATACAGGCAAGCTACCATGAAGAGGAAGATTAAGATTTATTGTGGGCCCAGGAACAAAGAATATTTGGGCCACTGCACCCCATTACAACACAGATTATCAAAACATATTAATACAAAGACTCCTTTCAGTGTTTACACCTTACATTAATAGTAAAAGAAATCATATTCCAGTTCATTATGCCTAATAAATGGCTCAATTTTTCTACAAAGGAAATTAATATGACTAAATATTATCCATGCCATTACACAGAGGGATTCACTTCTACCCTGGGCAATACAGGTGTACTATAAAAATCTGTTATTCACAGATCAGCAAGTGGTTCTTTCATCTCCCCCTGTTTTCTTAAACCTGACCATTACACATTTTCCCCACCAATTGATCCTGTTACAGTACAGTTTTTCTAGAGTGGGAGTAAAGATGTCTGAAAGACATCAGTCACAATTCCAGAAAATATTTTAATTAAAATAAATTATCTTAACCTGAGATATAATTACTCTGTTATTAAGAACTTTAAGTTCCAGGCAATGGTGAGAACTGGTTTAAGACAAAGTTTGCAATTAATCACACAAGCTATGAAAACATTTTGAAAGAATCTGATGTGCGCTGAGAAAACTCTTTTGACTTTCTGCCAATTGATGTCAGCCTATGAGAAAGTTGACATTACCAATTAAGTGTAGGACTAACTATTTCAGTTAATCAGAAACTAGCTTACACATGTATATTAAATCACACTTTAAAGAATAGACCAGGTTCTCATTAGCCAATGCACACCAAAGGATGTTCAGTCATTACTCAGCCACTCTGAATATAGGTTTTCCAGTAATAATGCAGAGAGAGAATATTCATCACTCCATTTTACCAATGCCTTATCATCAGTGTAATGGAGGGGAAAAAGTCATTTTTACTGAAGGTCTTCACAAGATAAATTTCTCCCACTTCTGTAATTATGTGGGTTTGTCTCTTTATGTTTTATCAACCAGACAGACTTGTCTTTGACATTCACGTAGCTAGCTACAAAGGACCATTAGCCTATGACAACATTTGATACCACTGACCATTTTTGTTAAGTAAATTCGGGTGGGCCACAATTCATTTGTGAAATTCATAGTTATGTGAGTTAGGTCTGGAAACTGTGGATTAGTGTAAACAGTGCCACATTAGTCCATGCTGGGTGTGCAGGGAAATGCACATAAAGTTCTTAAAAGTACAGTCTGGGGTAAATAGCACTATAGTCTTTCATCCATTGCTAAGGTGGGAGAACTATACTATGGAAGGCCTCATACCAGCTGAGCAGGTGGATAAATAATGCCATATCACAATGCACATGATGAGAATCCACATTAAGATTCCAAGGCTGTGAACCACATGCATGGGGAGGTGGGATCTGCAAAGGTCTCAAGGTACAGTTGGGTATTAATAAGGCTACATCATGGCATATTGCATGGGGTAAAATATGCTGCATTGTGAGATGCAGGGATGGGGCATCCAAACACTGCAAAACTATGGATGGAGGCATAAAAAATCCGAAACAATGCCTTTGTCTCACCATATATTTTACAATAATCAAACAGACCAAAAAAAAAAAAAAAACCAACCACAGGAAGAGGAGGAGGGAAAAGAATAGGTCACTCCTGGGGGAGAGAAGTGGTTTAACACTGAGAGGCAAGGAAGAGGTGATGGGGGTCCCTAATGTGTGTGTGTGTGTGTGTGTGTGTGTGTGTGCGTGTGTGTGTGTGGAGAGGTAGGTTTCCATGTTTCTCCCCTTCCCCCCCCCCTCCATTCCTTAGTTCCCTGTGTCCTTGTGCAGGTTGCATTTCCCTGGGGACTGCCCTTGTGGGTTAAGGTAGTGAAGATTTCCTTGGCCCTGAGAGAGCTGTGGGGAGATTTTTCCAGCTCCCCTCATTGCTGAAAGTTCCCCTCTTTAGTGCTTCCCCCAGCTCTATGACATCTATGTTCTACTGGTTACTGCTGTAGTGCAGGTTTCAGTCCATATCCTCATGGCTCTGCTTTGGCGAGTGGTGACAGAACTCCAGCCAGGAGTGAATGTTTCTTTGGGGCTGAAGGTGGTGGTCTCCGTCTTCCTTCGCTGTCTAGCCATGGCTGCCTGTCCAGTCATGGGAGGATGTAGCTGAAGCCCATCACAGGAACAGTAAGAAGCCATGGACAGCAGTCAAGAAAACAACAAACAGGAAAAGAAGAGTTGGCAGTTGCTGCTGCTCACTCCAGCCCCACCCACTAGCTGATTCCCTTACTGGATCATTGAAGGAACCTTGCTCCAAGCATGTCTAACCTAGCCAGCAGAGCAGGAGGCACGTCAGCTATATCTTCCTGCCCTTGGTTGATGAGGTTCTTCCAGAGGCTCCAAACTGGCCAAGGCCCCTGAGTTAATCCACCTTTGGTCCCATAGTCTATGATTCCACAGCTATTGAATTCATTGTATTGCCACAGAATTGTGCTCTGCAAACCGAAGTGTCATTTTACATAAATTGTTTCTATCTCTCATTGTTGCAGAGAGAACTTCAAATGCAAACAAAGTGTAAACTAATGGAGTGTTATTTCTGTACACCTGAAAAGAGCAGAAACAGGGAGTGATAGTTAAGAGAAGAGTAGGAAGTGGGGAAGGAAGAATCCCTGAGGGAAAAATGAGAATTGTGGTGGCAAATATACTCTTTTGGGGGCTGGACTATGGGGGAGGAGTCTTTCAAGCACTAAAAGGAAGCTTTGGACCAGAAATAAAGATGTTTGAGGATAGCATTTTGGAGGTCACAGCACTGGTTGTGAGATTCTTTAACGTGGGAGATTTGAGGTGTCTTAATTTATCACTGTCCTGAACATGCATTTTCCAGATGGGCAAGCAGATGAATGTGTAGGAGATGCATAAACAGTCTGCAGTTTTCAAAAAGTAGCTTGCCTAAATTATCAAATTCAAATTCGTGTCAAATATGCAACCGTTCATAAAATAGAACTAATTAGCACTCTTATTGATAGCCTTCACCTAGGGGTTAAATACTGCTCTGGGCAAGGAGACAGAGCTTCCCATTCACCCTTGGAGATGGTCCTGACAGACACGTCCTGAAGCATATTGGTTCAGCTTGATAGGGAAATTTACGTTGTTGCTATTTCATGCTGTAAGTATTCTGTGAATGGATAAAGAACTTCAGCATCAAGGGCTTTCAATCCAGCACCATTTGTGAACACAAAATTAATTTTTAATTTGAAATATGTGATTAAGGAATGTCCTTGAACAAGCAAGCTACAGCTATAAAGAAAAAGCATTGTAGCTGTCAAATGCAGCATGTTGGTAACAGATCTCTGATTTAAACCTTGAACTACAATGTCTCATTATGCTTTCATATTCACTATTGGATTTCAGCATTACACTATTAAATACCTAGTTTTCCCTAATTTCATTCTCAAATCTTTAATCAGTCAGCATAAAGCAAAAAGCTCCCTTCTTCTCCTGTCTATACCACTATACATTAAAAAGTGTAAAATGTATTACTGATTGGTTTTCATCAGGAGAACAACAAAATACTCTAATAATGAAAAATACCTATCATACACCTATATCTTGTTTATATCAAAAACATTTCTGAAAAAATCCAGAAATGTGGAAGTCACTTAAATTAGAATATTTATGTTAGTTTTTTAAATTAGCCAAACAAGAAGATTTAAAGACTTAAAAATGTACAACTTTATACTCTCATAAATCCTCATTCAAAAATATATGTGTATCTAACTTCAAGTTCATGATTTTAAATGCACCATTAAAATTACTAGGGCTACTTATATCTTTAGTTCTGATTCAGTGAGAGCTTCAATTTTGTTTTGAATTTTGAGTTTGCATGATTGGAAATATATACAATATGTGAAAACGGCACTTTCTCATTGCTTGATGCTCCTTATTTATACTTTGTCTTGCCTTATGTGCTTATCTTACTGACACAGAAGTTTTTATTATTGTCAGCATTGGAGAGACTGCTGGTGTTGAAGTCAAAGAAGTGTTCTGTTATTTATTGACTTCTTTGTTTTGCTGGTAACCACATTCAGACACCCCCCCCCTCCATTGTTTTAGGCACTATACAAACACTTCAGAAGATGATCTCCACCCGAAAGAGTTACCACTAACATGGTCAACTAAATTCAGAACCTGTAATCTTTGTTGCTGGTGCTACTGTAAAGAAACAAATCAGAACAAATCCAGTTTGATTTAGGGATATTGAATGGATATTAATCTGAGATAGAAAAGATTGAGTTGCAGGATTCTTTCTAAAGTACATTTACTGTTTTATCCAATATTACTTTAAATATAACAAATGTGTGGGCTTAAAGTAACTAATAAATATTATTTTAACAATGATTTTTCTGACTGTAATTCTATATTTATTTTATTTGTTTGCAAATTGTAACATTCTCAGTTTAATTCTTCCCTTCGTGCATGCCTCACATCTTTTGTAGCATGTACAATATAATTAGTCATTCTAAACTTTACCCAGGCCACCAGTTTTTAACGCTCAGCTGAATGGTGAGTTTGTGGTGGTGGGTTTTGTTTTTGTTTTTTTAAAACTTTAATATGATCAGTTCATTTTAACAGATCATAAGTTGCTTCCTCTGTGCTATATGTGTTTAAAACATTATTGTAATGTATTTAAAAAAATAATAATAATCTGTTTGGGTGCAAGATCCTTTTGAAATACAATTAAAATCTATTCGCATTTGTTATAAAGTATTAATAGTGCAGAATAACTTTCCTTTGGCATTTTAGCAATTCTACTTTCCTTCCAAGGTACCACATACTGCAATATTTTAAATTCTCAGTGAAAGCTACAAAAACTAAAACAATGAATTTTTAGATAGTTGTGATTCAGCAAAAAAGTATCCAGGCTTTATATACTATTTCACTAATGCTGATAACTAACAGGTAATTTACTAAATCTGGAAAATCAAATCTTTGATTTTCAATGTAATGTTAATAACATTCAGTAACTAGAAATTGGGTTATTCTTGAGATAGTGTGAAAGTCATGGCAAGATGGTCTTCTATTTACAAATGCAATTTAGTCTCATGAGAAGGTAATCTTGTTAAAATATTGTCAGGTTAATTGAAATTGATTTGTGTTTACTAAACATAGTGAATCAAATAATCAGGCTTAGAAGCTGTGGTAGTATGTTTAAGTCTTTGATAGATTTCTGTTAATCTTGCACAGGATGTTTCATTTGAGTCTATGGAGAAATAAATGTGCTTTAGAGCTTCTTCAGGGCTATTAGTCCTCCCTTGTCTTTCTCCCATAAAAATGAAATATAGAGTAAATTGCCTTGTTTTGTGAAATGTTATGTTATGGAATATCCGAGAGCATCTCAACTTTGGATTACTTTTGCATTTATTGTATATGTCAATACACATAGTACATTTGCTTCCAGCTGCTTAATTATTTCACAGTTTTGCAGATCTCTACTATTCATAACAATCTTAGCATCTACATAAATGAAATTCTAATAGCCTTTACAGGAGAAAGGAAAAATACAGTGCAGCAGTTTAAAAAAAATGAAGACAATACATAAGATATACATTTTTTGCTTGATGCACTTAACTGCATAAGAATTTCATGTCTAATCAAGAGTATTGGCCCCCTCAAGGCACATATTTTTCAGTACAGTGGTGCCTTGACTTACGAGTTTAATTCGTTCCATGATGGAGCTCGTAACTCAAATTACTCGTATGTCAAATGCTGGGCGGATGTTGCGGCGTTCACTGCGCCACCTAGCGGTGGGTTATCTGAAGCTCGGGCTCGTAACCCGAATTTTAGCTCTCAACTCAAAGCAAAAAATTGGCCGAGAGACGGCTCATATCTTGAAAAACTCGCTAGTTAGGACACTCGTAAGTCAAGGTACCACTGTACATTTAAAAAAAACAAAACAGTTTTTCCCCTAACAAAAATAGAATACAAATCCAATGTAATTGTCTATTTTCTGGAATATTTCACATCTTTAGTTAACCTGCTTCCTCATGCCTTACAGTATTCATTAGCAGTTTCCTCTGTTTATGACGGATGTTATGGGTTATGGGTTACTAACAGATGTAATCATTGAAATGAATTAGAATGAAAACTTGTTTTATTGAATGTTTCACTGGGGATCTCCACATCAAGTTCCCCTACTTAAAAATAACAAAACCAAACCACACCCACAATATTTTATTTTCTTCAACAGAAAACTTTTCTTTACGGACTATGGGAATGTTGCCAAAATTGAGAGATGTGACATGGATGGGATGAATAGGACAAGAATAGTAGAATCTAAAATTGAGCAGCCAACCGCTCTTGCAGTAGACCTAGTCAATAAATATGTTTACTGGATAGACATATATCTGGACTACGTGGAAGTTGTTGACTATCAAGGAAGAAACAGGCATACAATAATTCAAGGCCGACAAGTAAGTATTTATTTGATGATTCAGCAAATACAAAAAAAAGTATTGATATAATTGAAACAGTGTGTGTAGTATTAACAAATATTTGCTATCAGTTGACTGTTTTTGGTTCTTCCAAATGAGTCCAATAATCAAGTACTCAGCTGCATGTTCTGTTTTTTTGTGCAGCTTATTCCATTTCACAGTCTAAGAGCCAGATCTTGTGCAGCACATGAGAGACATCTGAGGCTGTGGTAGATATCAAGAGAGGAGATATACATGTGAAGATCTCAACAGCAGAAAATAGAAGGACATTAGGAGATAGAAGTAAAGCTGGGTAGAGAATAGCATTAATACTGTAGGAAGTAGAGAGGTGGTTTGGGAGCTAAGGAGATGCATCCTGATAACACCAAAGAAGGCAAAGATGATTAGTGAGATGTGTTCACCAGTCCAGGCCAGACCAGTCTGAATGAACAGAGACTGATCCAATTCCTGTTGAAGTCAGTGGGAGTCTTTGCACTGATTTCAATAGGAGTTGAATCCACACCCTTAGAACATGGAATTGAGATCAATCTACTGAGCAGTAATACATCAGTGGATAGCAATGTGGTGAGTTGATTGTTGCCCTTCTGGCTTCTGACTAGAATGTACTACATAGTCAGGGAACAAAATAATTCTGTGGCAGTTGGAAGGAAAGTCAGAAACCTGAAGGGACAAATGCAAGGGCAGTTGTTCCTGATGACTGCTCACAGTGATAGAGCAGAGGTTTCTGGAGTTGCCCATGTGTGACTGGACCTAGCTCAGTCATAGATCGACAAGTGTCATGTACACAGAGTAGTTAAAAACATGAGAGACAGAATGAGCATATTACATATCCTTCTATGATATCAATTTCTCTCCAACAAAGGGAAATTGGCTTGTTACGAGGACTTGAAATTGCCCCCTGCTCAACCAAGAAACAGGATATTTTAACTTTCAGATTTGTGAAATATGAATACAGGAAATGGCAAAAAGAAGCCCGTATGGACGGGCTGAGAGGAAGATATCAGGCTTTTTAATTTTTGTTATAGACTTCATTAGCCATGGCTTTTGGCCAATTGTTCTGGAATTTTGTAAATTTGATTTCTTTCAGCATCTGGTGCTGCTGGCACATTCCAATGCTGTATAGTTAGATTAGAAGGTGGGTCCATATTAAACAGTAACAAACAAACTAGCACACATTTTTGCAGTTTACTATCACACATTGTCTGTTAAAGTGCCTTAGCAAAGATTACATTTTGGCCTGTTTTATCCTTCCCCCTCCCTTCCACTGTTTTTCTCTTGTCCATGGAGGTTTGATGCAGCAGAATGGTTCCTAAAACAAATCACAGGCATTGCTTTGGTGAACAACCTAGCTAGCTAAGAATGAAGAGAATAGAAGATGCGTCCTTGTTTGAAAAAGTGAGAAATGGCAAAAAGTTAGGCATTCTACCTGGCTTCTTAAATCACGTACAGAAGGAGCAACCCATCAATCATTTCAGTCCACTCTACAGGCCAAATAAAATGTGATTTCAATGAGAGTTGTCAGTTTATCCCAAGGCTGAATTTGATCCAGTTGTTGGGAAGCGGGACATTACTGGAAAGTTAGGAACTGAAAATTATTACCAGGAGAGGAGGTTTTATAACCAGATAAACAGAGACCAATTTTAGCTGACAAACATATATACATGCATTTAAATAAAAACTGGGAAATAGAATTCTTTTTATTTTTTGTTTTTCTAAAAACATCTGTTCATCTCATATAAACGATAAAAATTGATTCATTTAAAATTATATAATTCTAGTATTTTAACCGCTATTCTTTGTAGTTATTATAGTCTGCAAACATGGTTAGGCTTATTGCTTACTTGTACTACCATATGTAGTTTCTTTAGCGTCATGTCTTTTCATATTTGTAAGATACTTGGGGAATTTCATTTGTGGTTAAAAATCATCAAAATTATGCATAAACAAATACAAATAATTAAAACATCACAAAATACATCATAAACTATAGTCACACAACTCCAATTAGGTCAGCATAAAGCCTCACAATGGGATGTAAATGAATAATAAAACTTAAAGAAATCAGCAAATGGGGGCTGAGTTTATAATGCAAGAGGAAATCTTTCTTTTTAGCACAGGGCTAAAGGGCTCTGTCCTTTTCCTATTAAAACCTTTAGAAATATAATATGTTCCTGGTAAAATATCAGCATTGTAACAGTGTTCTTCACTGCAAAGTGGTACAGATGTGTCAATTATTTTCTATGTTTTCATCTCCATATCCCCATTACTATGATTGGACTAAATCCTATTGAGTCTTAATCAGGCAAAACCCTCACTGATTTCAGTTTAGAGTTTTGACTGGGTAAGATCTGAATGTGGATGTCAGCATTTGGCCCGGTAGGAATAATTTTCAGAAATCAATGAGACTTTAGTTGAAAAAAATAAGATTTTTTAGAAAAGTGTCTGTGTGTCCAGCATAACATTAGCTGAATGTATATATTACAGTGAATAATTTATTGATTAATTTAATAAAATATTCATCTTTTAAAATATCTACCATCTGTTTGGAATTCCCAGGATTTTTTTCCAAATAATTTATATATATATATATATATATGATCACAAATAGTGTCTGGACCATTGGATACTTGATATTCAAGTTGTTTGATAAAAGTGATTGTCTAGTTAACTAACTTTTTGTCCCTATTTCATGAATGAATGAATAAATGAATGAATGTATATACATGCAGGGATATACACAATCTAGTCTGAATACTATAAATACAACTTTGGAATTTACTTTTGGAAACATTTGTGCCAGTAAAACTTAACCACCCAAAAAAATCATAGACTGTCAACGCAAAAAAAGGAGTGCAAGGATAATGTAACTGGGCATTCACCTCTGGAATGCCTTTGCGCAGCTGGATGAGGAACCACAATCCTTGTCTCCTTTACCCCCCTTGTGTTCCCTACTAGCAGCTAGCTGACTTTGAGAGGTCTTCAGTGGCTTGGCCATCTCATCAAGTCACAATGTACAAATGAATCCATTCCAGGATATTGAGTTCAATAACTAAACAGTCTATTTGCCCCCACTTGTGTCTTCAGACCCAGTTTAGGGTCCTTTTAATTCATCCCTTTTCCTGGACTGCCAAATAATGCCTGTCCCCTTCTTTGGGTTTATGTCATTTTACCTTTGACTGGTAGGAGAACTCAGGCTCACCTCTACTTGGGATTCCAACCCAGGGACCGTATACACAGCAACCACATACTGTTTATTCCAATCCTTCACTGCTGTTTCTCTGGGCCTCTTCCTATAAGGCCTCTTTTATCTTCAACCCTATCTCAAGTCCAGTGTCCTCAGATTTATCTTTGTCTTCAAGGCTGGGAGGAGCACCCTTCTTCATTCCTCTGTTCCCTTTTATCTGAGCCTTCTGGCTCATTGCTTGTCTCTAGCCCTCGGAGGACCAAGTGAGGCCTCTCTGGGTCAGCCTGGAGGACCCATCTTTGCTACTGTTTTCCTCCCTTCTTGCTGCTTCCTAGAGTGGCATGTAGCAAAGTAGTGGGACTTCCAGTAGGGTGCCATGAAGACCTAGTACACTTCATCACAGAATGTCAAAGGACAGCATTTAAAAATTTAAGAAACTGAAAATATTTTACATTTTAGAGCATTCATTCACCTCTAATAATAACATTAGTCAAATAAAGAAATGGTATCAATGTGCATATTCTGAATGCAAGATTCCTTCATTTTGTATGTAGATAATAGCCTTTTATTACTCTTTACTGAATGCTGTTGCTGTCATTTATATTTGTTTGTTTATCACTCACAATGTCCATGCACTGAGGAGTTTACAATATAAAAGATATATGCAGATAAACAATCTGGAAGATTTAGAGTAGAAATGCATGTGTGTGTGTGTAAAAGAAAGACAGAAAATATTATATATATTATATAAAGTATTATATTATTATATACAATATAATAATACAATATATATAATACTTTCTGTCTTTTTTATGTAAATTAAAGCAGATTGTATGTGATGGTTAGGCATCAGTGAGATTTTGCAAATATTTAT
Source organism: Pelusios castaneus (assembly GCA_007922175.1). Lineage (NCBI taxonomy): Eukaryota > Metazoa > Chordata > Testudines > Pelomedusidae > Pelusios > Pelusios castaneus. The sequence continues at coordinate 19,077,694 of ML685777.1, read as the reverse complement.
TGACTTCAAAAACTGCTTCTGTTATAGAGCTTAGTCTGTACATGTTAAAATTAAAAAAAAAACATGATAAAAATAGTCATTTTTTCCCTCTCTTTTTCAGGCTAGGCATCTTTATAGTTTAACAGTATTTGAAAACTATCTGTATGCAACTAATTCAGATAACTTCAGCATCTTACGGATAAACAGATACAATGGCACAGATGTTCAGCCACTGATTAGAGTTGAAAATGCAAGAGAGATCCATGTCTATCAGAAAAGGACTCAACCATCAGGTAAGCTCAGAATGCTCTTTGTGGCACAGATTTCTCTTGAGTTAAATACAACCCTGGTGTAATTTCACTGAAATCAGTGTAGTTATACCAGGGACTAATCAGCCCTTTCTTCTAATAGATAATTTAGCAGATTTGTAGGTATGATTTTTATGTAAAAAACTTCTATGACAATGTAAATCTCACGTACATTTCATAGGAAAGTAGATATTATGGGTAAAAATTTCCAGAGGGGTAGCCGTGTTAATCTGTGTACAGCAAAAAACAACGAGAGTCCTGTGGCACTTTATAGATTGACAGATTTTATGCCGAAGAAAATCTGTTAGTCTACAAGGTGCCACAGGACTCTCGTTGTTTTTTTCATTATGGGTAGAGCAGGTCAAAAATGTTCCAATGGAACAGTTTTCCTTTGGAATATACTGGTTAGACAGCATCAAAAGATCCTACAAAAATGAATTGATTCGGTCCAAACTTTCAAAAGAAAGCAGACAGCCTGCAAGCCTGCCTGCCTGTTTAGTTTCCTGCCACATGGCAAGCTAGCCTCTCACTTCCCTATCCTCCCAAGCTTCCAGATTCCACGGCAGTGAGCCTGTTGAGCTTCTTGAAAACTGAGGTTCCTTGGGATCCTGAGCTCCCCAGTATCTTGCCTGCTGGACTGCCATAGAGTTGGATGCCTGGGCTCCAGTGCTTCAAGATGGTCAGTATCTTGTTGTGAAGGATCCCAGGCTGCCCACCTGGTGGGATATTTGGCTCCCTGGCTGCCTAGCTGGTTGGGTCCCGAAGGCTCAACAGAATCCCTGGTTGATGTGCTCCTCAGACTTCCAAGCTCTCCAGGCTACCTGAATCCCAAGGTGCCTATCTGATGGGCAGCCCAGGACTGTAGGAAGTCTGGGTAGCCTTCCCCTGTACCTGTCAGGAGGGCAGTCAGCAAGCCATGGCAATGTTTCAGTTCTCCTAAAATGGAATATTTCTTACCTTTCATTCACATTTATTTTGTCTTTAGGTTTTTTTTTTCCTTTTTGTTCTGATTCAAAATGAAAACATGTAAAATCTCAAACTTTTCTGTAGAATGGAAAACCCCATTCCTGCACAGTTCTAATTATGGGCTTAATCCTCCATACTTTGCAAACTCAATAACAGCCACTGAGTTTTGCGGAAATTTTGAACATGCAGACACTGAAAGGTAACACTCTAAATTAGAATCTAAATTATCTTGTTTCCCAAGATGAGCTCTTTGATATCATTCACAATAATAGATTATACTATTGCTTTGGCAACTGTATCATGAGAAGTGGAACCTCAACTTTTTGCACAATGTGAATTTTATTATATAGTTGAACAATTTTGTTATAAAAGATTTTGAAGTAGCATCAAACTCTGACTTGATATAGGTTGTCTGAACTGATTTTTGACCCATGGTTGAGAACACTGATCTGCAGATGTCATCCATGAGGAAAATTGCAAAGAATCCTAATGCTGTAGGCTAATCTCTTGTCCTTTTGGAGAGCAAGGAGGTTTAGTATACACAGGATATATGATTTTGATGTATCTTTTGTTACATCCTTTATGATTATACTGTATTTGCCTGTGTTCCCTGTTACACTAGGCATTTGTTATGTTCTGAATGGACATGTTTGCCATTTATTAAGATTTACAGTATAGGCTATCTCAGCTTTGTTAGGTTCTATTATACCTTTAGAATCTGGAACTTAAGTAATATTTTATTTGTTAATAAAACAAAAACAGAAAGTTGGAAATAAAAGAGAAAATATGTATTAAGCCAAATTATGGCTGGCCCAGCATAGGTGTGCCAGAAGGATAAAATGAGAGCATAGCAAACCTGTCCCCAAGCTCCCTATACATAAGTAACCCATAATCCACCTTGCTGAGTGAGGGAACTAGTGGAGGGGGTGGCATTCAGGTCAGGCCTATTTGGAAAACTAGGAAGGTCAATATGCTGAGTGCCAGAAAATGTACTCTAGAGCAGTGGTTCTCAATCTTTTGCGGGTCGCAACACACTTGGTCACAATATGCCACCTTACGGGACATGCCTGCCCACCCCTGCAGGCTGAATCCAGCCATCTCCCTGGCTCTCCACGACAGACTTACCAAACTAATGTGTCCCGACACTGTGGTTGAGAACCGCTGTCCTAAAGAGAGCACTAGTTTTGTTTTCATTTAGGAGTTGCATCTCCTACTTTCCATCATCCATCATGCATCCATTTCACATTTCTTTGCACAGAACAAACAAACAACAAACACTGCCTTATACATGCTCCAATCACCTTTTCCTTGATCAAGATGACAAAGGAGCTTCGCACAGGAGACTGTCTCTTTGATCTACAGTTCCCAAGATTTTATGAATTAGGATTCTACACGTGAAAGCTCATGTGATAAATAAATTTGTTAGTCTTTAAAAGTGCCATGGGACTCCTTGTTTGTTCTGTCTGGTATCCTTCATCCTTACCGCATTTGGGCACCTGGTTTTACATAGATTCCCTGGCACTTATTTTTCTCAGGGCTTTGGCACCTTTTCTTCCCAAAGCGCTGGGTGCCTCAGCACTTGTTTTGATGTGCAGGTGTCACTAATCTGTTTCTCCCCCCTCTTCTTTCTTTTTGCCCCTGCTTGTCATTGATGTGACATTTTGCTAATTTCATGGTTCACTACTGCCAGCATTGTGATCAGTGCCTAAGTCTGAGGAGCACACGTGTAAAATTTATTGAGCATCTAAGCATGCTGGGATGCATTTGGATAAATCAATTAGAAGTCTTTGACCACCCATTACAGTGTGGACTAACAGGTCTTTGGGGCCAAAACCTACATACAGGAAGAAGGCTTTTATCTGACCACTTTTCTTTCACAGAAGATACACTTGAATCTTTTAAGAAGCTAGAACACAAAACTATTTTACTCCTCAGAAGATATAATCTTGCAGGATTTTCAGTTACTTGCCCACTTCCTATTACAATTTGGAAGTTGCATTTATTCTTATTTGCTTTCCCCTTGCTCCTTATTTTTCATTTTTCTCTGAGGCACATCATTGATCTTATGTTGCTCATCTAGAATTAGCTTTTCTTTCTGGCAATTCTGCCTTCTGGTCAGTCAAAGGATCTGATTAGAATGTTTGTAGGCCAGCATTTATACTTGACAGGGGTGGTATGTGACAATCAGTAGGTGGCCCGGTTCACACTCTCTCTGACTGCCTGTACCCTCAAATGTCAAAAAAGCTAAAGAACTAGTAAAATTGCTAAGCACCACACTAAATAGCTAAAAATGCTGAATAAGAATTCTGTATGATTGTATCTTCAGACAAGTGTAACTAGAAGGAAAGTCATTTTCTCTTCTCTTAGCTATAGAATATTTTCATCCATAATCCTAGGTACTCTTACTGTTCATTCAGAAGTATGTCTTTCAAAAAGTACTGCCAAGAGAAATGAACATTTTGGGCAAATTCTGGCTTCCTCTGAATAGTGTGCCTATAGGGGGAAGACAATGTGGGGAGTCTTACTGCTCTTGTATCCGTGTACATGGATGTTCCACAATGCCATTCCCATCCTCACTGAGCATAATGACTGGGAGATAGCATAGACTCCCCAGAAGGGTATGGAACAAGTGTGTAGATCAATACTGAGCTGAGTTGGCATAGAAGGAGCACAATTGCACTCTGTTAAATAACGTCAGTTTCCACTGTGCCATGCTACTCCAACAAATGCTTCTGGGTACTATTGCTCATACAGAGTGCCTGTGTTCCTACTCCAGTGGTTTAATAGCTACATTATAACACTTTGAATTTATATGCTTATTTGTTTGGGACATTAGTTTTAAAATTTCTGATTTCCTTTATGAATGTATTTTGGGAAAAGAAGGACTGTAGCTCAGATTCACTTACCTGTCTAAACTTTCAACATGCTGATGCATATAATTATCTTGCTTCTAAAGGATTTCAAGCATGCTATTTTTCATTTGTTGTAGTCAGAAGCCATGCATGTGAAGTAGATCCATATGGAATGCTGGGGGGATGTTCGCACATCTGTCTGCTCAGCACCAACTACAAAACACGGACTTGTCGCTGCAGGACTGGCTTCGTCTTGGGAAGTGATGGCAGGTCATGCAAAAGTATGTTGTTAAAATCAAACACTGTGCCAGCAGCTAATATTTCAGAGTAGAATTCTGAGTGTTAATTAATATCATCATCAACAACAATAGAAATAACATAAGCTGTTAGGTAAAATTTGCTTGCAGTATGCACCAGCCATTTTGCATACATTCTCTTTTAATTCCTTAAAGCTATTTGATTAAATTCAATCCACAGAAAAGGGTAAATTGCACCTGGGACACGATTGATTATAAGTAAAAACAACAATAACAAATCTTTCCAAATTTTCATTTAGTAACTTTTACTCTCTCTTTATGTGCTGTCATAATACATTAGTACTGCATGAGCATTGTATGCTTTCACATTAATTTTTACCCACAGAGGGTCAGATCCTTTTTACTGTTCTCATTCATAGGCAGTTCCACCGTGTGTGTCTGTGTATGGGGCAAACAGGGTTTTGTCCATGAGAGCTTGGAAAGAAAAATTGATTTGAATAACTCAAGAAACATTCTGGACCACAGCTACTTACTGAAATAAATGCAAACTTTTTTTTTAGGCTTAAATATTTCTTCTCTGAAATTCCTGATTCAAGGAAACTAAATCCTGGGACTAGTAGCAGATATAGTACTCTGAGAGAAACAAAACCTGCGTATTATCTCACCCAATCAAAATACGAATCCTGAAAGGTTTATGAGGGCCTCTTTCCAAGATTTTTAGTCTGGCTACTTGGCCAAAGACTTTTGATTTAGCTCATAGAGTAGAGCGATGAGGAACAGTGCCTAAAAAAAAAAAGCAGCACTGAGGACCACACATGTAGCCAGGTAGAGTGCAATGAAGATTGTGGATCAGGGCACAGGCAGGGGGGAGCTGGGTCCAGGGAAAGGGTAGCTAAGCCCTAGTCTGTACTAGTCTACTTTTTGGTGGAAGTTGACGGGAGATACGCAAGGTACATAAAATACCTTGCTTATCTCCCAATGGCTTACTAAGTACTCCCTACACACTACACGAAGCTGACCGGAGATGCCTTCTGGTTGGCTTACTGATACTCCAGTTCCGAGGCTGGAGTTGCTAGGGCGAATTCTAGATCAATAGAGCGCCTCTACCCAGACCACTCAATTGAACCCAGAAGATTGCGCTGATGGCGACAATTTTGCTGCTGTCAGTGTACACTTAGCCTAAGGTCTGTGTTCCAGGAGAGGCCTGCAGTTGCTACTCCCTAAGAGAGCGTCTACACTTGTAAATTAAGTTGACTTAAGCCAGGGGTAAAAGTAGGCCGGAACGCCCCTAAAAATAGAAAAACTGTGCGGAACGCTTCGCTCTGGTGCATTCCACCCAGGGGGCCCACTAAGCAGCAGCTTCGGGCGGAACACTTGTTCTGCCGTGTCCTGCTGCAGCTGGCTGGGGAGTTTCAAATTTGCTGCCCTGAGCATGCTTAGACAGAGCGTGTTCAGGGCGGGAGAGGCCAGCCACACCTGCAGCTCCGGGCCTCCAGCTGGGTAAGGAGAGCGGCGGGGGAGGGGAGCAGAGGACTTGGGCAAGGGGCTGCAGAGCTATGTTCCCTCTAAGCTGAGCGGGTGCCCCCAGTGCAGCTTAGAGGGACCCCCGTGCAGCCTGGCAGCCCCTGCCACCCTCCTAAGCCCAGCAGCTGGGCTCCCCGGGACTCAAGCCCAGCTGCGGCAGCCCCCGCCGCCCCCGGGGTGGCAGGTGGGCTCCGGGGCTGCTGCTCTACCGGGGCAGCCCCCACCGCCCCCACAAGCCGGTCAGCTGGGCTCGTGGCCTGGGCTGCAGTCAGGTCAGGCCTGTGTCCCTGGTTCTGGTGGTGGCCAGGCCCTAGCCGGGACTGCATGGGGCCACCCCCAGGCTTGGGTCCCCAGCCCTGACCCAGGCAGGGGTTGCATTGGGCTGCTGGTGGTGACTGGACCTGGGTCCTCAGCCCCGATGGGTCCAGAGCAGGCAGCCCGTGACAGACTGACCCCGGATTCCCGGTGGGGGCCGTAGCAGGTGGCCAGGGCCCAGATCTAAGAGGCCTGGGAGTGTGGGAAGGTTTTCCATGGGGTCCCCATGTAAGGCTCTGCCCTGCCTGCGCCCGTCTCCTGCCCGGTTCCGGCTTGCAGCTGGGAGCTGGGGCTATGGCTGCTTGCCTCCCCTCCGGGCTTGGGGATGCATGCTGCCCTTTCTCTCTCGTCTTTCTTTCCTTTTCTTTCTTCTTTCATTTTTTTAAAAAAAGCTATAAAATTTAATTTTAATTAAATACCTTTTAAAAAAGGCTTTTTAAAAAACCTTTCTAAAAATTAAATGTGAATTAATTTTTTTTCAAATTCAATTAATTAAAATTTAAACAATTTTAATTACAATCCATTTTAATTCAATTAATTAATTTTTAAATTAATATTAATTAAAAACTGGGGGCCCTTCAGGGTTTAAAATTCTGTATTTTGGGCCCTCAATCAAAAAGGTTGGGAACTACTAATTTATAATGCAAAATTTTGTGTCTTTATTTGCTTACATATCACCTTTTATTTAATTATCACATTATTAATCACAATACTTACTGTGTTATGCAGGGTTTACTAGTTTGTGACAATAATTGCTATAGACATAAATGCCATATAAAATTATAAATATTTTTATGGAATGATAATCGATGCATGTCGTACTGAGAAGTGGTTGCAAATGCCTGCCAGGGCTGGGGCCTGCACGTGCATGAAGAGGGCTCAGACAGTACGGGAAGAGGGCCCCGGAGATTAGGAGAGTTCCGGGGCCAGTCAAATTATACTTTAACCACTGGATAGATGCTAGTATTTTGACACTTATGGGAGTAAACTAAACTGACTCTCAAATGCTTTTTAGATTTAGGCATCATTAATAAAAATTCTTAATAAAATTTTCAAATAAGTAGTTTATTCTTTCTGCCCATCCTGCAACTCAGTTACATGTACAGCAGGTTCTTGCCAGCTAAAACTAAACTGATTTTATTAATAAACTGAGCATAGAGCTCTCTACAGGCACTGATGAAAAGTTTTGACATAATTTTTCTTCTTACGTTTGCAACAGAATTTCAAGAGATGTTTGTGTGGATTCTTAGCGCTACCCAAATGAAAGAAAGATTTTTTGCTTTATTTGTTTCTTCCTGTCTTCAAATGAGAAATATGGAGTGGCCTTTTTTGATTTTGCTGAAGTTCCCAGTATTGTCAGATTTAATGAATGCTGCAGCCACTATCTACAACATCCTCGACAGAGCCTAATGAATTGTAAAATTAAATGCCTACGATATTATACATGCCCATTTAACTTTGTAGCAAGTGTGATCTTACGATCTGTCATGTTTTTACAGTGTGGCCTGTTATCCACAAAAGAACGATTAATTAGATATAACCTAATCAGAGAAATCATTTGTATTTTAATTAAGGTAATATAATTAGCTAGCCTTTTTGAGTTTGGAACAGTCAGAATATTTAAGGGTTTAATTTTTGGTATTGAATAAAAAAAATGCTAATTGTTCCAGTTAATTAAATGGTGACATTATGCAGTCTAAAGAAGATTAGGCAGCATTGGTTGTTTACATTTTTGTAATCTTTCTTTTGCAGGACCGAAGAATGAATTGTTCCTATTTTATGGGAAGGGACGCCCGGGAATCATACGAGGCATGGACCTGAATTCCAAAGTCGCTGATGAATACATGATCCCCATAGAAAACTTGGTCAATCCTCGGGCTCTGGACTTCCATGCTGAGACCAATTACATCTACTTTGCTGACACTACAAGCTTCCTGATTGGGCGACAGAAAATTGATGGCACAGAGCGTGAGACAATCTTGAAAGATGGTAAGTGAGGGGTGGTGACAGCAATAGAAAAAGGATGTCACTAATGATCCATAAGGAAGCCAAATCAATTAAAAGCCTCACCCATGGCTCTAACTGAACCTTTTTAATGCCAAACTAAACCTTTTTAAAGATCGGAGAAGTTTAGATAATTTCCATTTCCCTTTCTTTCCTATTTTACAACTCTGCATTTGTATTTTTCTCTTTCGCGATGGAAAAATTTCACAGATGCTGAGCACCTGTAGCCTCATTGTCCTCCATGTTTACACGGCACCTGTGAAAATCGGGCTGCATGTGTTCAGGATCTGTTGTGAGCTGCCTGATACTAAATGGTTTGCAGTAAATGATTTAATAAGAAAATAAAATAATGTCTTTGGAAAAAAATCTAAAACTGGGCTAGATCAAGCCCAAGAACAACCCCCCAAACGTGGAAATTTAATCAAGGTGGAAATCTTAATGGATGCCTCAGACTGAGAAAGGTTTGCTAAGAAGAACACCACAATCTCCCTTTTGGCAGGGGCCTGAAGAAAAACAGCACATCTCAAAAATAGGACTGTGGTAGCTGGGGAAGGGATGCATCCAGAGTGCCGGTGGGGTGATTCAGCAGCCTTCACTGAATGGACTTCAGTCAAGTCCTGCCTGTAATCAAAAGGACTATGAACTTGATTCTCCATTGTATTTGAGGGGCTCAGACTGAATGGAAAGGGAAGGGAAGCTGCTGTCAGTCAGTTACAGCTCCCTAATTCAAGGTCATAGGGTTCCAGCATCTATTAGGGCTGTACAAGAATAAACCTAATTTATGCTACAGGCATAAGGTCCCTCAGGAATTTCATGCTAAAAACCAGTCATGAGTAGCTCTGCTCTGTATGCATCCTCTCCTTCTTTGCGCCCAACTCTTGAACAACTCCAATATACCTCCATTTTCCTTTTACAGTGGGGGAAGGGCAGCTAGTGCCTGAAGTGACAAAGCTGCGTCTAACCCTTCCAGTTTTGTACAGAGTTCCTGTGCACAGGGGGAATTCACCACTGGTTTTCTCCAAAAGCTTTAAAGCTTCTTTGATCTGCTTAAGTAGCATGACAAATGACATCATCTTTGTAAAAAAAATGTGTTTGAAAGATCTTACTTTATGGGGTTGATACAAGTTGATACTGGTTGATATATCTTAATTAATTAAAGCTTTTCGTGGTATCTGTGTGTATTTTAGGGCTTTTTACTGTGCTTTGGGGGGTAAAAAATAAACTTTGTTTTTATACATTTAATTTTAATGTTGGTTGGTAGATTTGATTGTTACAAAACACTCTATTTATGTTTGGCGGGTATTTGGGCAGATGAATGGGTCAGTGTTGGGTTAGGTGGGTAAGGTAATATATTTTATTTGACCAACTTTTGTTAGAGAGAGAGAGAAGTTTTTGAGCCACACAGAGCTCTTCTTCTGTTGTGTCATTCTTGCTATGATGGAAAGACTTTCACAAAAAGGAACAATTTGAAGTGTTTTCTTAAAGGTCATCTGATTGGTTTTGCCTAATATATTCTGGAAGTTTGTTTCATAGCTGGATCCTTTCCACTGAGGATGATTTGTCCCCTGCTGTCATGTGCTACATCATGGGTTTTGTAGACAGGCAGCTAGACTGAGATAACACCCTTCCTACCCCTAGCTATATTGCTATTTTTAGCATGGTAACTTGAGCAAGGCTAGCTCACGTCTTTCTAACTGCATGGGAAAGTATGCTCTGACTGACGTGTAGATACACCATAAGTTAATCAGAGTTCCATACAATCTCCTAATACTAAGCATATTTGAAGAGCACTTATCACTGTATTTTTCATTATTTTAAAAATTATATGGCCTCTTGCAATATCATTTCAACTGTATTCTTGTCAGATCTCATAAGCTCATCTGGGATGGATTGGCTCAAGTGACTGCGTGGGCGACAATTACAGAAAATAAGAAGGTTTCATGAAACAATTTAGTGGAGAACACTTTTTTCTCTGAGTAGCATTATTTTAGGAAGCACTATACTGCTGTAGTGGCCATTTCTCATATCACAGGTCCTCATTACTTGCGCGTGGCACTTTTTGAATGAGGAAGTGTGGTAGACCAAGCAATATGCCAACTCAGGTAATTGGAGCCTGATCCTACCAGCTGGGAACTGAGAGTGCTTAGTACATTACAGAGCTGGATCTTGATTCCCCTGTGGTATCAGTTGTGTATTCATTCTTTGCTTCCTGTACCAAACTGCTGGGCAGCCTTGGTAACTATTTCACAGCACATAGCATGTGTCCTCCCAGCATTGGCTACACAAAAGTTAAGGTAGAGGTGATGATACCCTGCCATTCCAGCACCAGAAATGATTGCTATAATTAGGGTTCCATATGTGCATAGGTGTCTCTACACTGGCAATTTATGTCGACTTAGGATGCTTAAGTCTACCTACAGAAAGCCTCGTCCACACTGGCCTTTTATTAAGTCGACTTAAGCGCTTCTTTAAGTCAACTTAATAACATCACCTCTGAAGGTCGACTTAAGCCTTAAGTCAACTTCTTAAGTCTTAAGTGTGCCAGAGGAGCCCAAGCTGCGGGGAACCCCTGCTGCACTGGGGCTCCCACCACACAGCTGGAGCTCCAGGGCAGCTGAGGCTCCTCTGCCATGTGGGGAGCCAGCAACCCTGCACGGTTGGAGCCCTGATGCAGCAGGGGTTTCCCTGTGTCCAGCGCCCCGGCTGGCACCACGGGGGAATTCCCTGTGGCTGAAGCCTTGGCTGGGGCCACGAGGGAATTCCCCACCGCTGGAGCCCAGGCCAGGGCTGCAAGGGAATCCCTGATGCTGGAACCCTGGCTGGGGCTGAGGGGTTTCCCTGCCACTGGAGCCCCATTGCCGCAGAGGTTCTCCCACAGCTGGGGCTCCTCTGTGGTGGGAGAGGCTGTGGCTCTCCTCCGTCCATCTAGCACCTGCTAGTGTGGATGCAGGCAGTCGACTTAAGTTTCTAGTGTAGACCCTCTAAGTCGACTTAACAAGGTCAACTTAGCTTAACAAGTGTAGACATACCCAATTAGAGCTGATTGATCTCTATAACAAAGAAAACAGAAAGAATCAAGGAACTTAAGGATTGTTCAGCTAGAGCTCCCATAAACAGGAAACTATTGCCTTCAGAAGCCCTACTGGTTAGTGTGGGGGACATGGAGCTCTGTTTGCATCCTGCCTTATACCCTTTAGATTTGTTTAATGTTGTCGTAAGCACTGTACCCACATAATACTTGCATGGGTGGAGAGTACAAGGACAAATGTCACAGGAAAAAGGCTCCTTCCACATTGGCCACTCCTTCTACATGTAGGCAGGGCTGGGCAAAGTCTGATCTTCTGTATGTAGACTGAACAGCCAACACAGTTTGTAAAGGACTTGGGTAGTCATCTGAATAAAGGAACTATGTAAAAATGAGTGATTATCATTTTCATATCTTTTATAGGACCAGTTATTCAGCTAGTAAATTGGCAGTAATTAGGCCAGTAAGTCAGCATTGTTTCAGTGAAGTCATTAGCGCTACACCATTTTACGTCAGATGAGCATATGGACCATAGTCATTACAATGCTTATAATATCTTGCAGGTTAGAAACTGAAATCTCTGCCTTCATTGATATGATTAATTTCATATACACAGTGTACTTGAGTGTGATACCATCTTCTTTGGTGATATTGTTAATCACTGACATCCAGAAGAATCTCTGGAATTATAAACACTGACAAAATTGCTTCAAGAAAACTTTTACTTATGATGTATGTAATTGATTAGCATTGTACTCCTTATTCTTTTGTTTAATTGTATATTAGAGTACAACCAGTTACACATAGTAGTGGGTTGACTGTTGTATTTCATGGTTTTTTGCACTGAAGTTTGCAATTATTAGAGATCTGGGGTAAAATCCTTGCCCCATTAAAGTCTAAGGAAGTTTTGCCATTTGGTTGTTGCCAAGGGTTAACCTCAGTCATGATCTGATCTGAAGCTAAAGGACAGAATAAGGAATATATTGTAATGGACTTGGGTCTTACATTTAAATATGAATTTTAAATAATAGTTTAGCAAACAGAATTTACAACATGGACTGTCTTAGTTCTTCTAGTAACACTTTCCTCCCATTTTGAATCTCTTTGGGTATCCTGAGTAGCATTAATTTAGCAGTCAGCTATTGTCCTAGATATTATTTGTGCTTGGAAATTCCAAAACATCTGTTTTCAAATTTTCTACATACTTTGAGGGACTGCAACTCAAGGCACAGGGGTATTGATGTCACATGATTTATTACAGCCTATGAAATAGTTAGAATTGCATACATGTTGAATTAGATTTAGCAGGATAAAGTAATTTCAACAAATGTGGTGACCAAGTAATTCTTAGTCCATTGTTTAAAATTTAGACCATTAGACCATTTTGAACTCTTGAATTAGTTTGTCATCTCATGCTTATTTTATATTTTTAGTTCTTATTAGTATCACATGCAGTTTACTCTACATAGGTGGCCTGTGGAAGGTCCTTTGCAGTATTTTCTTCCAGAGTGTAGAATAGGAGTTAGTAGGAGTTCATGCTGAAACCAGAATTGCACAGATTCAGTGGCTCCAAAATACTGTGCAAGTGGTGTGGGGAGGTTGATATAATTAATTTGGTTGTAGGTTCTTTCCCCAATTGAGGAAGTGACCTGTCATTATGCATTCAGGGTTTATGACAAAAAATTACATTGAATCTACATTAAAAAAGATTAAAGACCAACACTCTAGGGTTTTTTTTTTAGTGAAACAAGCAGAGCATTCTTTCACATCTTAAAAAAACCAGTTCATTTTAAAACCTTCTGCCCTAACCATCTAATACCAGATAGCTCCTTAGAATACGTTTGCATGTTTGCATTCCATTTTCTAAGATTTAAGCATATATTTTCTTTTCCTTTTCCTTTTTGGAGTTTACTGAAATAACCTGAAAAATTCCTGGGTTTTGAAAAACCCAGTGTTCACTGTTTATTGATGCTATTTAACATGAATTTCTAGTGCCAGAACTCACTATATCTGGCTGCTCCTTAAAGAGTCCCCACCAGTTCAAACAGCACACCTGTGCAGAGGAGAGTTACTACTAGTTGGTAGCTGCTGCAGCTGTGCAGTGGAGCAAAGAGAGAGGCAGACAGTCTGGTCCCAGAAGTTGAGTCCTCCTGACCACTGTTTGACAGGCCAGCAGCAAGATGAAGGAAGCTCCATGAATACTGACCTCTGCTGCCTTGCTGGACAGAGCCCAATCCAGACCTAGCACTTCAGTGTGACCCTGTCTGCTTCTCTTCTGCAGAGTGAGACAAGCAGGAAGCCATGATCATAGCCCCCATATGTTTACTCTGCCGTCCATAGCCCCCCTTGTGTCTCCAGCCCTCCAGTGTGAGCCTATCTGTTTCTTCTGCATAATAATTTTTAAAAAATAAATTAAATTAACTTGAAAATGAAATAATCAAACAACTTTTACTTTCAATGTTTCTCTGTATTTTTTGGTTTGTATTTTTTCCCCGAGCACAAAGTTATATAGTTAATTTTCTCCACTAATTTTCACTTTTTTTTGGGGGGGGGGGGTAACAAATATAGATGACTTCCTAGGAAATTTGAAACAAAATAAAACCTGAAAATGGAGGGCTTCAGCCATTTGTTATTCTGGGGTGGCTCAGGCTCTATCTAGTTTTGACAAGAAATTCCATCCTGGACCAGAGAAACATTCCACACACATGTTTTGTTGCAGTTGATACACTTCTGTAGAAAATTTCAGTTTCAATTAATTTGCTTTTTCTAATGAAAAAAAATGTTCACTGCCATTAAAGTTCAGATCATTGCAGGTGGTGCTCTTCACTTTGCAGGATTGTGGAAAGAAAGTAAAAAGAACAGGAGAGATGAGGACAGACTTAATAGCTGCAACTTGAAAGATGAGAAGAATCATATTTATCTTTATTTATTTGTTTTAATATAAACTATGGGAGTAGTTTTTGAGGTTACAGATTTAAATGATCATACTTATTTTTAATTACTGTGGTTAGTTACTATTAAAACAGTACAAAGCCTACGAATTTCAGAATCCTGTCTTACTCTAAATCTCAGTCCTTTAACTAGTCATTAAGGGGGGAATTTGCTTTGGGCAAATAAATCAATTTCCTAAAATCTTTTATATAACTTCAATGATACTGATAGTTCCCTTCCTTACAATGATAGATCTTTCTACATTAAAATAACCATGCTCTCATCTCTTCATTAATCCATACTCTTTGCTCACAGCTACTGTGCCTGGACAATGATGTAGAGGACATTTATATGGAAAGAACAGTTTTAAAAAAACATCAGTCTGATGTCTTGCTGTGATTTTCTTTAGTCACCAGCTCCAGCTTTTGCCTTTCATTTTCTATTAGGAAAAGTGAAAGCATGATTGCTGAAATATCTGTTCTCAGCAGAGCAACTAAAGGATGGCCTAGACATTTAGTACTATTTAATTATAATGTTTTTTTTTGTTTCTGTCATATTCCTAATAAGTTTTTAACATATTTTAAAATTAAATATGCTACATTTTTATTATTTAAAAGAAATCTTTAGAAAACTAAGAAAACAAGACAAAAACAAAGAAGAAAAGAAAATATTTAAAGTGCAAGAAATTTGAAACCATGATAGTTCTATTAGTATGTTAATGAGTTCAGAGATATTACAAACTAGCAGTGAAAGGTTGTTAAACAATTTATCATATTACAGGTTCATTGAGATTGTAATGACTCCTTTTACAGATGCTATTATTGCATCTGAAGCGCGTGGTAGCCCAGGAGAATTAATATTTCATCTACTAGGTAAAACTAGAACACTGTATTTTAGTGCTTCTTGATGTCATTCCTGGGTTTGGAAAAAAAAAAAAAGTCTTCAGAGTTTACTTTTTTTTTTAACATGAATTCTGCAAATGCTGGAATTCCCCGTACCTGACTGCTCCCTTTCTGTGAACTGGATTTCTGCAAGCAAAGGATTTTCTACGCTGCTCTGAGCTAAGGGTCTTCACATTTAAGTGTGACTCAGAAAAAGAGACCGACCGTGCTGTGTATGGTCCTGGAACTTACTACTCTATTTTGGAGAATGAGTGAGTTAATGTGGTTTAGTATGGAACAAAGCTCAACAAAAGCGGGGGTTATGTAAGAAAGTGTGCTATGTAAAGAGTGAATACTGAGAAAAAAAGTTGAAGGACTGAAAAACAGATGCTAAAATAATCTCTAGATGACTGAAGTTATAGCATCAGAAATTTCCACAGGGGTAGCTGTGTTAGTCTGTGTACAGCAAAAACAACGAGAGTCCTGTGGCACCTTATAGACTAACAGATTTTCTTCGGCATATGCGTTCGTGGGCTATAACCCACTTCATCGGATGCAGAGGAATTGTTTGAAGCTGCTTACTTAAGGTAATGTGGAGTGGTCCCTCTCATTCTTAGTGAATTATGTTGATTGAAGAAATAAGTTAAATGAAACACTATAAAATATACTTACTGTTTATATAGAAAAAAATCATTTTCATCTCTTTGGACCAGAGGTTGTCTTTTTGCTCTTTGTGTATACAGTTTCTAGCATCCATGAGGCCCTGGTCTATGACAGGAGCTACTAGGCACTACTGCAATTCAAATTAATAATAATAATTAATATCCTATCTGACAGTGTCTAGACACAAATGATTCAGAAAAAGCTGGAAGAGTTGTTAACAGGAAAAAGTAACATTACTTCTACACGCTGTTTATGACAGCACAAATCGAGATGTTTTCTTTATTTTGGCTAGTTTTCAAATGAAGATCTGGTTGTGGGCACGGACCCACTCCTTTCCCTGCCCTGCTCACCCTGGCCCCCAGCTGTGCAGTGGAGCCGGCCAGGTAAAAATAGATGCCGGTACGCAGTACCGGTGCATACCAGATAAAAAAAAAGCCCTGGTAATGTGAAGAACGTTTCAACCTTTGTTGCTAGATTCTTTTCTGTTCCAAGCATTCAGTGTGACATAAGAAAGAGGTTGTCAGGGAGCCAGATTATCTCCTTGATTCCAAGGGTCAGCCCTGTTCCCAACAAAACTTAAAGCACCTTAGGGAAGTTAGGAGACGAACCTTAAACTAGTGTAGAATTTCCAGGAAAATCCAGAGCAATGCCAAACCATCATCCCTATCCTGACGTGCCCTTTACACTGGGAGTAGATTAGAGGTTATAGGAACAGAGAGCCTAGCAATAGGTAGCAGGGAATTCTTCTCCAGGACTGAAAGTCTCTGCTAGCCACTTGCCATCTCCTGAGAGGAGCAGAGAAGCCAAGAACTGATAAGACAATTAATTGGTTCATGATTAATTTCCAACTTTTAAAAAATCTGTTTGAAGATGATCTGCTGAGGCTATTCTGAACACTCAAGAGTTTTCTTTAATATTGTAAGAAGAAGGACTGGTGGAAAGGAGACAGAACAAGTGATATCTGGACAAAGTAGAGAAAGAGGGAACCAGGGAAGGCACAAGGCAGGAAGAGATCTTATCATGAAGGCAGGATGGTCCATTGACTAGGTCACTAGCCTAGGCCTGAGGAGGCCTGGGTTCAAGTCCCTGCCGTATGATAGAATTCCTGTGTGATCTTGGGCAAATCGCTTATCTTCCTGGTGCATCAGTTCTGCATTCGTAAAATGGGGATAATAATGGTTCTTACCTCACAGGGTTGTTGTAAGGATAAATAGTTCAAAGATTGTAAGCCATGCAGATATTATTGTATTGGGGGCATATAAGTATCTTAGACAGACAAATAGATAAACTTTTAGAGGAAGAAAGTAGAAGACAAACCTCAAGGAGAAGGAAGGAAAGATGAGATGATTTGGTCATTAGTGTTCAATTTTATATTGCTAAGGTCAGCCCCTGAGCAGACTACATAAATGAATCCTTAAAAATTAAGAAAACATTCTCAGTGGATATTACATGGTAGTAGTAGCTGCAGTACTAGTAATCATAATTTTGTAGGATTGTCTAGAAGTCTTAATCCAGACTGGGCTCCATTACAATAGGTGCTGTTAAAAAAAACAAAACACAACACATAGTAAGAGTCTTTGCCCTAGCAAGCTCTCAATGCAAATACTTGACAGAAATACAATTTTAAACATTTAATATATATTTTTGTATGCAAAGAGGTGAACCAGACAAAAATAACAGTCTCAGTAAATTTGGCCCATTGCCCAGTGAACAACTGGTGAATTTACTTTTTTTTTTTTGAATGACTATCATCTTTTGATCAATTAATTCAAAACTGTTGATTTATCAAGAAAATTATATGTATGCAATTTTAGAAGTTATTTTATTTCTTAATATATTTACTGCTGTAATACTAGATGTAATTAATTTTCAAAATTTCAAGCTTGGTCTTGTTCATGAGAAGTATTGGCAGTGATATAATGAAAGAAGCAAGAAAAGTGGAATAAAATACAATATTTTCTTTTAAAGTTCTTGATGTATTTTAGAAATTTAAAAGAGATTTTGTTCTAAAGATATTAAAAGGCTTAATCCTCTTCTAGACTCCATGTATTTTAAATCCTTCAATATTTATTTTTAACGATGCTTATATTTTTCCCAGTGACAGATGCAACCCATATAGTTGAGTATGTTTGTGCTGCTACAGCATTATCTAGTGGATTTTCTCAACTGAGAAGGTTTCCATCTTTCACCATTTAGACACACACACAGACACACACACACACATACTGAAAGAGAGAGAGATGTGATTGATGTAGTGCTTATTAAAATTCCTTTTACTTCTCATACAAAGTAATCAACTAAAATTCTTGAAAAAAAGTTGTAGCTAACTACTAATTCTCAATTGCTTTTATTAAAAATCATTTAGGTGGATCATGATTAAGTTGATTTTACCTGTCTTTTGATCAGATGCTCTCTTTGGGTGCATCTACACTTACAAGTTAGGTTGACTTAAGGAGGCTTAAGTTGACCTAACTTTCTCCCTGTCCACACTGGGCTTTTATTAAGTCAACTTAAGCTGTTCCTTAAGTCGACTTAAGGAAAGTTTGTCAACTTAATAACACCTAGATTTAGGTTGATTTAAGGCTTAAGTTGACTTCTTAAGTCGACTTAAGCCAGTGTGGACACCCTAAGTCGACTTATTCCATACATCGACCTAGGGCGGGAGGACAAGGGAGCCTCGCAAGGCTCCCTTGTCCCCGGGGAAGCCCCTGCTCCCTTCTCTCCAGGACCTGCGGCTTCCCGGCAAGAGGAGCCACAGCTCCTTTTTTGATGGGAAGCCGCGGTCTGTGGAGAAGGGCTCCCTAGCCAGGGCTCCAGCGAGATGGAATACCTCACTGGGGCTCCAGCAGCGAGGGATTCCTCTGCCGCCCTAGCTGAGAGGAGAGGGAATCCCCGTTACCCCAGCCGGGGCTCCAGCAGCAAGGGAATTCCCCGCTGGAGCCCCAGCTGGAGCAACGGGGAATCCCTTGCCGCCGGAGCCCCTGCGAGGGATTCCCTCCCTCCTCGGCTCTCCCTCGACCTAACCAGTCGACTTAGAGACTAAGAGTCTAAGACTCTCTAAGTAGACTTAATAGGGTCACCTTTAGGTCAACTTAAAGTTGACTTAACTTTCTGAGTGTAGACATAGCCTTTGGTATATGAATTGGTTCTATATTAAACTTTAACGTTGGTTAATCATATATTCTCGTGTGTGTGTGTGCGTGTGTGTGTGTGTGTGTGTGTGTGTGTGTGTGAGAGAGAGAGAGAGAGAGAGAGAGAGAGAGAGAGAGAGAGTGTTAAAACTAGGGGATTCCTTTCATTTAGAGCTTCTTGCCTCTGTATATTAAATGCATATTAAAAGAGCCTAGGTCAGAGTATTGATCTATGAAACTGTGTGTAGATTAACACTCTAAATTGAATGCTTATTAAATCAACATCAGCATGGTTATTGATATATAAAGCCCTATATGGTTTGGCCACCTAAAACTTCGTGACATTGCTTCAGGCAGGTAAGTACATCACCTGAAGTGCTTTTGTTTATGGTTATCTGGGAACTGGATGATGGATATTATCAGTGGAGAATCTCAGCTCTGGAATTGGGTACTCTTTCAGTTTAAGTGGTGAATTAAAGTCCGAATGTTCATCTGTTCATTACCAGGCTTTGCCATATTTAAGTGATTGTAGAGATATGAACTGAACTTCATTCTGGGGTGGCTCCATCTGGGCCGTGTTATAGGGTCACTGCCACCTGTGTACCTCTTCATGGTGGAACATGAGACTGGAGTCCCTCTGCCTAAATTTCCCCAAAAGGGTTTCCACCTCACTCTGGTGGCATATGGCTCAGCCCTCTGGCCAGGTCACCATGAAAACTCATCTCCCACTTCTGTATAGCAGAGATGAAAGTTCCAAGGCAAACACAAAATAAAAGACTCTTTATCCCAGCTGGGCTCAGTTCTCAGCGCCTCTGAGGTTATTTCTCTGTCTGCCCTCTGGTCTCAGCTCTCAGAACTCACCATTTTTCCCATAGTGTGGTATCCTCTGCTGTAGCCTGACTTAACAACAACAGGTCTCCGATAAACCCAAATAGCTTGGTGTCAGGTCTGCCTTACATTCAAGAAAGAGGAGTTAATCAGCTCTCCTTCCTAGCTAGTTACAACTTCTTAGTATACACATAATGTACCTCAGGTGGCATGTGACCAGGATTCATCACCAAATTTGATCCCTTGGTGGGCTCATTAGATTTCCCCCTTTTCTGCCTCTTCTTAACAGGCCTGATTTCAATTGATAGTGCAGGAGAGGGGTGATTATGTGTGTTGAATTCATTAACCCTTTCCAGCCCATGTAAGGTTTGTATTCTCCTCACAGTTGATATTTGTCAACACATAAATACATTCAGTGTTCGTTTATCAGTGGAGCGGTGCAAAAGAGTTGGAAGAAGGTCACGGACTTGTCTTTAACCATCCTGGAAAAACAGGTTCAAATATAGGCAAAATTTGCACAGCTCTTCATATCCAAGGTAGAGAAATAAAAATTCCTTGAATTTAGTATTTGGATTTTCCCAGCAAAAGTTTAAAAAATGAAGCTTTATTTAGATATCTGTGAGGTGTAAGCCTTCCTGCCTAGTGGTTACAATCTGTAGTGGCAGCCCTGCCTAGTAGTAATGGGGTATAGGGAATCCAAGTCCTCCAACTCTACCATGTTACAATCCAGGGGCCCTCATAAGTATGTTAATACAGGAGTAGATCTGTGTTCTAGCTAATGCTCTCCAATGGGCCTCTTCCTTCTGCTATTTCCCTCCTCTTGGGACATGTCATGGCAGGCAGTTTGGTCCATGGGTCCCAACAGTGTAAAGTGTGTCTACTTTGTGCAGCAAATTTGCTGCAAGAAGGTCTTCCTGGCATAATATCTTTACAGCAGTGACTGCAGGTCTGCTTCTCACCACCTGCCCCACCTGCTGTGCTGAAAAGATTCCTTTTAAAATCCCTCCTCTGATTGAATCATGCCCAGCAGCCTGTTGGGGCTTCCTGGGCCCAGAGTTGTTCTGGCACTCTTAACTCTCCAGTGTGAGTTTATACATGCCATCATAATATCTTAAAAGCACATGATATATTTTGCAGAAATATGTTGCTATACAAAATTTCCCAAGCCTCTCTGTTGTACAACATTCTGCATGCCTACTGGCTGTTATCCCCAATATTTGTGTTGCACAGAGAGGCTGCATAAATTCAGTGGTGTTGGCAGTATGTAATTTGTGAATAGTTTTGGCATGTTATGTTATTGTGGTATACTAAAGCCCGACAGAATCATCAAAAAAATTGGCATGGGACTACTGAGTGCCTCTTCACAGAAACTAGATATCATAGTGGAAAATAGAAGGATGATATGCTTCTCTCTCAGGGTGATGGACAAGTAAGTTCTTTATAACTGGATCATGCTAAATTAGAACAAGTGTTTTATTGGAATGTCTGTTAATATATGATTTATACAAGTCACAATGAAAAGTAATGAATTCTGCTATATTGGAGCTAATATTAACACAGCATCACCCAGTGCTGAATTTAGCTAGACCCAAGTAGTTAAATGGTGAGTTAGCCTGCTGTTAAATGGGTTAAAAACATCAAGTTATGGGATTTTGCATTAATAAGGTCAAAATGAAGGGGTGCAGTTTGTTAGACTCCATGGTCCTTGGTGGATATTGTGATTTCAGAAGCTTTGTGTGAAGAGGATTAATTAGATGGTTTCAGATTATAGAACCTATACATTCCATTGAAAACAAATAGAAATTTAAAGCCCTGGAGATTGTACATAATATACTCTCAGGGACAATTCTTTTCAACAGCCAGAGGAGACACACTAGTGCAGTGATATTTCAATCTCAGTGATTCATGAGCCAATTTTTATATATATAATTCTTATATATATTTCTTAAAGTAAAATGACTAAGTATTCTACTATTGGCTAATAACATAGTAAAAGCATCCTGCTTGATTAGTAACTTAGGTTAATAATTAAACCACACAGTGTTTTAATGTCATGTATTGCAAAGAGCCACAGGAGACACACTGAAAAGCCACTTCGGTTTCCTAGTCTCAGTCTGAGTATCACTGTACTGCACTGTAGTGCATTTTCCAAAACACGTGTGTCACACATTCTTTCCAGGACCCCTATAGGGGTGAGTCACCTACTCTTCACCCATTATTGAGGGTTTTGTGTAAATACTCAATCTATCCCAAAATGAGCAAAATAATTTCAGACTTTTTTATACTATATTTTACCTATTGATGGCTAACTGAAAAGAAATACTAGAAAACAATTAGAACACGAACATATAATTGTAATTCAAACTTTTTCCTAACAGATCTTGATAACGTTGAAGGCATAGCAGTGGATTGGATTGGAAATAATCTGTATTGGACAAATGATGGACACAGGAAAACAATTACTGTAGCCAGATTGGAGAAAGCCTCTCAAAGTCGGAAAACTTTGCTAGAGGGAGATATGTCTCATCCGAGAGGAATTGTTGTTGATCCTGTCAATGGGTATGAAGTAATTTAATTTATTTTATTAGTTTTATTTTACTAAATTTGACTGCATTGTGAATGTATTTAGGGTTAAATTCTCCTCTCTGACCAACACAGCTGCTCTTAGAAATTTGGACTGAATTGTGCCTCTCAAATTTGGGTGAGTCTACACTGGCAACTTAGGTCGACTTAAGGATGCTTAAGTCGACCTACACAAAGCTGCATCCACACTGGGCTTTTATTAAGTCGACTTAAGAGCTTCCTTAAGCTGACTTAATAACAGCTTAAGTTGACTTAAAAACATCACCTCTGAAGGTTGACTTAAGCGTCCTTAAGTCGATTTCTTAAGTCGACATAAAGCCAGTGTGGATGGGGAATAACACTAAATGAACCTTATTAAGTCAACTTAAAGCCAGTGTGGATGGCTGTCTACTGTTAAGTCGACATAACAAGGTTGACTTAAGTCGAGTTAAAGTTGGCCTCGTTAAGTCGACTTAACAGAGTCGACTTAATTTTACAAGTGTAGACATAGCCAAAGAAGATAGCAGACTTACGCAGTAAGTATTTGATTCACTGGTATTCTGCTATCTTCCAGAAGGCATAGGGGCCAGATCATGCCCTCAGTCAGATATGTACAAATCCCACTGCTCTTTGTGGGACTTGCACACATGGATCAAGGACAAAACGCTGTCTTAAATACTGCAATCGATGCTTCTTTCTAAAACTGAGCATGCATTGGTTAAAAACAAGCATTTTTTGCGAAACCTTAATGTTATTCAGATTCTGTTATCTGAAAAGGATAGAACTAGAGCCAATTCAGTGAGCTTAACAATTGACTTTGAAGAGAATGACATTCTCTGAAACCTTCTCAGACATGCAATTAATAGGGAGTTATCTAGCTACCTACATGTTTGCACATTTTCCAGCTAACTCTTTATCTGAATGGAACACCAGGTATATCATATGTGTTTGTAATATTTTATGTAGGATCTTCAGCCCTGAACTCAATGAATGGGTTACACTGATCCACAAACACATTTTTTTTCTCTGTGACAGATATAACTTTTCGTAATAATCTTCAGAATACTTAAAAGTTATAGAATGCCCACAGTGAAAGAACATAACAGGGAACATTGTCATTTAACATAATTTCCCCCTACTGAAAAACATGTCACTTAGAATGAAATGGTGCTTTATATTATATCATTTTATTATATATGTATTGCTCTATATGAGAATACAGGCACCTTTGAAATACCATATTAGATCAGACCCATCATCCAGTATCCCCTAACAGTGGCTAGCTGCAGATGCCTCAAGGGAAGTTGCAAGAACCCCACAATGAGCAGATGTGAAACAATTCTGAATAGTGAGGTATTGGCTTGAGGTTGTCCTTCTAAAACTCTTTGTATTCAGTAACTTTTATAAGGATATATATGTTATTTATATATATGTTATTTGTATCAATGTACTATCCCTCTTTCAACCTTTCTAATTTTTGGCCTCAACAGCATTGTATATGGAACATGATTGTAGCAATCACAATTAAGATATGCTAAAATTGATATAAATTGGGCAAATATATCATTTAGTCTACTTTCACCATATCAGGCTGAAATCCTTTTAAATTTACTCAAGAGAATAATTTGCCCCATTTCTATTACAGAAATCTATCAGTGAAAAGATCAGATAGATTTTTTTTAATGTACTTTAAAGCATTTTCCTTTTTTTAAAGGATAAAGTGACCCAATACAACTTCAGGATTTTTTGTTTGGTTGGTTGGTTTTAATTAAGGAGCAAAGATAATACTTGCAATAAAAGTCATCTTAGTGTTACCGTATATTCTAAGGCATACTGGTTACTAGGAATAAACAATAATAACAAAAAACAACAAACACTGTTATAATGGTTTGAATAAAAGCCATCTGTAAATATTTGGATGTGACATGAATACAGTACATTTGAAAATGAAATGACCATATGTCAATCAAATTTACGTTGCAACACAACCTTTTCTCTCCCTTTCCATAAATCTCAAGTTTGTTATCTTATCATCCATTATAAAAGTCTATTGAACACACTGATTTAATAAATTCACACGAGACCAATAATTTTCACTGCTGGCAAATTTAGATAAAATGGGCAAAATGGCAAAAATGACCTTATGTTCATGCAATACAAATTGAGTGTATCCATGACCCAATTGGCAAGACTATTCTATGAAGTATCACTGTGGAGTGACTCATGTAGATAATTCTAGTTTGGCTGTGCTGATTGCTATATTCCTATCACTTGGATTTATTTACATCATCAGTTTTTTATTTCCAAGTTTGTTTTTTGGAAGAATGCAAACTATTATAGGAAGGCTGTAATTATTTTAAGTCAGATAGTTGTGATGTAAATTAGACCCCAAATCATCCCCATACCTGAAATTATTTTGTCAAATTTTCCAGCTCACTGATTCCTATCAGTTAAATATGCAGCACAGGAAGTTATTGCATGAAGATGGATAGTCTGGGAAGGGATATTGCACAGTGCACTTTTCTAATAAAATAACACACACTTTCCTGATTATATTTCTTCATATAAGTTGTCCCTGAGGGAGAAGGTTTATTATGGCATTTTAATTATCTTCAGAATATTAGACTAGACATAAGCATTGCAAAAAGCATTGCAAAGCAATAATTATATTTTGATGTTCAATTAAAACACATGTTAATACAAATGTCATTCACTTTGGGCATGTTTTGTCACCTGATGAGAGATAGCTACAAAAAGCAGAGGCATAAAGTTAAAAGGAAAAAAGTAATTGCCTTTTAACAAGTCATATAAATGTTTGCAAACTCTATTGATTTATTGTGCCTTTCAGTAAAGTCCTAAAGAGCTGGTGTACAGGTGTACAGGTTTAGACTGAATGTGGTTCTAGTCAGATTTATAATATAGTGTATAAACCCAGGGCATTGAATCTGGTTTTGTTCTTAGCATTAAATTATAAAGTAGTAAAAACCTTTTGTACTGTGAACTGGAAGAGAGGGGAAAGATGCAAGAAAATGAATGTTTACGTCTGTCATTTTTCAAAACAATTAAATTTTTTCTGTGTAAACAATGGCACATTTTAATTTAATTTCTTATCAATTTATGATATAAAATAGATCAGTTGATGTTTATTCATGTGAGTGTGTTAAATTAGAAGGTTGACTAGAAGACCTGAACATCATTTAAAATATTTCATGTAATCTAAAAAAGATTCTAAATAAGTTTGATAACAAAAGTACTTGTTAATGAAATATTTCATCGCCCTGTACAAAATGTAGTGACTTTAAGATCTACAATTTTTTTAGTTTCACTCTTTAAATTGTAAGTAAAAGTCATAGATTTGATTCTGATCTCACACCATTATAAATCAGAAACAACTACACTGTGGTTGTCGTTAATGGAATTGCAACTACCTAAAACTGATGTGAGGTCAGTATCAGACATACAAAACCTGAGTCTTGAAACAATTAATGTTCATAAATATAATCTGAATGAAATTCTGCTGATTTTAAGATCCAAATACTACGGTTTCTAGAATACCCCTTTTTGTGAGATTTCTGTCTTATTACTTCTCATATGTGCTTTATTTAAACCTAAAGAAGCATGGCCAGTATGTGGATTCTGTTACCTTCTTATATTCAGTCATACTTATTAAAATGTTAATATTAGCCAGTGGCTACCACACAGTGATACTACAGATACCACACTTTTGCCTGTAACTGGATACAAATAAAATATATTAAAGGAACATAATTAAGTTTGCAGAGTCAAAAGTTAGAAAATGCTAGAATTAAGGATGCTTTTCCATCCCTTTGTGCATATGCATGAGAATACAGTCTTTAATTACAAGATCACACGTTATTTCTTCCAGAAGACTTTTGCCTCATTCAGTACTCAATTAATGAGCAACTGTTCAATATTTTGTTTTCTTCTCATTATTCATTCTGTGTCCACATACCTTATTTAATGCACATTATACAAACCCAGCTATAAAGACAGAGTTATTAATTTTCTCATGGACTTTTCTGTGGCACTCATCACTAATGTAAGTGAGTGCTTCACAGACATTAATCAATTCATTTTCACAACATACCTGTGAGGCAAGAAGGTATTATTATCCTCATTTTACATATTAAGAACTCAAGCTCGAAGATGAAGTGCAAAAGCATCCATAAATTTGGAATGCCCAATTTGAGACACCTAGAACCTGATTTTTCAGAATACTGAGCATAATATAACAGTTTATTGGGTTAAAGCACATTGACTTCGTTATAACTATGATTGCTCAGCACATTTCTAAATAGGACCCCAGAGTCTTAAGTCAGGCACCCATAAAATGAGGAACACATAAAAAAATGGGGGGGAGGGAGCGGGGTAAGTGACTTTCTTAGCATCACATAGGAGTTCTGTAATAGAGGGAGGAATACAATTCAGTTCTTCAGTTCAGTATTCAACTCCCTTGTGACAGGGTCCCTTGTCAGCATCATGGCACCTCCTGATGGCCATCTCAGAATCAATCTAGTGGCCGCTGTGCCCTCTCCAGTGATGCGTCACCTGTCCTTCCTCTGCCCCTGGACCTGTGTTTCCCTGCAAGCACGGCATCAGCTTCGTGCACAGCCCTCCAGCTGTGGCTCAGTCCCTGTTCCTTCCCCTTCTGGGGGAGGGGGCAGGGCTTCAGCAGTTCTTGGCCATTTGTTTCAGTAGCCACAAAAGGCCCGAGTGGGACTCTTACCTCAAGGTCCAGTTTCTCTCTGTCTGAAGTAAGCCTTGCTTTCTTTATCTGATCCTTATTCCAAGGCCCAGAGGCTTCTCCTACCTTGGAGCCCAGCCTTGCAGTCCACCTCAGCCCTTGGTTCAGGGCTTATGGCTGCTCCTTTCCTGGAGTCTACCATTACTCTATCCCAGTGAACTGGCCTTCCTCACCCTATAATCATTTGAGCTCCTAAAGTTGACTGATCTCTCCCTCCTGCTGGCAGGCTTTCTTATATGGGCCTGCCTGGCCCTGATTGGCTACTATGGCCACAGCCTTTCCAGGACTCTATTAACCTCTTCTTTGCTGGGGTGGGCTACCTGTTGCACCACATGCCTCAACCAAGAAATCATCTTTTCTCTTTCTTAAATGACATCTCATTCACTATATGCCTTCCAACTTCTGCAGCAAGTGAAGCAGGGGTACCACAGGCAACAACCTGTTTTGCGACTGAAATCTGAGTACATCCCCAGAGTAGGTCCCTCCTGTGCACTATAATATTTGAATATGTAAATAGAGACTGGATCTTAGTGCATATCCACAAGGGACCAAATTAGTATTTGACAGGCAACCTTAAGTCTGGTCTTTCCTAACTTCAGTGCTTGACTAAATAATGTTCTTTTTACTTCCTTTTCTTTCTTGTGTGTGTGTGTGTGTGTGTGTGTGTTCATGTGTGTGTAAGTAAGACAGAAAGTGTGTATGTGCAATTTCCCAACGCTTAAAAAAGCAAAGTGAAAAATAAAAAATTCTTGCATGTAGCATCTTTTTGACACACATGAGGTTCATTGTCAGGTTTGGACCTTTAGATTCATCACTCAGACTTCTTCCACTTGGAATAATGGAGTAACTGATAGAAATAGTAAACTGTCATCCTCTATGCAGATTAGTACTAGAGTGAGTTGGGATATGTTGCCAGTGGGTTTCACAGATAGCAGAAAAATGCTGAGACTCGGGAATCTTAGGTTCCACTCTAGGCAGTGGAGGGATGAGAACAGACTCTTCTGCCCATTCCCTAAAAGTCTGACCCCCTTCCAACCTATGTCTTTCCCATTGTGGTCTCTTCTCCTCTCTTGCTTTTCATCCCAGTCCCATTATCTTCACATAGCTTTTCTCAGTCTCCACTCCTCAAGCCTCTCTTCCTATTCCTTCTTTTCCCAGCAAGTTCTAGTATCACCTCTCCAAAGGGAGTTCATAGAATCATCGAATCATAGGGCTGGAAGGGACCACTCCCACTAAATCATCCCAGCCAGGGGTTTGTCTAATCGAACCTTAAATATCTCCGAAGACGGAGATTCCACCACCTCCTTAGGTAACCCATTCCAATGCTTCACCACCCTCCTAGTGAGAAAGAAATATCCAACCTCGACCTCCCCAGCTGTACTTTGAACCATTGCTCCTTGTTCTGTCCTCTGTTACCACTGAGAACAGCCTAGCTCCCTCCTCTTTGGAGCACCCTTTCAAGTAGTTGAAGGTTACTACCAAATCCCCCCTCACTCTTCTCTTCTGCAGACTAAATAAGCCTGCTTCCTTCACTCTTTCCTCGTAAGTCATGTGCCCCAGCCCCCTAATCATTTTTGTTGCCCTCTGCTGGGCTCTTTCTAATTTGTCCACATCCTTTCTGTAGTGGGGAGCCCAAAACTGGACACAATATTCCAGATGCCGCCTCACCAATGCCAAATAGAGGGGAAGAATCACATCCCTCGATCTGCTGGCAGCACTCCTACTGATGCAGCCCAAAATGCCATTGACCTTTTTGGCAGCAAGGGCACACTGTTGGCCCATATTCAGCTTCCCATCCACCATAACCCCCAGGTCCTTTTCTACAGTGCTTCTACTTAGCCGATCTCTATCCAGCCAGGGATTTTTCCGTCCTAAGTGCAGGACTTTGCACTTATCCTTGTTGAACCTCATGAGGTTTCTTTTGGCCCAGTGATCCAATTTGTCTAAGTCTCCCTGGATCCTGTCCCTGCCCTCCAACGTGTCTACCATTCTCCACAGCTTGGTATCATCCGCGAACTTACTAAGCACGCAGTCTATACCATCATCAAGATCATTAATGAAGATGTTGAACAGAACCGGCCCCAGATCCCTGGGGCACTCCACTCATTACTGGTTGCCAACTAGACATCGAGCCATTGATTCCTACCCGCTGAGCCCCATTCTAGTCCCAGTCACCTCTCCTGCTCCCCATTCCGGTTTCCTTGCTCAGCCATTCCCAGTTCTCCTCCACTCACCTCTTCATCCAATCTCTGTCCCCAGCCCTGGTCTCCAGTTTCCTCCCTTGCTCCACTTACATTAAGACTCCCCACAAGCTCACATTCCCAATCTCCCTCTCTGGGCTCCTCATCCAATCTCAGTGTACCTCCTCCCTGTTGCTTGTCCCAATCTCTTTGTCCAGCCAGGCTCAATTCTCTCTCCTCACCCCGGTTCCTCATCAAGTTTATCTTCCCTACCCTTTACTTCTTTCCCTCTGCTCCACTTGTTTTTAATCCCAATGTGCCCTCTGAATCCTCATTTGATTTTACTAGCCCCCCTATCCTCCCTGCAGGTCCAGCTTTTTTCTCCTCTGCATTCAGTTGAGACTGTCTCCTCTTGTCTACCTGGGCCCAATGTTGAGTGGTTGGGATAGAGAGCATAGGAGAAACTGCCTCCTTGTTCTCACTTTACAAACATAAACCCTGTCCTAGTCGCTTGCATGGCCCATAGAGAGAGTCCTGTGTGGATACAAATATGTGGATTCATATCCGATCTGCATCTGCAAGAAATGGTCTGTTGATATCTGCATTGTATCTGCGGATGCGGCTATCCGTGGATATAATGCGAATATCCACGGATTTGCAGGGCTCTACCCATAGAACCCCAAAATTGTAGTTTCTGGGAAAGTCTTGCTCAGCTCTGGGCTACAGCATACTTAGTGCACACAGAAAATTTGAGCAATTTGGCTACTCACTACTGAGCAATTTTTACAGGTTTATAATCTAGATATATTTCAGTAGATTTTTCACAGGGACAGGAAAAGGAACATCTCTGATACAAAGGTGACACTTCTGTCAAATTTCAAGATTCTACTCCAAAGCATAGAAGCACTAGAGCTTTTCAAAGACAAGATTGACAGAGATTATTAACATGGATAAAATAAAATATTCCCTAATCTTGTTCTGAGAACTAACTGAACTCAGTGTAGAATATTTTTCAAAGCATTCAGCACCAGGGAGATGCTCAGAATGGAAAATTTCAAAGCAAACAGTTAACATTTGGCAATGTTACAAGCAATTAAAAACTGTCTTACAATGGGAAGTGCCAAGCAACCTTAATAAGTGGTAATATCAGGCCCTCTTATAATACCTCTGTGATATATTACAGCAAATGTTCACTTTTTAATTGCAGCCACTTTATAAAGATAAATAGCTCCATGTTTATGTATTTTTGTTTGACAAGTCTCAAATTAGTGGATCTTCAAGAACTGTTCATAGTTCTTTTCCCCCGAAAAAATAACGTTGTAAATTTTCCCCTTTATTTTTTTTATTTTGCCAAATTCATGTCCAGGAGCAACTGCAGTTATTGTAAAGCACAGTACTGCAAGGTGATGAGCACCGTAATGTTAGAAACTATTTAAGCAAGAGCTTCACTTTAATTCCCATTGAAGTCAAAGCTATTCATGTGTTTAAAGGTAAGCATATGAGTGAGTGCTTTCCTGAACAGGGGCCCAAGTTGCTCAGCACCTTGCCAGAACAAATCCATATTGTACTACCTAAAATATTTACATTCGAACAGGGGCTAATTTGTAGAGTCAATTGGTTCTGATAATTTTATTGTATGTTTTAAAGCAAAACATATATCCATGCAAAGTATAAAACATTCTTTGAAAATAAGGTGCTATTTTATAACAATACAAAAATGTTTGGTCAAAAGGAGTTGTGTTGACTGCGATAGTAAGGGAATACTAATGCACACACTATATGTTGCTCCCATTGGAACAGTATATTAACTGACTAAATAAATTTACACAAGGCCCTTTTAGTCTAGGAAAGTAGTAAAGATATTCAAGTGAAAAATAATTATGGCCTACAAATATCATAACTGAAAATGGGAACTATAGCCAGTGACTTCTGCAACAAAACCTTAGGAACAGAGCTATTCAAGAGCCAGTATATGAATGATGGTAACTTAGAAGCTTTGAATATAGGTAGGCATAAATGGCCTACAGTGTCTTTTTCTTTCTAAAACACAGTATAAGGTGTAAACCAATCACAGTATCATTTTGATTAAGTCACCTGCTTGTAACATGGGATTGAAGTGATATCCAGAGTTTCAGGGTCACTTAACCTGTAGTTATTAAACTTATGTGCAGTTAACTTATCCTGTCTGAGGTTTTCAGTAGCATTAAGAAGCAACAGAGAAAAACAGGTAATTTGTACCAGGAAGACAAATTAGACTTGGCCAAACAATCCCAGTATAACTCTTTGGAACAAAGTCAATCCAATTCCTGGTCTGGAAAAAAAATCGTAACTGCTTTGATTAAATAAAGTCTGTAATAGCTCATTAACAGTACTCTGACTTCTCATATCAATCATCTCACTTTTTAATCACATAATTGATTATAATCTGTGTATATTGAATAGCAGTTTAATGACACTGAACCAAAGAGATTTTTTTTTCCTTGTGGCAAGTGCTGCCATTCATTTGAAGGTATCAGCAGGTACCATTCACGCAAAAGAGTAAAGCGAACTAGAATTATTGTATAGAGTTACAAACTTTTTGTTGAAGGCCTTCTACAATATCAATCAGGTGGTTCAAATGATATCTGAATGCTTTTATTTATAATTTCATAGCTGGATGTATTGGACGGACTGGGAAGAAGATGAAATAGATGACAGTGTGGGAAGAATCGAGAAGGCATGGATGGATGGCTACAGCCGGCAGATTTTTGTGACATCAAAGATGCTGTGGCCAAATGGTTTAACTCTGGACTATCATACCAATGTATTATACTGGTGTGATGCCTATTATGATCATATTGAAAGAATATTTTTGAATGGAACTGACAGAAAGGTAAAAGAAAAATGATGATGTTTTGTCCACAGGCTTCCCCTTTCACTGAGTCACACTGTGTTGTGTTAAAAAGTATGTTTCAAGGTTTTTCCTCTCCTCTCCCTCCAAGGCTGCTGTGTAAGTAGACCATGTGGGATGCCTGGCATCAGCTACAGTGAGAACAATGTGGTTGCCATTCTTCTATAAGAGAATGACATTTTTTTTTTAACTTCAGAAGCAGTGATACAAAGGTTGTTTTTACCAATCCAGTTTTCCCATGTAGCAATGAATTGTGCTGTGATCAAGCCACCAGACTGCAGAGAGATCTCCAGTAGAGACAAATTTAGCATAGCTCCTTCTGGCTCTGCCAGAGGGAGCCTTCTGCTTGGCTCACCCGGTAAAGTAGCTTTCTATGGACTGTGAGGCTGAGTGTTTGAATCTCTTGTTTTAATATGCAGGGGACAGTCACTAACAAAGTCCAGCCATTGGATTATGGTGCTTGCTAATTGATTTAGCCAGTTTAATAATTAGATGCATAGTTTCTAAAGCCAGCAGGGACCACTGGCTATGTCTACACTTGTTAATTTAAGTCGACTTAGCATGTCCATACTTAAATTTAAAGTTGACTTAGGGGGCTTAGGGGGACTGGATGCCTAGATCGACTTCTAAGGGCTAGGGGGACCTTGGGCAGGTGGCAGGGGGGGCACCCCTTCGCCAGTGTCAGGGGGTTCAGCCTTTGCCCCATTATACCTGGGTACAATGGGGCAAAGGGCAACAGGGACCATGGCAGGGCATAGGGGCAGGGTGGGCAGGGCTCTGCCCTGCTCTTTCGGGGGGCATGCCAGGCTCTCCCTGTGCCACCCCCCATCAGGGAAAGCAGTGGGGGAGTCCTGGAGAGCCCTAAGTCGACTTTAAGTCGACTTTGGACTACTCCAGGTCTACACTGGCTTAAGTCGACTTAAGCCTAAAGTCGAATTAAAAGCAGGTTTAATAAAGTCAACTTAATTTTCATTTTATTTTCCTTAAATCGACTTAAGCAGCTTGCTTAAATTGGCTTAAGGAAAGTGTAGTGTAGACGCGGATTAAATTAATTCAATTTAAGCAAGCTTAACCCAACTTAATTTCTAAGTGTAGACACACCCACTGCGATCATCTAGTCTGACTTCCTATATAGCACACACAATAGAAATTTCACAAAAAATTCCTAGAGCATATATTTTAGAAAAAAAAAAGTCTTGTTTTAAAAATTGTCAGTGATTGATTGAGAATCCACCATGATCCTTGGTAAATTATTCCGGTGATTATTTACTCTCACCATTAAAAATGTACACCTTATTTCCCACCTGAGTTTCTCTAGCTTCAAACCTGCTTCATGACAAGTCCCTGTTTAGAGTCATATTTTGAGCCCTATCAATTAGCCAGTTTTTAATCTATTTAATGTCTGCCATGTTTTATATCACTCTAGTGTTTTAATCAAAATGTTCCCTGATACCAACTAAAATGCCTTACATATATATATTTAAGTATATTAAAGTCAACATTATTACCTTTATCAGCCAAACGTATAATCATATAAAATATCTAATTAGTTTGTTAGGATACATTATGATTATTTACATTATCCTCCTATAGTTCTTTATTGATTGAATCCAATATCAGTTGCTCCATTATCTTGCTATTATCAGTGTCAGTCTGATATACCTGTAAATACCTGGTTCATCCTGTTTATCCTTTTTAAAAACTTAAACTTGCACAACATCAGCTTTCTTTCAGGCTTCTGATACTTCCCCAGTGGCGCTTGACTCGTTAAAAAACAATAGTAATTGTCCAGCGAGCTCCTCAACCAGCAGTTGCAAGTCATCGGAACCTGCTGATTTTAAAATATCTAACTTTAATAGCTTTTCTTTAATATCCTCAAGAGATACTAGTGAAATGGCAAGAGTGTTATCATCACCATATGATGAGACTCTAACCTCTGTGTTTTCCCCAAATACAGAACAGGATTTTTTTTTTAAATTTCCGCCTTTTCTAAATTATTGGTAATTCTATCATTTGCATTTAGTTACAAGGTGGCAGACACAATACATACTTCATTGGATTAGAAGCTTCTGGAGGCATTGGCAATCACTCAGTGGTCATGGGCACAATACCCACTTGTGGAGATCTGTTCCAAACCTTAATAGTTTGTGGTGAAATTCACCTTATCAGTGTACAGTCCAACTATGGAAAAGTGAATTCCAACCCATACATCTTAAAGCATTAAGTCAACATAATAAGGTCGACAAAGGACTTTGTCTACACTAGAAAAGTTAAGTCAACTTTGTTAAGTCAACTTAATAAGGTCGACTTTAAGTCAACTTAAAGTCGACCTTATTAAGTTGACTTAACAAAGTCGACTTAACTTTTCTAGTTTAGACATAGCCTTCCATAGCTACTGCTTCAGACTATGGGATGGAATAGCATACACAGATCCTCTGCACCCTTGAACAGGAGAATCCTAGGATGTACATAATCACATATCCTGTGATCTCTGTTCTGGTCCTTGCTGATTCCACCCTATGTCCCAGCGTAACTGGGACCAGTTTGCAGAGCTCTATGTAACATGTAGTAGTTGTGGAGATTACCCTTATACACATGGTTGCACCATCAGTGCTCTCTCCTGCACAACCTCATTGTGTTGCTTATGATGCCTTTTTTAAGTCCACTTTCAAAAACATTTGTGCAGATGATTTGCTTCAGCTCTGTCCTATTTATGCCACATTACAGTGTCAAAAGGTTGGTAATGCTTTTTCTCCCTCCCCCATTCTACCACCTGCCCCAGCATAAAGAACATGTTGGAGGAGGAAAAACATGGTCATAGAGCCTTGCATCCTAGAAATTGTGGATTAACAGAAAAAAGTTCTTAGGAAGCCATTGCAGCTGGCATAGGTTGGACTAGCCCTGAAGTTACTCTAAGTTTTTCCAGGATCTGAATTTCCTTTTGCCTGTCACATTTTTTGGGAGAGTAAGAAGGAGCATCTCCCTCTTCAAGCCTTATTCTAAGAGTAGCTTGGATGCACCCAAAGTTCGCTCACAGTATTTTTGTAAGTGTTGTTGATACAATCAAGAAATTTGAATGAAATGTTTGGTTCTTAAATTGCCATTGGTAATGAGTACATACATTTACTCTTTGCATTTGGTATTCAGTATTTTACCATTAAATATGGCAGATTATGGACCAAATTCAGAATTGGGGTAAATGTATCTTCAGAAGAGTTGCACAGTCTCTTTGTATGCTAGTACAGTGGGGAATTACAGAGGATAAAGAAGACTGCACAGATCTATCAGTAGGGATGGTTAGCAATTATCTGTTGAAACTCTTTTTTGCAGAAAATTTGTTTTTGTTGTGAAAATGAATGCCTGAAAATCAAAATATTTTGATTTGGAAATGCTGCACGTGAGAAGTTTAGTTTGAATCCTTTGTCGTCTCATTCTTCTCTGTTGGTGAGGCTACCCAAATTAATTACATTTTCAATGATGCAGGATGGCCAGGGACTTTCATGATGTAGAGCCTCCCTTCTCCAAGCGGCTCATCATGGGAAAGAAATAGAGTCCTGTGGTACTTTTAAATACTACAGATTTGTTTATTGCATGAGCTTTTGTGGAAGAAAATCCCACTTTGTCAGACCCAGATTTTCTCCCATGAAAGTTCATGCAATAAATAAATCTGTTATTCTTTAAAAGTATCATGGGAAATGTATCCTGACAAGGAAACCCAGCTAATAGATGAGAATGGAAGTTTGAGGCACCCAAACTACTATTCTCATGAGGCAGTGTGGAGGCATTAATAAAATGAAATATTTTGTTAATGTTGGTTTTTAAATTTCCGCCAAAGATCACATTTTTTGTCAAAAAATACTCCTCCCTCCCCCGCATTTTCAGCAAAATTTTACATAGGAAAAAACCCTGTTTTTAACTAGCACTCTACATGAGATAGCTCATCCTGTGTGAGAAACTGTAGTTGTCATCAGGGCAAACCTAATACGGGAGTACAGTGGCTGTGAAGTGTTTTTTACAGCAACTCTGCAGCCTCTGTATTGGAGACAGTATTTTACATATAACTCCAATGACTAGGCAAGATGAAGGTATTCATGGAATATGAAGGAGAATTGCTACATTTAATTTTAATCATTGCCTTATTTCAGGGACCATGATGTGTATTCTTCTCCAACTTCAGTAACTTCAGTTCCAATTTATAATAATGAAAGTAATGATTGTAGGGCATGGGAAGAAGGTAAATAACGAAATGATAGACCAATATACCCATAAAGACATACAGAAGAACCTCAAGACAAAAAAGGATGAATGTACATTATTAGACTAGGGTCTGTTACCGAGAATGAAATAAGTGGTCTGAAAAACTTTTGGGATAGTGGTTTATCAAATCATTTTAGAATCTAACTTTTACTGTATTGTGTGTTGTGAATGAGATCTTTGTGTATGGACAGAGTTATTAATTTCTGAGCTTTCTGTCTTCTCTTTTAAATCTGACATGTATACTAAAGCATTCTAATTTTGACCAATATTCTGTTCATGTTATTTAATTGCAGGTAGTCTACAATGGGAAGGAGCTGAATCACCCTTTTGGGCTATCATATCATGGAAATTATATTTTCTGGACAGATTATATGAATGGCTCCATTTTTCAGTTGGATCTGATGAGGAGGAATGTGACGCTACTAAGAAGCGAGAGGCCACCTCTGTTTGGGCTTCAGATTTATGACCGCCGCAAGCAGCAAGGTATTGACAATATATAACTTCTCAACAAAGTTTCACACCATACAGTATTTCACAATGATTATGCATCCAGAATATTTTTCTCATATGTCCTCAGAGTTTGGAGGAAACCAGATGGGTTGAAATATAGTTCATATCCATATATCTTTTTGTTCAATCATATTAAAGATGCTATTATATCTACTTTTTCTCAGTGGCCAGCAAGACCAGAAATATTTTCTATCTTTTTTTCTTTTGTAATTGTCTTCTTCTCCTTGATCATCATCAGCACAGTTCTGTGGCTCAGTCAGCAGAGACCGTACAAAGCCATTCTTCAGTGCTGCATTGATTGACTAGTAGGGAGAAGCATACCGCATGGTTTAAATCAGTGAAGAAATTTTCTTCCTTAGGTAAAAGATCATAAAAATGAATATGGATGTGGTTCAGATCATGTGATTCACTGGTTAGTTTATAATTATGTTTACTCAATAAATGACTTGGATTCTCATTACTTGTCTACCATTCAAAGCAGCGATTATTGCAAAGACAAAATATGAAATATAGACCAATACATAGATTTAGTTGGGGCTTAAATAGCAGAAACATAGATCTAAAAACCCCTCCAAAGGATAGGTACAGTATAACTAAATTGTAGTATCAGGTGTAATTTTAGATTCAAATACAAACTTGTATAACTCTTGATCAGTGTATTAGGGATATGTGCAGTGATCTTCAAAAGAATAGAATTGGATCCCCAGGGCTATCATTCTTTGTCTGGAATAAAAGTAGAATAATGCTTCCAGTTTCCACAGATGATCAAAGTCTTCCAGATGTTGACTCAATTATTTAATCTTTTATATAATTTCCTAGCATAATTGAACTTCAAATGAAATGAAATACTATCACATTCTATATGTTAGATGGCTGTAGAATTCACCATATATTATGCCCATTGACTGATAAAATAAGCCTTGATCAACCACAGTTATCAACATATTGAGTTAAAGATGTCATGCTTACAGGGTTGATTGCATTTGTCTTTTTACTGGTCTCACTGAGTGTACTCCCCTTAGATGTTAAGCCTCATGTCTTTATTTGTCTTGTGATGTAATTTCTTAATCTGGATATAATGTCCCATCTAAATCAATTGCTTAGTATCGTGCAGGTCTGATAGGACACCTGCATTTCTTCCTTTGTGGGTCTGTGACAGTGTAGTCTTAAAAGTATGCTTATTAAGAATTGGAACAAAGCATTAGAGAAAATGGTTTAGAAACAACAAATAGCCTACTAGAACACTTATAATCTCATCTGATTTTACACTTCACTACAAACTAGGTTACATATCCCAAAATATGAACTCAGTAATCCAATAAATAGACTATATTTTGTGGTACATTTCGTACCAACCACCATCACATTTATCAGAGTGTTGAAGGCTATCAGTTTTTCCATAACAGCCCATCTGTCAGTTCAAGCATTTTTTTCAAGTATTCTCATCCACTCCTGAAGTCTTTGAGCAAGGAGACTTAAGGCCCTTTAGGTTAACATAGACCATAAAATTGAATACAGTAACTTAAAATATACCTAAAATGGATGGATTAGATTTACAGTAAGATTTTCAAGAGTTCAAAACTCACAATTGGAAACAAAGTTTCAAAAGGTCTTAGCAACAACAACTGACACTAAGGGTAATACCAATACAGAGGCTGTTGTTTGCTGAGTCATTTTGAAAATATGGCTCATAGTTGATGCATATATAGAAGTAATATCAGTAATTTAAGCCAATAATCACATTAGTTTATTGTGAAGATAAAATACAATTGGGTATTGGATGAATTATAATATGTATACAAATAATTAATCCATCCATGATAGTAAAATTAGGCTGTTAGGCTTACAAGTCTATGACTGTATTTGTCACCATTAGGTTTGCAGTAAGGCACAAGCCAACATAAACATGCAAATATAGAGCTGAAAGAATTGATAACTAGTTGTAAATACTTAGGTGTATCTTTTGAATAAGAGGATAAACCAAATAAATATCTGCATAATACAACATTTTATACATGTAGTACAAGTTGGATGCAGGTAACTATGTCATTATGACTTTAGAGTATAGCTCCATTTTTACTGTATTAAAATGGAATCATGGCCTATGTTGGATCTTATGAAAAATCTCAGTGTAGTAGGTTTAAAAAGTAATGCAAATGTTAAGAAACAGGATATTAGTTTTTAAAACAGTAAACGGGGTGGGGCTGTAAAAAAATAAAATTTGTCACAAAGAAGTTTTATTCCTGAAATGCCCGGTACTTAAATAGCAAGAGACTTGGAAACAGTTCATTGCTGATGCTACAGAACAGACTCATTTTTGCATTGTACTACAATTACATGAAGCATTGGCAGTCTAGGAGTCTCTTTAGCAATTTTATTGTCTGTTTGAATACTTGCTTAGAGTTCATTTGATATGTCTTGTCATTTACGATACCACTAATTTAATCCACTGTATTTAATGCTATCTATGCTTTAACCTTAAAGCTTTAACTTGAATCTGAATCCAGCCATTTCTTCTAATTTTGAGTATCTGCTTTAAGACACACCACAGAAGTTAAAAAAAAAACCAAAAAAAACCCCCAAAACATTAAGGTTGCTGAAATTCCTGCGAGTTAAACTGTGTTTTCTTTTAATTTCCTGCTTTGTGACTACCCTTTGGGCTGATCACCATGCTGTTTAGTGTGGCGATCTGAGAAACTCATTTACATTTGCATTGTCACTTACAATTTTCATGTATTGTTTCTCTTGCATTTTGTACAAGCCTTCAAAGTGGCTGTTGTATTTTGTTTTTATTTTCAGGACTTCTGATATTTTCAGTTATGCCTGTGTTACTTGGGTTCATTGGTTTGAACAATGTAAAGATTTCAGGTCTTTTCCTAAGGTTCAGATGCTTATCCGAAATATATACAAATGTACCTGTTCTTCTTTTGCCTAGAAATATTATCAGATTAGTTTGTATCCAGTGCTTTTCAGTACTTTTGATTTTAGCTGGTGAAATAACAAAATAGGCTTTCATGCAGGATTTGGATATTTGTCTTTGAGTCCCAGGTAAAGCTAGGAGGTGTAGTCTCATTTTCTGAATGAAGAGTATATGAAGGATTAGACCCAGAAAGTTTAAGTATACATTATTTAATTTGTTTACACTAACCAAACATTTTTTAGTCCTCAAAATGAGTTTGGATTTGAGTTAGAGTGACATTTTTTATAATTTCTGAGGACTTTTGCAATAACGTATTTAGCATTTTCTACTGAATACAGAAATTAAAACATCACTGCAGATAAAAGAAGAAAGAAGAATGGAGGGGAAAATATTATTAGGAATAAAACTGGGCATTTACATCTTTCTAATCCTACCACAGAAATAGTACATCTCATTGATCAGCTGTCATGTCATGATTTAATCCTCACAGTGACCAAAGTAACTGGCAGTTTTTCTGATGCACCTCTGGAATTCTCAAGGAGAATTAGTGATACAAAAAACCTGTCTTTCCACCTTAATTTCTCCTTGTCATATATAACTATATACAAATGACTATAGATACTTTGGCTTAATTGCCAGTGAATGTCATTTGTCAAAACATAGAGGAAGGTTATATCAATGTCAAGGTCTTTCTTAGCTTTTATGATGTCTATTTCACATTAACAACTAGACCCAAAATCTTACTCTAACACTAATCTGAATTTGGAAGATTTCTTCTTTTCCCTGTGTTGTCAGGCACCTGGATGATTTTCATATAGTAGATGTGATTAGCGTTCCATAGGAACTAAATAACACAGATACATTCTATGGCAACAATAATTATACAGGCAAATTCTTTGTTCAGGGGCAGTTTTTTTTTGTCACTAAATTAGCTCATTCATCACTGACCTTTTTTTTTTTTTTTTTTAATTTCTCATGCACCACAGATTGATTGGTTATTTATAAATTAAACAGCCTTATTTTGTTACCCAATTAAGCTAAAATGTTAAATGGACTTCTTTTAATAGGTCCAGTTTCCTAATTATTTTATTTCTAGTGTAACACTAAGACAACCCTTGGTTCTCACAAAGATGTTCCCTAATTTGAGTCCATAAATCCATACAAATCTAATTTAATTTTGGGAATTCAGGTTTTTATTTTTGGACAGATTTTAGAACAATATCTGCAGACACTAGATTAGAGTATAAAATTATAACCATGTCATGACATAAAAGAAAGATTAAAAGAAGTCATCCTTCTTTGACTGACTATACATATTTATACTTTGGGGTTTTTTCCTATGTTGTGGTGCCTAATGATAGAACTTTCTCCGAGGAGTGTCCACTGCATCATTTCCATTTACCTCTTAACCCTCTTCTTAGCATCTGTAAATGTTTTGAAGGTGAGTCTATATAAGAGGGCATGGGATCTTCTACCACATAACAGTCTCTGGAAGTGAACTACTCTGGTCTCTTTGGATCTGGGTTTTTCTCCATTCTTCTGGTCTTGTTGACCATTTAAGATAATTTATAGTTAGTTAGCTCAGTTCCAAATTATGGTGGAAATGAAAGGGGGGGGGTGTGGAAGCTGGGATTCAAAAGATGTGCTTCATACCCTGATGTCTTCCTCATATTGAACAACTATGTTAGGTGTTTATTAGAATGTTACTCTCTTTTTGTCTCTTTCATCAGCCAGACTTTTACACCTAGGGCTCACAAAAACAGGCAGAAAAGATGCATCTCCTTTAGGAAGCCATTGGGTATAAAACCTCCAGATCTGAGCATTCTTTGGATCCAAGATTTCAGAGGCCAGTTTTGCGCCTAGCATATTGACTTCCTCCATCAAATCAAAGCAGCGTAAGAGTTCCAGAAAACTGGAACCCTCCTCAAGTCTGGCTCTGTTCCTGTTCTTCAAGCAGTCAGGTCTTCAAGAGCACCATTGATGGCAGACTCCCTATTATAGAATGAAGAGCTGTGTTGTTGGCTATGGATATACTGATGCTGGCAGCAAGGAAAATGTTGGCCCCTTCTAGCAGTGCCAGACTCCACATGTCAGATTTCTGGACCTTGATATCACCAAAACCAAGGCCAGTTCTGGATTCTGCTTTAAGACCCAAAGGCTATGTCTACACTTGCACTTTTAAGTCGACTTAGTGTGTCTACACTTAAAATTAAAGTCGACTTAAAGGGGAATTTACAAAGTCGACCTAGAGCGTCCACACTGGAAGCCTGGGTCGACTTCTAGGGGCTAGGGAGACCTTGGGCAGGTCCATGGTGGTGGGGGGGGGAACCCCTTGTGTGCAATGGGGCAAAGGGGAACAGGGACCCTGGCAAGGCATGTGGGCAGGGTGTAATGCTGTCTGGATTTAGGGAAGCATTTATGATATTATTTTCTATTCATATATCATAAATGCTATAATCCATAGGAACTATGTCATGTTTGGTATCAATAGAAAGGTAGTAATTTGCTGGGAATGATTATATAGTTTATGTCTAGGAATTCTATTTCGATTAGAAGTTAGGAATTTGGAGTTATATCTGTACTTTAACTTGTGTGATTTTATGGGAATGCCCAGACAGGATGTCACCAACCAATGTCTCCTTAATGTTAAGGAATGTGCCAGTACAATGGGCCCAGGGAGTATCCTGATGAGCCATTAAGGCCACAATGGTTATATTCCTTATGTCCTTAATGGCTCATCAGGATACTCCCTGGTCCCATAGCACCTGGCAGATTCCTTAGTACGGAGACAATGGTTGGTGACATCCTGTCTGGGGCGTTCCCATAAAATCACACAAGTTAAAGTACAGATATAACATCAAATTCCTAACTTGTAATCGAAATAGAACTCCTAGACACAAACTATATAATCATTCCCAGCAAATTACTACCTTTCTATTGATACCAAACATGACATAGTTCCTATGGATTATAGCATTTATGATATATGAATAGAAAATAATATCATAAATGCTTCCCTAAATCCAGACAGTGTCACACCCTGCCCACATGCCCTGCCCTTTGGGTGGCATGCCAGGGTCCCTCTGTGCCCCCCCCCGGCAGGGAGGACATTGGTGTAGTCCTGAGGTAGCCCTAAGTCGACTTAGGGCTACCCCAGGGCTACACTGGCTTAATTCGACTTTTAAAAGTTGAATTAAGCCTTAAGTCTAATGAAAAGGTGGTTTTATAAAGTCTACTTAATTTTCATTAATTCGACTTTATTTTCCTTAAGTCGACTTAAGCAAGCTTCTTAAGTCGACTTAAGGAAACTGTAGTATAGACGCAGGGTAAATTAAGTCGAATTAAGCAAGCTTAAGTCAACTTAATTTACCAGTGTAGATGCAGCCAGTGAGTTTTAGTATTACAACAAATCCTATGCAATCCAGGTCTCTGAAACCAACTTTGGCCCCTGCTCTGGTCCTGCATGCATTTTTGGATCCAAAGAGGACTTCTACTTTAGTGGCTGGTATACACTATTGGCTTCTGACTGTTTCTTGGATTTAAGTAAGAAACAGATGGACTTCATGGGAAGAAAAGTTCCAACAGTTTTGCAGTCTGCTTCATGTTTATGCGAAAAAAGAAGAGCAGAGGAAATTATTAATCTTTCTCCAGATTTGTCTGTACCTCCTCCTCAGACTCCTACAATGTCTCCATGATTAGCTTTCTCACTTTTTATGTCTGTCAACCTTCCAAGTCTATTGTTGACTCCAGTGTATTCCATTGTGGCTCTAAGACCCAATCCATATCCAAAGGAGGTCAGAGGAAGAATAAAGAGACCCGTTTGTTCCCAGTTTGTGTTCCCTTTTGCTCCTCCTCCAGTGGGTGTTTTCCCAAATCTCAATTGCTGGGAAAATTCACTGTCCTGGGCTCCATGGCCTTCTTGGTGGCCTGTGAAAGGGTATACCAGGCCTTTTAAGACCGTCCAGAAGTCCTTGAAGTCGTACCAAACATAACCCCATGCAACAGGCCATAGTTTGGGGTGCTCCAACCAGCACAGAGCGGCATGAGGGAAGGCAGCCAATGAGAGCCTATCATGCTCATATTAAAGGAGTTTCAGGACCTGAGAGCTCAGTTGCTCACTGGAGCCAAAGGAGGAAGAATGCTGTTCCCGGCTGGCCAAGGAAGCTTCAACGGCAAAACAGAGGAATTGCTGGCTGGCTCCAGAAGGAGTTGAAGGTGATGAGACTCCATAGGTGCAGAGAATGGAGAAAACCCTGCCTAAGCAGGGTAGGCAGGCACAGAAGCTGGGAGAGAAAATCTTGACAAGAAGGGCCGGAGATTGTTACAGACTCTCTAGGCAAGGAGGCCTGGGAGAATTCCTGCTTAAACAGGAAAAAGGCCACAGACCTAAGAAGCTGATGGGACAGATTGGGAAGCAGTCTAGGGAATACAGCAGCAGACACTAGCCAAGAAAGTAGCAGGTGGCTGCTAGTCTTAGAGTCCCTGCTAGGCACTTGGAGTAGTGGTTGGGCCCAGGTCCCCCTGCTTGCCACAGGCAAAGTGACCAAAGCTGTGGGGGCAACACATTTCATTTGGAGCCAAAGAAGGGGGCAAATGGTTCAAGAGGCCCAGAGATGTATTGCAGGTGTATTGTAATTATTAATTGGAGCAGAAACTCTGATCTTACTCTCCCACATCCAATATGAATGCCCTAACAACAGGGCTGTAAAGTCAGTCTCTCTGGCTATGTCTACACTTGTTAATTTAAGTCGAATTTAACTAAGTCGACTTTGTGTGTCTACACTTAAAAATAAAGTCAACTTAAAGGGGAAC
Organism: Pelusios castaneus; assembly: GCA_007922175.1. Classification (NCBI taxonomy): domain Eukaryota; kingdom Metazoa; phylum Chordata; order Testudines; family Pelomedusidae; genus Pelusios; species Pelusios castaneus. Next base: position 19,033,134 of record ML685777.1, on the reverse strand, counting down.
TTAAAAAGTCGACCTAGAGTGTCCACCCTGGATGCCTAGGTCTTAGGGGGACCTAGGGGAGGTCCACAGGGGCAGGGGGCACCCCTTGCCCAATGCCAGGGGGCTCAGCCTTTGCCCCATTGTACCTAGGTACAATGGGGCAAAGGGGAACAGGGACCCTGGCAGGGCATAGGGGCAGGGTGGGCAGGGCTCTGCCCTGCCCTGTGGGGGGG